>CM053770.1:520234343-520329577 GCA_028658325.1 Potorous gilbertii
AATGTGGATTTTCATCCCTGCTTACTCATCTCATTTTCTTTATACTTTTATTTAGTAAAAGAATGACAGGTGATAAATTCTTTTAAAGGAATTTCCTCAACTGATAAGAGGTGGAATCCATGACATTGAAGTTTCCTTCATCATTAGTATAAGAAGAGTCCCAATATTCAAAATAGTGTTGTGGAATGATTTTATCCAAAGTACAGGTTGGGAGATTTTTCTTTCGATATGCTGATAAGCAGGTGCCCACATCTGTTGAGTGAAGTGTTAATTAACATTCCCAAGACTTTCCCTCTAGTTCATTTGCTTTTCTGCATTCCGAAGCAAATAAAAGACTTTTCTGGTATTACATATATTACATGTTTTCTGTGGAAACAAAAGTTCAATTCATCCCTTACAGATGAGAGAAACATAAAACAAGCAGAGAACAAAATCATTTACATCAGCATATGGTAGCATATCAGTAGTCTATTCTCTTTCCTCTTCTTGGTGTGTTACTGATCTTGAAATCTCAATGACTGTGCCAACAAAATTTGAGTTTTGGCAGGCTCTCCCAATCAATTAGTCAATCCATAAGTATTTATTAAGGGCCTCCTCTTTCCCAGGCACTGTGTTAGATTCTGGGACAAGTATAAAGAAGGAAAAAATCCCTACTTGCAGTTAGTTTACATTCTAAGGGCTGAGACAAAAACCATGTATAAAAATACATACAACTTAAATATAAAGTAAATAAATATACAAAGTAGTTAAAATATGAGGTAGTTTGAGAGGGATGGCATTAGCAATTGTCAGGGGTAGAAGTGGGGATCAGGAAAGGCTTCCTGTACAAGATGATGCCTGAGCTCTACCTCAGAATAAGGGGAGCGTGTGTTCCAGGCATGGGTTACTGCTAATGCAAAGGCATGGAGATGGAGTTAATGTGGCCCTTTGATTTGTTCTGTGATGTCTGTGAAGTTTGGATTCAGTCAGATCAAAGTGTCACATTTGAGGACCTAGAAGGCCACGTGGCCTTGAAGCTCCAAGTTCCCCACCCCTGGACTACATAGTCAGTTTTGGGGATTGGAACAAGTCATGTGGACTATCTGTTAAAGTGCAGAGAGGTCAAGAGCTATATATTGGTAGAGGGAGAGCCCACAGTGGATTATTATTTATAATCATTGAACTTTTAAAGTAGCATAAGGCATAAATTGCTAGATAAACTCTGGAATGAATTAAGTTTGTAGTAGGATGTAAAGGAAATGATGAATATAGATTGGTGGCGGTCAGGTAAGGGAAAGTATTTTGGGGGAGAACAAATGAATGAAGGTGTGGAAGTATAAAGGACAACAGTATAGATCAGAACAGAGGATTGTTCAGGGACTGAAAAATATAATGTTGGATGGATATGGATTGGCTCACTACAGGACTTCTAGCATCGGTTTTTTTAAAATTAAATTTATTTATTTTTAGTTTCCAACATTCACTTCCACAAGATTTTGAGTTTCAAATTTTTTCCTCGTCTCTCACCTCCACCCACCCCAAGAGATTGTGCATTGTGATTACTCCTTCCCCCAATCTGCCTTCCCTCTGTCACATCTCTGCCTTCTCTCATCCCCTTCCCCTCTATTTTCTTGTAGGGCAAGATAGATTTGGGGCATAGAACCCCTTCGCCTGTATGTCTTATTTCCCAGTTGCATGTAAAAACAATTTTTAACATTTGTTTTTAAAACTTTGAGTTCCAGCTTCTCTCTCTTCCTCCCTTCCCACCCATCCCCACTGAGAAGGCATGCAATTTGATATAGATTATACATGTATAGTGAAAGACCAATTATATTTCCCTCCATCCTATCCTGCCCCCATTTATTTCTATTTTCTCTTTTGACTCTGCCCCTCCTCAAAGGTATTTACTTTTAATTACTTCCTCCTCCCATTTGCCCTCCCTTCTGTCATCCACCCCCTTATCCCCTTCACTCCCTCCTTTCCTGTAGTATAAGATAGATTTTCATACCGAATTAAGTATGCATGTTATTCCCTCCTTAAGCCACATCTGATGAGAATAAGGTTCACTCTTTCCCTCTCACCTCCTCCCTCTTCCCCTTCTTTGAAAAAACTTTTTCTTGTGTTTTTTGTGATGAGAGAGATAATTTACCCCTTTCTATTTCTCCCTTTCTCCTCCCAGTATATTCCTCTCTCACCCCTTAATTTTATTTTTTTAGATATCATCCCTTCCTATTCAACTCACTCTGTGCCCTCTGTCTATATGTATATGGTCCCTCTAACTACCCTAATACTGAGAAAAGTCTCAAGAGTTATAAATATTATCTTTCTATGTAGGAATGTAAACTGTGTTCAACTTTAGAAAGTCCCTTATGATTTCTGTTTCTTTTTTACCTTTTCATGCTTCTCTTGATCCTTGTATTTGAAAGTCTGTTCTATTCTTTTTAATCAAGAATGCTTTAAAGTTCTCTGTTTCATTGAATGACATTTTTTCCCCCTGAGTATTATACTCAGTTTTGCTGGGTGGCTGATTCTTGGTTTTAATACTAGCTCCTTTGACCTCTGGAATATCATATTCCAAGCCCTCTGGTCCCTTAATGTAGAAGCTGCTAGGTCTTGTGTTATCCTGATTGTATTTCCACAATACTTGAATTATTTCTTTCTGAATTGCAATATTTTCTCCTTGACTTGGGGAACTCTGGAATTTGGCTACGATATTCCCTGGGAATTTTGGGATCTCTTTCAGGAGGTGATCAGTGGATTCTTTCAATATCTGTTTCATCTTCTGGCTCTTAGACTATCAGGGCAGTTTTCCTGGGTAATTTTCTTGAAAGATGATGTCTAGGCTCTTTTTTGATCATGATGCTCAGATAGTCCCATAATTTTTAAATTGTCTCTCCTGGATCTATTTTCCAGATCAGTTGTTTTTCCAATGAGATATTTCACATCGTCTGCTACTTTTTTATTCCTTTGGTTTCACATGGCTGCTACTTTTTTATTCCTTTGGTTTTGTTTATAATTTCTTGATTTTTCAAAAAGTCATTAACTTCCATCTGCTCCATTCTAATCTTCAAGAAATTTTCTTTTGCTTATTTTTTAAATTTATTTTCAGTGTTCCACAATTACTACTGTACAATCTAGATTTTTTTTTCCCTCCCTCTCCCTCCCTCCCTGAGATGGTATACAATTGTATATAGGTTCTACACATACATTCCTATTAAATACATTAGGAATTATTTTCTTCAATGAGCTTTTAGACTTCCTTTTCCATCTGGCCAATTCTGCTTTTTAAGGCATTCTTCTCCTCATTAGCTTTTTGGACCTCTTTTGCCATTTGGGTTAGTCTATTTTTAGGTGTTATTGTCTTCAGGATTTTTTTGGATCCCCTTTAGCAAGCAGTGGACTCATTTTTCCTTGCATCACTCTCATTTCTCTTCCCAATTTTTGCTCTGTTTCTCTTACTTAATTTTCAGAATCCTTTTTGAGCTTTTCCATGGCCTGAATTCATATTCATATTTTTCTTGGAGGCTTTGGATGGTGGAGCTTTGACTTTGTTGTCTTTTTCTGTTAGTATATTTTGGTCTTTCTTATCACCGAAGTAAGATTCTATTATCTGGTTGTTTTTCTGGATTTTGCTCATTTCCTTAGCCATTTACTTGACTTTTGAGCTCTTTGTCAAGGTAGTTCTCTGCTTTCAGTGGGGGTGGGGGAAGTACTGTCAGCCTCTTGTTCCCCCCACAATCTGTGGGCTCCAAAAACAGTTGCTTCCTCTGCTCCTGCTGTGACTGCCACTGACTCTTCTACACCCTCCACCCCCTTTGCCACCCTGGGGCTGGACCACTCTACTTTATCACACAGGTCTGATTGATTTTTTTCCACTGATCTTCCGGTTTGTCCTTGGTGTTTTTGGATTGTGAAGTCTGGAAACTGCCACAGGTGCCTGAGATTCAGTCTCCCTAAGGCCTGCTCAGGTCCTGTCTGTGATGATGAAGCCCACTCTGGACTGTGCTCTGTTCCGAGCGGAATGCATTAGATGCTTCCTGTTGACCTTCCAGGCTGTCTTGGGCTGGAGATTTGTTTTACTCCATCATTCTGTGGGTTCTGCAGCTCCAGAATTTGTTTAGAGTTATTTTTTTACAGGTATTTGGCTGGGCATGGGGGAGAGTTCTAGCTAAGTCTCTGCTCCTACTCCTCTGTCTCGGCTTGGCCCCTAGCATCTGTTTTCCTTGATCTTCTAAATTTCTACAGATCTTATCATCTGTGCTTTAGGTAGGTAGTCACAAATTTATGTGGCTAAAAAATGAATCATAGTAGTCAAGTTTCTTTTAATTCTCTTGTGTAGATTGGCTTGTTTTTTTACTTGATTGGGCTTTTTGAATCAATGCCTTTCCACTTGGGTCTCTATAATATGATGAGGCATCAGTTGAGGACTTTAGTAGAGGATGGGTATGATAGACTGGTAAAAATGAATAAGGAAGGAAATAAACATTAAGTGCCTACTATGTGTCAGGCATTGTTCTAAACTATCACTTTATCCTTACAACAACCCTGGAAAGAATAAATTATAAGGAAACAAAATACCATTTAAGAAGTGGTTGAGTTTTTTTTTTCTTTATTGACCTCAGAGACCTTCATTTTATTAGTATTTAGGTACTTGGAATATTATCATTGAGAAGTCTTTTTTTTTTGCATTAGAATGCTTTTTTTTATATAATAAAAATTTCTTACCTGTTCTCAGTCTCAGTAATGTATCTGCATGTCTTTATATGTGATTATGTAAATCCCTTGTTTCATGGATTCCATAAAGAATAAAATAGATTACATTTTGTTATCTAGGGAAGGAATTTTTATTATGGGAATTGTCCTTGAATCAACTGTTTTGTATAGTTAGACTTAAGTTCAGACTCATCAGAACTAAGAGCAGAATTATTTTTAAAAAGGAAGAAAATGATGAGGAAAAGTACATGCAACTTTAACAACCTTGAACTGTTTAAGCAAATAATTGAAGATGAAAATAGGAAGTGAACAACAGAAATGAAATCAACACAAACTATAATTTTATACAGTTTAACCAGTGTAATAAATCCATTGCTTCAACAAGGAGACCAAAATACCCTAGAGAAGGCCATTGAGAATAAACGTCTTAATGCCAAATGAAAATAGACAGCTGTCAAAGGCAGCACTAGATTAAGAAATAAACTCCTTTAAATATTTTACATGGTAGAATGATAGATGATTATGAGAAATATTATCTTATAAGGTAGAAAGAAGCAGTGGAGAGTAAAACCAATGTAAAGTAGGTTTGGCAAGAGATCAAGGTAAGCAACATCATCCCAAGGACATTCAAGGATGAAAATGGAAGGAATATAAAGAGAAGAAAACTGGGAAAGATTATAATCATTACAGTTTATTATTTTCTCTATTAAAAATGGTGGAAGTATCACACTTAGGTCCCTATGCCCCAACTTCAGATGTGTTCATAGAGAAGGTAAAAATATGGAACTGTAGAAAACAAAAATGGGGAAAAACACCTTGTTTGAACCAAGTGGATATAAGAGAAACATTGGAAGAGATACAATTATGAATGCATTGAGGTATTGATATAAAAGGTCTGTAGAGGAATAGAAGATATGAAAGGCATTCAAAGAGATTTCAGACATTATTAGTCTGAAAAAGGCGACTGAAAGAACATCAGAAACTGCCAACCTAGATGCTTGCTTTCCCAGGTATACTTAATCTTCATGAATCATACCTACACAATTGTAGGGAACAAGCAGGCTTTATACTAAGTGATAATTAGTAATAAACCACACATATCTTTACTGTTTCACAGTTAACTGAAAGATAGAGTTTAAGATCCCATTATACTTAAAACAAAGTGTTTCCCTCAGTATTATCCATGATTTTTTGGAAGGTATAACAACACAAATAACTGTTCAATGACCCACTCATATGAAATATCAGGTGGACATGATAGCAGACATCTATATCTGCTAAAAGTATTCACCTCTGTGAGGGAGAAGAGATCCAGCATAGAGTCTAGGTCAGATGGGGAACCTGTGGCATTAAGGCTACATGTGGCCCTCTAGGTCCTCTTGTTATGTGACTTTTTGACTGAGTCCAAATTTCAAAGAACAAATTTTTTTATTAAGGGGATTTGTTCTGTGAAGTTTGGATGCAGTCAAAGGGCTACACCTAAAGACCTAGAAGGCCACATGTGGCCTCAAGGCTGCAGGTACCCCACCCCGGTCTAGGTTGAAGAAGGATTTCCTGTGAGGTTCTGTAGATATTCCTCTTTGCAAAAAGCATTATGCTGATTGCATTAAACCTCAATATAATGCAGAATCCCCTGGAAGAGTTTGGCCTATCCATCAATGTAAGAAAGACCAAGTACATGAAAAATATCTGTTGCCTGGATTTCAACATGCATGTGGATGGATACCCTATAGAATTTATCCATATTTGTGTGTGTGTGTGTGTGTGTGTGAGAGAGAGAGAGAGTGAGAGAGAGAGAGGGTATGTTTGTATGTATGTGCCTTTCACCTATTAATGCTCCTAAGGCACCTAATCTGTCCCCTAGCAGTGACATGTAACCTAATGTAAGCTGGAACTCAAACCTTTATCTTTCTCAACCTTTGGTGGCTATGTAAGTAGAGAGAAGAAGTTGGATATAAATGTTTTTTATGGATGTAGAAACTGTAAGATATGAAAACTGAATAGATATTTAGAGTGAAGGCGAGTGAGAAGTTGAGGATTACTTTGAAGTAGTAGACCTAGGAGACTAGAAGAATGGCAATTCAGCAAAAAGTAGGAAGTTTGGAAGAGGGATGAATTTTTGGGAAAAGATAGTCTGTTTTGGACACATCCAGTTTGTGGTTTAGTTTGAAATGTCCGATAGGCAATTGGTGATGGACTGGAACTCAGGAGAGAGATCTGTTTAGGGAAGACGATTAAATCATGGGTAGAGAGTAAAAGAACAGGGCCCAGGACAGAGTTTTGGGAATGCCCACAGTTAAAGCAGGAAGAACTAGGAGAGGGAAATGTCACAGAAAATTCAGAGAGGAGACAACATCCAGAATAATAAATAGAGTTTGTCAGCAGGAATTTGGTTGTGGAATGGAAGGTCACTGAAGGACAATAGCTTGATGGTATTGTAGATATGTAAGTTTTTTAAGGTTGGGATAGATTTGGTATTATTTAAAAGGAGAGATAAGAAATGAGTTTATAGGGAGAAAGTTAAAAGAGATAGTAAAGATATTTGAGTGTGAGGGATGACAGTCTGCTGAAGACAAGAGTTGTTATGTGGGGAGTAGAAATAGCTCATTAAAAAAAAGTTTCTACAATGTATTGTCTTCTTAAGAATATGACTGCAGTTTTTTCCTTCTCTGTAGGATTTATTATTAGGGTGCTATATACCTTCTAGTTCAGTGGCAAGGCTCTCATTATTTACTTTTGGACACTGTAATTTGCTTTATTTGGAATGGACGGATTTAAAGTTATGCTGTTTGTGGAGCCAGGTGACCGGTTTGATTATCCTTAATCTCTGCAGATCCTCAGAGGAAAAAAGTTTTATCACCACTACTTTGTCCAGATGTACTGTGGTTTTAAAAGAACTCCCCTATATTACTGCCTCCCCAGTTACCGTTTTATTCTCCAGTCCATATTATGACTTAATTTTGGTAAAGTTGGTTCAGTAGCAAGACTTATTTTATTGTGAAGTCTTATGAACATCTTTGAACATAATATTTAAGTGTACTCTGAAAGTTTCACCTTATTTGGTGTTATCTCTTTCTCCTGCTAATTGAGATTTCAGCATCTAATTTTAGAGCCCTAAAGCGCCATCTGATGGTATAGAAGTGGTGTTTTTTGAAACAGTTATGCTGCTCTGTTGCAGTCACTCATGATACAGTTTTTTAACCCTTTCCTCCTCTTCATAGTATTATAAATAGGAAAGATACAGAATTGTTATTTTTTCAAATATATATTTGCATATGTCCATCCTTTTTTAATATATTCAAGTTGACAAATTTTGCTATAAGGTATATATAGTTGATTATGTGGTTAAGAGATGCATGTAGATCTGTCCAGAGTTGTAGGTGTTGTGTGAAAAGCTCAGTGAACCATAAAGTGCTGCTTGCATTCCTGGGGAGTTAACAGGGTAGGTTTATGTGGGTGGATAGCAAAACTTTTCTGTATCCATTGCAGAAGTATTTTTCAGCTTTGAAATGAGTAACACCCGGAAATTGATTCTGGTAAACCACAAAAAGGTTAGGTAGTGTCTATTAACTATATTTTTATAGTCAAGCACACCTTTAATTTGTCTTGTAATGATACAATAATTTGATCTTTTAAAAATGACATTAAAAAAACTTTGTCAGAGTATTGATACCTAAGTTCATATTGATATGTCTCAACAAATCTTAACTTTGATTATCAGATAGTTTATTTTGATGGGATCATCATGGTAGAATTTTAAAAGGCATTGTCTTTCTGCATGCTGTGACTCTGTTTGCCTTATTTTAAAACAAGGGAAGACGACATCCCTGGGATATGAGAAGGCTTGTGATTGCATATGTGGGTATGCTTGCCACCCATACAGATTACTACTTCATATAATAGTGGACAATCTTCATGAATTGATGACATAGTTTAACAGCTTTTTTTATGTTTATGATAGAATAGGCTAATTAGGCCCATTGCTCATTTAAAAAATGTCCAGAAGCTACCAATTTGATCCAGATCTGGCTGGAAAATAGGAAGTTCAAGTCAGACATTTGAGATTTGGATTTTTCTGTGAATCGTCTTGTTATGCTTTTCTTACGTAAGTATTGGTCACAGCAGAAAACATAAGAGTTTATTATGCAATGTCCTTTGACTGTTTTGGCTGAATTGCCAAAGCTGTGACGCTCTAACTCCTTGTGGTCGGATGAAAACTACATTTCCCGAAGATCCTTGCGGTGTTTTGGTCACCATTTCCGCTTTTCACATCTAGGCCTCTTTTTCCAAGCTGGGTCACACTTGGGGCTTGGTCGGCGCCTGCGCAGTAACGGTGGCGTACTTTTCCCCTCCCTCTTCCTCTACCCTTCCCCCTCCTTGAGTGGCTGCGGAAAGCAGCCCTGGCATCTAGGAGCCAGACCGCAGTTTATGAAGGTTTCTTGCAGGGTCCTGGCTGGCCGGACTCATCCCGTTGATCTGATGGCAACCGGCTTATATATTCATTTTAGTTATAAATAATGATGGCGCAGGTCCCCTTAGCCAGGCCACTATACCTGGGCAAGCAAGTTCTCCTTCCCTTGGGCTCCGCCGCGCTTTAGTCCCACAAACCCGTTCTATCCCATAAGCTGTTACGCCAATAAACTGGGTGCAGGGGAGCTGTGCACCAGACGAACCCCTCCTCCGTCTAGTTTCATGCACGCTCGGAAGAAGGGTTCGGCCCCCGCTGCCGCAGTGCCGCGTGCTGTCTCCTCACGTCCCGGGAAACAGCTGGGTCCCGCTGCCGCCGCCACGGTCGCCACCGCAGCCGCCACCGCCGCCGCCGCCGCCGCAGTGTACTGTGCAATATCTGCAGCCGAAGCAGCCTGGTTAGTGGCTGCCGCGCCTCCCGCCGCCCTGCGGGGGCGGGGCGGCGTGGGACAGCGCTCCCTGGCGGTGGGCCGGGGCCTAGCGCCCCTTTGCAGCAGCAGCCGGTGGAGGCGCTGTCCCCCTTCCCTGTGTCGCCGGCGCTCGCCCGCTCGCTCGCTCTATTCTCCCTCCGCTTCAGATTAAAGGGGGGGAGGGAAAAGAAGGAGCTCAGCCGCCATTTTCTCAGCTCCGCCACCGCCACCGCCACCGCTCGTCGAGCCGGCGGGAGAGGAGAGCTACGCAGCGAACCCTGCTCGCCCCGTTGCAGCTGAGCCGGGGAGGGCCGGAGCGCGCTCCCCCGGCCGGGGAAGAGGTGCTCGGAGGGTGGCGGCCGGGGCAGCGGACTCCGGGCTGCAGACGGCGGCGCTTGTTTGTGCGGGGCGGGGGGGCGGCTATTCCTTCTCCCCCCGCCCGCCCTTCAGCTCGGGTTGCGGCTTTCAGCCGTGCCCAGGCCCCTGCAGAAGCGGGCGAAGGCAGGAGAAGGGCCCGAGAAAGACAAGAGAAAGCGGCCGTTCCCTCCTCTGCTGCCTTCCCCTCCCCCCGCGGGGAAAGTCAGGGCGGCTCCGGGCGGCGGCGGAGGAGAGCGGGGGCTGCAGGGGGGGCCCGGGCCGGAGCCGGGGCCGTCTCGCGCTCCCGCTCTCGGCCGCCGCCACGGTTCTTCCGACCCTCCCTGGCGAGGCGAGCGAGGTTGTTTGCAAACTGCGCCCATTTTGTGGGGCTGAATCCGCCCGGGCTACGCTCCTCCATCACGTGGTAGGTGCTGCTGCTCCTGCTCCTTTCCTCCTCCCTGCTGCCCTTTCTCCTTCTCTCCCCCTCTGGCTCCCTTTTCTGCCTCTTTGTTAGTTGTAACTAGAAAGCCAAAGGAGGAAGGGAAAAATCCCGTAACTTTAAATGGCCTCCTCGGGGTTCTCCTCTCCGGATCCCGAGGCTGGGAGGCGCCCGCCAGGGCCGTGGCGGGTGGGGGGGGAGGGAGTGGGGTGCCCTTCCCCACCAGCTGCCACCTCGTTTGCCAGTTTTTCCTTGGCGTTTTATTTAAAAAATACAGGCTTAAGGACATGATTTATTCTATTAAAAACCCACCCACAAAACTCTGGCTCTCGCCTTGAACTTCTCTAGACTGCAAATGGTCTTTTTCTGCCTCACACATCCATCTTGCGCGTTTCACGGTTTGTAGCACAACTCTGTGAAATGATTGTTTCAGTTATTCTCATATTTTTGTTGCCCTCAGTTGTTAACGTGTTCAGAGCTAGCCGTCGCCTACCGGACATGTTTTCGAGTGATTTTTTTTTTTCAAGACTGAGCTAAGGAAGAAGGCGTTTTATTTGTTTATACTGAGTTGGAATCTTACTGCTTTTTTTTTTTTGCGAGGGGAGGGCTATTTTCCAGTTTACGGTGTTTGCTCAGAAATGAATAGTTTTCCAAAGGATGAACGAATGTAGGATTATTTTAGTCATTAAGGCAAACCACCCATATTTTTCTCTTGACTTTTTTGGTTTTCCAATATTCGAACCTTGTGTGACTTTTAAGAAATCTTGCTTATTGGGTGCCTTAGAAGGGGTGACATGATGGCGCCACTTTAAATTGCACTCCACCCCCCCCCCACCCCTCCACCCTCGTTTTATTTTATTTTTTACCCCTTTCTCCTAAGGATCGTTGGAGCATTTTTTTCCTTGGTCAGTTTATAAGCACGCACTTTACGGTTCTGAGCCTTAGTGGCCGAGGGTGTTGTATTTGGAACCTCGGGGGATCGGGAGATCCGCACCCCGCGGGCCGAAAGTTCCAAAAGAGAAATCTCCCTTACTCCCCCCCTCCGCCCTTCCCATTCACAATCCTGGTGTTACCGTCTCACTCCATTGTCACGTGGCTGGCAATCTTGGTTTGTTTTTTTTTTTTTTTTAAATGAGGGGAGTGTTACATCTTTTCATTGTTGTCCGGATAGAATTTCCCTCTTCCCCGGGGTAAAAACCCGCGATAACTTATTTGTTTTTTAAAAAAGGAATAAAATTGCATAATTATTACATAGCATAACTTGGGATGTACACTTACAGATTTTGTTAATGGATTTAATCACAAAATAGTTGTATAAGAAAGTAGTAAATAGTAATAACCTTAGTCTTCATACAGATTTCGTGTGTAGCTTCCTTTTTTCCACCTAGTGTTTTTCATCTTTTAATTTCCTTTTTATAAATAATAGGGTGTTTCTGATTTTCTTTCTCCCTCCTTTTTTGGATACATTCAGTTCCTTTTTCTAATAAGTTGTTTAACCAATTTAGAAATTTTTCAGATGTCTTCAGGTAACTTTATGTTGGTCTACATTATTTCTTGGCAGCAAAATGGACACTTTTTGGAAGCCCTGCATTAAACTTTAATCATGTAGTGAACCATAGTAGCTGCTTTGGATTTTCTTTTAATGGAGACAATCTTTTCCCAGAGCATCTTCAGAAAAAATGTTTTGTTTCCCCTTAAAATCGGGGAAACCCCCTTTGTATAAGTTACAGTGTAGCTAGCTTCCTGCTCTTTCTACATAAGTTTATTGCCTACATTTTCTATTCTCTTAAAGATTCTATGCAAAATCCAAATACCCTGTGGCCAGAAAAATTCTTTGTTAAAGTGAATGTGGAATGTACTGAGTCTTAGTCACAATGTACAGGATCCTTCCCTTGTAACCATTGATAATTTTCCATGGTTTGGGCCATTTTGCTAACAGTTACATCATGTCATGTGATGTGCAGTGTGATGTGTATTTCTAAAAATAAGACAAGGTAAAAAAACTCATCTTGGGAATTAAAAAAAAGTTACACCTTATGAAAATGAAGTAACAATCCATAGTCATGGCATTTTAATACCCCAGTAAAACTAGCTCTCCTCTCTGAGCTCTTCTACCACTTTCTACTTCTCTTTAGCAATTATCTTCCTCTACTTCATATTTATTTGTGTCTTATCTCTTACTACCAGATTGTAAGCTCCTTAGGGCAAGAACTTGTCTTATTCTTCTTTATATCTCGTCATGAATCTAGAACATTTCTCTATTTTTGAAAAACTAAATTTATTTAATAAGTTTTTGAAAGTAATTTCACTCAACTTTTTTGCGTGGTGAATGTTATTGACATGTGGATATTCTCCATTTCTGTTGCCATGATGGCGGCTGTTCAGTGAAGTGCTGACATGCTCAGCCTCAATTTATGTGCTCAAATACTAAATATTCATCTCTAGTGGGAACATCAGGATAATCAAAGAGAAAATAGGGGAAAACTTGGTTGATTCATTGACAGTTTTTTAAAATGAATTATCTGCCAAGCTCGGAGCTGGTGTTTGGAAAAGAAACTTTTTGAGCTGACCTACATAAATTTATGTAAACAAGCTGTTTATTTGATAGGGTTTTTTTTTTTAAAGAAATGTTCCTGACTTTCTCCAAAAATATTATTGCGAACCTGTGTTCTTTTCCAGTAGGAAAGAGAACTTGATGGGGAGTCGGAGAACCTAGATTCAAAAACAGGTTTTGTTTTCTCTGTGACCTTGGGCAAGACGTAAATTTTTCTTGGCCTTAATTTTACATCTTTTTAACAAATGATGGCGTTTGCACTAGATCATCACCAAAGTCCTTTTTAGCTTAAGGGCCTATCTTATCTGTGCTTCGTTGAATTTGGTCTCACTTGTGTCTATGCCTAATTGTGAATTTGATGTGCTAATAACTCATTGTTGGTTGAGTTGGCATAATCTTGTCATGACATGGTTTGACTTGAGTTAGACTATGAGAAATATCCAGCTTCTTTACTTAAGTCATTTTGTGAACTTGAAGCGGGAGAAAGAAAATTGCTGTCCTCTCTTGTCTAACTGAGGACTTCTGTTTTCTCTCTCTTAACCTTATCTCTTTATACTATACAATTTACTTTGTAATCCTCATGCTTTACCCTGGGATTTTATTGAATTGGTCAGGTAGTTTTTAATAACATAAAGATTAAACAGCATAGACTCTAAAAGTGTTTCCTAAGCATGATACAAAATAATAGAGGATATAAATACGCTTTCCAAATACAGTTGATGATGCTTATTTCAAAGATTTCTTAGGTTTGAATATTATTGGACACAGTTGTGAAGGGTTTACTTTTTTATACTGAAAATTCTAATTGTACAGTCATTTAAATCTGTGTTTAATGGTATGTCATATAAGAGTCTTCCAAATTGTAATAAAAAAAAGACTACTATCATTTTATCCATTTTTAAAAGTTTGGAAGAGCCCATTTCTTTTTATTTTGTTAGACTCCTTGTGAGTCTAGTGGGGATTATTTGTCTACAGTAGGGAAACAGACAAAACTTCAGTCTCATATCATCAGTTGGATGTCCTCCAACTGTATGTCCTGTAGGCAGCTTAGATCCAACATGTCTTCCAACGTGACTTCTGTTTGAATTCATTTTCATTTTCTCTTTCTCCAAACCTTCCTCTCTTCCCAACTTTACCTTCTCCTTCACCCCTTATGGCCACATTGTAGATTCTTTCCCCACAATACCTCTTTCCTATGTTCATATATATAGTTACTTACGTATGTACATATGCATCCACCACTCACTTTCAGATTCTAATCATTTTTCATCTGAATTATTCCAGTAGCCTTATAATAATAGTTCTCCTTGCTTCCAAACTCATGCCTCTACCTATAATTTTATTTTTCAGATTGCTGCCAATTTGAGTGTTCCTAAAGCATGTATCTATCTTACCATGTCATTCCAAAGCAAACCATTCTGACTTTTAAAGCCTTTCAGAACTTATTTTGAGCCTACTTTTCCAGGCTTACTGCAAGTCACTTAGTACTCTCAACACTGCATGGCCCAGCCACACTGACTTAACTTGCACTTCCTTTTTCAGGACATTCCACTCCTGCCTCCATGCCATTCCTCAGTCTGTGCCCCATGCCTGGAATGCTCTCCAGGTGGATAACAGTTCCAAACTATTGCTTCCTTTGAAGTTAAAGTCAGGTACCACTTTCTATAGCAAACTTATCCTGAGTTCCACTCCCTCCACATTACTTTGTATCTACTTTGTATTTTGTGCATGTTGCCCTCTTAGAATGTACTGTTTTTTTTTTGTCAGTGGCACATAATAAAGGCTTGTTGATTGACCAAACTATCTCCTGACCAATCTTTGAGTAAGAAATTTAATCACATCTAAACATATGATCATAGTTTTGTAGTAGGAAGTATCCTTCCTAAGTTAATGTTGGGTTATTTTTGAGAATCTCAAGTTTCCCTATTTGTCTTCCCTTGCTTTTTCAGATAATTCAGTTGGTCAGAGTGATTTCATATTTCATGAAAGCAAATTTTCATATTGGAATGTGTCCTTCAGCTTTAATTTTACTTAGGAATACTGTACAGAGCCCCTACTCCTTTTTAGAATGTCTACAGTGTTAACTTTTATAAAGCTTGGAGAATTTTTCATTTACACTAAATATTTTAATAGCTGCTTGTGTTTCCTTTTAAAACCATCACTGTTTGCTTCATTAATTAGGAAAACATTTAAATGACTGTAGCCTAAAAAATTGTTCTGAGTCTCTTCAACTGTTTAACAACATGATGACATAATTGACTGTAGACCACGGAAAACCATAGTCTTCATAATTGTCTTTATGTTTCTCATTTAGTGAACAATACCAATTACCAAAACTAAGGTGAACCACATTATAAATTATTACCCAGATGAACGTAATGTTGAATTTAGTAGAAAAGATGGAATATTAACATGTCATACCAGAGGTCTGCAACATCTGAAAACTAGTAATGAATTTAAATGATGATGCTCTGGATGCCCCTTGTGGACAGGAGTATGGAATTATGGAGGGAGGGAAAAAAATCCTGAGAAAAATTTGCATATGGTTGAGAATTATAAGAGTTTTTATTAACAATTATATTTCTGACCTTTAGGATACTATATGAAATGTTTTGTCAGCTAGGAACCAAATCATTTGAGTGACTTTTAATTTAAAAAAGCTCTCCAAAAGAAGTTTGAAATAACCATGTTTCTGAGCTTTTCTTTTTAAAAGCTTATTTCTTATCCTTTTGGGAAAAAACAAGGGAAAATCTAAAGAGCAGGATTTGAGGAAACTTGAGCTCTTACTGGGCATTAATGACTTATGAGATAGTGAGCAGACCTTGGCTTGTTCTCATACGTTAAAATAAAGAACTTAGTCTGAAGACGAATATATGAAGATTATAAATATTATAAATGAAGATAATGAACTTAGATGTTTTGACCCTGAATAGAAGTCTTGTTTTTCTGAGATTTTTTTTTAGCAGATTTCTAGGAGTTTAAACCATTGTCACATTTGGAAATAAACCTTAAGATTAAGAAGTAATCTGCTTTTGTTTGCTATTCAGTTTTGTTTGCTCTCTTTGCCTATTTTTTTCTCTTTCTTTTCACTTCAAATACTTTTGTTGGAGTTAGAAAGTTTCTCCCCAAGTTTGAGAAAAGGTCAAGTCAAAGAAAACTCAGTGTAGTTTTACCCAGTTGTTCCTGAAAATGGGTTCTTGTATATTTTTGGGCTCCTGATTTTATTATGAATTTTTAGTATTGCAAATTCTGATTGTGCTTGGCGAAGTTGGCTGAATGGCAGGCATCACATTTCTCAGTTACCTTTATCTTTTGAAAGGAGCGTTGTATGGTTTGACCTGGTTAAATTGCCTTAGATATAGACAGTATCATTTGGCAGATGATACAGCTTGCCCTCCACCAGAATTTATTTAGTGTTGGTTATCTGAGTTCTTCCTGTTGACACTTGTTATGTGAATTTTTACCTATTCATTAGCACTTCCACCAGAGGGTGTGAAGGAAAAGGTGAGCTACTTACTGTTGCAGTTTGTTAGTGTTAGCTCCTTAAAGGAAAGTTTGTTAGAGAGGTGGTTGAAACTGGTCCTTAAAATTAAGTTTTGGGTTACATACATGGATTTCGTTTTTGTGTGTTATCTCTAGTTCCCATTACCATGGAGTAATGGAATTTGTTTCAAAGTTTGAGAGGTCAAAATTTGGGCCTTAGTGTATAGAATGCTAACTCCTTGACCTTTTGAATTTATATTTTTTTAACTTCTTTCTTCTCTCTTTCTCTTCTATGTTGAGAAAAGAGTATCAGTGATAATTTTAACACTAATTACTATGAAGCCTGAAATGCAAATAGTTCTAGTTATCAGTTGGTAAGGTACAACAGAAGAGTAAATGAGGTTTTCCATGACATCTTGAAATTTAGTAAAGAATTTTAAGACTGTTTCTCCCTATATAGAGAATTTCTTAAAATCTTCCAGGATAACCAAGCAATACTGTATGAGATAAAAGTTTAATTAATTTAACCTTAATGGTTTGAAATAATGATGGTCCTAAACTTCCCTTTATTTAATAATACTTAAGACTTAGAGATAATCATTAAGGTATCTATAGTAAAAAAAAAAAAATTTGAGTTAGTTGGAGTTAATGAGTTGTCCAGGGTCGCACTGCTACTAAGTGTCTGAAGCTGGATTTGAACTCAGTCAAATCCTCCTAACTCCAGAGTGCACCACCTAGCTGCCCCAAATGTTTTGAAGAATAGTGTTAAAAAGCTTTGTTTGACTGGATGTAGGTGGGTACCTTGGCCATATAAAGCTTAGAACATGATAATAACTTTTTATATTTATTATCTATATGTATGAAGGTTTACAAGGTTCTTGTTCCTGGAAGCAGCCACTGCTGTATATAGTAGACATTATTGTTGCTGTTTCAGAGGTGAGGAAATGGGCTTAGGGGTTAAGTGAACAAAGAGCTAGTATATATCAACAGGATTTCGTAGACTAGATCTAGAGTTTATGGAAGGGAATTCACAACCCATATTTTCTCCCCTCTTCCTCATTTTACTGATGGGGAAAAGGCCCAGAGAGGACTTGTCCAAGGTCACAAAAGCATGAAGAGGCAGAGATGAGATTCAAACCCAGCTGCCTACAACATTCCCATGAGGTGGAAGTCACATTAAAATGTAATTTGAAAATATTTAACAATTAAATAAAAATACAATAAAACATAACATAGTATTTTAAAACTAAGTCAGTGTGTGACCCACAGGAATCTTTATGTATGGTTTCACTGACATCTTCCCTCCCCTTTTTTGTTTGAATTTAATGCCATCATACTGCATCATTTAGCCATGCTTTATTTGGTATTTGACTTCTATCACTTCATGCTAGACTACTCCAGTCTCCTAACTGGCTAGCTATTCTGCCTTTAGTCTCTCCTTTCCAATCCATCGTGCACGTTTTTATTTACTAAAACAGTATTTTGATATTTACTGCTTTGTTTGAAAACCTTCATTGTCCTCCTATTGGATAAATTCCAGGCTCTTTGGCCAAGCATTCAAGGATCTCTGTATTTTGGCTCAAAACCTTTATTTCAGACTTTCTTATGCTTGTTTATATAGTCACTTATGCTATAATGCTTGTTTTGAAAACCCGTATTTGTTCCATTGCAGTTGATACATTAGGGAATAATTTGAGCATAATGCAAAATTTGTGTTTATGTGCCATTTCATTATTGAGGAAATGGCTGGGCATGTATTAGTGGGTGACCTGTAGATGGAAGTGAGGGGCTAGAGAGGCAGGCATACATAGAAGGAAGGGAGGGAAGAGAAGGGACAACCTCTGCCCCATCTCTCCTCCCAAACACAGTGATGACCTGCTCTCTTTGACTCCCTGATACCTGGAGGAAAAAGCCTGCTGGAGATGGTTAGGGCATACTGCCTCACTGGAAATGTGAATGGGGGCAGGAGGGAATCTCCTGGGGCACCTTATGAAAGAGGTTGTGCCAAAGGTTTTCTTGTCATAAGATAATTCCACCTGTTCCACAGTTCCTGCCTTATAGGTTGGTTGTGTCTTGGATCCCAAAGTGGGGTTCCTTGTGGCCTGGTGGCTGCATTGCCTTCCCTTGGCACTGAGTTTGAATGTTGTGCTCCTAACCCCATTTTCTCTGTAAGTCCTGTGGTCTTTGTTGCTTTATTTTTAGGAATGTTTATGTGGTGTTCTAGCAAAACTGCCTGTATTTCTCCCTGATCTTGGCAGGTTGTTTTCCATTCTTCTTGGTTGGAATGCCATTTTCTTTCTTCTGCTTTTATACATCCCCACCTCTGTGAAACTTTAGACCAGACAAATCTGAGTACTTATTATTTACTCATTTTTTCATTCAGTCATTTGATATACATTTATTAAGTGCCTGCTGTGTACATAATATTCTGCTAGAAAGATACAAAATTTGTAAGTACTTACTCTTTTGAAGCTTTATAGTGTAGTAGGAAGGCAAGACAAATTCAGGTAACTGTATAGTAGACAGTATTTTATGATAAGTACATTTAAAAAAGGGCAAAACAATATTTTTGGTAGGATTTCAATTTAAGGAATTCTAGGAAGAGGAAGACAGCCTGGGCAAAGGCTTGGAGACAGGAGAGTACCATTGAATATTTGGGATGCAAAGAGGGGTGCTGGAGCATTAACTCTATATAGGGAATGTGCAGTTAGGTTTTACAATTACAGCACACCACAATATGGAAGTCCTTGCAAAAGGAGTTTGAATTTAACTCAGGAGGCAATAGGAAGCTACTAAAGAAATTAGAGTAGAGGAATGAAATTCTAGGCCTACGTGAAAGATAATTTTGGCAGCAATATGAAAGACAGATTTGAGGGGACAAAGTATAAAGGTGGGAAAGTATGTTAGGTTTTTTTCAGTAGTCCAGATGGATGGTAATGAGGATCTTTCCAGGGTGATGGCATTCAAAGTAGGTGAAATTAGTAGGAATTTATTAACTGGATATGAGAGGTTAGGGATAGTGAAAAGTTGAAGAAAATCATAAGTTTGTACAAGCAGGTGGGATGAAGGGTAAATGATGGAGCCACAGAGAAATGGAGAAAATAGAAGAAATAGATTTAAGGGGAAAGATAACCAGTATCTCTGTGAGATTTCATGGACTGTCCTATAGGGGAAGTCGGGAAATTTAATAAAGTATGGTTAGCATTGTACTACATAATGTTACAGAAACAAATGTATAATGCATAATTCCTATTTTAAGAAGCGTACAATAACAGTCTTAATAACTCAATACTTACAGAACTTTTAATGCTCTCCTTGAAACAACTGTGAGGTAGATAGTGCATTTTGCAGATGAAGAAACTGAAACTTGTTTCAGATGTTTTCTCCTAAGGTCAATGTATGTCAGAGGCAGGACTTGAATCCATCTCCCTCCTAAGTCAAGTCTGATACTCTTTCCATATCATACTTCCTTAGTTGAATTTGGAGGCAAATTAGAACAACCATCTTTGGGGTACTAATTGTAAAGACAGTCTGCTTTTAGAGCAGTCATCTCCAAAGTATTAGAATTGAGAACCACGTAACTCTTGAAACTACCACTTGCTTCTTCTGTTATCCTTTCCCTACCAGTGGGAACTGTTGCTGGAAAGTTAGCTAAGATTTGTTCCTTAGGAAGATGTACAGTCCCTCACCTAATCTCAGCTCTGCCCTTGTCTTCCCTCTCATGTATCAGCAGAAATAGTAGCCCAAACTCAAGTTTAACTTGATCTGGCAAAAAGGTGTTTTTTTTTTTAAGTGCTTGTAATAAGCAAAAGGTGCCAAAATGCACTGGTCAAAGAAGTTTTTTATGTCAAAGTTCTAGTTCCAAATTATTTAGATAACTCAGTAGACAGAGTGCTGAGGTTGGTGTCATGAAGACCCATTTTCCTGAGTTCAAATCTAGCCTCAAACACTTACTAGCTGTGTGACCCTGGGTATGTCACCCTATTTGCCTCACTTCCTTATCTGTAAAATGACCTGGAAAAGGAAATGGTAAACCACTCCACTATCTTTACCAAGAAGGCCCCAGCTGGGTTCACAAGGAGTCAGAGGTGACTAAAACAACTGAACAACAGCAGCATAATACTTAGAAATAAGCATACATCTCCTTGGGGAATGTGTGTTGAAAAATCTTTAGTGAGGGGTGCATGATCAGAAAAGTTTATAGGCTGCTGTTTCAGAAAAGCTGAAGAGAAGAAGGGAAATTGGGATTATTATCTTGTGTAGGGGTAGGGTTTGAAGAATCAGTGTAGTGCACTGACCTTTGGACCAGGAAGATGGTCTGGTTCTGGTCACTTAACCTCAGCAGTCCTGTAGAGTTTTCAACACTTGAGTTGCAGAGAAGATGCTGATACATATTGCTAGAGAAAGTTTATTCATACTAGTGAAGTCCAGTACCTGTCCCTATCCTTTCAAGAAGGAATGTGACTGAGTTAAAAGAGGATGGCAAAGGTTTGGAAAGTTATTCATTCAGTATGTTTTGGGTTCAGTGAGTAGGTAGAAATGGAAGGAAAATAATGCTAAGCGGATAGGGTAGTGCTGGCACGTGAAGGTCAAATGGAGCTTTGAATCTAATGAGATATACAAGGGACATCTGATTTTTTTTTAAGTGGTAAAAAAGATAGTTAGAAAGGAGTGTGTATATTGGGTTTGGGGCAAATATCAATCTTTGACACCTAGTAGCAGTGGTATATCACTGGAATGGGCAAGTGGTCAGGTCCCAGTGACCTTTTCTGCTAGCTAATTAGGTTTGCTTTTGCTAAAAATTTCAGGGGTGCTGATCATTGAGATCTGTTAAGTATGTGTGTTCGTCCCTCATTGCCGAAGATGACCATGCCATCAGAGAAATAATGACATGACACGGCACTTGACTTTGTTTTTTGAGTGAGGGAGGGCTGTTCAGGTCACCAGCCTCACTTCTCCTCCAGAGCCTTCTGAATCCAGTGACCTGATATTCATCAGGATGACTGGAGATGATCCAGTATGAGGCAATTGGGGTTGTGACTTGCCCAAGGTCACACAGCTAGTACGTGTCCTGACTCCTGCTCTGGTTGGTCTATCTACTGCACCACCTAGCTGCCCCTCTATAGGTATGAGTTAGGCCTGGAAGGAGGCCTTAAAAGGCAGTTAAGAGTGATGGGCTGGAAAAAGATCTTTGAGGAAAATCAGTTGAGCATCATTGAAAGAATGGATTAGTTGGGGGGGTAAGACTAGAGAGACTTAAGTGTAGTAATCTAGATGTGCAGTCATGAGAGCCTGGACTAGTGTTAGTGAGAAATGAACATTCAACCCTTCAACTAAATTGTAATTAGAAGTTGTAAAATGTAGGTACCATGCCTTTTACTTAAAATTATATTCATGCTTTTTGTCTTTATATCAATTATTTCTGGAAAAAGACATTTTCCTCCTCTGCACCTCTTCTTTTCCTTTTGACAAAGTTAAAGACAAATAATTAAGTAAAACAACTGATAACAGTAGTTGCCTGTGTAATAGTTCTCTGCCCTAGTATCCCGTCTCTCTGCCAGGAGGTATATATGTTTCATTATCTGTTCTCCAGGACATATATAAATATGTGTGTGTGTGTATGTGTGTGTATACATTTGTTCAGTTAGACTCTATTTTCCTGCCACAGAATGCTATGAATATTTTGGCAAAAGTAAATTCCTTCCAAAGGCTAGGCTATGGATAGATGAGTTTCTTTCCTTGCATAATTGCAAGTTGATTCCTAGAGTGGTTGAACCAGTTCACAGTTCCCACAGTATATTAAATCAATGAGGAGAGAGTCCTTTCCCTAGTGATCTATGGTCTTGGGTTTTTCAAACATTGAAATGCTATTTTCTTTTGTCTCTGTTTCCTGTTGCCTGCTTACCTTGTTGATTCCACTAGCTTTCTTTTATCTTTTTAAAACTAGAACCAAGTAGTTTTGATGACTTGCTTTATAATATTGTTCAAGGTTTGGTATTATGTTCTCTTCAAACTAGTTTTTTTTGGGGGGGGGTGTAATTCTCTAAATTATTCATTCATTTGTTGCACCTTATAATTCTTTGAATTCCATTTAGTATCTAGCATATAAGTCTTCGCATTTTATTGCCATGGCTTCAGGACCTCATTACCTTTTTTTATTAAAAAGTACTGCAATCTTGTTTTTACATTACATTGCTTTTTGTATGTGTCATTCTTTCCTCTATACCTGTTGCCTTTTGTCTGGACTACTGCACTCATCCAAATCAACTTCTCACCTCTCTCCCTACCCCTAAATTCATTTAATAATTTGACGCCAGGTTAGTAATCATTACAAAACCCCATTGTTTATAGTGATAACTCATCTGTCCCCCCAAACATGCACTGCCTCTACATTACCAGATAAAGTATTACGGTCAGAGGGTTGGAAAGCTCCTTAGAGACACTCTGTCCAGGATTTTTTCTTGCATAACAAGAATCCCTTCCACAGCATCCTGAAGTGGTTAGCCACTCTTTGCCTACAGCCCTCTAGGGGGAACCCACGACCTCCTGAGGCAGCCCGTTCCACCAAAAGGCCTATTAACAAAGCACCTGTTTGCTGAGGCTATGTATCCATTAGGTCAGTTTTATCAAAATGTAAGACAAAATTCCTAGCCAGATTGCTTTTGCTAGAGGAAAAAAATGAAATGAAAATAGTCATTACAGTTAATAAAAAGATTGCTCAGTCATTGAAAATGTCAATATAAAAAAGTATAAGAAAATTAAGATTTTTAAAGTCAAAGTATTTGAGTTTTCAAAGTATTTTCTAAATATTCAGTTACAAAACAATCTATTTTTCCCCTGTAATGCGTTATATGTGGAGAGCGATTCAGTCGTCTCATTATGATTTTATTATTGAAAGAATATATTTTCTACTTCATCTTAGTGTGGAGGAGTTGCATGGGCCATTGAAGGTTTGGTCAGTAGAGCAAGGATTCTGGCAGGTCCTATCAAGTTGGAAACTCCCAAGGTATTGCCCTGATAATGGACTGTATATATGTCTCTTGTTTGAGTCCTAGTCTAGTAAATTTGGATAGACGGTTTGTATGCCATTCAGTGCCATAGAATTGTGGAATCATAGAGAGCTTTGAAAGAGACTTTGGAGAACCTGTAGTCCAACTCCTTCATTTTGCACATGAAGCAACTGAGGGCTAGATAAACTAAGGGATTTGCTTCAAGTTAGACAGGTGGTAAATTGCAGAACCAGGATTTGGCTCTAGTTCTTCAGATCTTCTGATCACACAATATCACACCATCTTACTCTTCTATTACCTGGCCCTGTCTTACCTTTTTAGACTTATTTTTACTGCTTTCCTACCTGTTTCTTGTTCTCTAGCCCAGCTGGAGTACTTACTGTACCCAAAATATGCCTTATACTTTTGCATGTGTGTGCCATTGTGCTGATCCTTCTACCTAGAGTGCCATATACCTCATATCTACCGGAGGAAATCCTATCTATTCAAGCTCAAGTGCCATTCCCAAGTCTTTCCTCTCAACTTAAATGATCTCTCTTTCCTCTGAACTCCCTTAGTTCTTTGTTCATATCTCATGGAATTTATTTCATTATGTTTTGTGTTATGATTTGCATCTTCTATTAGTTGTAAGTCTCCCAGGAGGTACTTTTAAATTTATCTTTTATTTCTCTTCCCCATCCCCCACCGTGTATATAGTAAAAGTTATTTAACCTCCCACCCAAGAGAAGTAGAAATGTTAGAACTGAAAGAGACATCTTGTCTATTTCTGTTACTTTACAGATGAGGAAGCTGAGGTCAGAACTTAACCAAGGTGTCACACACCCTCAGAGCCCTCAGTCCAGTGCTCTTCTATCTATACTGTACTCCTTAATTGTAACTGTTGTTCCTAGGATAGTATGTTGGAATTACTTGTTTGAGTAGATGACTAAGTCTATTTCCCTAGGGGACTTTAGAGCTTTTGAACCTCTTTTATGAGGAAAAGGAGAGACATTTAATTCATTTTCTTTGCCTTGGAAACTTTTTGACTGGGAAATGAGAACAAGTTTTCTGTAGAGCTTGGTTCTTAACCTTTTTCTGTTTTTTGGACTCCTTTGACAGCACCCTGTGCACTCCTGAAAATAATGCTTTTAAATGCATAAAACAAAGTATGATAGTTATAAAGGAAATAACATTATTATTACCACAATATGTTTTAAAGAAGGTCATAGACCCCAGGTATAATGGTGGATACTTAGGTCTAGACCTGATATGCCTTTTCACTGTATTTTTCTTTGGCCCTGTGGTAGGAGAACATTGAATGTCCATATAATCTATGGTTTTGCTTCTCCAGTTGTACTTGTGTATATTCATGGAATTATTTTTCACCTTTTGAGGTATTCTATTTAAGCATCCTCTTTAAGGCAGTAGATGGTTCAGTGAATAGAGCACTGCGCCTGGAGGTAGCAAGACCTAAGTCCAAATACAGCCTCAGACATTTATTAGTTGTGTGATCCTGGGCAAATCATTGTAACCTCTCTTTGCTGTGTCCACAAGGTCATGAAGAGTTGGATAGGACTTAGCAACAGTTTAAGCAACATGTTTATTGGATTCTTATGGTGCTGTGGAGAAATTGCACTAAGATGTTGCCTTAATTGTGACGAGGGTTCTGGATTCTTAATTCAGCCATACTTTAACTGTGGATAATTATTCCACCTTTTCTCTCCATTCGTTAAAGAGATATTAATTAACCCAGCTCCAAACCTACTTTTAAAGATTATTATATGGGTTAATAAACTAATAATAACAAACATTAAGGCTTTGGTACCTTATAATATTTTCTTAAGATTTAAAATGTTTAAATTTGACAGTTCTTTTGTCTATTCTGAAAGTTGTTTCAAGGGTTTTTTATGTGGATATAAGATAGGTCAAGATGGGCAGCTAAGTGGTGCAGTGGATAGAGTGCCAGACCTGAAGTCAGGAAACCTCTTTTATGTGAGTTCAAACCTAGCCTCTCAGACATTGACTAACTGTGTAACCCTGGACAAGTCACTTAACCATGTTTGCCTTAGTTTCCTTATCTGTAAAATGAGCTGGAGAGAGAAATGGCAAATCATTCCAGAATCTTTGCCAAGAAAACCCAAATGGGATCATGAAGGGTTGAATGTGTCAGAAACCATTCAACAACAGATGGCTCATAACGATTCTGTGTTTTCCCTAGGTTGGTTGTAGTTGAGATGTACATTTGGAGCTGATACTGTAATCCTCATTTTACTGTTGTGAATGAATATGAAACAAAGTTAATATCATAGGGAATTGGTCTTTTGAATTCGTTGGTGTGGGAAATGCTCCCTTTCCCAGTGCAGTTTGGCCTTTACAATCTTAGATTTGTTTAGAGTGTGAGTGGTACAGTGACTTGTCCCAGGTCACACATTCTCTGTATATCAGAACTGAGATTGGATGTAGGTTGTCTTGGTCTCAGGACTATACCTTATTGACTCTAATGACACAATCAGGTAACATAAGGGATTAATAAAGTCATGGGTAGAGTACATATTTATTATTAAACTTTTACTATACTTTAGAAATACTTTGCCTGACCTTTTTTTTTTTTTTAATTTGTTGGATGCTTTTTTCCCTCCAAGCAGATGTAGTTGTATAGGAGGCAGTGGCTATCTCCCCTGTACTATCATCCATTCAGTGTTTATTAAAATATCTGCTTTGTTACTCTATATTGTGCTAGGCATTGGGGGGGTATCACTTTGATGAATTCCTGATCTTGGGGGTGTTGGGTATTCCCTCTCTCAGTCATTCAGTAAGCAGTTAAGTGTCTCATGTGTGCTGGACCAGGGGTGGGGAACCTTCAGCCTTGAGGCCACTTGTAGTCCTCAAGTGCAGCCTTTTGACTAAATCTAAACTTCACAGTAAAAAAAATTCTCTTTATTAAAGGATTTGTTCTGTAAAACTTGGATGCAGTCAAAGGCCACACCTGAAGACCTAGAAGATCACATGTGGTCTTGAGGCCGAGGGTTCCCCACCCTTGTGCTAGGTACAGGGGTTGCAAAGACAAAAAAGGAAAATAGCTTCTGTCACCTAGCACATTTTTTGAGGGGGAATAAAACATGTAAATGTATCAGTATATAGTTATTAAAAACAAGGTAATGGAGGGGGTTAGCTTCTGGAGAAATCCGGAAAAAGATTCTTGTGGGAGGTGGTACTTTGCTTGAACTGAGATTTGAAGAGAATCATAGATATTAAGGGGCAGAGTGTGAGCAGGCAGCACATTCTAGGTATGAGGGTAGCTAATGAAAAGGCATGGAGACTAGAAATGCAGGGCCGTGTATGAGGGAACAACAAGAAGGTCAGACTAAAGTCTAGGAATGGGAATCATGGATAAGTGGGTTGGAAAGGCAGGTTGGGGCATGGCTGTGAAGAGATTCAAAAGGGGAACAGAAATTCACATCGTATTTAAAAGCAATAGAAAGCCTCTGATGCTTGCTGATTAGGGGAGTGACATGATCAGACCTGTGCTTTAGGAAGGTGGTTTTGGCTTTTGTGTGGAGGCTGGATTGAAGAGTTATGGAAGGGGCATCAATTAGGAGGATTGGGATATTTTATTAGTCCAACCCGCCCAAACTAGGAAGTGTGGTGATGTGTGAATAGGAAGGTTTGAGAGAGATTGATAGAATTGATTAAGATTTAGAAAATGTATTGTAGGGTGGAGGAGAGCTAAGAGTAGAGGATAAGTATTTGAGATTGTGAACCTGAATGACAAAAAGTAAGGTGGTGAAATAGACAGGGTTTTGGGGGAAAGATAACAGCACCGTACGTTGAATAGGAAACGCCTTTGAGGCCTCGAGTTTGAATTGTTCAGTAGGTGATAGAGGACTAGAACTCAAGAGAATGACTTGGGTTGGATATATAGATGTCTGAGAATCATCACAGAGGTGATAATTAAATCTTGAGGAGCTGATGGAATCACCAAAAAGAGAAAAGGACCTATTGGTGTAGCTTGTATGGGGTACACCCATAATTAGAGGGGTTAGATAATCCATGCATTGTTAGGCTGTGCACTTCTTGACTCTTTATATGCATTCCATCATTCCTAGAGGATTTACCTGCTCAAGACAATGTAGATCTTCCTCTGGTTCTTTTAATATTTTGTATGTACTAGTACAGTAGTAAATAGTTCTCTTTCCTTCATTTTAGTTGTGTGACTGGCTTACTTCCTTTCAAGTTATATTTGTCTTTTAATGCCTTTTGAGTGACTTTCTATCAAAGTTAATTTCAGTAATATGCTGTACAGTTATCCCTTCCACTTTGCAACTTTCCCCATTGCAATTTTTATGTCACAGGTCAGCATGAGACAGTAAGTGGGAATTTTGGGGGAGTTTTGTGGAAGCTGCAGACACATGAAGGCCACCAGACACAAAAAGTTTAGAAACTTAGAAATACATAAAAATACATATATTATTGTATAATATCAACCCAAATTTTACAATGAGGTTCTTTAAACACCCTGTAAAAGAAAAAAAAATTCAGACTTCTTTTCTGGTGTCATTGAGTCAAAACAATTTACACGAATTTTGTGTAAATTGTGAGGGTGCCATACCTCTAACCTCCAAGATGTAGAAGGGATAATTTATTTATGGCATTTACATTATCCCTTTTGATTCTTTTACAACAGTCTTGGGAGGTAGATACTATTATTGTTTCCATTTTACAGATGAGGCATTGGGGGGGGGGGGAAGAGTTTAAAGGACCAGCCCAGTGTCTGAGGGGAAATTTGAACTCTAGTCTTTCCTGACTCCAAGTTCAATACTCCTACTTTACCCTCTGGCTTAACTCCCCTCCCTAAAAAGTTTGGAAAGAGATACAAAGAATGTGCTATGATTTCAGGATGACTGCTGTTTGGGGAATCAGTGAGAAATTACCATTTGAGTTGGTTCTGAAAAATTGAGCCGAATGTAACCTAATGAAGGGTGGGGGTTGGGAGATTTGGGTGGTTCTAGGTGTAGGAAGAAGCAGGAAGATAATATCTTGAGGGTTGACAGACACAGTCAGTTTGGCTAGGTTATAGAGTAAATAATGGGAGAAGGTGCTGGGAAGGTGACTTGGAACAAGCAATGGAGGACTTTGCCTTGTTAGTTACTAAAGTAAAATGGAATGATGCGATCAGAGTTGTACCTTAGGGATATTAATTTGGCTAAGTTCAGGCTAGTTTGTGGTGATAGTACAATAAATGCATAAGTGTTCTTTAAATCAACAAAAGTCTCTTAGAACTTTTTCCATAATTTTTCCTTTGATTTTTGATATCTTAACGAAATGTTAGAAAAAATATTTTCAGATTGAAATGACTTCCATGTGTTAGCAACTACAGTGACAGTATTGGTACTATTTGTTGCCCTTAATTTTCTGAAATGGTGCTTTTGGTGTTTTTCAGTTTGGTTTTGAGTGATTGGTACTGAATTTTAAGCCACTGATAAAAGTAGTTTATATTTATTTTACGTTTGCCATGAATGTCCTAGCTTATGAAGTTGAAGGGAACTCTGACTTGAGGCTATGTACTGCCAATTATGTATATTGTTTTCAGGGTGAGACAGGAAGAATCTGTCTTGACATAGGTAAATGAAGATTGTCAGTTCAGTTTTTCCATACTTGTTCAAAGTAAACTATTCTTGTGTTGTTTGTATCCTACATTCAACCTACAGGGACTCTTTAATTTGTATTAGTTATTGGTGCAGTTTAGCAATGGCCACAACCTCCCTCAGGTATTGGTCTGAGAGAGTCGGTTTATCTTTTCCTTTAATTTTAAAGAAGGTGACTAAAGGAAATTTTGAACCATGTTGAATTTTTAATATTTCCAACCCACAGGCAATGGAGAGTAGGGACTGCTCCTGAGAATTTTAAAGTTATGACCTGGAAGTGGTGACTAAAGGAAATTTTGAACCATGTTGAATTTTTAGTATTTCCAACCCACAGGCAACGGAGAGTAGGGGCTGCTCCTGAGAATTTTAAAGTTATGACCTGGAAGTGGTAGCATGTGGGATATCCTCCAGGGGACAGAATTTGGCTAGTGATGTGTCAGGAGCCAGGAATAAGAAATGAAAAAACCTACAAAATGTAGAATAGACTGAAGGAATGCCTTCCATCCACCACATCATGTGGATCCTCTGTAGAGTCACTATGGAACAACTCGCTAAAGAGAACTGAATTTAGTGTCAGGACAGAAATGTGTACTGCCTAGAGTAACATTTTCAAGTCTCCTTTTGAGCCTCTGTTAAGGTTTTCAATACAACCATTGCCATTTATTTACCTCTGTGACCTTGGGCAAATGACCTCATCTCTCTGGGTATCAGTTTCCTCCTCATTAAAATGGGGGAGTTGGTTGGAGTAGATGATTTACAATGTAATGGATAGAACGCTCCTGAGTATAATACTGGATTTTGACCATAGGTGAGTGTGTCTGTCTCTGTATCTAGTCTTATATGTATCTTGTTTGTACATAGTTGATTTAATATTTTCTTTCTTTGACAGCAGAGACTCTTTTGCCTTTCTTTCTATCCCAGCACTTGCTACAGTGCCTGGTACATGGTTGATACTAACAAAAGCTTATTGACTGACTGGTGGGCAAATTAATCTCTCTGAGCTTCAGTTTCTTCATCTGTAAAATGGCAATTATACCTTAGTACCTACCTGTCTTAAGGCAAATGAGATAATGTATTAAATTCCCTTGCAAACTTCAAAGTACTAATTAAGAATCAGTGAACACAATCAAGAATTGGATGTTTCAAGATTGTAATTTGCACCATTTAAAAGACTGTATATGTTGATGAGATAACAGGATCCATTGAATTTTTTTAATATAGTTTGTGTTTAGAAAAGTAAGGAAGTAAACTCAATTAAATTCCGGAATAACTAATGCAGAAAAAAAGCAAAAGAACATTTCTGTTTTTTATTTATTTGTAATTACCACTTGAGCAATGCTAATAACTACCTTTGTAACCCAAAGTGTTGTTACCCAGGCATAAATGTGTGCTTACTTAGAGTAAAATTTTATAAGCCTTTATGTAGGACTTTCATAACAAGCATGCCACAACAGTACTATGGTAACGTTGAAATCCCCTTATTTATAGCCTTATTAATTATTATTTATATATTTATAACCCTTTCATTTAACTAAATTATAATTTGCCTACAGATATGGAAGGCCAAAGTGTGATCTTTTTGGTTGTTGTTGTTAGAAATTGATAGAGCTTTCATCTATTTTTTCCCTCTCCAAATTAGTGATTTCATGGCTTTAGCGTGGGAGGAGGGGGAGTTCTGTGAAGTTTGGATTCGTTAAAGGGCCACACTTGAGGACCTACGTTCCTAGGTTTCATAGGTTCCTCAACTCTGGTTTAGCAGAATCTTCCTCTTATCCGTTGAGGGTCAACTTCTGCTCTACAATTTAACCATTTTGAGAATTGCCTTAGGGTAGTGTGAGATGTGTGAAGTGTCTCCTTGCATGAATCCCTGGCAGGACTTGATCTGAGGTTTTCCTTGACTGTCAAGACCTTATTCATTACCCTGTGATATTTCTCTCATTTTAATCTCTAAACTAAGTAATTGGTTGCAATAGTTATTTGCTTTTGAGAGTCTATTATAAAAAAAAAATTACACATTTGCAGTGAAGGACAAAATAAGTTGTTCAGTTTTGAGTCTAGAGTTTTTCTTTTTCCTCCTCCTGGTTCGTGAGTGGCAGATACATCTATACTGTACCAATAAATAAGTTTTTGGACTTACTTAACAGCCTTTTCACTTTTAGTAACTTAAAGGAATGAGTTTAGGAGCTGGGAATATAAACTTAATTGTGTTTTAGGTAATGAGTAGTATTAGTCTTGTAAGTACTTCTAGTATAGAAAAAAAATTTTGATTGTCAAGTTAAGAATAGATTTTGAGGGCTTCCCCAAATTTTAATTTCACTTGCTCAGTATTTGCATTCATATGCTTTAAAGTTCATACCGACCCATGAGTATAGGGGCTGCTGAGTGGCACAATGGATAAAGTGTGGGGAGTGAGGAAGACCGAGTTCAAATTTGACCTCAGACATTTACTAAAAGTGTGATCTTGGGTAAGTCATTAACCTCTGTTTGCCTCAGATTCCTCATGTAAAATGTGGATAATATAGCACTGCCTCCCAAGGTTGTTGTGAGGATTACAGTTAAATGAGATAGTAATTGTAAAGCACGTAGTAATGCTATGTGGTGCTATATGAGTATCATCACCATCATTATTGCTTGATTTTACCACTGAAATAATCCAGTCCTTTTTTAAGGAAGTTCATTCTTTTTCACTTACTACTTCCCTTTTGAGTGATACATTCCTCATTTAGCAAACATTTAACAAACTGGGTTACAAGAAATGGATAATTATAATCCACAATATTATATGATATTCACATTATAAAATTATAGAGCACTGTATATTGTGAGGCCCCACAGAGAACTGATTGTATACTAAAGGTAACACAAAGACTTCAGGGATACTTTATCAGTCTAGCAGGAATTCAGGGGATGAAGAAGTAGGTGAAAGGACATTTGAGTTAGAGGCATGGAGGACAGATGGCACATGACAATTTTTCTTATTTTATCTGGAGAGCAATTTTGGAATTATAGCCTAATGTGGTGGAAGTATCTTTTCTGTTTGGAAAGGTCTAAACAGCTTTGTAGATAAAGGGAAGAAGCCATTGGAAAGGAGATATGGAAGATGCAAGACAGGTGAGTCAGAGCAAGGTCCTGGAGAAGGTTGTGGAAAATGAAATCAGCTAGGCTTTGGGACTGTTGTTTTCCTCAGTAAAGCTCAGTAGTTCTGGATGTGTTCCATTTTATCTAGTCTACAAATATTTGGATGGAGACATGAAGAATAAAGACAATAAATACAAGGTAGCAATTGGAGAGGATCAAGAAAGTTTTCTCATGAAAGCATATGCTTGAATTAAGTGAGAGTCAGTGAAGAAGGGGAGCATTCCCGGTGTGGGGGAAGTGTCCATAGTGCTGAGATAGGAGCTCAGTATCTCTGAATCAAGAGTATGGGGAGGAGGGGGAGGGGAGAGAGGTATAAGAAGACTGGAAATGTGGGGATTATTGAAGGACTTCTAATGCCAAACAGTTCAAGAGAGAAGTTAGGGCTGAGTTGGGTTGATTTTGAGAATGATCAGCATAGAAATGAGGGAGTCCATGGGAGACAGTCCAGGTGAAAATAATATAGAGGGAGAAAAGAAAAAGGTCCAGGACAGAGATCTTGGAGATACTGAAGGTGTGACCTGGATGAAGGTCAAACAAAGGAAACTGAGAGGGAACAGCCAGGTAGAAAGAGAACTGGGGGAGAAGAGTGACTTGAAAATCTTAGAGGGAAGAGACCATCAAGGAGAAAGGCATGTCTGATAAGTGTCAGAGACTGCACAGAGATCAAGAAGGATGAAGATTAAGGAAAGGCCATTGGATAGAACAATTACAAGACTGTTGGTAACTTTGGAGAAAGCAATTTGGGGTCAGAAATCAGACTAGAGTTAAGAATAGACTAAGTGGAGGTACTCACTGTAGCCTTCTCCAGGAGGTTAGCCAGGAAAGATAGGAGGTACATGTGGGACAATAGTTAATGAGATGAAAGAATGAAGTGAGGGTTATAAGCCTGGAAGGAAAGGTTAGGACCAGATTGCTAAGAGTTCTGAAAGGCATTTGAATTTGAATTTGCATTTGAACCCTAGAGGCAATAAATAGGTAGTCACTGAAATTTATTGAGCAGGAAAATGACCTGCTTTTAAGGAAAATCACTTTAACAGCCTTTTTTTTTTTTTTAAAGAGCTCTGTCTTTAAAATTATTTATTTTTAATTTTCAGCATTCAGTTTTATAAGATTTTAAGTTCTAATTTTTGCCTCTCAAGATGGCCAGCAATCTGATCTAGGTTGTACATGTGTAATCATATTAAACATTTTCATGTTGATCATGTTGTGAAAGAAGAATCAGAATAAAAGGGAAAAACCACAAGAAAGAAAAAGCAAAAACAAAAGAAAATAGTATGCTTCAATCCGCATTCAGATGCCATAGTTCGTTCTTTCTCTGGATGTGGATAGCATTTTCCATCCTGAGTCTTTTGGAATTGTCTTAGGTCCTTGCACTGCTGAGAAAATCTAAGTCTATTAAAGTTGGTCATTGCAAAATGTTACTGTTACTATGTACAGCATTCTCCTGGTCTGCTCACTTCACTCTGCATGAGTTCGCGTAAGTCTTTCCAGGTTTTTCTGAAGTCCACTTGCTCACCGTTTCTTATGGAACAATAGTATTCCATTACCTTCCTACTCTGCAACTTATTCAGCCATTCCCCAATTCATGGGCATCCCTTCAATTTCCAATTCTTCGACACCTCAAAAAGAGATGCTGTAATTTTTTTTGTACATGTAGGTCCTTTTCCCTTTTTTATGATCTCTTTGGGATATTTGGGATACAGACTTAGAAGTGGGTTTTGCTGTTCAAAGGGTATAAACAGTTTTATAGCCCTTTGGACATAGTTCCAAATTGGTCTCCAGAATGGTTGAGGCAGTTCACAACTCCACCGACAATGCATTAGGGTTCCACTTTTCCCACATCTGCAACATTTATCATTTTCCTGTTTTGTCGTGTTATATACAGGGGTGGGAGGTGGGGGTTCGTGTGTCTGTAAAATCCTTTCAACAACTCATGAAAGGAGTTGCTATTGTTATCCTTCCTAGTTTTACAAATAAACTTGAGGCAGATAGATTAAGAGGTATGAACTAGATCACAAAGACTTGAGTTTCTCAGGTCTTCTTCAAGACCAGAACTCTATCCACCATGCCAACATTTGTAAGTATGAGCCCCAAAGACATGAAAGGAAGAAGGAAAGGCCTCATGTACTAAACATATAGTAATAAGTAGCACATTTTGCTCTAAAAAAAACAACCTGGAAATGAAGTGAGCAGCCTGATGGCCAAATTGAAAAAAGACTGAACAAATTATGGCATATGAATGTAATGGAATGTTACTGTCCATAAGAAATGACAAAAGGGACAGGTTCAGAGAAGCTTGGAAAAGTTGATGTGAAGTGAAATGAGCAGGACCGGGAGAATATGGAATATATAATGCTATTCTCATAAATTTGTCTCAGTCCTCTGAGACACTGGCTGTAAAAATTGTTTCCCAGCTTTTGGTTTCCCTTTTAATCTTGGTTGCATTGACTTTGTGCAAAAACCTTTTTATTTTAATGTAATCAAAATTACCCATTTTGCATTTCATAATGTTCTCTATCTTTGGTCATAAATTTTTCGGTTCTCCATAGATCTGACAGGTAAATTATTTCTTGCTCCCCAATTAAATACCAAGTTAGAAATTCTGAAAATCAAAGGAGAGATTAATAAAATTGAAATTAAGAAAACTATTGAAACTAATAAAACTTCAGAGCTGATTTTGTGGGGAAAAAAACAATAAAATAGATAAACCTTTGGTTAATTGGATTAGAAAAAAAGAAAACAAAATTTACCAGTGTATCAAAAATGAAAAAGATGAATTCACCACCAATAAGGAGGAAATTGAAACAATAATTAGGAGCTATTTTGCCCAGCTGTATGCCAATAAATCCGACAACCTAAGTGAAATGGATGAATTTTTTTTCTTTTTTTACACATTCACCATAGTCATATTGCATAGAAGAATTAAAGTGAATGAGCAAAATCACGTGACAAACCAAAATGTAATACTGAAGAAAATGATCTGCTATATTCTGCAATTGAATTCCATAGTTCTTTCTCTGGATGTGGAAGGCATTTTGCCTTAAAAAACCATTGGGAATTTTTTAAGTCCTTGCATTGCAGTAAAGTTCTAAGTCTACCAGAACCAATCCTTGCACACTGTGGTTGTTACTCCTTTCACTCAGCATCAGATTATATGAGTCTTTCCAGGCTTCTCTGAAGTCTATCTGTTCATCATTTTTTATAGCACAATAGTATTCCATTACATTCATATGCCATAATTTATTCAGCCATTCCCCAGTTGATGGGCATCCCCTTGATTTCCCGTTTTTAGCTACCACAAAGAGTACTGCTATAAATATTTTTGTACATGTGGGAACCTTTCCCATTTTTATGATCTCTTGGGGATACAGTCCTAGAAGCAGTATTGCTGGGTCAAAGGTATGCACATTTTTGTAGGCCTTTGGGCATAGTTCCAAATTGCTGTCCAGAATGGTTGGGTCAGCTCACAGCTGACCCAACAATGAATTAAGTGTTCCAACTCTCCCACATCTTCTCCGGCATTTGTCATTTTCTTGTTCTGTCATGTTAGCCAATCTATTGGTGTGATGTGGTACCTCAGAGTTGTTTTGATTTGTCTCTCTCTAATCAATAGTGATTTAGAGCATTTTTTCATAGGATTATAGATATCTTTAATTTCTTCCTCTGAAAACTGTCTCTGTTCATATCTTTTGACCATTTATTAATTGGGGAATGACTTGTATTCTTGTACATTTGACTCAGTTCTCTATATATTTTAGAAATGAAGCCTTTGTCACAGATACTTGTTGCAAAAATTCTTTCCCAGTTTTCTGCTTTCCTCCTAATGTTGGTTGTATTGGTTTTGGTTGTGCAAAAACTTTTCAATAATTTCAGTGTAATGAAAATTAGAACTGGGTGAAAGTTAATCTATTTACAAAAATATAATTGCCCATATTAACAGAAGAGGAAATAAAATACTCAGATTACCCCATTTCAGAGAAAGAAATTCAACAAGCAAGCCATCAGTGAACTCCGTAAGAAAAAAATCTTCAGGGCCAGATAGATTTGCTGGTGAATTCTACCAAACGTTTAAATGATAATTAATTTCAGTACTATGTAAACTATTTGAAAAATAGGTGGAGTCCTACCAAATTCTTTTTATTATACAGATATGATGCTGATATTAAACCTGGAAGAGCCAAAATAAAGAAAATTATAGACCAATTTCCCAAGTGAATATAGGTGCAAAAAGTTTAGAATATTAGCAAAGAGATTACAGCAACTTATCATGAGGATAATACACTATAGCCAGGTGGGATTTATGCCAAGAATGCATGGCTGGTTCAGTATTAGAAAAACTACCAACAGAATTGACCATATCAATAACGAAATTAATAGAAATCATATTATGATCTCAATAGATACAGAAAAAAATTTTTTTTTGGCAAAATACAGCAACCATTCCTTTAAAAAATACTGGAGAGCATAGGAATAAATGGAGTTTTCCTTAAAATGATAAGTAGCATCTATCTAAAACCATTTTCAAGTATTTTATGTAATGGACATTTCCAATAAAATTGAGAGGAAACAATGTCCATTATCACCACTACTATTTAATATGGTACTAGGAATGTTAGCTTTAGCAATAAGAGAAGAAAAAGCATTTAAAGGAATAAGAGTAGGCAGTAAAGAAACAAAGCTGTCATTCTTTGCAGATGGTATAGAGAATACTAGAAAATGAACTGAATTGCTGCTTGAAATAATTAACAGCTTTAACAAAGTTGCAGAATATAAGGATATAAAATAAACCCACAGAAATCATCCACATTTCTATATTGCTAACCAAGGTCCGCAGTAAGAGATAGAAAGAGAAATTCCATTTAGAGTTACTGTAGACAATATAAAATATTTGGGAGTCTGCCTGGAACTGTATGAATGCATTTACAAAACAGTTTTCACATAAATAAAGTCAGATCTAAATAATTGGAAAAATAAGAGTTGCTCATAGGTAGGTCGAGCTATTATAACAAAAATGACGGTTCTACAAAAGGTCCAGAATATCAAGGGAGTTAATGAAAAGACATTCTAGGAAAGGTGGTTTACCCATTCCTGATCTTAAATTGTATTATAAATCAGCAGTCTTCAAAACCATTTGGTGTACTAGCTAAGAAATAGAGGAGTAGGTCTTGCACAACCACAAGACACAGTAGTCAATGATTATAGCAGTCTAGTGTTGATATATCCAAGAACGTCATCTTCTGGGGTAAGAATTCACTGTTTGACAAAAACTGCTGGGAAAACTGCAAAATAGTGCAGTGTAAACTGGACATAAACCGATGTCTGACCTTGTATACCAGAATAAAGTCCAGATGGGTGCACAAACTAGATATAAAGGCTGATAATATAAACAAATTAGAGGAGCCAGGAATAGTTTGTCAGATTTATGGAGAATGGATGAATTTGTGACCAAATGAGATAGAGAACATTGTGAAATGCAAAAAGGATAATTTTCATTACATTAAATTGAAAAGGTTTTGCAGAAACAAAACCAATGCAACCAAGATTAGGAGGGAAGTGGAAAACTGAGAAAGAGATTTTGCAACTAGGTGGTGGCTGCTTGAATTAGAGGGAAGGGTTCAGATATAAGTAGAGTTGTTAAGGGGGAATCAACAAGATTGATCAGTTGATTGATTGAGTATGCAGTGAAATGGAAAATACCAAGATTTTGAAAAAATTTGGTAGAGGAGAACTATTGCGTACTGTTTTATATCTATATTCCTTCTGTTCCCTAGTACTTCCCAGTCCTGTCCTCTCCCCTCACCCCCCCCCCCCCAAAGAAGTAAATTTTCATCTCTTCTTTGGGGACAGTCATTTTGCAACATTGAGTCAGTTTTCTGTGATGATTATTTTTATTTACATGGTTGTAGTCCTATATATGTACTTATGTTTCCACTTTGCATCAGTTCATATACTTTCTATGCTTCTCTCTCTTATAATCATTGCTTTTTATAGTGTACAGTAGTAACTTTTCCATTGCTTTCTATTTACTTTGCCTTGTTTACCTATTCCCCAATCTACTTTGTTTTCCGTTCTTTGCTATATCGTGCTACTTTGGACATTTTGATGTCTTGTGGGACCTTTCTATCTTTGACTTTCTAAGGGGTGTGTGTGTGTGTGTGTGTGTGTGTGTGTGTGCGCGCGCGCGCGCGTACATGCACGCGTGCCTAATGGGATATATAGGTTAAAGGGAGTGGAAATTTTAGTCATTTTTTCTTAATATAATTCCAAACTTTTCTTTATAGAAAGGTTATAATGTTTTACAGCTCCATGCACAGTGCATAATGTGCCTGTTTTTCTACAATCTTTCTAACATTGATCATTTCATCTTTTGTCAGCATTGCCAACAAACTTTAGGCTTGCTTTGATTTTCATTTCTCTGTTGCTTTCGAGTACTCTTTCATATGGTAATTAATAGCATTTCTTTGGAAAATTATCTAACAGGGTCAGATAAGTTTCTCTTTTGACCTGTTTGTTAGTCCCCATATATCTTGGATACCAGACTCTTCTCAGAGATATTTTCAGATGTATTTATTCTAAAGATTTTTTTTTTAAGCCAGCCACTTCCTGTCTTATACTAGGCATTTTGATTCTATTAATTCAAATACTTTTGAGTGTTACGTAATTGAGGTTATCTTTTTGTCTTTGGTTTTTGCCTCTATGCCCTGTTTAATTAAAAATCCCTTGTTTCCTCTTTCTGTTAAAGGTTCTCTTCAGATTCTTTTAGACTTAGTGTAATTGTTAATATTCAGAGATCCCTATCCATTTCAGGCTTATTGTGATATATGGTGTAAGATGTTGATCTAAGCCTAATTTCTGCCAGACTGCCAGTTTTTCAGTTAGTTCTCAATGCTTCCCTAAGTTAATACTGTTCTTGGGTTTATACAATATTAGGTTATTGTTTACTGATAAGTTAAAATTTGAAGCTGGGAAAAGTGATGCATAGGACAGCTTCTTTAGTCTTTCAATAATAATCAAATACCATTAAAAATAAAAAAAATGTGTAGTTCTAAACCCTAGATGATGATCCATTTCAAAAAGTGGCAGGATGATATGATGAAAAGAACATTTGATTTGAAGTTAAATACTTGTTTGGATCCCAGCTCTGTCGTTTATTAGCTGTTTCTGAGCAAGTAACCAATTTCTGAATCTGAAAAGAGGTTGTCCTCCGTCAAATAAAGATTTCTTTTCCTACTTTACTTTCCACATTAAAAAGTGTGGGAAACATGCTCATTCTAAACAAAGAACAATATTCACTATGAAGTTAATAATTTTATTTTAGCCAATTATTCTACGTTCTTAGTGAATGTTTCTCTCCCTAATAGAGAGGATACTTATTCAGAAAAATGCTACCTTTTTTATGCTGTTCTCAATTGGAATTTCTCCCCTTGCTCTCCATCGGCTAGATGCAGCCTCCTAAACCTCCCACTTCATGCTCTCCTCCCTGATAGGTTCCCCTTCAAACATCTCACTTAAGGATGTGTACAATCTTCTGATGTTTTAACTGCTCAGAAGCCTGGTTACAGAAGCTAGGTCACAACTCTGATTAGAACCAGTCACTTCTGATTTAGTTTCTGCTTTAACACCATTCCTACCTCAAAGAGAACTTTAGAAATACAGTACAATTTAGAAATACTATAATAACACAAACAGTAACTTCAGATGATATCAATTGCATTTCCAGAAATTGTTGATCTTATTACTTTTGGTGTTTGAAACTCATTTCAAAGTTATCAGGTATGGAACAATTACCTTAAATTAGAGAGATAATAATATTGTGAGTAACATATGCCAGTCCTTGTGCTAAACTTTTTAATCATAATGCCAAATAACAATATATAAACATTTTAATGACATGTATTTATACACAAACGTGTATATATATATATATATAAGTCCAATATCTCTGGTCTTTTAAAAGGAAATATTATCCCCAAATTTACACATTCCCTCACAAAAGATACATGGCTATTTATTCCCAGCTTTGAACAACCCCTCATCCACTTCCTCAAAAAAAAAAAGACTTAAGGCCTGTCTGTGGTAGAGACCCAAATAAAACAACACTTTAGTCGTTTCTACTCTTAACGCCTATTCTTCAGAGGTTTTACCAAAAGGTTCGAATCAGATTAGCTAAAGGGTTTAGCCCAGAAGGTGACCTAAGGAATTTGAATAAGATGTGATTCACTTCCCTCTCAAGCTGAAAGCTTTGGAGTTTAATAATTAATCGAACCAATATCTTTACCTTAATTAATGCCAATATTGAATTCAATGAAACTTTCCCATAGATCTATCCTGGAAGGGGATAGACATAATCCCTTCTAACTTTCCATCATTAAATCAGGCTTCAAATTTTCCTTTTTAGCCCCTGACCTTGCTGAACATTCCCAAATCTTCGGGAAATTGGTTGGGGGAAGGAAGAGACCAAGAACCCATGAACCTGAGGGCATGGGGACTAGCTGCTGCCCTACTCTACCCAAATCCTGCCTTTTTCTATTCTACCCTCCTAATTTTTACTCAGACCACCTCCACTCTCCTCTACATTTCAAATAAATTACTTACCAATTCATCCTGCTTTTCTGTACCTTAGAAACTAGAAGTTAAGTTAAAATCCAAGAAAACCTCCTTTCTCCCCTTGTTTTCCCTCTCAGCCTCTGCTTCCTCTGGTCTGCTTGGGTTCTGATTCTCCATCATTTCTAAAAACTATTGGCTATTTATTTTAACTTTTAGTCTGGCATTCCAACTTGGCTAGTGTTGTGACCCAAAAGAAAACAATCTTAATCTCCCACTGAAAGCCTAAGGTGAGAATTCTCTCTCTAATTACAGACTTTGGAAATTTCTCTCCACAAAACAGGAAACATTTCTCAAACACAGATAAGACATTAGACAAGACATTTGACACAAGACAGGGTGGATGAAAAACCAATTTAGAAACCAGTTTAGCATTTGAGTTCAGACTGGTCAAAAGAAAACTCAAGAGTTGTAATTTACTCCGACCTTTAGCCACTTTCCAAAGGATATCCTTCCCAGAGATCTCTGCTAGATCTCTGTCCTCCCTCCCCTCTGACATGCTGGGATATTTCCGCATTCCCCTTCCTAGGTCCCCCACCTTAATATTTACTTTAGGTTCCAAGTAGGATCTAATATAAGCCTCAAAATTCATCAGGGGAATAATCCTTTCTTTTCCTCTTCATCTTGGGACACTCTTGAAATGCCCTGAGTTTGTACAATGGAAACATCTAGCCTGTGAAAAGCTCCTCCTTGACTGACCTCTTCCTTTTCCAAAACTCCTTTGTTTTTCAGTCCCTAGTTCCTACCTTTACACTTATTCTCACTTTTCAGGCTTTCCCCTATTATGTCATTAATCGTAGTTACCATGATCTAAACCTTTTGTCTTTGACATTCTTTCTCTCTTTTCACAAACATTCTCTGTGTTTTCCTCACCAGTTCTTCCAATGACTTACCACACCAGTCTTCTACCTTTAGTGTTTTCTTCTATCAGGCCATGCCTTAGTCACAAAGTGTACTTTTAAGAGTTCTTCTACCATTGGGGACTCAGGATCCATCCCCAAATATTTAGTCATTTGATCCCTCAGACTCTATAAAAAGGCTGAGGGTTTCTCCTCCTTAGGTTGCTCTACCTGCAAGGCCTTAGAGCTAGTTGTCTGTGCTTTTGTCTCTGGTATAGTCTTCCAGTATTTTAGCATTTTCCCCAAGGGTTTATCTGGAGTTATGCTTATAAGAGAATCCCATTTCCCTTTCCAGTGGAGTCCACCCCTTTTTCTGCCTTGTTACTTCTTTTATTCCCCATTCTACTTTCCCTCTGATCTTCAGATAGACTGTTCAACTCCCATTGAGCCCTTCTCTAGCTGTTTTCCTCTTGGGAGGACAGAACTGCAGATCCAGGGTCCACACTCACTTTGTTACCTAACTAGGTACATCTCAGTCACACACTATCTCAGCCCTGTAGAATGGTCTCAGCTATCAAGGTAATATCTAACCCAGTTCTCTTACTTGGATCTGTGCAGTTTGCCTAACTGTCACAGGTACCTACCCACTTAGCCTTTTCTTTTCCTTCCTATCCCACTACCTACTTTCTTCCTTTACTTTTTTCTCCGCAGTGACCTCTTTAATCTAGTCCTGGATTCTTAACAGTCTGCGAGTGAAAATGTGAAAGCCTGAGAATCATTTAAAATTAATAGGACACATCTTCCTTATCTTTCATCTGTTTGCGATGTTTTCAAATCCCGGACAAGCCCCTAGATTGTGAGAACTGTGCTAAAACAAAGACCAATACTCACTGTGAAGTCAGGAAGGTTTTTCTTTTTATTTTAGCCAATTTTTCTACATTCTTAGTGAATGGATCTCTCCCTAATGGAGAGGACACTTGTTCAGACAAAGGCAATGCTTTTTATGTTGTTCCAAATTCAAATTTCCCCTGTTGCTCTCCATTGGCTAGATGCAGACTCCTGAACCTCCCACTTCATGTTCTCCTCCATGATAGATTCCCCTTCAAACATCTTGTTTAGGGATGTATACAAGCTTCTGATGGTTTACCTGATGAGAAGCCTGGTTCTGCTGGATCACAACTCTGGTTGTGATTCTGATCAGTCACTTCTGACTTATATTCAGCTATCCCTCAAAGCTGGGAGGAGTTTTAATCCTGTGGAAACAGAATTCCTTCCTTTGTTTCCCACAGAAGCAAGTTAAAATGTTGCATATACATGCGCGCACGCGCGCACACACACACACACACACACACACACACACACACAGTGAAGCAAAGCAAAATTTCTCATTACTTTATCCAAAGAAACATCTGTCTGTATTCTTGAATCCATCACCTCCTAGGAGATATAGGCATCATGAATCCTTAGCAACTGTGATAATTTTTTCCCCTAAATTTTGTTTTAATCAGCTAAGATCTGCCTCCTCACTATTCTCTTCCTCCCCCTTTCATCTTGAGAATATAAAATAAACAAAACCCATTAATAAATATGTAGCCAATCAGAGCAAATTTCCATATTGACCATATTCTCAATATTTTTTTTTTCATTCTGAATTCTGTATTGTTCACTTCTCTTTCAGGAAGTGGTGGGGTAGCCTGTTTCTTTGTCAGTCGTCTGGAATCCTGGTTGGTCATTATGCGTGTAAGAGTCCAGCTCTGTAGTATTCCATCACATTTATATACTGAAGCCTGTTCATCCTTTTTTTCCAATTTAGAGGCACCTCCTCAGATTCTCATTCTTTGATATCTCAAAAAAAGTGATAAATATTTTTGTACATTGTTAAGAGTCTGTTGTGCTTAGGAGTGATTCCTCCCTTAATCTGCCTCATGTACTTTCTCCTCTCCTCTTTTCCTTTTCCCTGTTGAGTGAAATGTATTTCTGTACCCAGCCCTGCGTGTATTACCTTCTTTTGATCAGTTCCAAGGGGGGCTGAGTTTCAAGTTTTAGTTGTTTTCTGATACTCTTTCCTCCTTGTTAATATGTATATCTGCTTGTATACCCTGACTACATAAGATAATTTTCCCTAACCTTTCTTTCCCTGTGTAGTGTAATCTTCTCTCTTTCCATTCTTTTCTTGAGATCACGCCATCACAGAACCACTTGTTGAGAGTCATGAAAAAGAACTGGGGCTTGTCTAAATTGGAATCCCTCACTGACTCTGATAAGAGGATCAGAGAATACATTTATAATCTCCCCATTTTCAAATATAGTTTATCTTTGTATTGTCCCTTATTATAGCTGTTAATTCATATTTGCCTTTTTATGTTCTTCTTTCCTGTTGTATTTAAACTTCAAAGTTTATATGCATTTCTGGTTTTTTCACCAAGAATACTTGAAAATCCTCGATTTCTTGAAAGATCCATATTTCCCTCTGTGGTATTATAATCAGTTTTGCTGGGCAAGCTCTTCTTGGCTTGTAAGCCCATATCTTCTACCTCTTTAGTTTCATATTCCAAGTTTTCTCCTTCTTTATTGTAGGTGGCTCCAGCTCTTGACAGTGACTCCTTGATACATGAATTCTGTCTTTCTGGCTGCTTTTGTAGTATTTTTCTTAGACCTTGGAAGCTCTGAATTTCTATGACATTCTTGGGAGTTTTCATTTTGGAGTTTCTTTCAAGAGAAACCAGTACATTTTTCAGTGTCCATTTGGCTTTCTGGTTCTGAGACATCTGTATGGTTTCAAGACTTTTAAAAATAGGATGTCTAAGCCCCCTTTTTGGTCCTGTGGTTCAGATAGTCCAATTACTTCAGTTTTTTTCCTCTTTTTTTTCTAGGTCAGTTGTTTTTGCTATGAGAACTTAAACTTCTATTTTTCCCCCCAGTCTTTTAACTTTGTTTTAATATTTTTTGTGGATGTTTTCCCTGTATTTTTAAGGTGGCAGAAAATCCTTTGGCCTTGTGCCAGCGATTGTCTAGGGCAAAGTCTGTTTGCGGCTTCTATTGGTTGAGCTCTGCAAGATCTTGACCTGACTGCTAGTTTTCAGTCCTGTCTGCCCACTGGAAAGCTCCATTGGTTCATAAAAGCAGGATTGTGGGTTCTGCTTTGGTCAAATATTCCTGTGCTGCTTATTATTCTACAGGCTGGGCTAGATGTTGGAAGTGAGAACCTACTTTTGCCTGAGGTCTGAGCCACGCTGTTGCTACTGCTGGTAGCATCTGAGCTTCCTTCTTTAACTCCATAGACAGCCCAAGTCACCTCCTCACTCTGTTCTTCCTGGATCTATGGATAGCAGAACTGCCAATGTGTACCTGTTCCTGTTGTAGTACCCTGGTGACATTTTTCCCTGGTACTCACCTTCTGCAGAGTGCTCATGCCCTGACCTGTCCTGAACTGAGCTGGGCAAATGACTCACTGTGACTTTCTTTATCTGGATTTTGTCATTAGAGTTTGGTCTTCTGGTTTTCTAGGTCTCTCTGGAGGCATTTGTGGAGTAGTCCACTGAACTATTCCCTATCACTTTCTCATCTTGACTTCATTGCCTCCATGACACATAGCTAATCAGTAGCCAAGTATTGTTTCTTTTTTCCCACTCTTCCAACATCTCTTCTGCCCATTCCATCTCCACTTAGAGACACCGCTCTTTTTCAGGCACTTAACTACTTATCTCATGTTGGTCTGCCTGTTTTTTATCTCTCTCCTTTATTCATACATCTTCCACACAGCTGCCTACATGATATTTCTAAAACAAAATTGATAGCAACCACAACTTTCTCCTGGTTAAGAAATTCCAATGACTGTGTTTCCTCTAGGATAAAATAGAAGTTGCTCATTTTGACTTTCTTCACCATCTGGCTTCAGTCTATTCAAGCCTGTTATGTGTTAGTCCCTTTCATGTCTCATCCCTTCAAATGAGTCCTCTTTATTTTTATCCCCTTAAATTTGTTTATTGTATATAATATTGTCCTTTTAGTTTCTGTGCCCAGAATCTACCCCATCCTTGATTTTATCTCTTAGGAATCCCTAGCTTCCTTTAAAATTCATCCTGAGTGAAACTGAGACCTTTCCAGATCCCTTTCAATTGCTCATTTCTCACCTTCCTATGTTTATTTCTGCTTTTAGAATACAAACACCTTGAATGTAAGTATGACTTTTAAAAAAATGAACATTTCAGTTTTCAAAGAAAAAATAAAAGAGGTACTGTTCCATTTATTTTTATATCCTCAGATCATAGTCCTGAGTGCCTGTCATATAGCAGACAAGGTTGATTCCTGGTCTATAAAATGCAGATAATAGTACTAGAACTGTTTTTCTTTCATTGGGTGTCTGTGAGGATCAAAGAATAAAATCCATGTGAAAGCACTTTGTTAATAGTAAAGTTAGTATATTAACAGATTAATGAAAGTGGTCCAGCATAAGAAAATATGAACAATTCTTTAAAATTGTAGGTACTTGACTTCTCTGAAATTTTTTACTTAGTTTGCACAATGTTACAATTTTCTGAATTCTTTTAGCAAAAGTGTTTTGCTGGCAGTGTTCCAAATTATTTTGCCACAAACAAGTTCAGGGCATATACTTAATTAGCGAAGCCAAAAGCATGTTAATATTTTTCTCATGGTCCAGAATATTTGGAAAAATTAGACTAGAGAGGCATTAGTTGCAGTGCTTCTTAAGCTTTGGCTCACAAACCCTGTGGTCCAGAATATATGGAAAAATTAGACTAGGGCGGCATTAATTGCAGTGCTTCTTAAACTTTGGCTCACAACCCCCCCCGAATTTGGCAGCAGTAAAAGGTTTCTGAATGCACAATGACCAAAAATTAATTAAAAATAAAATGTGTAATGAATCTGAGTGTTTTTGGCAGCACTTGCCAGGATTGCATGGAGCAACTTTACTGCAGCCTTGGTTCTGAACACACAGCATGTGCAACTTGTCCTCAGGCCATGCAATGCTGCAAGTAGAAAAAATTTAAGAAGCCCTGGAGTGGAAAGAATTCTGTCTGGTTCTAGCACTTACTATCAGTATCAGCCTTTAAACATTTTGGTTCTCTGATCCTTCCTTATCTCTGGAATCAGGGAATTGGACTAGATTGAGGTTCTTAATCTTTTTTGTGTTATAAATTCTTTTGACAATCTAGTGAAGCCTTTATAAATTCCTCAGAATATTTTAAGTGCTTAAAATAAAATATGTAGTGTTACAAAATAAACTGCTATTGAAAATGCAGTTCTCAAACAAGATCATTGACTCCATTAAAAAAAAAACCAAAAAAAAAAAACACCTGAACTAGGTGATCCTCTCAGGCAGTGATTTCTAAACTTTTTTTGATATCTGATGTTTACTAGTAAAATAGAGAAATTACACAGACTTCTAATATAAATATATGTACACATACACATTATATATTTATCTTATTGTGGTATGTATTATGTACAAATAAAATATTCAAAATACAAATTAAGAGGAATAGGATAAAGATAAAATAATTTCAGAAGTGTTAAATTTTATTTATTAATGTTACAAAAAATCTTTTCAGTAACAATGGATATGCTTCATTATTTTTGAGATTCTTGGTTTCATACTCAATAGTGATAAAAAAGTGATTTTTAAGGTGAATTTATTCTTTTACTTTTTTATGGCTTTCATAGCTGAAAAGAGTTTCATTTACAAAGCTATATAGATCCAAATGGAAGAAATGATTCATTAGTTACACGTAGTAAATCATGATGCTTAATTTTGCATTCTATCCACTGTGAAGTCTTTGGTTGGAATTTGTCCAGTATGCTTCCTTTTTCCTGATACCTGTTATTTGTTGCAAAATAATTTGATGTTTCATTTTAATCTTTCTGACAGATTGGTGCAAAACTCACTGAAACTCCTTAGTAAGACTTTGAAGAATAGGTTAGAAAGTTGTGTTTCCAAGTTTAAGTTTGCCAGTCTAAGGGTTTGTAAGTGATATGTATAGTTTTTTGCAACAGAAGCTTAATTTTAAGATAATTTTGCTAATCATGATTACTGTATTATTTACTAGCTCAAGGCAGTATTAATGATAATGATATAAGTCCACATTTCAAATGATCCTCTCAGTTTCAACATTTTTTGACTGTATTTTTGTCAAATATGTTTGCCATGTTTTCCGCTTTCTAATGTAGGTGATGAAAAGCTCCTAAGAGGTAGAAGTGTTAGTGCTTCAGTTTTCTAGTTTTGCTTAAATTATTTTGCATAATTTCCTTTTTTATTATGACCTTGACAGACATCACAAAAAGGACATTTCCTTTATAAAGGACAGAAAGGAAGATTGCATGTAAATTGCTAACGTTGACTATGTTCAGCTTGTTTTTGTGATATCTTTAATTTAACCTGTTAATTCCGGCATTGCCCCGTTTTTTTTCTGTGTGATAACAGCTAGCATTCATAGTGCTTACTGTGTGCCAGGCACTTGTGCTCAGCACTTCACAGTTACCGTCTTGTCTTATCCTCACAGTGGTCCTGGGAAGTGGGCCTGGGTGCTATTACTGTTTTCCTGAGAAAACGGAGGTGAAGCAGAGGTGGAGTGACTTCTTCAGGGTCTCAGGGATAGTAAATATCTGAGGCTAGATTTGAGCTAAGGACTTACTCCAGGCCTTGTGCTGTAGCCACTGTGCCACCTAGGTACCCCTAATATCTCTATCTGAACTTGCTTTTGTTCTCTTCTGTGTTTTTTTTTTTAAAAAGGTTTTATTGATACTTTTTTGATTTTTGTGTTTATTACCAACTACCCCCACTCTCTCCCTTAACTTTCCTCTTCAACCCTTCTCTCTCATGACAAGTGTTGTCAAACAAAACAGATTCGCAGCATGTCTCATTCTGCACCTTAATTCAGTTTATCACCTCCTTTAGAATTGATTAGTCATTGAATTTGATAAAAGCTGTTAAATCTTTGAATTTTCATAGTAGTAATTATAGAAATTGTTTTTCTAATTTTGCTAAACTTCAGTCTTTATCAGTTTCTGCTAGTCTTACTAGGTTTCTCAGAATCCATCCCTTTCATATTCTTACTGCAAAATAAAATGATATTTATACCTTATTTGGTCATCTGTTGCCCAGTTGATGGACACTCATTTTGCTTCTAGTTCTTGGCTACAACAAAAAGTACTACTATACATATTTTTGTGTATTTAAATTTTTTTTTCTCTTTGGTGAGAGGGCTAGATACAGCATTGTGGCTTTTCTTGGTAAAAATATATGTACAGTTTTATCAACTTTTTTTTGTTTGTTTAGTTCAAATTGCTTTCTGGGATATATGAGGCAAATTCATACCAGCAACATTAATATGCCTGCCTTGTCATAGCCCCTTTAACAATTGCAGTTTTTTTTGTTAACTTGGTCAAATCTGATGTTTTAATTTTCATTTCTTTTGTGTGATTTGTAGCATTTTTTTCATATGGACATTGATAATTTTTTTTTTTTTTGAAAACTGCCTCTTTATATCCTTTGACTATTTATGTTTGTCTGTTGTGGAATAATTCTTGTTCTTAAAATTTTGTACCCTTCCTTATATATCTTGGATAGCAGACCTTTATCAGTGTTTTCTGCTCTGAGTTATTTTTCAGTTAACTGTTTCTTTTAAATTTATTGACTGCATTGATTTTGCTTGTGCAAAAATATTTTGGTTTTATGTAATCCCAGTTGTCTTCTATCTACTGACAATCGTCTATGCTTTGTTTGGTCGAAAATTCCCTGTCTGTAAAAGGTATCCCTTAATTTGTTTGTGGTGTAACATTTTATGTAATAATAGTAGTAATAAGCACTTTACAATTACTCTTAACCACATTTGATCCTTACAACCCTTTAGGTGCCGTTATTATTTACATTTTATAGTTTCCTCAACTGTAACTGAGTTAAACGGAGATTAAGTTATTTGCTTGTATGTATCAGAGGCCAATTTAGAGCTCAGAGATCTTGGTCTTCACAACAACCTGGGAAGTAGGTACTATTATTACTACCGTTTTACAGTTGAGGAAGCTGAGGCAGGGAAAGGTTAACTGACCTTCTCAAGTGCCTGAGACCGGATTTGAACTTGAGTTTTTCTGACACCAAGCCTTGTACTCTATATCCAACATCCAGACCATATATTCATTTGGAACTTCTTATGGTCTGTAGTTTGAGATACTGATCTAAACGTAATTTGTGCCAGACTGCTTTTCTGTTATCCCAGTAGTTTTTATTAAATGCAAAGTCTTTGCCCCCTAGTAATTGGAAGTCCTTGGGTTTATCAAATACTGCAACTATTATTGATTGCTTCTGTGTTCTTAATCTGTACCATTGAACTTTTCTGTTTTTTAACCATGCTAAGTAGTTTGAATTATCACTGGTTTGTAGTGTAGTTTGAGATTGGCTATGACCAGACTCTCTTCCTGCCTACTTTAGTTCATTGTTTTCCTTGAGATTTTTGACCTTTTCCTCCAAATAAATTTTATTTTTCTAGTTCTGTAAAGTACTGTTTTAGTAATTGAGTATGGAACTGAAGTGATAAACTAATTTAGACAATATCATCATTTTTATTACTGGTATGATCCAACTGTGTTATTAAGTTATTAGTGTTCAGTCTGTAGTTTCTTTGCAGGATACATTTTAAGGCATTTTTTGAATTTAAAACTAAATAATATCCACAGATCCATTTAATTAGGCACTTAGAAACTACATTTGGTTGCAGTATTTTAAAAGTGAACTGAAAGTGAAGTCACAACCCTCAGTATTCCCTGTGAGTTGTGATACTTCTTTCAGGGTCCCTTACGGTGTGACACAGGCACAGTGAGGGATCCTGTGTTAGTTTGTATATAAATTAAAATATTTTCTTTCTTATATCACAGTGGATTGTCATTTACATCGCATTTTCAAGATGACTGTTTTTAGCTTTAAAGCTACGATTCTGTGGTTCTGTGACTTTGACCTCAAACTCTAGGGGCGAAATTGATGATTCATTTTTTTGCCCAGTCTCCTCAACTAAAAAAATTATTTTCTTTAAATTGTAAAGTTCAGTGAAACAGATATGTGTGGTGAGGGGTAGAGGTAGAGGTAGGTTATCACATCCTTAAACATATATTCCCTTAAACATATGTTTCCCAATTTGGAATATTATTTTTGTGCCCTGAATAATTCTCAGAGTTTGGAGAGTTTTTGAAATAAGTAGATATTGATGTTTTATATGTAAAAATAAAACGTTTGTCTGAACAGACTTCCTTTTGATGAAGTCTGTTTTCAATAACAGGTGTTTTGGGCATTGTGTGTTCCATTGGAAATACTGAAAGCCCTCCTTATTTTATTAAATAGTTAACATTTTCAGTTTGTTTACCGTTGATGAATTTTTATTGTCTTTAAAGTTTAGTAAATGATTGTGTTTGCTTCAGTTAGTGATACTCTTTTGGGTGAGAATTTCTTATCCCTGGCTTCTTTTGACAGTTGATTCTACCCTAATAGGTAGGTTGTAATCTTGTGGTTTTTGAATGTAAGTTTTGTATCACTGTAATTCATAGCAGTTGACATTTCTCAACACTAATGTTAATGTTAAATCTTAACAAAATTAACTAGCATGATTTTTATCAGCTCTCTTGTAGGGCTTCTATTGATATATTTCCTAATGAAATATGATTGTTTTGATATTTATGGAAAAATTTGTTATAGGATGCTCAACAGTGGTATACTAATTTTTCTGTGGATTTATTTTATGGGTAGAGCCTTTCATTTAAAAATTCTGTTGCATGTCTTAACACGTTACATTTATGATTCACATTTGACCCCTGGATATTTTGGGGGAATAGGCTGATTCTGTAAGCAGTAGATAGTGTGTGTGTGTGTGTGTGTGTGAGAAAGAGAGAGAGAGAGAGAGAGAAAGAATGAATGTAATGGGGTGGAGGTAGGAGAAAGTAACTTTTTAATACAGAATTTGCTGACCAGTATCTGATAGATGGGTGATTAGTAGAAAATAGGGTTCAGTGGAGAAATCCTCAAACTGAAGTGATAAAATTGAATTTGACCATGACTTTAATGATATATGTGATACTCAGTGTCTACCCATACACAGAAAGGAGGAAGATGCATTTAGAAGAGGATAATTTTTTAAGTAAAATTATCTATATCTTTTACTCTTAAGCAGGAGCAGAGGAATAAACTAGATTAAATTAGATCATTTCAAGACCTCTTCAGTCTGTTTTATTATGAAACTTTCACATATATTTTCTTTCCATGCATTTGCTAACTCTTTTCTTCCTTTTTTCTCTTAGACTATCCTCTGGCTACATAGTGAGGGGCCGTGGAGCTGGCCTCAACAACAGGAGAGGCTGGACTCCCTGTCTCTCTGTGCTGAATGGCTGCGATGGCGCCCGCTCTCACTGATGCAGCAGCTGAAGCTCACCATATCCGGTTCAAACTGGCTCCCCCATCCTCCACCTTATCTCCTGGCAGTGCCGAGAACAACGGCAATACCAATATCCTTATTGCTGCCAACGGAACCAAAAGGAAAGCCATTTCAACAGAAGATTCCAGTTTAGACTTCCGAAACAATCCTACTAAGGAAGATTTGGGAAAGCTGCAGCCATTGGTGGCATCTTATCTCTGCTCAGATGTAGCATCTGTTCCTTCAAAAGAATCTTTGAAATTGCAAGGAGTCTTCAGCAAGCAAACAGTCCTTAAATCTCATTCCCTTTTATCTCAGTCTTTTGAACTCCGAGCTGAGCTGTTGGGGAGACAGCCAGTTTTGGAGTTTTCCTTAGAGAATATAAAAACCATGAATACAAGTGGCCAGCCAACTCTTCCACAAGCACCTGTAAATGGGTTGGCCAAGAAATTGACTAAAAGCGCAAATCCTGACCACGATAATTCCAGTTCTCTCAATGGGGGAAAATGTGCTCTCTCTTCCTCTACTCTCCATGGTGTTGAAGTTCGGGGTTCTGAATCTGGGGATTTGAAGGTGGGTTTGACCAATACAACTCTTCCACATAGAAACCTTGATGTTGAGCACATGTTTAGCAATAATGGCACTGCAAACAAACCTTCCGTAAATTCCACGGAGCAGCTGGCACTTCAAGGGGGCAGTGGAGAGAATAGGTTATCACCTGAAACGGACTCCAACTCTAATCTGGGGGGTAGCAAGACACAGGGGCAGAAATCTCCCCTGCCTTGTAGCCTTTTTAGTTCTCTAGATTCTGATACGAGGACAACAGCATTATTGAGGCGGCAGGCAGACATTGAGAGTCGTGCCAGGAGGCTGCAGAAGCGCTTACAGGTGGTGCAGGCCAAACAGGTGGAGAGGCATATACAGCACCAGTTGGGTGGGTTCTTGGAGAAGACTCTAAGCAAACTGCCAAACTTGGAATCCTTGAGGCACCGTAGCCAGTTAATGCTGACCCGGAAGGCTGAAGCTGCCTTGCGGAAAGCTGCCAGTGAGACTTCTACTTCAGAAGGACTTAGTAGTTTTCTGAAAAGTGATTCTATTTCAGAAGAATTGGAGAAATTTACAGCTAGTAGCACGGCTAACCTGAAGTCCAGTGAACAGGCCTTTGATTCAGATGTCACTGACAGTAGCTCAGGAGGGGAGTCTGACATCGAGGAGGAAGAACTGGCCAAGGCTGATACAGAGCAGCGGCATGTGCCACTGTGAGTATTAACCACACTTAACTTTTTAAAAAATGGTAAGAGTCAGTGGAAAATTCAGTGTAGATAAGTTGTTTTAAGTACTGTTTTTGCAATGCCTATATTACATTATTTTGACCTTAATTTAGAACACGTAAGTAGCTTTATGTACATATGTTTACTTATTTGTGAGGTAAGATATTTCTGAATATATTGTGATAATGTTTTGCTGAAGTCTAAAATGATGTAATTCTATTTGAAATTTTATTTTTTTTTCTACTTTTGAAATTTTATGTTTATTCTACTTTTGAAAGAAGATAAGGAGACAAAAGGCAGCCTATTTACAGGCATGCTTTTATAGCTAAATGAAGAATTGGATTAGATAGAAAGTTTTCACATTAATTCTAGAAAAAACTTTAAAGGGCTATGTTTTTTTCCATTATATTTTCCATTTATATCCATATCTGTAGACAGTCATCCCTTGAGTTTGATGCTCAGTGTGGTGTTCCATACCTGTAGTCCCTCACTTGCAAAGAGGTAAAGGAGTGCTTTCTCATATCTTTGTGGCCATGCTTGGTCATTATAATTTCATATCATTTAGTTTAGTTTTGTGTTCTTTATATTTTCGTTATGGTTACTGTGTATACTGTTTCCCTGGTTCTACTTGCTTCACTTTGTGTCACTTCATGTAAACAGGCATTCAGTATGAAGAGACAGAAGAGTTGTGCCTTTTGGTGAGGCCAGCTTTGTGGCCCCATACTACATAGTCAGAATAAATGCATAGGAGGAAAATAAAACATGAAATACTTAGAAGTAGAGGATATTAAGTAACCTGTCCATGGTCACACAGCTAATAAGTGTTTGGGGCCGGATTTGAACTTGAGCTTTCTTGACTCCAGATCCAGTGCTATCCACTGCACTACATTTTTATTGAGTTTGGTTGAACTGGAGTTGACTAAATCATAGCAAGTTGGAGGAGAGGAAAATGTAGCCACAATAGGGGTGATGGCCTGGGAAAGTACATTTGGAGGGATTGGAGATGTCAGTGGGGACAAAGACTAGTTTTAGCATAAGTTATGGCATAAAAATAGAATGATGCAGATTATCATTGTATCAGTTTGACAGTCCTTGATCGTGAAAGTGGAACACTTGTGGGTGATAGTGAGATTGAGTGTGATCATATCTTCATGTAGCTGAGGTAGGGAGGTGGGATTAAGTTATAGGATATGAGCCAATGGAGGAACTTGTCGGTTAGGATACGAATATTGAAATCTTGTGGTATGAAGGCACCAAAAAGGAAAGGTCACAAAGTTTCCTGTAATTAGGACTGAGTTTCTGGACTTGGTGGGTTAGTTGTAGCATCCTGCCTGTTTGATAGAATTCAGTTAAATAATTTCTCAGTTTTTCACAGTCTGCTTAAACATGATTGCATTCTTGGGTATATGGAATAAACATGCAAGATAAGGTGAAAAATTTGAATTACATGCATGTGCAAGAAAAATTGGATATAATAATCAGAGTAGGGGAAGCTTTCACTTGTCCCCTTTTCAAGTATCCTCTTTTGTTTTCAGTGTTCTTAATACAGTCACTACCATGTATCTTAAGATTATTTTTTCCCCTCCCTCCTTCCCTCCCTGAGATGGCATACAATTTTATATAGGTTCTATACATACATTCCTATTAAATACATTTTCACTATAGTCATGGTTGTATAGAAGAATTAAAATGAAGGGGAGAAATCATATAACAAACCAAAGCATAATACGAAAGAAAATGATCTGCTACATTCTGCAATTGAATTCTAAAGTTCTTTCTCTTGGTATGGAAGGCATTTTGCCTTAAAAGACCATTGGGAATTTTAAGTTCTTCCATTGCAGTAAAGTTTCAGAAAAACTCTCTCACGCTGTGGTTGTTGCTATGCACAAAGTTCTCCTGGTTTTGCTCCTTTCGCTCAGCATCAGATCATATAAGTCTTTCCAGGCCTCTCTGAAGCCTTCCTGTTCATCATTTCTTATATAGCACAGTAGTATTCCATTGCATTCATATACCACAACTTGTTCTGCCATTCCCCAATTGATGGGCATCTCCTCGATTTCCAGTTTTTGGCCACCACAAAAGAGTGCTGCTATAAATATTTTTGTACATGTGAGACCCTTTCCCATTTTTATGATCTCTTGGGGATACAGTCCTAGAAGCAGTATTGCTGGGTCAAAGGTATGCACATTTTTTGTAGCCCCTTGGGCATAGTTCCAAATTGCTGTCCAGAATGGTTGGGTCAGCTCACAGCTCCACCAACAATGAATTAGTGTTCCAGCTCTCCCACATCTTCTCCAACATTTATCATCTGTTTTGTCATGTTAGCCAATCTATTGGTGTGATGTGGTACCTTAGGGTTGTTTTGATTTGCCTCTCTCTAATCAATAGTGATTTAGAGCATTTTTTCATAGGATTATAGATATCTTTAATTTCTTGCTCTGAAAACTGCCTGTTCATATCCTTTGACCATTTATCAATTGGGGAATGACTTGTATTCTTGTACATTTGACTCAATTCTCTATATATTTTAGAAATGAGCCCTTTATCACAGAAACTAGTTGCAAAAATTCTTTCCCATTTTTCTGTTTCCCTCCTAGTCTTGGTTGCATTGGATTTGGTTGTACAAAAACTTTTCAGTTTAATGTAATCAAAATTATCCGTTTTGCACTTAATAATGCTTTCTATCTCTTCTTTAGTCAAAAATTCTTACCTCCTCTATAAATCTGATAAATACACTAATCCTTGCTCCACTAATTTGTTTATGGTATCAATCTTTAAACCTTGATCATTTACCCATTCGGACTTTATTCATGTGTACGGTGTCAGGCATTGGTCTGTGCCCAGTTTCAGCCACACTTTTATCTGCCTTTTCTTATTGGAGAGAAGAAACACATGGTCAAACCACTAGTTTTGGCCAAACACATGGTCAGACAATTAGTGTTGTTTCCCATGAGGTCTTACAGGAAGAAAACAAATTAGCAGATATCAGGTTACTATTTATGAGTTTTTAGAAGACAGTTGATTTGGGCATTCATTATTTTTTATAGCCATATAAATCCTCTTCTATTCCAATAAATCAATGAATGAAAAGGCCTTTTAAGAATATAATCTTAAAGAGTTTGAATCTGACTGTGTGGGTCATAGTGTTTTGTTGACTCTCATACTAAACCTAGTTCATCATTCTGCAGTTAATTGGCTTAATTGTTTCTTTTGTTTGTTTTTGCTGAAGTTAATGGCACGTAAGTCAAGTGTTCTTGACCTTATCCTTAGTATTTTAAGAATACATCCTTGAACACATTCATATTATCAGGAGTAATTTCCCCTTTTATCTGTTTACAGTAGAGTTCATGTAAATTAACCTACATTATTGTATTGCAGGACTAACGAAATAAACTGATTTAACTAAACTAATAAGGAAGTTTTGTTTTCCCTTTCTGCTCCTCAACAAATGTGGGGATTTGTATTATGATGTATGATGATCACTTAATTTTTGACCATTTGTGAATAGATTTTCTTTTATTGGTGTGAGAAATATCTGGGAAGGTTTTATAGTGGAAATATAGTGCTCAAACCATACAATAGAGGATTCATTTTGCATTATCAGTTTCATATTAGTTGGATAAATTTTGTTGACTATTCTAGCTTATTGGCTGTGTTGTCTATGAGAGTTGGAGATTAAATAACAAGATAATATTGTTGACTAGCTTGGGTGACGTTTATTTGACTTTGGAGATTTATGCTGTATTGTGGTAGGGGAGTGTGGTTCTTAAATGAATTTTAAGGCTAACCCTAGTTCATTTTTTTTCTTTTTAATTAATTTTTAGTTTTCACCATTCACTTCCATAAGATTTTTGAATTCCAAATTTTCCCCCCACCCCAAGGCATTGTATTTAATGTATCTGTATCTAATACAGACTCTCTATATATATTCATATTAAACATATTTTCACATTGGTCATATGTAAAGAATTAGAATCAATGGGAGAAACCACAAGAGAGAAGGGGAAAAAAGAGCAAAATAGTGTGCTTTCACATGCATTTAGACTCCATAGTTTTTTTTCTGGATGTGGATAGCATTTTCCCTCATAAGTCCTTTGGAGCGGTCTTAGATCCTTGCATTGCTAAGCAGAGATAAGTCTATCAAAGTTAGTCATCATGCAGCATTGCTGTTACTGTGTAAAATGTTCTGCTTCTGCCCACTTCACTCAATATCAGTTCATGTAAGTCTTTCTAGGTTGTTTTGAAGTCTGATTGCTTGTCATTTCTTGTGGAACAATAAATAGTATTCCATTGGGAGAAGAAAGTGAGGCTGGTGACCTTGCACAGCCCTCCCTCACTCGACTCAAAGTCAACTCCAAGTCATGTCATCATCTTGATGTCATGGTCATCTTCGAGACCAAAGGATAAACACAACCTGTGAGTAGCAGCTTCCCTTCCTTTCCTCTTCTTTGTTCTACCCAGGGGAAGGTACACTTCCATGGCTAAAAGCTGCCTTTTTTCCTTCGGGTTTACTGGCTAGATTTCTTGCTGAAAGACCAAGCCTTAAACCCAGTTCACTCAAGCTCATAGACTGGAGAACCAGGTCCCCACCTACCTAGCACAAAGTGAATGTAATTACTAAATAGTAACTGTTTCCCTTTTACCCAGGAACCCTGAAGGTCTCCTCCTCCACCCACCCCCCACAACCCCTCCCCCCTGTTTTTTTTTTTTTTTTGAATTAAAGGGGCCATCCCTTGAGTAACTATGAAGAAGCCTGTTTATTGAATGGGTGTATCTCACTCAAAGTGAGAATGGCATAAGACTTTAGCCTAAAAGGGTCAGGGTCTCACATTGTATCCTGGGTCATCTTCACATGTCTTCATGAATATCAGGCCACTGGACCCAGGTGGCTCAGGAGAAGAAAGTGAGGTTGGTGACCTAGCAGGCCTTCCCTCACTCAGATCAAAGTCAAGTGCAAGTTTTGTCATCATCTTGATGTCATGGTCCTTGTCATGGTCCTGTTAGTATTCCACTTCCCAACTGATGGGCATTCCCTCATTTTCCAGTTCTTGACTGCCACAAAAAGAGCTGCTTATAAATATTTTTGTACAGGATCTCTTTGGGGTACAGACTCTAGTTTATTTCTTAACAGAAGCTTTAGTAACAGTGTTCTGGAAGGTGAGTTGGCCAGGAAACTCAATGATCATGCAATTTGGAAGTTTCTTGTCTTATTTTATTTTGTTATTTCTGCTTTCCTTTCTGATATTCCACAATCCCCATAGTATTTGACCTCTTTCAAATTTCTGATGTATTAGGTACTTTTAAAATTTAAGTGTTTTTGGGTAAGATTGTATAAACATTTTAAATTAAAACTGTAACTCCAATTCTGAAATATTTGTCTCTTCCTTAGGAAAACCTAAAAAAAAATCACTATTAAATCACGTCTATTTTGATCTCTAAGGTTATGTAAAATACATTTATGTGACTTTCTTGAAAAAAGTCTTGGATGTGAAATCAAAGAATCTGGATTCAAGTCCTAGCTTTTACATTTACTAGCGATGTGATACTTACATTATGGTTATTGGTAAATTGGTTTTCTGTGGCTTTCTGTCATTTAATAATTAGGGCTTTTATTCATTCTTTTGAACATTTAAGAAAATGATGGTTTTAATGATTGCTGACTATTTTGAGAAGTTTTCACTTTCAGCTACCAAGGTGATGTATCTGAAATGTAGAGCTCATCATGTCACCTCTTTGTTCAGCGACCTTTAGTGGATTCCTGTTACTTCAGGATCAAAGATAAGAGCCTTTGATTGGCATTTGAAGCTTTTCGTAACCTGGCCTCTTTCTACCTTTTCAGCCTCTTTACAATTCTTTTAGGATCCAGTTTTATTGACCTATTTGCAGTTCCTTGAACTTGACATTCTAACTCCATGCCTTTGCATTGACTGTCCCTCATACTAGGAGCACTCTGCCACCTTGCCTACACATCTTAGTTTGCTTGGTTTCTTTCAGGACTTGGATCAAGACTTGAATACGCTTTTTGAGGGGAATCTTTCTTCATATTACTTTCACCTACACTGTGTATATTTTGTGTGTACCTAGTTATTTAAATTTCTCCTTTGGAATGTATGTTCCTTGAGGATGGGGAATGTTTTTTGCCTTTCTATGTATCCATAAATGCTTATTGATTGATGAACCAAGGCTTTGATTTCTTCTTGAATGGTGAGGACTTTTTCAAAATATCAAAACCAACATCTCTTTCCAAATCCCTTTTGCTTAGGAGAATAGCTTTGTAACATCAAGAGGACATTACACACACAAAACTTAGATTTGAGTGAGTGGGCTTATTGGCTTAAGGAGAGCAAAAACCTATCAATTTAAACTCCTTTTTTGAGAAAGGTACTTGGAAAATAAAAGTTAAAGGAGGGAAACATAAGTTATTGTTTCAAGTAGTAAGCATTTTTTTAAAGTGCCTACCACTTGTACTATGATAGGTGCTGGTTTACAAAGACAAAAGTGAAATTGTTCTAAGACAGTATCTACATATATTACTATACACAACAAAACCAAAATAACTTGGGAGGAAGGCTTTAAAAACTGGGAGGGCTGGGTAAGTCTCACTTGAACTAAGCTTAGAAAGAAACTATAGATTAATTACATCCATAGGGGGAGGGGAAGAACAACCTCTGTAAAGGAATGGAGACAGGAGATAGAATGTAGTGTATGAGGACCAACAGGAAAGCTAATTTGTATGGATAGAAGATTGAATGAAGCCAGAAAGGCATGTTGAAGCCAGATGGTGAAGGGCTTTAACTGCCAAAGGGAGGAATTGATATTTGATCCTCGAGAGCCCCTGGGGGTGACATGGTCAGACCTGCAATTTAGGAATATCATCTAGGTTTCCAGTGAGCAAGTCAAGAAACCTCTTTAAATTTCAGTTTGCTATTAGTGAAAATAGGGCTTTTACTTCCACCACAGGGTTATCTTATATAATGAAAAAATTATATAATGCATGTAAATGCCAAGGAAACGCTAAAGCTTCCATAGATATTGTGGTCATGGTATTAATCATCCACATATTACAGATATTCATTTATTGATGATATTTTTATAATGCTTTGTAATTATATTGCCATTTGACATTTATCATCATATCTAACCCTCTACTACCAGGATTGTATTTTTCACATTTTAAAGAATAAGGAAACTGAGGCCCAGGGAGCTTAAATGGTTTCTGTGAAGCTGGCTGCACAGCTGCTAAACATGAAGGCCTCACCTTTTAGAGTTTCCACTAGAGTACATTTGACCTTTTCTACCTTCTTATGGGCTGGTGGGTTAGGATAACTTTTTTTCACATGAGAAACCCATAGAGGTTGTGATTTGTACCAGGTTGGGGCTAGATTGAAGCTTTTGGTTGTTAGTCCAAGTGAAATCTTTGCATGTGATATGAAAATCACATAATGTACACCTCTTTTACAATTGTGAGATCCCTTATCTGATGAGGATTTAAGGTAGGAATCTAAGTTTTAGTGATTATTCTTGCAATTGCTTTCAAAGACAATGACATATTTTAGATTAAATCTAACCTTATACTGTGTTGATAGATTCTGACTTTATTCCCTTCATTATCGCTACCTCCACCTCCTCATTATACTTAATCACCAAATTAAATGAATGGTATTATTACCACAACTGTTCTTAACCCAAGGAATTAGAATCTACATCCTATCCCGTATAGTACTAACAATCGATTCCAAATAAATTTAAGTTGTATGGGGTCAAGGGTTAAAGTCTCTCTTTTTGTACATAAAGCCAGCACTCCTCTCTATCTTTTATTGGTTTTCATCTCTCCTGGGTTTCTGAACCTTTTCTGTGTCAAGAACCCCTTTGGTAGTCTGGTGAGGCCTCGGAATTCCTTTTCAAAATAAGGATAGGCATTTGGGAGCTACATTTCTTTCCTGCTGCTTTCTTGTTGGTTTACTCTTAAGTTGACAGTGAAAAGTTGGCTCCAGTATTTTTAGGAATGAGCAGAAAGCATATGGGAGGAGGAACCAAGCATTTATTAAGTGCCTATGTGCCAGCCATTGTGCTAAGTATTTACAAATACCTCATTTGATCCTCACAACAACCCTGGGAGGTAGGTTTGTTTTTTTCATTTACGAGTTGAGGAAACTAATGGGGAAAGGTTAAGTTAACTGGCTCAAGGTCACACTCACAGTGTCTGAGGTCACATTTGAACTCAGGTCTTTTTCAGTGTTCTATCTACTGAATCACCTTGCCAGCTAAGACAGGCAGTGCATTTGGAAAGGGACAGTAAAATCAGTTCACTCTCTTTAGTCTTAAATTGAATGTTTAGTTTTGAGGTTTTGCTTTTAAAAGTTATTTTTGGTGGTCTTTTATTTTGAAATTAATTTCTGAAATATCTTGTTGAATTTAAAACTGGTGCTTAAATGTAAATAATATGGATTGAAAATTTGTAACAGAGAAATATAAAGTTCTCTTCTAGCACCCTAATTTTATCTTCTATTTGCTTGGGTGTGCAAAATCTTTAATTGACCTTTTAAATTATTTTTGGGAAGCATTCTGGTTAAATACTACAGTATAGCTTTATTATTCTTGGAAACCTGTGTTGCTGTTCCTTTGTTAAATTTGACGTACTCCCTCCACTTTGCAAGTACTTTCAAGCCGGCCATCCAAGAGATTTAAAATTAAGTACTTTTGTGTTTGCCTGTGTATTGTTTCTTTATGGGAGGAAATAGGTGATTAAAAAGCCATAATATTTATTTGTATCTAGCATAAGCAAGTATTATGCTGTTAAATCCCTTTTAGTTTTTCTTGAAAAGAATGTGGGCTCCTTGATGACAGGGACTGTTCTGTTTGTTGTCTCTAGCACAGACTCATACACGTTAGGGTCTTAATCAGTGTTAGCTGAATTTGATTGCATTCTAAGTGGGAAAGCAGCTGGGTAGCACAGTGGAGAGAGTGCTGCGCCTGGAGACAAGAAGACATGAATTCAGGTCCAGCCCAGACATTTAGTAACTTTGTGACCCTGGCCAGATCACTCAACTCTTTTTTGCCTCAGTTTCCTCACCTGTAAAATGAGTTGGAGAAGGAAGTAACAAGACACTCTAATATCTTTGCTGAGAAAATCCCAGATTGTTTTTCCTCATAAATGACAGCCACATCAACAACAACAAGAAGAGCAGGTTTGGTTGTCTTACTGCAGTTTTTTAAATTTCTTGTCCAGATTAATTTCAGGTACCAGTGAAATGAACTGAGAGGAAACTAGGCATTTCATTGATCTTTACCAAAGAAGACAATAATTTTTTAAATGAAGAAATAATCTTATTTCCTGTAGTTTTTAGATGTTTTTAATTATAGATTTGGCCAAAAGATAAGACCCTGACAGAAAGTTTTAGGGCTCAGTTTTGTTGTCATGCAGTTGTGTCCAGCTCCTCTTGATCCCATGGACAAGTCTAAGGGATTTTCTTGGCAAAGATACTGGAGTGGTTTGCCATTTCTTCCTCCATTGTGTCACCATTTTACAGAAGAGGACCTGAGGCAAATAGAGGTTAAGTGACTTGCCCAGGGTTAAGTGTGTGTGTCTGAGGCAGGATTTAACCTCAGATCTTACTGACTCCAAGCCCAGTACTCTTAACCACTGCAACATGTGGCTACCCCCAGGGCTCAGGTTAGCTGAGCTTTACTAAGTATTCTCCTCAAAACAGGCTTCTTCTGGTTATTTTGCTTTATAAAAGGACAAAGAATTAAGAAATCTGATAAAGTCAGGGAATGAAGTATTCCCTTTCCTAGACTATTTGAGATCAAGTCTGAATGCCACTCTGCACTTGACACCATCTTGGACAATTGAGTAGAGCTTGGCAAAGGAGTTCTTTCCTTAACTCCTTACTTTTTTTCAGGAAAATAATCCTGCCTGCTTCTTGCCCATTATCCACCTATCAAGGCAAAGAAATGACCAAAATACTGATGGTGAAATTCACTTATTGTTACAGAGAAAGCTGGTTATATCAACTCATCTTTATAAAAACTACTAGAATCTGTGTTAAAAACTTAGGAACTCTGGTCAGTGGAGTAGTCAATTACAATTTCAGAGGACTTGGGAAGAAACAAGTTTTCCATCTTCAGTTAGAGAAATGATAGGCTCAATGTAGATTAACTCATATTTTCTCTTTTTCATTCTTTTTCTTGCCTTTGTATTTTGGGGGGAAGGGGGGAAGAATTTGGCTAATGGGAAATTTGCTTTGCGTGACATTATACATATTTACAAGTTTCATTTTTCTTGCCTTCTTAATGAGTGAAGGAGAGTCTAGAGGGAAAGGAAGAGAATTTGAAATTGAAAATATTACATCCCCCCTCCCTCAAAAAGCTATCAGACTAAAACATTTTCTGTGATAATGGTGCAGTATTTTTCCCCCTCTCCCCTGAATGGAATATTTGAGAAATGGACTTGGGAATGGAATGTCTTTTCTTATGTTGCCAAAGAGAGTGATTTCTGAAGTAATTTTTCCTTTGGTATGAAATTAAAAGGCTGCACTTGATGTAGTTGGAATTTTTTAGGAATTCAGGTGGCAATAATAGAAAAGAAAAGCCTTTTCCATTTATAAATCTCTGAAAGAAGCTCTTATTAAATTGCATGTGATCTGAAGAGAGAACTGTCAGTTGAATTTTGAAGTTTTTAAAAAATAAATATATACAGAAAACACTTTTCCCCTTTACCTTCTTTTTTATAATCTTCTTGTATTTAGAACAAGACCAGAATGGTGTAGTTTGTTCACTGTATTTCCCATCCCTCTCTTTTGTTTTTAACTAAAGATAAACACTTGCTAACTCTAGTGCATGTGCTCATCCTCAGATTATGAGTAATTTTGCTAAAGGAAGAAAATGTTAGGCCCTTGTAAGTAAGATAAGGGATTAGGCAGCACTAGTGTGAAAAGTACAGTTATCATGGTTGTTTTGGATTTAGTTCAGTTTAGGTAGCCTTAGTTGATTTTAGAATTCAATATATTTCTGACTTTGGTTATTGGGCTAAGCTTTGTCATCCAGAGATAGCTAAATTATTCCTTAGGAAATATGCAGAACCAGAATTACCAGTCAAGAAACATCTATTAATCAGCTTGCTGCTGTGCTAGGGAAACCACCTTCAAAAAGCTCATATGCTAATGGAGAAGACAACATGCAAATAACTGTGGCTTCCGTGTAAATCCAAGGTAATCCCAGAGGGAAGATACTAGGGGATATGAGATAAAGGAGAGAGGCCTTTTGCAAGAACTGAGAGTTAAGCCAGTCTTGAAGGAATCCTAGGAAGCTAGTAGATGGAGATGATAGGAAGACATTCCTGGTATTGTGATGGTGGAGGCGGAGCTCCGAGAAGTCACGGAGTTAGGAGAGGAAAAAGTGTATATGGGGGAAAGTGGGCAGATAGTTGCCACAAGAGTAAAGTCTAAGAAGATTGAAAAATGTCGCAAGGATCCATGTTATGGCAACTTTAAATGCCAGAGGATTTTGTGTTTGATTCTGGAGGTAATAGGTAGTCTCTACCTATTGCAGTTTGTTGAGTAAGATGGTGACGTGCTCACACCTTTGCTTTATAGGAAGATCACTTTGTGATTGTGTTTGTCCTTTGTTTTTGAAGAGGACCATGACATCAGAGAAATGATGACACGACTTTCACTTGACTTTGTTTTGAGTGAAAGAGAGCTGTGCAGGTCACCAGCCTCACTTTCTTCTGAGCTGTCTGGATCCAGTGACCAGATATTCATCAGGATGACTAAAGATACCAAATAAATTTAAGTTGTATGGGTCAAGGGTTAAAGGGGGAAAGTGGGCAGGTAGTTGCCACAAGAGTAAAGTCTAAGAAGACTGAAAAATGTCTCAAGGATCCATGTTATGGCAGGGTGCAATTTAGCATTTGAGTGAAGTGGGGAAAGACTTGAGGCAGGGAGTTCAGAAGGCTTTTGTAATAGTCCTGGCAAGAAGAGATGAACCTGAATTAGGGCAGTATGAGTGGGGAAAAAGGAAACCTATATGAGAGGTATTGTAAGGTAGAAAAATACAAAATTTGATAAGAGATTTGGTAGATGGAGTAAGTTCATTGAGGAATTGAGAAATGACACCAAGATTGCAAGCCTAGATGACTAGGAGATAGATGTGCTTTCAGCACTTAATGGGAAAGTTGGGAAGAGAAGATGATTTGAGAGAAAAGATAATGAGTTCCCTTTTGGAAATATTAAGTTTGAGAAGCTTACTGGACTTCTAGTTTGAAATTAGTAAAAGGCAATTAGAGATGTGAGATTAGAATTTGGGAGATAGAATAGAACTGGCTATATAGATCTGTGTGTCATCTGCATGAAGCTGTTGATTGAACCCATCTAATAAGATTACCAGACAAGATAGTTTACAAGAAAAAGAGGAGAGGGCTCAAGACAGAATGCTGGAGCATCCCATGATTAGTGGGAGTAATGTGGAAATATTTATCAAAGGAAATCAGGAACAATTGATTCTGACAGGTAGGACAAGAACTGAGAGAGGATGGCATAAAAAAAATAAATCTGCAATTAAAGCGTAGTGTTTAGGACATGTGGTCAAGTTATTAAAATGGGCAAAGAAAAGAAAAAAAACCTTGCAAATATTTATACTCAAGAAATAAAAAAATTAGAGATCTTGAAATGTTACCCTGTTTGTTAACCAAAAAGAGTCAGATGATCTAACATCTTATAGTGTAGTAAGAAATAGTGAAAGCTTTTGGAATAGCCACTAGTAGTGAGTTAGATAATAAATTGATTACTGAGGTAGAAGGAATTGTCTTGCTTCGGTGAGGGCCCAGTTGAGGTAAGATAACATAAGTTAGTTATATGTTTTTCTTCGGTTCTTTTAGGCAGCATATGAATAGGAACAAAGGTGTTGGGAGGCGAAGTCCAGATGGCAGGGTGACCAGACCTTTCCCCAAACTTGTATAAGATGACCGTAGAAAACACTAAATCAAATTCTGAGCAGGAAAGTCAACAAAAAGTCACAGTGAGTCATTTTTCCAGCACAGGACAACTTGAGAAGACAAAAAGAGATGTCTGAGGACACTGAGGTGAGGCTGGCCAAGAGTAGTATCAAGTGGTGGAAGTTGACAGCAGCTGTGGGGAACAGTACCCAGGGATGGTAAGAGGACTTAATTTATGGTCAGAAAAAGATCCTAGGGCCCTTTGTGCTGGTGCAGCATTGAGTACAGTTTGGCAGCACTGTTGCCGATTGCTCAGTTCTGGGTGCCAGTTCCTGAGAAGAGAGGTATGATCAAGAGGGTACCCTATGTGCACAAGGACCAAAGTACAGCTCAGAAAAATCAGTGACCAGATCTCTCTCAGGATTATAAACCATAAGAAGCACCAGAACTCAGAGACCCTAGACCAAGCTGTGAAAGTAGAAGATGGCCATAAAAGACAGAAGCTCCATCAGGCCAGTCATCCCCCCAGAGTTGTATGCAGAGCCCAGCCCTAATAAAAAAATCTCAAGTCAAGAGACCGGCAGGAAAAATGAGCAAAGAAAAGAGCCTGACTGTAAAACTCCTGTGGTGATAGGGGAGCTCAAGACATAAACTCTGAAGAAGAGAATGACTTGAAAACATCTACAAAACCTCAAAGAAAAATGCAGAGGAACAAAGAAAGTGCTCAGTGGTAACAAAAAGACAAGGGGTCAAGGGATTCAATTGTAGAGGATGATTTAGAGTTGAACTGATTGATTTACTAAGTGTTCCAGGTTGGAAAAAAAGGATAGCACAGGCAGTATAGGAGTGATGACCTGAGAAAGAACCAATTCGTAGAGGAAATGGTGAATGAAGAACTGTTGGTGAGGATAAAGAACATAGAGGAGTCATACTGTATAGAGAAACTGGAAAGATGAAAGGTTACAATCAAACTAAGGAATTCTGAATTTTATGAATATAAAACTGGAAAACTTGTGAGTGATGGCAAGATGAGGCGTGCGAGCAAGATTTTGTTCCATGTTCTCTATACTTTTTCCTTTGGTAATCTCATGTATTTCCATGGGTTCAATTACCTAAAGGGATGACTTAAAAATCCATCTTTATTCTGTCCTTTACTCCAGCCCTGTATTTCCATTTCTTTCTTAGAAATCTTTATCTGTTGATCCCTCAAACATGTCTAATCTCAGTTTTCTACCTCCTCCCCAAAACAAACAAATCTCAAATGCAAGCCAAAGGAACTGTCCTATTTCTGTGAAGCACAATGAAGTTATTTATCATGCCTTAACCATTTTCCTTAACTGTGAAGTGAGAATTGGACTTGTTATCTTTCCTGCTCTATCTATATATATGATCCTCTGAACATTCTTTCAGTTTACCTGAATTGAAACCAGGAGTTAATTTTGCCTTTAACTCACTATCCTCTCTATCTATCCAATCAATTGCTACACTCTATCTCCAGAAAATTTTACACATTTATGCTCATCTCCCATGTTAGTTCAGTTTTGTACCATTTATATCTTTCTTACTGGCATACATTCCTCTAGACCCACCCTTGTTCAAATCATCACAATTGCTAAAATAGACGTAGGATAGAATTCAGATAATGTCACTCACGGATCAGTTCTTTAACGGTTCCTTGGTGCTTAGACAGTAAAATGCCGACTGCTCAGGGTTGAATTGAAGTCCTTCCACACTCTAATCTCCCATTTCCAGTTTCACATTATTCTCCTTCATATATTCTCTTCCGGCCAAATTGAACTCTTATCTAATTCTTGGGCTTAGTTACCATCTTGTTCATGTAGCCTCTGGGCCCCTCCTCCACTTAGCCTTTCCTTTGATTACATTTTCCTCTAAATCATTTTACTTTTTTTTTTTTTTTAATTACCATCACAATTTTCTTTGTATTGTACTTATACCATCATAACTCATCTGTCTTCCATTTTCCCCTAGTGTAAGCTTCTCCAAGGTGGGGAGTAAGCCATGTTTTAGTTTAATGTTTTCAGTGCCTAACATTGTCTATATATAAATGCTTTATAAATGTTTGTTCAACTGTAGAAGTTAATTAACTTCTCTGAACTCAGTTTTTCTCATCTTTAAGATGGAGTCAATACTTAATCTAAATAAACTGATAGTCTAGTTGGAAGGAAAGCACTTGACAAAGCACTGTACCTAAATATGGTTTGCTGTTACTTTTCAGTGTAGGTTTGGAAATTAAATGGGTATTAATCTCTAGTTTCTCTTTGCAGGAGTAATCACTTAAATACTTTGGGACCTGGTTACTATTTTCAAATGAGGTTAAGACAGGAAACAGGGGAACTTCTTTGTGGCTACAGGAAGATGACATCTCAGAGAAGCTTCCCTCTTTTTTTTAAATTAAGCACTCATTTCAAAAGAGATTTTAGGGATAGTGACTGAAAAGTTATATTTTATTCATTAAAATTAATTTCAATGTAATTAGCAATTAAGCAAGTTGAATTGGTCATGGTGATGTTTATGGTTAAATTTGAGAAGTCATTTAATAAAACTTCGATACAATTTTGTTTTGAGAATCTGCAAACTAGCAGACCCAGAAGAGTCATTAGATTGTGAGCTTCTTGAGGGCAGGGACTGGCTTTTGGCTTGTTTTTATATCTCTCCAGCTCTTTGCATAGTGACTCGCAGATGGCAGGTCCTTAATGCTTATTAAATGGCTCACTTAAAAAGTCAAACCTGGAAACTGTAGGATATAAAGTCGTTAATTCTTAACACTGTTTTTATACTGTGTAGATCTGAGTATGAATTTGAATTCCATTTCAGAAGTGAGTCTGTGTACCTTACCTTTCTTAGAAATGCCAGAGATGATGACATAGACTTTAGTAATTGATGTGTTTGGTTCTTATCTTGAAAAGAAAAGGAAATGTTTCCAAGCAGTCTGTGCCTCCTTTTGGATCAATACCTGGGATTTCATGTATTGGGAGTTACCTACTGAGAAAACTCTCTACCTATTTATATTAGCAACTATTCTGCAACTTGCCTTAAGTTTTCTGGGGCCCTGAGAGGTTAAGTGGCTTGCCAGTCACCTCACCACAACTAGCTAGAAGTAGGAATAGGGAATTCTCTCCCCCCTACCATCTTCTTGACTATTGTTTGCTGTATTTACTAAGCCATAGAGTTAACATAGTGTTGAAAAATGCTTTAAAACTATATCTTGTGCCTACTTAGCACTACAATTTCTTGGGACAGGCACTAGCAGCTGGGATTACTTCTCTGAACTGTAATTGGAAGAAAAAGATTACTCTACCTTGTGGTATCTATAAAACTTTGAAAGAAGTCAGTAATCTGGAGGAAGAAAGGGTTAGAGAGAAAGAATAGCATTAACTGGCAACCAAGATGATAGAAGAGAGAACACAAATCCAGTCCGTGGTAGTAAACAGCAAGTAGGAATTTGAGAGTGCTTTAGCAGGCTGCTATTTGGTATTTGATGCAGCAAGATTTGTGGTAACTTAATTCAAAGTCAATTTGAGAGTTACCTTTAGCATACTTTTTTGACCCAAGATACAGAGGGTTTATGACCAAGAAATCTATAGTAAACATCTAATTGAAACATCTAATTGAAAATGGGCTGTTATGGTTTATTGAAATTTGAGGCTAATTGAGGTTTAAGAAAATCTTTTTTATTTTATGTTACTAGAAAAACTTTCTTAAATAGTTTTGATATGTTTTCTACCTATCATTGTGATACCGTCTTCCACTCTCCTCATTTCCCCCAGTTTTTGATAAATATGTCACCCTTCTTGTCAAACTGTATGTATAATTGATCCCATCCCTTTCTGTCTTTAGCAGATTGCATTCTCTGTCATCCTCTTAGGTTTTCCCCACTTCCCATCAACTACCTCCTTCCTCAGTGCCCAAGGCCCTCCTATCCTTAAAATACCTTTACTGGAACCTGCCTTCTTGTGCTATTGTCCTATACCTTTCCTCCCTTTCTCATCCAGATTATTCAGAAGAGCTGTCTGTACTTGATGCCTGCATTTTCTCTTCTGTCACTCTTCAACCACTTGCAGCCTGGCTTCCTGTTTTATCACTCAGTCAAAATTGCTCTCTCCAAAGTTGCCAATGATCTTATAATTGCCAAATCTGGTCATCTCTTTTTCACTCCTGATCCTTGACCTATCTTTTTGCATTTAACATGTTGACTACCTCTCCCCCTGGATTTTTTTCTTCTCCTTGGCTTTTTCTGATAACTACGTTTTCCCAGTCACAGTCTGCCTCATTGGCAACTTGAAGCCTGTGAACCTCTTTGTGGAATCATGTTAGTTGCTTATATTCAAAATTAAGGAAATATTAAATTTTTTTGATTTAGAGGTTAGTGACAATAAAGACGGATCACCCCCATCTCAGTGTGTAGACCGCCTGAAATCCATGTACCCTTTGTTTCCATAGACCCCTTGTTAAGAATTTTATCTCTCTGATCTTCATTACCTCCTGGAGTAATTTTCCATAATTCCTTTCTTGATGATTCTCCCCTCCTCTCCTCCCCCAACTTCAGTGATGCCTTATTGCCTCTGAGATAAAAAATAAACACCTGTGTTTAGCTTCAAAACCCTACAGAGTTTGCCCCAACCTGTTTTTTTTCCAGTCACATTAGATATTACCCTCTTTGTATCAGCCAAACTGACCTTCTTTGCATTTGCCTTTCCCACATCTTTATTCAGACAACTTTCAGACAACTTTATTCAACAACTGCATACCCAGCCTCAGTCTTTTCCCTAAACTTCCCTCACCAATTGACAACTGGACATTTTAAAAACCAGTGTCTTGGAGAAATCCTAAAATTCAACATGTTCGAAATTAAGCTCATTCTCTTTCCCTCAAAACCCTCCCCTCTTAAAAACTTTCCTATTCCTTTTGAGGACATCACATTCCTTCAGATGTCTGTGGTTCATAATCTCAGCATTATCCTCAATACCAGACTCTCTCTCACCTCACATATAGGGTTGGTTGCCAATTCTCCCCTTTTCTACTGTTAAAACTCCTCTTGAATCTCATTCTTTTTGTTAGCGCACATGTAGTTACTGCCCTTATTTCTACTTGTCTAAATTATTGCAATGATCTCCTATTTGGTCTCCTTGCTTCAAAGCCTCTACTTATTTCCATCCTACCCACTGCTACCAAAATAATTTTTTTAAAGTGTGGGTCTGACTGTGTAGTTGCCTTACGCCATAGACTTCAGTTGTTCTCCTTTGTCTCCAGGATTAGCTTTTAAAACTGTCACTGGATCTATCTTTCCCAGCTTTACTATACATGACAGCCTGTCCCTTTCTCTGTAATTAAGCCAAACTGGCCTACTTTGCAGTGACCATCCCTTATGCCTGGAATGCAGTCCCTCTTTTCCCCAGTCAACTTTATAGAGCCCCACTCCTCCATTAAGACATAGGAGCAACCATATGAATCTGTTCCTGGTAACTTCAAGTGCATTTAGTATATGTTATATTTATTCACTCTATATTAATGCTGCATACATTTATGTATGTACTTGTTGCCCCTATATATCTCAGGTGAGTAGGGATTATTTCTTGTACTTGAATCCTTATTGCTAATATCTGCCACATTGCATTGTCTCTAGGAAATAATTTACAATATCAGCTTTCATTTTCTAGACTGTAAAGGTGAAATTACTATAGGAGATGTGACTCAATCTGTAGGAATTCCAGATTTTTTTTCAGGAATTTGGGTACTTGCAAATATTTTAGATTTCAGGACTTTAGGCAAATAATATGTTACAGAGATCTGACTTAGATGGATTCTGGTGAATTTGGGAGCTTTTCCTAATTCTATATTGGTTTTGAGAGATGTTATTGCTGTTGGAGTGACAGCAAGGAATAAGTTGAAAGAGCTTCTAATTAGGTTGCTTCATGATACTAGAAATAGATCATTATAGTGTATTGAAAAGAATACTGGTTTTAAAAGGAGAAAAATCTGGATTTTACCACTTACTAGCTATATAAATTATACTCTGAGTTTGTTTGATCTAGTTATTTGTTTTCATTGTTGTTTGACTCCTCGTGATTCCATTTGGGGTTTTCTTGGCAAAAATAATGGAATGGTTTGCTATTTCTTTCCCCAGCTTATTTTTTACAGATGCGGAAACTGAGGCAATCAGGGTTAAATTAAGACTTTCCCAAGGTTACACAGCTGGTAAGTGTCTGAGGCCAGATTTGAACTCAGAAGATGAGTCTTCCTGACTCCAGACTGGACATTCTATCCACTCTGCCACCTAAGTACTGTAGTTAAGGGCGATAATAGTGCTCATATTACCTGTCCTGCAATTATGAAGAAAACCTTTTCTAAACTAAAGCATAAATTGTAAGTGTCAAAGGGAAAAAAATAAAAACAAGTGGAATCCTTCCCCCACCCCTCAAGCCTTAATTTAAAAGTTTTTAATTTTTCAGAGACATTAACTATACTGGCAGACTAGTGAAGCTAATGGATCTCCTCAATATGTTTTTAAATTTTTAAAAAAACACACCCCTGAGATTATAGAAGAAAACATAATTTTTTCAAAATTATAAAAAAAAATTACAGAGCCCAGAGTAAGAACTTTTGCCTTAATTTATCTTTTTCAAAACATTAAAAAACGTAGCAAGCCTAACATCAACGTTCCACCATTTTTAAAAATGCTTTGTATTTTCCTCAGTTAACTATTGTACCCATCTCACTAAAAAAAAAGTGGGGAAAAGTACATAATTTTTCTTTTAGCTGGCTGATATTGAGAAAGAAAGGGGTGGAGTAGATGATTAATGGAAACTTATTTACTTTGACTTGAAATGGCAAAGTTCTGGGTTCACTTTCACAATTGGTGTGAGAATGAGCCCTAATGGTTTAAAAAAATTTCTCTGAATTAAAAGCGTGTTTTAGACAGTCAAAACCTAGCTATGTATTGCACTAAAGTCAAAGGCACTGTTAGTTACATAATCATAAGCAGTAAGAAACTTCCATTGCCCTTCCCTTCCTCCAGGGAACAGGGTTAGATATAGATAGAACTCATGATATATTAGATCATCTTTCTTTTGGTTCCTAGGACATTTTAGGGGAATAAGATTAAGTGAGATAGAGGAGAGAAAAATTAACACTATCTGCAGAACTTTTAGCCATGTATATGCAAATAGAATCCTTAAATTTATTTTAGAAAAGCTAATCATTTACAAGAATGAGAGACGGTTTTTATGTTTTGTAAGAAGCCACCTGACTTATATACAGCTTTTAAAGTAGGACTCTTGATGACTTTAGTCTTTTCTAGTGTAATATTTTTCTGAGGCATGGTAAGTATATAGTTGGGTTAAGAGTTTTTGTGTAGACTCCATGTTGTACTGTTTATATTTGTGGAGAGAGTATTACTGAATGATGATATAGAGGAATAATGAAGAAAGATGATAAAGAAAAGGATAAATGACAGGAAGTAATCAGAACTTGACAATAAGAGGTTTCAGAATGTAAGTTCAATGAAGGTAGAATACTGTGCAGGGGTTTTCATGTGAATTTATGTGATAGGAAGAGGATTACATGAAACTATGAGTCTATACTGTTTGTTTTAAACAAAAAAAGGTATGATAAATTAAATGTGTTATTTTCCAAGCTCTCCAACATATATCTATTTCCTTCTGAACTTCTCTTCTATGCGTTTAAAAAAAAAATGTTTCGGTCACCCTCTTTATTTTCTTCTTTTTAATGTTGTTATTGGATCTCTACCTTTCTTTACTTTCCCAGAAAAATGCAATCGTTGTAAAAATAGTCAAGCAAAACACACCCACACATTTGCCACATATGAAAATAGTCCATTTTATACTTTGAGTTGAGGTTCAAGATAGAAAGCAGTAGGTAGTATGCCTCATCTCTGGAACCCTGGGGACTGGGGATGGGGTCCTTGAATTGATCAGATTTGTTAATTCTCTAAAATTTATTTTTTCTTGCAGTATTGTTGCATCATTTGTTCTCCTGGTTCTGCTTGAATTAGTCACTATGTTACTGGTTCATACAAGTTTTCTTAGGTTACTCTGAAATGGTTTCTTTTGTCATTTCTTACGCTACAGTACTATCCTCTTACATTTATAGACCATAATTTGTTTAGCCATTCTCTAATTCATGTGCATCCTCTTTCTTTATAAAGTGACCTTTTATATAATTAGATGTCATGTAAGCTTCTTGAGATAGATGATGTGAGATCTTGGTCTTAAACCTGTTGTGTGCGAGACACTAGCTTTCCAGTTTTCCCAGCAGTTTTTGTTGAATTGTGAACTCTTACTCCCATGTTTGCGTCTTTTAATTTATTGACTGTGTTGTTTCTGCATTGTGCTCCATTTATAGACTAGCAAGTTGTTTTGTTTTTTTTTTAAAGTTTGCATCGTATATCCAATCTAATTGATCTGTTTTAGTTATAGTACCTTTAGTTTACAATACTTTTAAATTTAAGGCAATATCTTAAGCTTTTAGGTGTCTTGAAACTGTACGTTACTATTTGTGCTTAAGTCTTTGAAGTATCAAATAATGTTCCCATATATTTAGCTAAATATTTTTAGTGAGAAGGAAAATATTTTGATACTGTGCTTAGAGTACTTGGAGGATTGAAAGTGTTTGATAGACTGGATAGCTTGGTAAAGTGGAGGTTTTAAATACTCCAGCAGTCCTTTTTATTTGTCTTCCAACCTATAGTGTAAAGGTCTCAATTTTTGACCCAGTTTTCCGTAGTTAGATGTGAGATAATAACAAGTTCTCACTGTGGATCTTTCTGTCGTCCCCTTTGTACGATAGTTATTTGTGTATATGTCTCCTTTATTAGATTGTAATAACCTTGAGGTCATTAATGATCACCATTTATTTTTGTGTGCCAGTGATCTAGAATAAGACAGAAACTGTAGTTTTTCCAGCTTTATATTCCCACTGCTTATCTTAGTGGCTTGGTACGTGATTAGAATAGGAATAGGAGCAGTGGTCCATCTCAGCTGAGGAAATTCCTTATTAGAGAGTATGTGGGTACTTCCTTCAGTAGCTGCTTAGAGCCCTGAGAAGTTAAGTGATATGCATCGGGCCATGTAGGCAGTACATGATTGAAGTGGGACTTGAGCCCATGTCTTCTTGACTCTGTGAGGCCAGCTGTCTATCCGCTAGGCCACAGCTGCTTAGATTATCATTTAATTGGCACATAACATCCATTCTGGTAATAACCAACCCTAAACACTGCAGATATACTTAGTCTTAACTTGGGGAATCAATCCATCATAAGATTGTAGACCTAAAGTTGGAAAAGACATTAGAGTCGCTCTAGTTTTAAGTCCCTCATTTTATAGATGGAGAAATGGGCCCTTGAAGATTAAGAGATTTACCTATGGTCACACAGATTATGTCAGAGATGAGATTTGAACCCAGGTCTTCCAAATGCAGAGCCACTGTCCTTTGCCATTGCTATAGGAATAGTAATAACTGCTTGACTAAGAAGTGCCTTCCCTATGACTTTGAGGTATTTAGGTTGCTTAAATATGTTTAGTCATTTTGCATAACAAGATATCTCCCATCCATTTATCTAAATCATTCAAGATTTCTTGGAAGATGTAACAACAGAAATAATCTTGTTGAATGATTCTGATAGGCATGAAGTAGAGCATAAAGCAGGGAGACATAGGCCTGCCAAAGCTATTTACTTCTGTGTTGAGGGCCATTCCGAAAGTTACTTAGAAGAGGGATTACCAGTGGACTAGTAGGTCCTCCAGTTTCTTCTGTTAGCAGATAACATTGTATTGATTACATCATACTACAGAACCTTTTGGAGTAGATTTTGGTAATCACACAAAGGAATTTAGCTTATCCATCCACAGGAAAGATGAGATGGATGAATAATGTTTCTTGTCCAGTTTTCATCATACATCTCAGTGGACATCCTGTAGAGCTTTTCAACATTATGTCTCTTGATACAGATGAAGCTGGGTCTAGAGTTAATGAGGAAGACATAAGCTAAATTGCTTTCAGGAAATTGTCATGCATTTGTCCTGATTCTTTATTTCCCAAAACAGTAAAGCCCATCTTTTCAATGCCAATTACTAATGTTAGGTCTGGAAAGCAAAATCTGAAACACTACAACTTCCAAAGGACTAAAGATGAGCATTACGCAGAGGAATAATATAAAAACACATGGTGGATATGCATTATAATCAATGAAGAACTCTTGGGACCTGCAAGAATTAAATAACAGAAAGAGAAGGTCACATGATGTGAGAGAGTAATAACCTGTAGACAGTGCTGTCTTGTTCCCTTTTAAAGCTTAGGAAGAACATGAGAAAAATCCTTCAGCATATTCAGTGGATCTCCTGTGACAAACTGGAGGCCCAAAGGCTGAAGTGTATGTGAATGGGTTTTAAACTTCACAATAGAAGGGAACTCCACAGATCCATTTAAGTATTTGAGCCATCTCATTACTCACTACTGAGACTAGTTTATTGGAAAAAGACTCGTTTTTGGCCTTGTCAGTGGAAGGGAGCCATCACGTATGTTTTTAGGTAATAATGCTGATAACTTTATAGGTCTTTCTTCAGATAATTTTCTAGTTCTGTCTGTTATTTCATTATTATCTGAGTTGAATGAGTGGGTAGGCACACACAAAAAGCTGTATTTTCACATTCAGAGGATTAGGTTTTTACTGCTTATTTCTAGGCATGTACTTTGCTGACATCTGGCATTGGAACCTTTATTTCTTGTTATTTCCTGCTTCCCAAATTTATTGCTCTTAGGAAGAATGAAGGTATGCTATCGCATTATATTTAAATATATACTAAGACTTTTGTGTTAGGTATTTGTGGTAGGGGAGACAGATTTGCATTTATTGAAGTCTTTTAAGATGACAGGTGAGGGGGTTCAAAGATAAAAGATAACCTAACCTTAATATTATATGAATGTGAACTATCATATATATCAGGTATTATTTGGTTTGGGAGACAAAGTGATAAAGGGGGTTTAGTGGAAGGAGAAATGTTAAATAAGTGTAAAAATAAAGATACAGAGTTTGACCTGTGTCTTTTAAAACGTAGAAATGAGAGTAAGGTATGGGTTAAGTGAGAAAAATGGAAGAGGACTGGGTTTTTTAACCTCATGGATGTTTTTCTTAAGGTAACTATGACTATGTGATGTGGCGGATAGAAAGCTTGGCCCAGAGTCTTATCCCCTTTTTTAACTAACTTTTCTTAGCTGTGTGACCCTCAGCAAGTCACAGTCTCTGTCTACCTCATTTTCCTTATCTATAAAAAGGGGACGGTAGTAATAACACCTACCTCGCAGGGTTGTTGGGAGGCTCAAATGAGATTTGGGGGAAAAACACTTAGCACAATGTCTGGTAAATGGCAAGCACTAAGTATTGTTTTTTTTCATAACATTGGGTACAGTTAATTGATACTGAATTAGTTCAAGAAATTATACAAGCTATAAGCACAGTTGTTAGGTGATAAACCTCGCACATTTTGGGGGTCGGTCTGGTGTAAATTGACCTAAATGCTAATTAAGAGATGCTAAATGAATTATTTTTGCCCTTAATGTCTTGGGATTTTTTTTTTAAATCAAAAATTTTTTTTCAGCTAAGGATTTATTTTTTTCTCTCTGCCTCCCTTGGCACTCCTCTCTCTACCATGAAACGAAAGAAAACCATTGTAACTTATATAGTCAAGCAAAGCAAACCTTCACACTGACCATGTCCAAAAATATATGCCTTGTTTTGTATCTTTGATCTATCAACTCCCTGTCAGAAGGGTGGGGTGGTTAGCATGTTTCATTTTAGGACCTCTGGTTTTTATAGATTATTATTGTGGTATGAACTATTTCTCTGATTCTTCTCATTTCATTCCTATACTTATTAGTTTTCCCAATTTTTTCTGATGCTATCCAATTTTTATCATTTCCTGTAGTGCAGTTACAATCACAAATGATTTGAGAAACTCAGTCGAGATCACAGAACTTTCCAGGCAGGAACAGAGAGTTAGTCGGATTAGCTTCTGCTGTCCGCTGCTTCTCTGGTTCTGTCCTTTTAGGAAGATCCATGTGACATGCCCCATTAACTCAGCAAAACCCCTTCTCTCTTAAAGAACTCAGAAGCAGATTAGGCAGAGGAAGGTCTTTATTATGCTTCTCATGAGAAAACCCGCGTGGCAGGTGTGGTACTCACTAAGAACACCCTCACTGATACAAAAGCAGGAGTGAGGTAACACAAGTTTTGTTCTTCTTAGAGTTAGGGTTAATTCAAATTCCTCACTATTTCACTACAGTCTCTCTTTATGGAGATTAAGTAGGTATGGTAGTGAGGATACTTGTGACTGGGATGTGACCTCTAGAGTCCTAGCTATTTGTCACACCCTCACCTTTCTAGTTCTCCCTAGTTGCTAGGATGGCCATTGTCTTAGTAAAATAAGTTAAGTGAACTTTCCCCAGAGCTGTTGATTATCTCCCAATAACTTTTGTGGGAGCAAAACAAGATACCATAATATCTCTTCTTACAATTTACATTCATTCATACATAACATTTGTTGTTTAGCCATTTTTCAATAGGTGGACATGTCCTTATTTTGTAGCTCTTTGCTCACCACAAAAAAATCTGATATGGATGTTTTTATGTGTATATCGGACCTTTTCCTCTTTGATTTCTTTGGGGCATAGGCCAAGTAGTGTTATTGCTGGGTCAAAGGATATGCAAAGTTCAGTGAATTTGGAGACCTAGTTCTAATTAGTTACTCAACAAGCATTTGCTAGCTTATGTTCCAGGTGCTGTACTGAGCGAATGGATTCTTTTTTTTTTTTTTTTTTAAAGACAAAAGCAAGGTCCCTGAAGCCTGGATTTACATCATAGTGTGGAAGACAACATACAGATAACTAAGATTTTCCCATGGTAGACAGAGTAGATAAAATGTAAAGGGAAGGTAGTCGCTGGGGGAAGTGATTAGCCCTTGCAGGGAGGTATGTGGAGAGAAGAATCTAAAGTCTTCTTTCTTGTGGGAAGGTTGGGATTTGAGCTGTCTGGAAGGAGATTAGGGGAAGCCAGGAAGTGCAGATGCGAAGAAGGAAGAACAATCCAAATATGGAGAAGAGATATTGAAAAGGCATGGAGGGAGGAGATGGAAAGTGGCAAGTAGGTATAACTAGAGTGTAGAGTAATGGCAGAGAGAATTAAAGTTAGGAGTAAGGTATAAGAAACCTGGAAAGGTGTTAAGAAGCCTTCACATAAGAAATGTGAAGGCATTTAAAAATGCCAGTAGAGTATTTTATATTTTATTGTGGAGGTGTAATAGGGGAACCACTGGAATTTATTTTAATTTAATTTAATGGGATGACATGATTGGAGAATGGATTGGAGTGAGGGGAGACTTGAGGCAGGGAAAACCCAGAAGGCTATTGCAATAGCCAAGATGAAAGGTAATGAGAGGCCTGCAACCAGAGTAGTAGCTGATGAACGGAGAAATGTGTATGTGAAAGATATTATGAAGGTAGAAATAAGATTTTATAACAAATTAATAGAGAGTGGGAGGGAGGATACTGGGAAGACAGGAGTGGGGATCCATGTAGGTAGGAAAATTGGGAGGAGGATAGGGTAGGAAGAAAGATTTCTTGTTTTGAACGTGTGGAATTTGATAAATCCAAAGGCAATTGCTAACATGAGATTAACATTCAGGAGAGAGATTAGGGACTAGATGTACTTTTTTTTTTCTGATCATATGTGTAGATATTAGAACCCATGGACGCAGATGAGAGTTGTGTTGCATTGCTTTCTAGAATGCTAGAGCAGTTCTTAGTTCCAACTAGTTTGTATATTAGTTTATATGCTTACCTGCAACCCCTGGGACAAGTGTCATTTTCCTTTTTTGTCAGCTTTACCAGTCTGACAGGCTTGAAGTTGCTTTAATTTTCATTTTCCTGATAGTTAATGATTTGGACCATTGCTGATAATTTGAATTTCATTATTCACAATTCACATCCTTCAACCATTATGTATCTATTGGAAGAATGACTCTTTTTTAAATATGAATCAATTCCGTGTGTGTCTTGTGTATAAGACCTTGAGAAAAACTTTTGGTACAGAATTTCCCCCTTTTCCTGTTTTCCTTTTCATTTTGCTTGCCTTAGTTTTATTGATGTAAAAGCTTTAAAATAATCAATTTCCACCTTATTGTCTGTGATCCTTTCACATGTTTATTCATGGACTCTTCCCCTATTCATAGATCTGAAAGATTTCTTCCTTGCTACTCTGATTTGTTTATGACGTCATCTATGTTGTATTACTACTTGCGTTTTATGGTGTCAGATATTGGTGCATACCTAAATTTTGTCAAATCACTTTCTGATTTTCCCAGGAATTTTTGTCATATAGTGTAAGGCCTAATCCTTGGACTGGAATCTTTGACTTTATCAAGCGTTAGGCTTTTTGATTTGTTTGCTTTTGTATATTGTATACTAAATCTTTTCTATTGAGTGACCTCTCTACTTTTTAAATAATACCAAATTGTTTTGATGGGGTTTTTTTTTTGTAATGAAATTGGAGGCTTTGTTCTGCTAGATCCTACTGCCCTCTTTTTGAAATTATTTCTCTTGAATTTGACATTTTCTTCCTCCAGATAAATTTTGCTATTTTTCTTGTTCTGTAATCTTTTGTTTGTTTGGTATGGCACTGAATTAGTAAATTAATTTAGGAAGCATTATAACATTTTGTTGTATTTTTTGTCATATTGGCATTGACTACTTATTAGCAGTTACTATTTTATTATTTATGTCTATTTTTATTTGTGTAAAGAGTACTTTACAATTTTCATATACTTCTGAGGTATGTCTTGGGAGATAAGACTCCCAAATATTTTGTAAATTCTGTGCTTATTTTGAATGGAACCTTTCTAGTCAGTAACATTTATTAAATACTTACTATGTACCAGGCAATGTGTTAAGTGATGGGAGTTCAAGTAAGGGTAAAAGACAGCCCCTGCTCTCAATCTGGAGCTCACAGCCTAATGGGAGAACATGCTAACAAATGGCTATGTACAAACAGTTGTATACAGGATAAACGGGAAATCAACAATCGGAAGGTACTAGAATTGAAGTGAAGAAGGAAAGATAACCTGGAAAAGATGGAATTTTAACAGACTCTTGAAGTAAGGGGTCCTGATTGTGGTTTTGATCATGGAGATGAAAATGGAGAGCATTTAGGGCTTGGGACAACCAGTGAAAATGCCCAGAATCTGGAGATGACGGGTGTCTTGTTCTAGGAAAAGTCAAGAAGATCAGTGTCACTTAATTGTAAGGGTTTGGGAGTAGAGCAGGTTACAGAAAGGGCTTTGAATGCTAAACAGGATTTTGTATTTCATCCTGGAGGAGGTGAGGTAGAGAGCCGTTAGTGTTGATTTCATATGAGGGGACGCTGACATAGTCAGACTTGACTTATAAGAAGATCGTTTGGAGCTAAATGAAAGATGAACTGGAGTGAGAGGAGTTGAGGCAGGGAGACCAACGAGCAAGCCTTAAGTGATGAAGGGACTTAGCAGCGGGGTGGTATGTGGGAGGAGAGAAGAGGGTGTATCTAAAGGTAGAATTGGCAAGCCGTGGTGAAAGAGAAGGAAAAGTTGAGGAAAACCCTTACGTTGGAATCATGGGGGATTAGGGGAATGATGGTGCCCTGGACAGTAATGAGAAAGGTAAAAAGAAGGGAATACTGGGGAGTGGGAAGTTGGCATTGCCAGTGGATACTGGAAATATTCTTAGGCCCCTTCTCTTTTCACCTTGCTTATATTATACCCTGATGTCTGTTTTAAAAATATTTTTCTCTTTAATCATCCCTTATGGTCAGAAGGTTGTTTTCCTTGTGACTTTTCTAATTCTAGTCTCCCTCTTAAACTACTACACCCCCCATCTGCCTTGTTGAGATTAGTGTAGTGAATACTACATTTGGTTTATGTGTTTAATTCTATTTTACCCATATCATATAACTGTTAAGTTATGAAATGCCTGTTTTATTCTGTGCTCCCATGTTTGCATAATCTCCCACAAATAGATTTTGAGAAATAGTAAATAATTTGTTACCTGTTTTTCTTAATATGACTTTCCCTTTTCCCACTCAATGATTCCATATAAATGAAGAATTAAAAAAGAAAAAGAGTTAAAAAAAAATTCAGCAAAACTAATAAATACTTTGATATAGTCTGTACTCAGTCAATGTTCTACACACATATTTAGCCATCTCTGCAAAGAAAGAGAAGGGGAGGGCTTTCCTCATTTCTTTTTTTGGGGGGACGAGTGAAGTCATTAATTTCATTGGTCTTTATAATTTCACAACAAATTCAGTTTCTGTTCTTTTGTTTGCTTTTATTTACATTGCTGTAATAATCAGTTGGGATTATTTTCCTGGTTCTGCTTAATTCATTTTGCGTCACATCAAAAAAACTTAAAATGCTTTTCTGTGTTGCGTGTAGCCAGACTTCCCCCTTCCCTCCCTTCTTCCTTTTGCCCAGGATCACAGGTCTAGTGTTTGAGGTCACATTTGAATTCTTGTCCTCCCTACTCCAGGGCTGGTGCTCTACTGCACCACAGACCTGCCCCAATCTTCATTTCTTACACCACAGTAGCAAATGCTACACCACAACTTGCTGTGTAGATTGGTCTGTACTATGTTTTTTTACATGTTTAAATAACATTTATTGTATTTTCACATGTAAAAAACATTCATAGTTGGTGGCAGTATAAAAACAAGTGACTGGATTTGGTTCTCAGATTGGAGTTTGCCAAAACCCCACCCCAGTTTAGGCCAATATCTTATACCCGATGTGCTTGCCTACTTGTTGACTTGTGTAAAAACTTTTTAGAGGATTTTATGTTTGCCTTTAGAAGTAATAGGGAGCCATTGGAGTTTTGAGTGGAGGGTTTGGGAACACAGCATAATTAAATCTGATTGAGCTTTAAGACCATCTTTTTTTTTTCCTTTTTGAAGGAAAACTAGTATAAATATAACAAGAAATTAAGATTTAGGAAGGCATAGACTGGGGTGGGATTAGCAGGATTATAATTACCTAGTCATTTCATTGTTTAGATGATAATCACAGAACCAAGTAAGGAAGGAGGTGTCCTGATCCTATAAATGAGATCAATTTCTCTCTTTACAGTAGGTTGCCTTTAGCAGGAGGTAGAAAACTTGCTTCCTATTGATAAAGATAGCACTTGTTTTACATTAAATTAATTTTTAGTTTTGTAGGAAAATTAAGGCTGCTTTAGATGAATTTCATAGTAATTTGTTTTGTTATAGAAAAGCAGTATACTGTGAAAAATTGTCACAATACCTTATCAGAGAGATAATTGCTCATGAACAATTGTGAAGTTGAGTCCCCTGAAGTTCAGGCATTTGAAGGTTAAATGTAAATTACTATAATGTATTTCTCAAGTACTTTTAAATTTTAGATGACTGTGTTGAGTGTTCTGAAGGTTATGAATGTTGAAGAAAGCCACCTACTGTATCTTGGTTCATGCCGAGTTTGTGTATTATAGCTGCAAGTCTTTTTCCTTGTGAGGAAACATACTTTAATTCTTTACTTTTTTTCCATCTCATTAAAACACATGGGCTTAGCTATTTTGCTTGTGTGAGCCTTTCTGTGGTTTGTTAGTCTGATAAAAGGATGCTGAAGTTACATTGACACAGAATCATGAGATTAATTATGAAATGAAAAAGCTAATAAAACTTAGTATTACATTGGTGAATGAATGGAAAAATATTTAAGCACTTGGTGCCAAAGTACTGTTAAGTCTTGAGGCTATAACTAGAAAAACCAGATGGACTCTGATTTTGAGAACCTCAGTATTCTGAAGGAAACAACACATAAAGGAGCGTGCAGGCAAGGTGGGCAGACCCAAGGGTTTTTCAGTTGCAAAACAAAGTGATATATCTTCTTCTATATTCATCTCTGATGGTAAATGGCTAGACAGTGCTAAGAAATTTGGGGCTGAGAACTTTTTTTCTAAGTAGCTGTGGCTTCTGTGAAGGCAAGAGCTTGAAGAATCTGTACTATATGGGAAGAAAGCAGAATTGTATCAAGTATAGCTAGCTCTTCTGGATGGACTGGAGCAGGATTTCTTAATTCTTAATGAAAAAAGAATTGCTGAATGGATTTGTTGACCTCTGGCTGACACCTCTTTACAAAATTGTACCTAGTTGGAGGAGGAAAATTAACAGCTTTGCCTGGGACCTTGAATTTTGAATATTGCCTAATATTAAACATATTTCTTCACAATAACCCCTTTAAGAAAGGTATTTCAAGATACTGTATTTCCCACTATACAGATAACAATTGAACTTACAGACAGTGGTTTGGTCAGGGTGGTATATAGTAAATGTCAGGACTCAAAAGGAGATCTTTTGGTTCTGATTCCAGAACCTTTTCTGTTATATTGCACTATCTTTCTGCTTTCTAATTGAAAACAATACTCAAGGAGACTGTGGTAACACAGTTGTAGATGGGGTTAAAACTTTCATTTGGACCACTGCTTTCCAGTACTTGTCGTTGTACCGTATCCAATCTGAAACACAAGGGAAGATTAGGTTTTGAAATAGAGCAGCAGAGTTGGTTTACCTGGTGCTGTTCACTGTTTTAATTTAGATACTGGGGAAAAGGGGACCTTGTTTTAGGGGCAAGGGAAAAGGAAGGAACGAGAAAAGAGATCCGGATTGTTGAATTGAGTGGATTAGATAAATGAAGAAGAAAGCCAGAACTGGAACTACCCTGTTTTAATCAGTCACATCTTTAATTCAGTGATATGCCCAACATTGAAATATGCTATTTCCTTAACTGAAATAGAATATTTTAGTTTGATTAATAAAAGGTAGTAGAAAAAAACTGAAACTAATGATTTACATTATTTGTGCTGTTTGTTTTCAACTATAGTAACATTTCAGTTAATTTTTTTAATACTCTTTCTCAACTATTATTGGTACTTCAGAGTTAGATATTTAAGAAAGGAAAATGCTCTTGCCATTTGAATTCTTCTAAAGGTACTTATGTAATGTTTAACCTTGAAGCTGAGTATAAACACGAGAGGCTATTATTAGACATGGAAAGCAACATGCTCAAGTAGAAAGAACCCTGGACTTAGAGCCAGAAAATTTGAATTTAAGTCACAGCTCCACCATTATTCATCCAGTGCCTTTGGGCCAATCACTTAATCTTCCTGAAAGAAGTTTCTTCATTTGTAAAATGGAGGCATTTAGGGTAGGAGGAAAAGCACTTCATCCACAAGCAGATATTTGAAATAGGAAAGGTAGGAAACCAGGTTTAGAAGTCTTCAGGTTTTTTTTGCTTTGAGCTTTTTAATCTTCATGATAGGCGTATAAATTGTAATTAGCCATCATTCTCAAAAATTTATTACATCTTTATTGTTAGCCCAGGAGTGATTTGTTCAAGAATCACAGTACAGTTGTGGAAGGAAGCTGGTCTCTGGTCCCAGCACTGCAGTTAAGTAGATATAGTAACCTTGGTCAAGTCACCGAAACTCTTCATGGATCTTAGTTTTCCCCCCTCTATGAAAAGAAGTGAAACTGTAATCTTTGAGGTCTCTTCCAACTCTAAAATTCTGGGATTATAGGAAGGTAAGGAAGCATAAGCTTTGTGGGAAGTACAGAGGATGGGGCGTTAGCTGTGCAGCCCAAAAGCACGCTTACTCTCTGAGTAAACTTTGATAGCATTTAATCTGTACTACATGATATAGAATTTAATTATATATGACCTTTTGCACTCTATATTGTTGAATTTGTCAGATTTTGCAGCTAGCTAGAGTATGAATTTATTGAGGGCAGAGAACAAGAATATATTCTCCATACAGCATGGATCACATAGGATTTCAAATAATCATTTGATTAATTAGATTATTTTAAAATGTGTTTCTTGAGTTTGTGGGATTAGAAATTGATTGGTTGTAAACCACTTACTTAGCAATTTTTCCTTTTTAATTTATTCCTTTTAAAATTGCCTGTCTCCGTTTTGGGGTACATTTCCCTTCCTGCATGGGCCTCCCCTTTTTCTTTACCCTCAGTGGCCTCATCTATACCCTTGGTTTCAACTCTCTTGAGCTCCAGTCACATCACAAACTGTCAGACGTTTTTCATCAATGAGTCATAAAGTATTACTATGTAGGGTGATAGAAGCATTTATCTACAAAAGTCTTACTAATTGATGAGATAGAAGTATGTTTATAAGTATACACAGCAGATGTGTAAGATGGATAAATAAAATGTATCAAGCAGTTAAATACAAAGTAGTTTTGGAGAAGAGATCTTTAGCAGTTGGCAGGATTAAGAAAAGCAAAGCTTTCTGCAGAAGAAGCTTTATGCAGAAGAAGGTGCTTGAGCTGCATCTTAAAGGAAGGGAGAGACTGGGGGATGAGGTAGATAAGGAAAGTGATGTGTTCTGGAAATGGGGGATGGTCAGCAGAAAAAAAAAAACTTATTTGGCTGAATTGCAGATAGAAGAACCGAGAGTAAGTATATAGTGAAGCTGGAAAGATGGTTGGGGATAAATTATGAAAAGTTCTAAAAGTTAAACAGAGGAGTTTAGTTTAGTAATTCTTTTCTTTGATCCTTGAGGAACTAGGGAACCAGTGGAGTAGAGAAGTGACGTGAGCAGATTTGTAGTTAAGGAATGTTACTTTGGCAGCACTGTGTAGGGTGGATTTGAATGAGGAAAGACATGCCAGGAGATCAGTTGCTATAAGGGTGAAAGGTGATAGAGTTATATTGAGCTAAAAAGGTAGCTGTGAGTAGAGAGAAGTGAAGTGAAGGGGTCAGATTTGAAAGAAGTTGGAGAGGTAAGGTCTGACAACTAATGGAATACATGAGGTGAAGGAGAATGAAGATCAGGTTTGAAGATTGTGGTCATGACCCTGGTATATTGGAAGTATATGGTTGATGGCTTTAACAAGTAGTGGATTTGGAGTTAGGGAAGAGGGAAAAATTTGAGGGGAAAGATAAGTTCAGTTTTAGACATGTTGAGATTAAGGTTTCTCCAAGACAACTACTTTGAAATGTCTAATAGGCAGTTGGTAAAGTGGAATTGAAGGTCTTGGGAGAGACTGGGGCTGGATACATTGATTTGGGAGTTATTACCTAAAAATGATAATTAAACTCATGAAAACTAATGCAATCACCAAGAGAGATTTGTAGAGAGCAAAGAGAAGAGGGCCTAGATCAAAGCCTTGGAGAGCACTCACAGGCAGTGTGATGGATTTAACAAAATTTAATTTAAACTCTTTTTTACTCACATTAGTATTTATTTACAATCCCTTGTTCTTGTTTATTTCTTTTAACATGTTTTACTCTTCATGATCTCTTTTGGGTTTGCCATTTTCTTCTCTTACAAACCCCTTACTGCACCCCTGTGGCTATCACCTATCTCTTTTCCTTTCTCTTCAATTATTAAATGACTTGCCACATGAAATAGTAACATATTATCCACAACCTCCAGCTCCTTTTTCTCCTGAACTGTTACCCTACCCATGTCCTTTTGGAACTTTGCCCATCCTTCAGCTGTGCCTTCTGGAATTTCTTATTCCAGAGAAAGGAAAGACTTCCTTTTTATCATGGATCTCCTTCTTTTGTACTCCTCTCTTTGCCCTCTATGCCACCTGGGTTACCCCAGGAAAATATTGTTACTCAACACCCTTGGACACACTGGTCTTGGAATTAATGAATGAGTAAAAGAACTTTTAAAAAGCCCTTATTATGTTACAAAAACTTAAGTACTGAGGATAGAAATAGAAGAACAAGGTCCTCGGTCCAAGAAAATTCACATTTTAATTGGGAAGACAACATACATAGCAGGGGCTTCTGCAGTTCAGATGGATAGGCCTGGATGCAGTAATAGCAGGGATTTAGCTGCTGGACAGATGGGAGAAAGATGGAATACTTGTTTCCCACTCTGCTTTCAGACTCTCCTGTGCTTCCACCTTTTTCTTCTACCTCTCTTCTATTGAACTTCGGAGCATCAACATTTCCTCCTTTTTTTAAAATCATAGTAATTGTTGTCTATTGCTCCTCAGGTCATTTTCTCTCCTTTGTTTAATAATTTATCTCCTTTCTCCTCTTTCTCCTGACCTTATATTGGAAGATGTCAATATTCATATTGATTCTACCTCAAACTCCTTACCTCCTAAGTGTTTAACTTCTGTAAATCCCATGACCTATTCCATCCTACATTTTAGCCACATTCAAGTTTGACCACTCTAGCTCTAGACATTACTCATGTGTTCTACTTCTTAATTATAGGCTAATATATTTCCATATCATTGTAATGTGTTATAGCTCAGCCATTTAAAAAATATATTGTTTCCCTTCATCATGTCCTACAATCCTGCCATCTTTCACCTCTCAATCTTTTAATACCCCTTACCGCTATAGCTCTTCATTCCAATTTCAGTGTAACAAGGTACTTTTTTTTTTTTATAGGTTTCAGTCTCTTAAAGGTGTTCTAAGCTTTTTCTTCTTTTCTCTGACCTCCATTGCCTTTCCACTCTTTCTACTGAGGACTTTGACTTTATTGCCTTTTGCTTGGAACTTGCTCTCTTCATTTCAAAACCTTTTGATATTATTTCCCACTCTTTTTCTGTCTTTTCCTCTGCCATTGATTGTATCCTCTTCACCCCTCTCCAGCAGATAGTCCTCTCTTATTCCACCCATCTTAAATCTCTCTCTTCATCTACCATTTCTTTCCCTACTTTCTGCCTTCAGACATCTCCTATCCTTTAAAAGAACTAAAATAAAAACAACCTTTACTAGAGCGTACTGTCCTTCAAGCCGCAGTCCTGTCTTTCTCTTCTCATTCGGTCAGACACCAAAAAAAGCCCGCATTTCTCTACTCCTGTAACTGTTCTTTCTCCAGAGTTACCAGTGATCTCTTCATTGTCCTGGTCTTTCTTCATTTCTAATGACTTCTGTTGAATTTCATATTTTTGATGACTTCTGTTGAATTTCATATTTCTGATGACTGTCTTCTCCCAGATAGTCTGTTTTTCATGTCCTCATGTCTTTCCTGGTACCTCTCTGTACTTTTCAATCTTTTTCGGATCAACATCTACACAATACTCTCTAATAGGAATGTTCTCAATGACTCTGCCCTGAACCCTCTTATTTCTCCTCAATTTCTCTTGGTGGACTTGTCAACTCCCATAGATTTAATTATTAACTTTATTTAAATGATACCCAGATCTGTGATCTTTGGTCCCATTTCACTAACAGCCTTTTGGATGTCAAACTGGATATTGGGAGAAATTGAAGACTCAGCATGACTAAAATTGAATCCATTGTCTTTTACCCTAAACCTTCTTCTTAATCTCACTTTTTCTATTGAGGGCAGTATCTTTTCATGTGTCTCTATATTACAACCTTGACGTTATTCTCGACTGCTCACTTTTGCTCACCCCCACATATTTTATAATTACTTGGCAGATCTTGGTGTTGGTGTTTATTTGAAGGGAGTTGTGTTGAAATCCTAGTCCTAACTAACATAGTAGTTGTCAGGTGGCAAAATTTTTCATTATGTAGGATTTATGTAATGTTTTTTAACCAACCAGCAACGTTAGGAATATTTTTTCCACATCATCTATTGTGTTAGTAAATATATATTAACTGCGTTTTAGGGATGTTTAAAATTGTTTTTAAAAAAGATTAATAAAAATCATCTGGTCATTATAGTGTCAGCTTTACTAGGTTGTTGGGAAATGGGAATTTGATTGATCTAGTGTGCTTACCTGTCCAATAAATGATGGCTTAATATGTTTTGCTTTTAATTTTCCTTTAGTACATAATTATCGGTTTTTATTTCTTATATACTTTTTAATGTATTTCTTTACATCATACTTTTATATACCCAGGGCTTAGGACAGTACCTGATATGTATGTTGTAGGTGTTTCAAAAATGTTCATTGCCCGATAATATTGAGAATATAAATATTTTTCTTTCCTAGTGATTTAATCTAACTCTGCCTTTTGGCATAACACATCACACTTTAGATCATTAGTTGCTTATTCCATTTCTCTGGGCCTTGGTTTAGGTTTGGTGAATTTCCAGGGACTTTTCTTTGTTTCCTATGCTACTGAAAACTTGGTGGTTGTTCAGATATATTTATAGCTTAATTTAGACCTAGAGAGGTCACCAGAGCAAGCCACCTTTCCAAGTGACTTATTTATCCAATCACCTTTGTCATCTTGAAATCTATTCTTAAGTAGAACAGACTCTGTTGCTATTCACAGAGATAATAATTCATTCTGTGCTACTTCTAAGATACTGGTGTTCAGGAAATGGTTGGTAGTAATTGGCAGTTTATAAGGGTGACCATAATGTAATGTAATAAATAACCAATCTTTTCAGTGTAAAACATTTTCATCCATCGTTTTTGACTAATCAACTGAACAAGCATTTAACTGTTTGTTTAATAAAGATACTTGTGTTATGCACTGGAGGATTCAAAGAAAAATTATGAGGCATTTCCAGACCATAAGGATATGGTGCCCTACTATAGTATGTAAGCTTGTAACTAAGTGTTGAGATTACAGGGAAAGGTCCTGTCTTCAGGGAGTTTACTCTTACTCTGATGAGGAAGACAGCATACAATAACTGTGTACATACATTAAGGGGACAGCTAGGTGGTACAGTGGATAGAACATCAGCCCAGGAGTCAGGAGTACTTGAGTTCAAATCTCACCTCAGACACTTGATACTCACTAGCTGTGTGACCTTGGACAAGTCACTTAACCCAACTGCCTCATCCTGGGTCATCTCCACTCATCCTGATGAATATCTGGTCACTGGATTTAGGTGGCTCTGGAGGAGAAATGAGGCTGGTGACCTGCACAGCCCTCCTTTACACAAAACAAAGTCAAGTGCAAGTCATGTCATCATTTCTCTGATGGCATGATCTTCTTTGGCAAGAAAGGATGAACACACACACATTAAGACAAAGTTGGAGGTAATCTTCAAAGGTGGTGTAGGGTCCTGGGGGGAGAACAGAATGGGAAATTCCTCCTGAATAAGGTGAAATTTGTGCTGAGTGTTTGAAGGAACCCAATAGGAATAGGAGATGAAGGAGAGAGAACATTCCAGGCATGAGCCAGGAGTTGTAATGTTATGTGCAAGTGACGGCAGGAAGGTAAGTATTTCTGGATTTCCAAGTACTTAGAAGGCAAGAAAATAGAAGAAAACTGGAAAGCTAGGAAGGGACCGGGCTAGAAGGACTTTAAATGCCAAACACCGAATTTTATTTAGGAGGTAATTGGTAGTGTTAGAAATACTCTTGACACTAAAAAGGTATCAAGGAAAATTTATCATAGCAGAGTTCGGAGGAATTGAACACTTTGGTCAAAGAAGGCGCCCACACTCTTTTCAGGAGGAGGGAGCACTAAATTCAGAAGTGAGAATGAGCTATATACTGTTACTCCAAGTCAGATCCTCCCACCAGGAGATGGATTGGTCCATTCTCCATTAGGTCACAATCTTCTTTACATGCCCATTATGTAACCATCCTAGGTGTGATTTCCCCCCCTCCCAAACATGCTTTAACATAGGATCCATGATCCGAAAATGGAGGGATAATTTTATGCGGATATGTCTGCTTATTTTATGTATGAAGTTCATTAAGCAAATGCAGTGAAGAAAAGCTTTCTCCAGGATATGCTAGATCATTTTTCCCGACTTATGGAAAATTTTGTGACTTTCTGAAGGTCAGTTGAGTTCTTATGTTGTGTGCTGTCTTTCTTAATATCTAACTCATTCTCAATGACTTCATCAACTACTAACTTCTGTGTAAACTTAACTTTTTGCTGTCTCTCACAGTAGCCACTATAGCTTATTGACTAGAAGGATAAAATGCTCAGATCTTTGTTTTGGGAAAGTACCAACAACAACAATAATAAATAGTAGCTAAATTTTATAGCAGTTGGTATGTGCTAGGCACTGTGCTAAGTGCTTTACAGTTATTACCTCATTTAATCCTTGCAATAACTGGAGGAGGTGGATGCTATTTTTAGTCCCATTTGACATGAGAAAATTGAGTAGCCTAGGGTCACATAGCTAGTAAGTGTTTGAGGCCAGGTTTGAACTCAAGTCTTCGTGACTCTAGACCTGATACTTTATCCACTGGGTCAAATTCATGTCAGCAACTGAATGGAAAGTGGATTGGAGTGAGAAAAGACTTGGGGCAGGGAGACAAACCAACAGGCTTTTTATAATTGTATAGGCAGGAGGAGGTAGAGCCTGCACAAAGATGGTGGCAGTATCAGAAGAAAGAAGGGGGCAAATTTGAGATACGCTGCAGACAAGAACTGACAGGCTTTGACCATATATTAGATATGGAGGGGGTTGAAGTAAGTTGTTGAAGATGAACCTAAGTTCCTAGACTAGCGTTGAGGAAGGATGATAGTATCCTCAAAATTTTAGTTTTGGGCATGATGAGTTTGAAGATGCACGTCCATTGTGATACGTTTCAAGGGCAGTTGGAGAAGTGAGTCAGGAGAGTGATAGTGCCCTTGTCACTAATAGGGGAGTTTGGAAGGGGTTGGAGGGTGGGGAGTGATGCTTGTGCAAAGATACAGAGGGAAGAGATAGTAAGTCTAGGGAATGGCAAAGAATAGCAAGTGTAGCAATTTGTTGGAAACATAGTGCAAGTGAAAGCAGCCCAGGTGGCTTAGTGGAGAGAATACTCCACTAGAATCAGAAAGACCTGAGTTCGAATGTGACAAGGACTTGGGGAAAGTTATTGAATCTCTCTGTGCCTCAGTTTCCTCACAGTGCAAAAAGAGCATCGTAATAATAGCGTATAACTCAGAGGGTTTTGCCATTAAGATAAAATGATGTAAAATAACCATGAAATGAGATATAAAGCTGTTAAGGTTACTCTTATGGGGAAGGGGAGCAATGGGGGAAGCATGATTGAAAAGACTAAAACTGGATTGCAAAAGTTTAAAATGCCAACTTAAGTAGCATGTAATTTATTTTTGTGTCCATAATAGACAATATTTTTTGTTTATTTGGTAATTTTCACTTTTTTCCCCACTGAAACCTCTTAGAACCAGCTCTCCTATATCAGTCTTTATCATTTTTTCAGTCCATTCCTGGAGTACCACTATAGCGGTTTCTTAGCTAGTTTACGTTAAAACTTCTTTCTGTTTCCTGGGACCAGTAATAGTGCCTTGTATTGAGGATAAATTGTTTCTTTTAACTTTTTATTTTATTTTTTTAAGTTTTAACCTTGACATTAAATACTTAGTTCCTTGAGGGCAGAAAAAATGTTCACCTATTTTGTCATTTACAGGGTAGGACTACATCAAATTAAAACTCAAATCAGTTGATCTCACCTGTTTCAGGTGAATACAATAAGCTAAATGACTGAGAAGTAAAATTATAGCAAAAATGGAAAGTTCTTATTGTTATAATAATAGTGTATAATTTTGTTTAGAGCTTAATTGCTACAAAATGTACATTGTTTTCTCATTCTTTATTGCCTTCATTTATGTCTACCTGAACTAACCAAGTAGAATGCAATACCAGGGAAGGAGTTTACAGTCTAAGCCACTATCATATTAATATAGGCTGTACTGAAAAAATGTACCAATCAGAGGCTATATTCAAATTAGTTTTTTGATAGGTTGAAGGTTTCAGAGGAGGGATGTAGTGTATGTAGCCTTATATCCAGATTGGTACACAAATTTTTTTTGTGTATATACGTTTATTGTAATTTAACAAACATCTTAAGTGCCTAGTATATGCAAATCATATTTTAAGTGCTAGGTATGCAGATTTAAAGGGAAAAAATTTCCTAATATCAAGAAGGTTCTGTTCTACTGGGTGGACAAAACATATTCACGGGGCGGAGCCAAGATGGAGGAGTAGAAAGACACACATTTGGTAGCTCCAAACCCACAGCCCATGGATTTCCTCTAAAAAGAACTCCCAGCAAATTCTGGAACAGTGAAAGCCGCACAGCAACACAGTGAAGGAGATTTCCATTCCAGACAGCCCTGAAAAACCGATCCCAAAGGTCCATCGCACCCCGGACGGAGGGGAGCCCCTCCCCTGCCTGGCCACGTGGCACAGAGAGGAGCGAGCAGATCCGAGCAGGCATCAGGGACGAAATCTCCAGCAACCATTAAGGTCCCTCCACCCACGGAGTCACAGGTCAGTGAGAGAGATGGGTTGAGAGGGGAGCGGGGTGTCTCTGGGACTCAGGCCCCCTCGGGAGGCAGTGAAAGAGGCACCGGGCAGCCAGAGGCTCCCAGAGCAGGCAGGAGCTCTGCAGCAGCTCCATTACAGAAGGTCTCTGCATAAACCCCCTGAGGGAACTGAGCCTGGGAGGTGGCCCTGCCCCGACCTGAGCACCAGCAGATAAGCTCCCATTGAATAGCAGCCAAGCCTGCCACCGAAAGCCCTGAGGCTGGGGAGCAGCAGATGAATCTCAGACTCCAAGCACTAGCTGGGCAGATCTAGGCCAGGGTGGAGAAGACTCTCAGAAGTCAAGGAACTGGCTGGAAAAATGCCCAGAAAAGGGAAAAAAAATAAGACCATAGAAGGTTATTTCCTTGGGGAACAGATGATTCCACCATTCCCCTCTGACAAGAAGAAAACTGCTTACCATCAGGTAAAGACATAAGAGTCAAGGCCTCTGTATCCCAAACATCTGAAATAGATATCCAATGGGCTCAGGCCATGGAAGAGCTCAAAAAGGATTTTGAAAATCAAGTTAAACAGGTGGAGGAAAACTTGGGAAGAGAAATGAGAGAGATGCAAGAAAAGCATGAAAAACAGGTCAATACCTTGATAAAGGAGACCCCCAAAAAATGCTGAAGAAAATAACACCTTGAAAAATAGGCTAACTCAATTGGCAAAAGAGGTTCAAAAAGCCAAAGAGGAGAAGAATGCTTTCAAAAGCAGAGTTAGCCAAGTGGAAAAAGAGGT
>CM053770.1:520330077-520353577 GCA_028658325.1 Potorous gilbertii
CAAATGGGGAGAAAATTTTGGAACCCAAAATCTTGTGAAAATGAGTGTAAAAAGTTAAATAAATTTATTAAAAAAATAAAAACATATTCACAAGTTTATAATTGGAGACTTTTGGGAGAAAACACTAATAACAGTGAAATTGGAGGAAGCTTATTATCAACCCAGGCACTTGAACTGATCCTTGAAGGAGGACCAAAATTCTAAGAAGTGAGGAGGGGTAGGTTAGGCATTCCAGAAAAAGAGAATAGCTTGTGAGAATGCGTAGGAAGAGACAGGGAAACTCTTTTAATTGTTGAGGTTAGGAAACGCAATCAGTGCATTTTGGCTTGAATATTGAATTTATGAAAGAGCTGGAAATGTAGGTGGGAAATACCAACTAAAAATCATAAACTATAAGAATTTTAACATTTTATACTATAGGACAGGATCTTGAGTAATTTAGCCTTAAATCAATGGGAAGGATGGGGCAGTTTTAAACAGCACTGAATTTGGAGTCTAATGATGCGGGTTTGAATTCCAGCTTTGCCACTTACTACTTGTTTGTCCTAGCAAAGTCATTTAACTTCTCAATCTCAGTGTCTTGTGTAAAATGAAGAAATTGAATTATTAGATTATTGTTGTTATGGATTATTTTTCAGGTCTCGTGCAGCGCAAAATCAAAAGTTTTTGAGATCTAGATTAGCATATTTGGCACCTTAGATTTGCTAATGGAAAAATTGAAAACAAGGAAAAGAAAATGGGAGGTCATCTCTTTGAGTCCAGGAGAAGGTATTATGGTGGAAAATTTGTGGATGAAGACAAGATGGATGAAAGATACTTTGAGGAAATTCAGAGAATCTTAGAAACAGGGATGAGAGAGAAGTATCAAATGAGATTACTAGTCTCCATTCTTGGAACATTCATAAGAGATTAGATTAGATTTTAGACCTTTAAGAGGCCTTAGATGTCTTCTCCTCTGGCAGCTTCATTTTACAGAGGATGAAACTGAGGTCTGAGAGTGGTGTCATTTAAACCCATACCATCTATCCACTTGGATAGTGGTATACTTAAGATAATTAGGAACATTTGGAGGAGGGGCAGGTTTGGAATAGCGGTGATGTAAGATGTTGGTTCAGATGTTGAACCATTCAAAAGATAGGGGTGTGTGTGTGTACATGTATGTAAATACACTTACATTTGTGCATCCATGTTTGGGGGGTGAGCTGGTAGCTAAAAGAACAGAAGAAATCAATGAGGGTGGAGAATAATGTAGAGAGAAGAGATGAGGACTCAGGACAGGACTGTGGGAGAGACCCACACTTTGGGTCAGGAGATGTATGGTGATGCAACAATAGAGGCTGAAAAATAGGAATATGACACTTCATAGAAGGGAGTTGTGAAGCTTGGGAAGAGTAACACAAACATAAGGGAATGAATGACTGGTTACTGATAACAAAAATCTACAGAGATGCCAAGAAGAATCCGAGAAAAAGCCATCAGATTTAGTTGTAGAGATAGATGGTAGCTTTCAGTTCATGGGTGGGGTCTGAAGCCATAGGGGATGAGAAATGAGTGAGCATACAGAAGAGGCAGTGGGAAGAATAGTACAGGTGAAACAGTGCTGGATTTGGAGTCTGAGAACTTGGGTATGAATCTAGTAGTTTAGTAATGAAGAGACTGAAATGCATGGCAGAGTTAAGTGAATATTTTTATAGATGCAGTAGGTAATTGTGTTGTTTATATACATCAAAGAAAGAATCACATAGTTTCCCAAAAGTTTTAGTGTGTTTTTGAAGTTTTAGTAGCTTACATCTATGCCAAGAGTTTTGGAATGCTAAATACCCTGTTTATTAAAGAAAACATCTGAGATAAAAAGATTGACTGATTGGACCATTTCTGGGGGACACCAGAAGAGGACATATAAAAGGATTATGGAAAAGAGAGACAACTTTTTTTTTTTAAGAGACCAGAAATAAAGAAGCAGAAAATAGATAGAAATTTCAGTCTGTGGAGTAAGGTAGATCAGGAAATTTAGGTGACATTGCCTTGACTTTTCTCAGTAAACTATAAGCTAATGAGAAAGGGTTGTTTTTATAGCATCTTATGATACCTGTTAGGTTCTTAAGTTGGTGTTTTCAGGTTCTAGCACTGTGCGTTATTCATTGTGAATGTTTAATGAACTCCATTGGAATGAATTAAGTTGATTATACACTATTATAGCAAAATCCTTTAATAATTTAAATTGACCACATGTTCAAATAGTCTTTCCAAAAAGTCACAGTCTAGCTCCAGATTGAATGAAAGATGGAGAATAAAAGATAGATTCCAATGTGTTTTTTCCTTGACTATATTAACCATATATTATCATATATTGTATTGGTAATATTATATTTTCCTTTGATTTGATTTAGAACAAAACAGACTTAAAACATTCCTGCAGCAAAAGATCTGCCATACCATGCATATGTTAGGATTCCAGAAGATTCCTTGATCTAGTCATAGAAAACTTTGTTTTTGATATTCAGTGATTATCAATAATCAACAATATTTTCTTATACATGTCATTTCTCCTTTTGATCTTTCTCCTGGGTTCCCCTTCATCTCAAAGTCAACACTGACACCTACATGGCCTATAGATAAAGGAAGTGGTTCTTGAAAGACCTGAGAGCAAATCCAGCTTCAGATACTTATTAGCTGTGGGATCGTGGGCAAGTCATTTAAATGCCATTACCTCAGTTTCTTCAGCTATAAAATGGGAATAACCTTTAAAGATGTTTGTTATGAGAATACAGTGAAATGAAATTTGTAGTGCTTAGCACAGTAGACATTTAATAAAGGCCCATTCTATTTCAGCGTGTCCAAAAGAGGCTGTATTTATCTTGACCTCAAAACTCACTCCTTTAACAAACTTATATTATATTGTATTGTATTATGGCACCACCATTCTTAGAGTCATTTAGGTTTAAAACTTTGTAGTTAGTCATCCCCAAATTTTCTTCCTTACTCCCTAACATGTCTAATCAGTTGTCAGATTTTGCCAGTTCCATCTCCTCAACATCTCTTGAGTCCATCTCTTTTCTCTTTTTATACCTTCAACACCATATTCTTTGTCCTTGTAATTAGACTCCTTTCATTCAACCTTCACACACTTGCCAAATTGATATTCCTAAAGCACCGTTTGGACCATGCTACTCTGTTGCTCAGTGAACTGCAGTGTTCCCTATGACGTGTAAGATCAAATAAAAAGTCCCCCTTTAGGCTAGAACCAGATTGGCATTTCAAGTCCTTCACAATCTTTCTAGATTAATTACACATTACTCCCCCTAAACGCCATCTGAACTGGCCTATTTACTGTTCCTTGTACACAACATGCCTTTTTCTGCCTCTGTGCCTTTGCCCAGTGTGGCTTTTTATAGTGCTCCCTCTTTCACCTGGAAACTAAAATCCTTTCACAGCTCAGTGCTATCACCTTTAAGAAAACTGATCATCTGAACTATTAATCTACCTGCCTACCCCCTTCAAATCACTTCTGCATATGTGTTTCCTATATTTATTTAAATGTTTTGTTTTTGTCCTCATTTCCTTAGCACCTAGAACAGTGCCATATTGCCACTCTTATTTAATAAATAAATGCTTTCTTGCTAGAATGAATTGAGACATAATTAGGAGCAGAATGCTCACTGAAGATGCTGATCCTTACACACTAATATTGTATGTGCCTTTGTATTTGTGCATACATATAAATATTTGTCATAGCAGACGGTCCCTACAGAATATTCTGTTATAGGTGAAATCATGAGATCATACAGTTTGGCCCTAGACTACTTGTTTGGCCTCGTTACTTCTTTCCTGTACTCTGCAGTCCAGCCAAACTGGCTTTCATGCTGTCACTGCAACACAGTCCGTCTCCTGTCTCTATATTTTTGCATAGCCTGTTTCCTTTGCCTGGAATGCATTCCTACATCCCCTCTGCCCTTTAGCATCCCTGGTTTCCTTCAAGACTGTACTCAAATGACACCTACCTATATAAAGCCTTTCCTCCCCCTCTAAAACTTACCTTACATTTATTTTTTGTATGTAGTTATTTACATCTTGTCTTCCTGAGAGTTTAAATTTTTGACATACTGTGTGACTCTGGGCAAGTTGCTTAACCTCTTAGCGCCCCAGGTAACTCTCTAAGACTATAATTCTCACAGTTTCCATTGGTAGGGAATTTTCCCCAACTGGGAGATATGTATACCAATGAACTCACAGGTCTAATTCTATCCCTCTCCTCTTTGATGGAATATAGGATCTCTTAGAGAAAGGACTACTGTAATTTTTTTTCTGAGTGTCCCTAGCCTTCTAGCAGAACACTTTGACACATAGTAATTTCTTAACAAATCCTTGCTGATTAACCAGAGATATAATTTATTAAATTAATCACAGATTTAAAGTAGTGTAATAACTTTTAAGATAATCTAGTATATGGTAGAAAAGCCTGGCTCAGACCTATCTAATAGTTGAGATTCTAGATTGGAGCAAATTAAATTGCTCCACCTAAAAATTAACAAAAGGAGCTGCGATATAGTAGGGAGAGGAATATGTAGCAAGGATAGCATTGATTCTGTGGGTGTAGCTTCCCTGTCTCAGTTGTGTCTGTGTTTGTGCGCCAGACTGAAGCCTTAGGAAAGAACTGATCAGATCGTTAGTCTCGCTTGAATTCTTTAATGCCTTGGGTCCCGGAAGCTGGGTGAACTGCTCAGGTCCCTGGGACTCCTTTCTGGAGTGAATGGAAGGAGGGGGAGGAGGAGACTAGTCTAGCCTTGAGAGAACCTTTGCAGATACTATTTGTATCATACCTCAACTTTACAAATGAGAAACCGAGGCCCAGAGTGGCTGAGTGATTTGCGCAAAGTTGTCCAGGTGCTTCTGTTTGTGAATTAAGTTCTATTTAGGGCCTACGCAGTGAGAGCCATACTTGCTGTTTTAAAAAAAAACAAATTTCAATTCAGTTTGTAAAGGTTCATCCCCACAGTCACAGGATATTAGAGCTCAAGGCCCAATTTAAGGAAAGAAACAAGTGTGTTTTAAGCACTTTTGTGCTGACTCTGCTTAGCTTTGGGGATTCAAAAGAAAATCCTTGCCCTTCTGGAGGTTGCTTTCTCAAGGGAAAAGACAACATACAAAAGGAAGTTGTTGGGGAATGGGGAAGGTAAAGGTATCCTACAAAGACTTAGGATTTTGAGGTCTAGTGGAAGTAAGGAATAGGGCTGGAAGGAGAATTGGGGTTTTTTTTGTTTTTTTTTCGTAGTCCTCTGTCCTTTTGCCCCCTCCCAGAGAGGCATCAAATATAATAAGAAACAGAATTTAAAATTCAGCATAACTAGTTGAGATATTTATTTTCCATACCTATACAAAAAAAGTTGGTAGGAGAATATACCTTTTCATTGGTCTTGCAGACAAGGTTGGTCAGTATAATTTCACAGCATTTATTTTCAATTTCTTAGTTTCTATTTCCATTCACATTTTTATGGCAGTGTGAATGCTGATTCCTGATTCTGCTTCCTTCACTTATGTCAGTTCATATTTCATTTTTTCATGTTTCTTTGTATTCATCATTGTCATCCTTTATTTCAGCACACATAGCCTTATTCCATTGTGTTCATATGCTATGATTTGCATATTCATTCTTCAATTAATGAACATCTATTTAGCCTCCAATTCTTTGTGGTCACAAAAAGTGCTGATTTTGATTCAGTTTTACCTTGAATTATGTCATTCTCCTCGTTTCCCTTTTCTGGGAAATAAGGGGTGGAGTGGATTTGTTTATGTCATTCTTCTAGGTTAAGTTTTCATGCCTGGATACACATACTATATTAGTATTTGAGAAGCCCATTTTAACACAATGTTTATACTAGTGTGATTTGGAGGGGTCATTGGGGCATGTCTGACCCCATATTTCAGGCAACCGAGCTGCCTGTGATAAGCAGTTGTAAATTTGTCAGGCAGTTACTGGTTGGGGCTACACAACCAATTCTACACAACCAGTTTGATTTGTTTTTTCTCATGCACAAGTTTGTTTTGATGTTGCTTAAAAAAGTCTGCTCACATGGTAGCAACACCTCCCCTTGAGATTTCTTCTCTTTTAAGCTATTTCTGAATCCACATAGAGAAATTACCATCATTCTTACTTTTCTCCCTTACTGTCCCCCTTTTTGCCTACTATAGTCACATGGAAAATATTCCTTCTTTAAGACATAGCAATTTTCTTCTGGACAATACTGGCTTAAGTTGGTAAAGGGCTAGTTCAGACAAGTTGTAGAATGACTCAGCATCTCTCTCTCCAAATTCTCCAGACACACGGAGAATTCTGCCATGTGACTGGTTTCTTTAATCCACAGGCATTAAAAACATTTGTCATTAGTCTGCTAAGACATATGCTAATATAGGGAAATGAGTGTATAAGCTACCAGCATCGGTGTTTGAAGGGCATCCATTAGATTGGCAGCAAATGGAGTTAGTTACTAAGAATTCAAATCAGGGAAGAGAAATCTGAAGTGATATACAATACATTAGAGTCATGCATTTCTCATTTAGCTTTTTAAAAAAACTTTTACTTACATGATTTTAAAGGGGAAGGAGATTAAATAATGGCATAGTGGTTTTTTGCTTTTCTTTTGGGATAGTTAAGTATCAGGATTCTCTGGTGCTTTTTAGTATATTACAAACTTTTCCATTTTGATAAAATGTTTTTATAAATGTCTTTGTAGAGATATTTTCTTTATAACACAACAATGAAACCTAGTAGCAAAAAAAAAAAAATAAGAATTAAAGAAAAAGCTCTTTAGAAATAATTGGTAAGCACTGAACCCAGTTTAGAGATAATTCTATCTAGTTTAAAGATAATTCTCTCTCCCTCCTGGTTAATCTCTTGATAAGGTTGCACTTGAGGCTTAGGTGTATCCTTTTTCTCACATTCAGGACTTTAAAGAACCCTTACTTAACTGTCATCACTTTCCTATGTTCCTATAGGCTATTTCAGTGGCCCAATTTTAATGGACATTGCCTGGCACGCAGTAGTGAACTCTGTGGAACCTGTGGGTTCTACATGAATTCTATAAATTAAACTAATTTTTTGTTATGTTTCAGGAATAGTAAGAAGTTCCTTTTTTTTTTTTTGAAAGTTCAAAGGCCTTTAGATTTTTAATTTTGTCTTAATGTAATTATTTTTTAAATGTCAGTCGAAATCTTTGTTCAGCATTAGCTGGGACAGGGGTGGGGAACCTGCAGTCTTGGGTCTCTGGCCCTCTAGGTCCTCAAGTACAGCCCTGTGACTGAATCCAAACTTCACAAAACATGTCCCCTTAGTAAAAGGATTTGTTCTGTAAAACTTGGACTCAGTCGAAGGCTGCAAGAAGGCTGTATGTAGGTGGCCGTGAGGCCTCAAGTTTCCCCACCCCTGAACTAGAATAAAGGTCAGGTCTCTGGATTTCATACTTCATTGGGGTTGGGGGTGCACTTAACTAAATGGGTTGTTCACTAGAGTGCAGAAGGAAAAAAATCTTATTAAATTTCATGATCCATTGCTCCACTGCTTGCCTTAGATCATTGGATCCATTTCTGACCTAAATTGGGCTTTCTGTTTTAACCAGAGGACTCTTCTTAGTGGGGGGAAAACTGGAGAAACCTCAGTTGATGAATAATAATGGAGAATAAGATATTTAGGATTGATTTTGTAAATCTCATCTGCTGCTTATGTATTTTGAAAGAAAACATTCTCATTGCACAAAAGATCAATTAATTTTCTCATAATAATTACATTCTTTTTAATGATGGGAGTATAAAAATTACATGAATTATGTCTTAAAATAACTTTTGATCAAGCATAATATAGATAATTTTGTAAGTAAATGGGGGGCCTTTGTCTACCTTTGGGAAGTGTAGAGGTAAATAAGAGTATAGCAAGCAAGTAGCAGCAGCAGCACCAGTGTAGCAGCAAATGTTTCATTGAATGTTAATTTATTTTTAGTTTTCAACATTCACTTCCATAAGTTTTAAATTTTCTCTGCCTTCCTCCATTCCTCCCTCCCCAAGATGGCATACAATACAATGTAGGTTCTACATACACATTCCTATTAAACATATGTTCACATTAGTCATGTTGTATAGAAGAAGGAACCAATAGAAGGGAAGAGCCATGAGAAACAAAAAGAGCAAATAATATGCTTTGATCTGCTTTCCAACTCCATATTTCTTTCTCTAGATGTGGATGGCATTTTCTATCATGAGTCTTTTTGAATTGTTTTAGATTCTTGCATTGCTGAGAAGAGCTTAGTCTATAAAAGTCAGTCATTGAAACACTGTTACTATTACTGTATATAGTGTTCTCCTGTTTCTGCTCCCCTCACTCAACATGTTCATATAAGTCTTTGCAGGCCTCTCTGAAGTCTTCCTGTTCCTCATTTCTTACAGCACAATGGTATTCCGTTACATTCATATACCACAACTTGTTCAGCTATTCTCCAATTGATGGGCACCCCTTCAATTTCCAGTTCTTAACCATCACAGAAAGAGCTACTGTAAATATTTTTGTACCTGCGAGTCCTTTTCCCATTTTTATGATCTCTTTGGCATGTAGCCCTTGAAATGGTATTATTGGGTCAAAGGGTATGCACATTTTTATAACCCTTTGGACAGGATTCCAGATCACCCTCCGCAATGGTGGGGTCAGTTCACAGTTCTATCAACAATGAATTAGTGTTCCAGTTTTCCCATGTCTCCAACATTCGTCATTTTCCTGTTTTGCCACGTTAGCCAGTCAGGTAACTGTGACGATGGTACCTTAGATTTGCATGTCTCTAATCAGTAATGATTTAGAGCATTTTTCATATGACTAAATAACTTTAATTTTTTTCCTCTGAAAACTGCCTGTTCCTGCTTCCCTTCTAATCATGGTTGCATTGGCTTTGTTTGTGCAAAAACTGTTCAGTTTAATGTAATCAAAATTATCCGTTTTGCGTTTCATAATACTATCTCTTGTTTGGTCATAAATTCCTCCATTCTCTATAAATCTGACAGATAAACTATTCCTTGCTCTCCTAATTTGTTTATATAGTATCAGCCTTTATATCTAAATCACGTACACATTTGGACTTTATTTTAGTATGTGGTATAAGACATTGGTCTATGCCCAATTTCTGCCATTTTGCAGTTTTTCCAGCAGTTTTTGTCAAATAGTGAGATCTTATCAGAAACTGGGATATTTGGGTTTATCAAATAGAGAATTCCTATTGTCATTGACTGCTGTTTGAATAACGGGACTTTTCTTGTGTTAATGTAGGGGAAACATATCCTGAATTAGACTCTCTTATCCATTGAGAAAATTGCTTTCTCATGCTATGGAGATCATAAAATCTGAGTGATACAGGCATACTGATTCGGGATTAAAAGTATTTATAGCTTGTTATTCTTTTACCAAATAAAAGTATAAAGAAAATGGGGAGGGGGGTATTGAAATTTGAGGAATGAGAACAGGGGAGAAGACCCATGAGGGGGGGATGGGGAGAGTTTAGGTGTTTTAGGATAGGCTGTCAACTCTGTAATATCTTAACCAGTGGGGAGCCAGGGGAGGGATTTGCTTTCAGGACTGGAACATGAAAGATTATGTTTTTGTAACACTAGGTTGTGCCTTTTCTTATGGATCACCTGTTCTCTTGCAAAAGAACATTAAATAAAAATCTTTTCTTGAATTCACTAATGGCTATGTGGAGTTCTTAGTAAGGTACTTGTTTCTTACATGTGAGAAACATGCTTTCTCTAAATGGAGAACAATACTCACTGTGAAGCCAGGAAAGTTCTCATTTTATTTTAGCCAATTATTCTACATTCCTAGTGAATGGGTCTCTCCCTAATGGAGAGTATGCTTGCAATTTTCCCCTTTGCTTTCTATTGGCTAGATACAGCCTCCTACACCTCCCTGTTCATGTTCTTCTCCCTGATAGATTCGCCTTCAAACAGCTCATTAAGCATAAGTACAAACTTCTGATCTTTTACCTGATCTGAAGCCTGGTTCTGCTAGGTCACAGGTCTGATTAGAGCCAGTCACCTCTGACTTGCATTCTGCTATCTCCAAGCCAGGAGGAGTTTTAATCCTGTGGAAACAGAATTTTTCCTTTTGTTTCCTACATATAGTTTTTAACCTATTCCACTGATGTACCCCTCTATTTCTTAGGCAGTACCAGGTAGTTTTGATGATTGCTGCTGTATAATATAATTTAACATAGCAGCAAACGTTTTTATAGTGCTTCAAGGTTTTCAAAGTGCTTGACATATGCCGTCTCATTTTATCCTCACAGTACCTTGGTGTGAGGTAACAATTACTATTATCCCCATTTTGCAGATGAGAACACGAAAGCTGACATGTGAAGTGCCCAAGGTCACACTGTTAAGTTTCAGATGTTGTTTTAATATTTGAATTTCCCTCTCCTTGACTCTGGGTTGAGCATTCAGTCCGTAACTGCCTAGCTTGTTAAAATTTTGCCCATAGCTTAGAGTGAACTGGGGCTTTTGAGGGAAACTAAGTATAACAGAGTTGTCATTGTTGTTTTTTAAGCTACTTGGAAAAAATGGGGTTGAAGAATGGAAAGGACCCTTGTTGTGAGTGGATGAGATAAAGACAACTTGACCATTAAGAAAACTCATTTATTTTACTTCTGTTTTCTTTGCCCAAGAAAATGACCTTTTGTGCTTGAAATGAAGAACAAAAATGACTAAGAGGAGGTTGATATCTGAAATAAGTAAGTTGATAGCAAGAGAGCACCTGGTTGGCCTTGATGAACTTATTTCTTAGAATTAGCAAATGGAATTGCATACTCACTGGCAATAATACTAGAAAGGTTATAGAACACGAGAAGTATTGTAGGATGGAAGAGGAGCACATGTTATTCCGACTTTGAAAAAAGCAGAGATCAGCTTCTACTTAGACCTGTGGGCCCAACTTGAATTCCAAGGAAAATTTTAGAACAGAATTTTAAAGGGATAGTTGAATAGCTAGAAAGGAAAGCAGTGATTACAACGCATGGCTTCATTAAGAAGCACAGTTCCAGACATCCTCATTTCCCTTACGCTAGCAGCTGAGGAGAGTGTTATGGATATACTTTAGCAGAATTTTTGGTGAGACATCTTGTATTCTTGTTGTGGAGACTATGTAAAGATATAGACTAGATGATGACACAAATATATGGATTGTGACCTAATGGCTGAACTCAGAGAGTAATTGTTAATGAGTTAGTGCCAGTGTAGTCCTGGGGGCCGCCAGGACTCTGTGCTATAATTTGGATAAAGGCGTAAATAACATGCTCATTAAATTTCCAGATGACACAAGACTGGAGGGATAATTAACATAGGATAGATAACAGGCAAAATTTATTTAGTACTTATATGTAAGACTTATGTGATAAAAAGTATGTGGATGCTAAGAAAGTTGTGTGTAATTCTCCTGCCCTTACTTTCAAGTAGTGTACATTATTATCAAGCAAACTATGTAAATTACTATGTACATATAAGATATATATGTATATGTAGGTAGAGAGAGAGAGAGAGAGAGAGAGAGAGAGAGAAGATGAAGATAATTTGAAAGGGGCAGGCTTTTATAAAGCATCTAGGAAACAATTGGGAAAAGTCTCAGAAGAGGTAAGTCTTGAAGACACAAACTAAAAGGCAGGGGCAAGGGAAAGGTTTTTTGGGAGTATGAGATAAGCAGTGCAAAAGCACAGAAACCTCATGTGCAAGGAACTTCACAGTTATCTAGTGTAGAGGGGGCTAAGGTATAAGAGTACCGGAAGGTTACTGGTTGTGAACAATTGAAACGTTAAATGGAGGGTTATATTGGATGCTGAAGGTAATGATGAGCCTTGAACGGGAAATGACAGCACAGTGCCTGGCACGTAACAGACTTTTATAAATGTTTATTGACTAGCCTAGTAGACCTACACTTGAGAAAAATTACTTTGAGGCTGAGTGGAAGATGAATTTCAGTGGGGAGAATCTTGAGGCCAGGGCTATCAAGTTAGAAGGTCATAGTAAAGGAGAGAAGAGATAGAGACTTGACCTAGGCTTGTACAGAAGGGGGGATCCGTATGTGAATGATGTCTAATTAAGTGAAAATGAGAAAATTCAACAATAAATTGAGTTTGTGGGGTGAGTGTGAGAAGTTTGAGTAAACATTGAGATTTTGAACCTGTGTGACTGAGGATGGTAGTGCCCTAGATTGTGATGGGGAAATTGGATAAGGGGAGGTCCTTAGAGGAAAGATAATCAATTCTGTTTGGATATGTTGAGTTTGAGATGCATATGGGATATCCAGTTGAGATGGTCTCCTGTAGCTTCTCAGAGTGACTAGGACTGGCTATATTCATCTGGATATCTTTTTCATAAAGATAAATGGATCCATGAGAACACAGTGAGATAGTCTATATTATAAAGTAAAAAGGGAATGTGACCTAGGACAGCACCTTGAGGCCCATGCATACGATCAGTTCAAGTAAAGATTTTTAGGGATGGGGGAGATATGGCATGGGTATGTTTATATGTAGTGTAGTAGGAGTCAGTAGGAAGGGAAAGATTGTAGATTAGAAAGAGAATAGAGAATGATAGTGGAGCAAGTTATTAGACTCTAAACAGGGAATTCCATTAATGGTGTATGTAGGTGGGTTTGCCTTAGGAAGGAAATAGGGCTCCCTCATCACCTGAGATCAGAGTGAAGGAGGAGATTGTAGAGGGAGATTTCTGTGTGATATAAGATGAAGAAGGGAGAAGAGGGAACTCTTCACAAATAGTCTCAGTTTTCCTTTTTTTTTTGGAGGGGGATTAATTATGAGGTGAGGTCTTTGACTAAGAGGGTGATCATATGGAGTATGATGGAAGGCTTGAGATAAAATAAGGTTTAGAACAGCCACTATAGAGAATGAGATAGTGAATCAGTTGTGTAGAGAAGCATTTACCCTGCTGCTCTGAAGGCCCATTTGATAACACAAATTTGTATTGTTTTTTTCTTCTTCAGCAGCATGTGAATAGGGTCATAAGAAGTGGATGGTTTGGAATAGTCCAGGGTTGGGCCAGGCAAGGTATGATTGGCAATGGAATAAAAGGGGCAAAGGAATGATAGAATAAAGTTGAGATGGTTTACCATGGGGTTGAAACAGAGATGTGAAAAGAGTATAGCCAATGGAGTACTGATGTGGCCCTTGAAAGACCTGAGGGGTAAAAGGAATGGGGCTTACAATGGTGATGATCATAAGGCTTAGGGAAAGATGGAATTATAAAAGTCTGTCCAAAAAGAAATTTCAGAGTTCCTTGAGTATGGAAGAATACTTGTGAATGATAGGTAAAGAATATGACAATCTCTGGGTACAACTAAAGTAGATTAGAAGAGTAGTTCATGAGAATTAGTAGTACGGAGGAAGTGTAAGGAATATTTGAAGGAGTATCTGTAGGTATATTAAAGTCTCTTAAGTTTGTGGGCATTAGAGATGAAGAAAGTTATTTTTGAGGCAGTGTGCAGAATTCATTGGGAAAGGAAGGAGAATGTGGGGGAAGAAGGGTTAGTGTGTAACAACCACAAGAATTCTGGATTAGATGTAAATTTTGGATAGCTTGAATTTCAAAGGGGGAAAAGTTCTAGGGGGTTATGTTCTAGGGAAGATATGGAAAGTGTCGGTGGGGAGCAAAGAATATTCCTGTTGTCCCTTCTAGGATCAATGAGTTGGTGATATAAAAGAAAGTATACTCTTTATGTATTGGAGTGTATGGAGAGGGAAATGGAGAGAACTCAGTACTTAATGAAGGGTAGAAGATGGAAGGAATGAGAAAAGAAAAGGTTTTTAAGTTGATTAATTTTGAAGACTAGTCTTGACTGGCCTAGAACATTGAGCTGAATCTAACTGTCCTTAATCTTAAATCTCATACTTTTGTTCAAAAAAAACCCAAACCAACCAGTGTTTGCTAGAACAAAATGGAGAAGAAATGATTAGAATTGTATATGAAACTATGACTGTTTCAGAACAAAACAGTGTGTGTTAAATTTAATACAACACCTGATCTTGCTTATGTCCCCTTCTAATATACCTTCTGATTTTTTTTCTGTGTATTTTAAACATGTTTCATTTATGGTTTCAATATTTTTGGCATCACTACCATGTCACATTCTCTCTTCCAAAACCCTTCCCTCCTCCCTCTTAAAACAGAACAAACACATTGTAACAGATATAGTCAGGCAAAACAAATCTGACCATGTCTGAAAACCATTTTGTGTCTCTCTTCTTCCATTACCTCTTTGTTTCATTATTTGTCTTCTGGAGCTGGGATTGGTCAGTGAATTAAATGGACCTAAAAAAAAAGTTTCTCAAGCAAAGCACTGGATTACAGATAGAAAAGGGGTATGTTCCTGCTCCCAAAGAGTTTACATTCTAATTGAGAGAGACAGTACATAAAAAGAAAGTTCTGCTTCAGAGCAGATGGAAAAACCTGGAGATCCTAATAGTGTAGTTCAGGCCCTCTAGGTCCTCAAGTGTGACCCTTTGACTGAATTCAAATGTTACCGAACAAATCTCCTTAATAAAAGAATTTGACCTAGGACGAGGTTAGAAGGCCATGTGTAGCCTTGAGGTCATGGTTCTTTTCCCCTGGAATAGAAAATTCAGGTGTGATGTGGTAGCCATCCTTGAAAAGCTGTCATATGGAAGAGGGAGCTGATTTGTTTTATTTGCTTATGTTTATTTATAAGGCAGAAGCCCTGAGAATCTTTTAAAGTCTTTTAAAATTCTTTCTCCTTATGATACTGTGGTAATTTTATATTCTCCTGTTTCTGCTCATTTCACTTCATATGAATTTTTCCTGGTTTCTCTGAAATTGTTCTTATTGTCATTTCTTATGGTACAATAAGAAACTATATTCATGTGCCATAATGCGCTTGCCCCTTAGGTTGCTCACTGCATTTCCAGTTTTTTGCTACAATAAAATGTGCTACTTATTAGTATATTTTTATACGTATGAGGCCTTTCATTCTTCCTTTCATGTCTTTGGGCCTCATGCTTAGAAATGTTGGCATGTACATTGTTTGATGACTGACTTTGACAGACTTAGTTCTTCTCACCAATGCAAGGTTCTAAGACTACTCCAAAAGACTCTTGATGGAAATTGCTACCCACATCAAGGGAAAGAACTATGGAATATGAACGCAGATTGAAGCATATGATTTGCCTTCTCTTTTTTGTTTTGTTTCGATTAGTTTTGTTTCTTCTTTCTCATGGTTCAGTCCATTGGTTATAATTCTTCTTTATAACATGATTAATGTGAAAATATGTTTAGTATAAATGTATATGTAGAGCCTATATCAGATTGTACACCATCTTGTGGAGGGGGGAAAAATTTAAAACTCAAAAGCTTGTGGAACTGAACGTTGAAAACTAAAAAGAAATAATTAAAGAAAATCTTTAATCATTAAAAAAAAAATGTTGGCATGGTAGATAGAGTTCTGAACTTGGAGTAAGAAAACCTGAGTATCAGTCCTGTCTCAGATAGTTAGGTCTTTGTGATCTAGGACATATCCCTTAACCTATCTACCTGAGTTTGTTTATTTGTAAAAATTAGATTATAATAGTACCTACCTTCACCAAGTGGTTGCTGAAAGAATTTTACACATACACACAATATTAATTTTTTGTTGTTCAGTCATGTTTGACTCTTTGTGACTCCATTTTGCAGTTTTGTTGGTAAAGATATTGAAGTGGTTTGCCATTTCCTTCTTTTCATTTTATTGATGAGGAAACTAGGCAAACAGGGTTAACACCTAGGATTTGAAGCCAGATTTGAACTTAGGTCTTCTTGACTCCGGGTCCAGTGCTCTCTATACATTGTGCCACCTAGCTAAGTTTGTTTATATATATATATACACACACACACATACATACACACATACACACACATGCATACATATATATCTATATAGATATATAGGGGTGGGGGGGGCTTATTGACGATTCTTCAAGCATTTGTGTATAGGTGTGTTAGTAATTAGTGATATTGGTGTATTAAAAAAAGTGATGACTTCCAGATAATTTATGCATTTTATAGTATCACTTTGTATTATTTTTTCATAGACCTTTAAATTATTAGGTAGATGTGCTTTTGACTTTAAATTTATTTTGTATTCAGCTTTAATGAAAATACTAATTCAGTTAATTTCTTTTGACAGAGTGAATAAGATTCTAAGTTCATTGTGGACAAAGGACTATTTCATTACATTTGTATTCCTCAAGTACCTGATGTATTTTGTTCTTTTACAAAGGAATTCATAACTTTGACTGGAGTGAATGGTGGAAGTAATGGGCAAAATGAGGTTTAACAAGCTAATCATTGACAAGATATCGAGGGCATGTAATGTCTAGCTGAGGAGTTTACAACCTTGAAATTTTTCAAGCATGGGAATGAAATGTAGGGCAGACTGGGAATGGGAAAAGAAACTGGAGACTTGGAGACCAGTTAAGAGACTAGTTTGGTATTTCAGGTTAGGAAGTGATAGATATCTGAAATATGATTGTGACAATGGAAAAGGAAAGCAAAATTTGAAGTTGAGGAATGCTAAGAAGGAAGAATTAGCAGTAATTAATGCTCATTTGGGTGTTGATAAAAGGAGAAAAGCTAACAAAGGTGAACTTTGGTGGTTACATAAGATACATACATCATTGAGCAACAGTGGTGTGATAGGACCAATGTTTTCTTGAGTCAGCATCTCTGTGTTTCTTGATTGCACTGACTTTGTCTTCCCATGCAACATGATTGATCCTAATCTCCTTGATGCAGCTTCTTGACCTGGAAGCATAAAAGTTCTCAATCCTAGTAGTGGTGCCTCTCAGACTAAGACCACATGAATCACTGTACTCTGAAGATGAACTGACCAGACTCGTCGTCAAATGGAGATGAGGGAGGCTGCCTCCAGGGAAGCTAAGTGCCACTGTATTCTTGCTGTACTGTATATCTTTGATATGTTTGAACAAAATAAACATTACTTGTTCAGACGCTGGTGTGGGTCCCAACATCAAATCTGAACTGAAAGTGTGCTTGCTTTAGAGCTGGACCTACAGCAGAGGCTGTTGGGGAAATGGCTTAACAAATTGTGGCACATCAATGTAGTGGAATCATTATGCTGTAAGAAATTATGAAGTAGACAATTTCAGAAGAAACAAGTAATACTTTTGTGAACTGATACAGAGTGGAGTGAACCAAACTATGGGAAGAATTTATACAATGATAATGTTACAGAGGACAATAACTTGGAAATACTTTAGAACTCAGTTCAGTGATAAACCACAAGAATGAAGGTGCAGTGGTGCCCCATACCCACACCCACCCCTTCAGAAAGTAGTAGGAGTCATACAGTTTTGGACATGGTTACACAGTATGAATTTATTAGACTATTCATATATTTATTGAGGACTTTGTTCTTTGAGTTTTTTTAAGAGGAAAAAAACTTATTCAGGGACAGGGATGGTAGTACTAGGTGGGGTAAGTAAAAGGGACAGATTAATAAAATTAAAATATATGTGGGGGTGGCTTTCTGGGAGTAGGACATGAAGGAGGAAATTAGATGATGTAAAAACAATTTATCAAAAAATTAAAGAAAAAGTAATAATAATGTTAAAACTTGACCTTTTCACCCTTGCAAAAAAAAAAACCCACTCCTTTTCTCTCTTCTGCACCCTCAAACTATAATGTGTCATTGAGGAAAACAAGAAATCTGCTCAGATGGTTTAACTTAGTGAACACATTTCTATTTAATGTGTTTAATTTGATGGGATAGTAGGATATTCAGGTAAAGCTGTTCAGAGTGCAAGTGGAATTGCAGGAATAGAGTTTAAGGGGTCACTGATGGCTGTAGATTTTTATATTGCATATTAGGGCAAGTTAGATAATCACGTTTTACTCTTCTCTCATTTTTCAGAGCAGGAGTGGAGGTGTTAATCAGAGCCCTCAAAGTTAAGGAGAGTTCTTACGGCAAACAACCTTAAAGGTCAAGTAACTTGCTCAAGTTCACAGATGTTAAATGTAGGTAATAGTTACAGAAAAATGATGGGGAAAATGCATCATTTCATAAGTCTTTCCAGATTGCTTTTGCATTCCAGAAACCAGTTTATCATAATGGCATTCAGGTCTGGTAGAATTAGAATATTCCATTATGAATGAAGTGGGGAAAAATTTTTGGGCACTAATCATGTCTCATACACTGTACAACATACTTTGTTATATTTGCTAATGAAGTCCTCCCAAGTGGTATAAATATGCATTTCTTTTATTAGGGTGAATTTTTTTTTCAAGTGATTATTAGCAGTTTATTCTGAAAATTCTTTTCATAGTTTCTGACAACATTTATGTAGTGTGGACTGTGAGTTAATACTGTGACTATTTAACAGTTCTAGATGTCAAGTGTATCTGTCATATTTGCGTACTAGTTTTCAAAGACTACTATGGTGATAAAAATGAAGGAAGACTTATGAAGAGTTTGTATTATAAGAGAACTAAATTGAGAACTAACACATTTCTCCCTTTCTTTCCTAAATTACTTTGTTCCTGGTTTGTTTAGAAATTTCTTTGTAATTGTACCAGATTTTGAATTGTGTTGAAATTTCTTTGCATTTATTAGAGAGATGTTCAGTAAAAAAGATGATTTCTAGTGTTATGCTTTTTTGTATTTCTTACCCAATCTTTTCTTACTTACTCATATTTGAAATATAATGTTAAATGAAGTAAAAATAAAATTTGGGGACAAAAAAAAAAGAAAAATAAGTTGGTGGTAAGCAGTTTCCATGAAAAGATAGTGTAGTTCTGCCTGTGCAAAATTCTATTTTGTGAATGCCAAAGGAATGCAGAGATAGATTTTTTTGAGCTGGAAGGAACTTGAGATCATAAAATAAGCTAACCATTTTCATTTTATAGATGACAAAAACCGAGTAATGGCAAAGTTAGCCCTAGAACATATATATCTAACCTACCCCAGTGTTCTTTCTCTTAAGTGATGCTCCTTTTCTTAAAAATCCTTAGGGATATAAACCATTTCCAAGGTAAATAAGCTGCATTTCAACTCTAATGAAGCCTCTTTTTTTCCCCTCAGTTTACCAGCCAGCAAACATTTATTGAGAATCTACTCTAGGTGTTGTGGAAATTGAAAAAAATTACAGTCCCTGACTTTAAAGAGATTACATGAGTTGTATGAAGTGTATTCAGATTAAGTAAATTTCAGGGTATGTGTGGACTCTGCATTGGACTTCCTGAGAAGTATATTAAAGAGAAAAAGTATACATTTTTTTTTTAAATGGAAGGGTTTTTTTTTACTTTTTAAAAATAGTTTTAATTTTATTATATACTTGTAGCTTATTGAGGTGGACACATTATTGTTCTTTCAGGCACCCAGGTGCCTTAGAGTAACCATAACCTCGGAGTTATTATTGATTTTTTGACTGCAATTAACATATTATTGGGTTGGTTGCAAAATCTTGTTCATTCTGCCTCTAACCTGTCTCCCATTATTAGTCTACTGTTCTTGCTCATACTGCCACCAAATCAGTTCAGGTGCTCACTCATTATCAAGTCTTTCACCCCTTTTCCAGTCTATTTTCTTTCCACACAATTGCCAAAGTGATATTTCTCTCAATCACATATTTGAAGACCATAACACTCCCCTGTTCAGAAAGCTCTGGGAAGACTACTCCTTGCTTTGAGGATAAAATACAAATTGCTATTTGGCTTTTCAGGTCCTTTACTCTCTGCCTCCCACCCTACCTTTCCATTTTATTGTACATTCTTGTCCTTCATGCACTCTACATTCCAGGCAGACTGGCCTACTCGCTGTCCTTTCTGTGCAATTTCATTTCTGTCTGTATCTGCACATACCCTCTTTTCTCCACTTTTGCCTGAAAGGTTCTCTAACTTGCCTTTAAAGTCTACCTCAGATTCTGTCTCCTACAAAAAGTATCCTGATTTAGTGTAGGAGGAGGATGGAAATGGGGATGTGGGTGGGGAGCAGAGAGATGAGATTTACTAGTGGTCTCCACTGGGATATTTACTTTTTATGTACTTTGTATAAATATTTTAGTTACTTTTGTTCCTCTTATGTAGAATGCAAGTCTCGTGAGGGCTAGGGTTATGTTTGTCCTTGAATTCATTGTTCATGGCACATCTCTACCCTGGAAAAACCTCAGATATCTCCTCCCAGAGGTTCTATAGAGTGGTGAATCCTGAGTTGGACCACCTGAAGGGCCCTGCTGTGTTCACTTCACTTCTGCTTCTATGACTTCTGGCCTTCTTCAGAGGCAGCTTAGTGCTGGAGTTTATAGAGCCCAGGGTCTGAAGTTAGGAAGACTGAAAATCAGTTTCAGCTTTGTTAATATACTTATTATCTGTGTGACCTGGGACAAGTTACCTAACCTCTTCTGTCTCCATGTCTTTATATGTATAACGGGGATAATAGTGTACCCCTCAGGTTATGTGTTATCTTCAAGTTTCTGAAGCAGGTCTAGTACTTTATGGATTAAGGACTTTAAAATCTTAGTGCCTTGGGTCCTAATTAGATTAATAGTAGATGTCATTCCTATATTATTACCTTGTCCTTAATAGCACTGTTTCATGGAGTCATCATAAACATTTTTGTTTTTTGTTATGTCTAGTTTTCATATACAGTGTGTTAGCAAATCCTTTTGAATGTATTTAATTTAGCCTGAAAACATATGTGGCTTTGAAATTCTAATCATGGCGGCACCATTATCTGTGCCTAGAATTTATGTTTCCGAGATCTGTACATGATTGTCATTCTGATCAGTGAGAATCCCATCATTGTTTCCTCTAGCTTTTGTCTTCCCCAAAGGGGTGAAAGAGAAGGAAAAATGTCACTTTTACTTTTGCATTTTATAGTCAATTATTTTAATTGATAGTCTAATAGAATAAGGATAATACAAATATTTTAGGAAGGCCTACTATATCCCACTTTGGGAATACTTTGATAAACCATTTTTAGTCATTCCATATCCACTATTCCATAAAATTCATTACCAAGATTACTATATATTTTTAAGCATTTTAGTTTGGTCCCGACAAATTCTTACTCTACTGGGCAAGGTGGTTTTGTGGAGCTTGAGAAATTAAAGATAACCTCTTTGCAAGCATTTAAGGCTCTGATCCAGTGAGCACCTTTTTGTGAACTCTCTTAATTCACAAAGTTTACCAATATATTTAACATTTGTCTACAGCTACTTTATGTCTAGAATTTTGCTTTTGATGCTTGATCTTGTAAAACAGGCTAACTTTGAATGACTGTTGATCTTAGTGCTTAAGCTTATATGTTTTTATTGTTGCTGGGTTTTTTTTTTTTTTTTGAGAAATGTTATAATGGTTGTGCTGATTCTTCTGATCCTTCTTATATATAGCACTTTGGGAGAGGGAAATTTTTGGGGGGGGCAGGGGAAATGTTGAATGGTGAAATTGTTTAATAGAGTCCTAGATAATCATCAGTCAGTTAATAAATATTAAGTACCTGCTATGTGCCAGGCGAACTGTGTGCTAAATAGGATACCAAAAAAAGGACACATTGGTTTCTGCCTTTGAGAAGTTTACTTTAATTTTAATGTTCTTGTTTATTACCCTCCTTTAAGACCTTTATTTAGGCTTATGCCTTAACAAAAAACAAAACCCACACATGCAACAAAAAAAACTGTACCTGTGGTTATATTGGTATAGGGAACTTTGGTGAAGAACTTAAGGAGTTTTAAAGAGCTGCCTGAGACACTGAGAAGTTAAATTATATTGTCTCTCCCAAGTCATGCTGCCCCTCCATCTTTTTGTTGAAGTGTATTTAATATATGGTGATGGTGCTTGTGTTTTGTCACAGTCTTAGAAAGGATCTATTAATCTTGAGTCTCCTTCCTCCCCACCTACGTCCTTCCCTCTTTTTATTTTTCATTAAATATATAATTTATTTTTCAGTTTTCAGCATTCACTTCCACAAGAATTTGAATTCCAAATTTTCTCCCCACCCCATACCCTAGGACAGCATGTACCCCCATTCTCTCCTTCCCCTGGTCTGTTCTCCCTTCTATCAGCCATCCCCCTACTCTCTATTTTCCTGTATGGCAAAATAGATTTATATACCCCATTGCCTGTACACTTATTTCCCAGTTGCATGCAAGAACAATTTTTAAAGCTTTGAGTTCCATATTCTTTCCTTTCCTCCCTCCTCACCCCACCCTCATTGAGAAAGCAAGCAATTCGATATAGGTCATACATGTATAGCCATGCAAAACACTTCCATAGCAGTCATGTTGTGAAAGACTAACCACATTTCCCTCTGTCCTTTCCTTTCCTCCATTTATTCCATTCTCCCTCTTGACCTGCCCCTCCACAATAGTGTTTACTTCTGATTATTCCTTTCCCCAATTTCCTGTCCCTTCTATTATGTTCTCTCTCCTATCCCCTTCCACCCTGCTGGGTATAAAAGATTTCCATACCCAAATGAGTGTGTGTTATTCCCTCCTGAGCCAAATCCCATGAGAGTAAGTGTAAATGTGTTATTCCTTTTCATCTCTCCCCTCACCCTCATTGTAAAAGCTCTTTCTTGCCTCTTTAGGTATTCTCCCTCTATCTTCAGTTCACCCTGTGCTCTCTATTTACACACACACACACACAACACACACACACACACACGCATGCCCTTACACACCTACCTACGTGTGTGTCTCTCTAAGTACCCTAATACTGCAAAAGGTCTTATGAGTTACAAATATCATCTTTCCATGTAGGAATGTAAACAATTCAACTTCAATGAGTTCCTTATTGCTTCACTTCCCTGGTTACCTTTTCATGCTTCTCTTGATTCTTGTATTTGAAAGTCATATTTTTATATTCAGCTCTGGTCTTTTCATCAAGAATGCTTGAAAGTCCTCTATTTCATTGAAATTCCGTTTTTTCCCCCTGAAGTATTATACTTCGTTTTGCTGGGTAGGTGATTCTTGGTTTTAATCCTAACTATTTTGACTTCTGGAATATCATATTCCAAGCCCTCTGATCCCTTAATGTGGAAGCTGCTAAGTCCTGTGTTATCCTGATTGTATTTCCACAATACTTGACTTGTTTCTTTCTAGCTGCTTGTAATATTTTCTCCTTGACCTGGGAACTCTGGAATTTGGCTATAATATGCCTAGGAGTTTTTGTTTTGGGGTCTCTTTCATGAGGTGGTAGGTGGATTCTTTCCATTTTTCTTTTATCCTGTGGTTCTAGAATATCAGAGCAGTTTTTCTTGATAATTTCTTTTTTTAAAAAATTTATTTATTTAAGTTTTCAAGATTCATTTCCACAAAATTTTGGGTTCCAAATTTTCTCCCCATTTCTCCCCTCCCCCAACCCAAAATGCTGAGCCTTGTAATTCCCCTTATCACCAATCTGCCCTCCCTTCTAACATTCCTCCTTTCCCTTATCCCCATCTTCTCTTTTGTCCTGT
>CM053770.1:520354077-520516818 GCA_028658325.1 Potorous gilbertii
TGTTGCTATTCTCTCTTTTGATCCTGTCCCTACCCGAGTGTTAACTTCAACTTGCTCCCTCCCCCCATTACCCTCCCTTCCATCACCCCCCCCCCCAACCCTGCTTATCTTCTTCTCCCCCACTTTCCTGTACTGTAAGATAGGTTTTCATACCAAAATGAGTGTGCATTTTGTTCCTTCCTTTAGTGGAATGTGATGAGAGTAAGCTTCATTTTTTTTCTCTCACCTCCCCACTTTGCCCCTTCACTGAAAAGTCATTTACTTGTTTCTTTTATGAGAGATAATTTGACCCATTCCACTCTCTCACCCCTTAATTTCATTTTTTTATATGATCCCATCCTATTCTGTTCACCTTGTGGGGTGTGTGTGTGTGTGTGTGTGTGTGTGTGTGTGTGTGATCCCGTCAACTACCCAAATACTGAAAAAAAGCTTTCAAGAGTTACAAATATTGTCTTTCCATGTAGGAATGTAAATAGTTCAACTTTAGTTAAAGTCCCTTATGATTTCTCTTCCCTGTTTAACTTTTCATGCTTCTCTTGATTCTTGTGTTTGAAACTCAGATTTTCATTTCAGCCCTGGTCATTTCATCAAGAATGCTTGAAAGTCCTCTATGTCATTGAAAGACCATTTTTTCCCCTGAAGTATTATAGTCAGTTTTGCTGTGTAGATGATTCTTGGTTTTAGTCCTAGTTCCTTTGACTTCTGGAATATAATATTTACACCCTTTGATTCCTTAATGTAGAGGCTGCTAGATCTTGTGTTATCTTGATTGTATTTCCACAGTACTTGAATTGTCTCTTTCTGGCTGCTTGCAATATTTTCTCCTTGACCAGGGAACTCTGAAATTTGGCCACAATGTTCCTAGGAGTTTCTCTTTTTGAATCTCTTTCAGGAGGTGATCAGTAGATTCTTTGAATATTTATTTTGCCCCCTGGTTCTAGAATATCAGGGCAGTTTTCCTTGATAATTTCACAAAAGATGATGTCTAGGCTCTTTCTTTGGTAATGGCTTTCAGATAGTCCCATAATTTTAAATTGTCTCTCTTGGATCTGTTTTCCAGGTCAGTTGTTTTTCCAGTGAGATATTTCACATTATCTTCCATTTTTTCATTCTTTGGTGTTGTTTTGTGATTTCTCATATAGTCATTAGCCTCCATCTGTTCCATTCTAATTTTTAAAGAACTATTTCTTCAGCGAACTTTTGAACCTCCTTTTCCATTTGGCTAATTCTGCTTTTTAAAGCAGACTACATGCTTTCTCATATAGTCATTAGCCTCCATCTGTTCCATTCTAATTTTTAAAGAACTATTTCTTCAGTGAACTTTTGAACCTCCTTTTCCATTTGGCTAATTCTGCTTTTTAAAGCATTCTTCTCCTCATTGGTTTTTTGAACTTCTTTTGCCAATTGAGTTAGCCTGTTTTTAGAGATGTTATTTTCATCAGCATATTTTTGGGTCTCCTTTTAGCAAGGTGTTGACCCACTTTTCATGCTTTTCTTGCATCTCTCTCATTTCTCTTCCCATTTTTTCCTTTACCTCTCTTACTTGATTTTCAAAATCCTTTTTGAGCTCTTCAGTGGCCTGAGACCATTAAATGTTTACTTTGGATGTTTGGGATACAGAATCTACCTTGACTTTTATGTGTTTTCCCTGATGGTAAGCATTGTTCTTCCTCATCATTAAGGATGGGAGAAGAAATCTGTTCACCAAGAAAGTAACTGTCTATAGTGTTATTTTTTTCCCCATTTGTGGACATTTTCCCAACCAGTTGCTTGACTTTTGGGTCCTTTGTCAAGAGTAGGATATACTCTGGGAATCTGTAAGATCTCGGTTCCTCTAGGGTGGCACAATCAAGCGTGTACACCGATCTGGAAGCAGGCAGAGATTTTTGTGTCCAGAATCTTAGCATTTTCCTCTCCACAGCCACAGGTGGCCTCCAGTTCCGCCAAGCCAGCACAGGGGGCTGATTTTTCAGATAAGTTGGACAGGCAGGCCCGCCATTCAGTGTGAGACAAAGACCACCTCCCTCAGGGCCTCTACACAGGGCTGAGGTACTATTCAGCTTCTCAGTGCCCCCAGGGCTTTTTGCGATATAACAGTGGGTGAGAGCTGCTGTGTGTGGATGTGGCCTCTGCAGCCAGCCCGCTGCCTGAGGCCAGAGCTATGGGAGGGCCCTTCTCCCTTCCTGGCCAGCTGAAAAATCCCTGTCACTGACCTTTAGCACCTGTGGTTTGAGGGATCTGTGGATCACTGTTCCTGGGACTGGAGTTTCTGCCCCACCACTTTCCCCCTTCCCCCGGGTTGTTGGCAAGTTGCACCATGCGGCCAAGGCTGGGCTGGACTCTGTATTCTGGTCCACGTCCAGTGCAACCAACGTTTCCCGTGGGCCTTTCAGGTCACCCTGGGCTGGAAATTTCCACTCTGTTGTTCTCCACTTCTGCTGCTCCAAAATTTGTTGAGAGTCCCTCTCTATGGGTATTTTATGGGCTGTGTGGGGAGACCCTGCATATATGTGTCTTTCTACTCTGCCATCTTGACTCTGCTCCCCGGTAATTTCTTGAAAGATGATGTCTAGGCTCTTTTTTGGATCATGGCTTTCAGACAGACGAGTAATTTTTAAATTGTCTATCCTGGATCTATTTTCCAGGTTAATTCTTTTTTTCAATGAGATATTTCACATTGTCTTCTATTTTTTTCATTCTTTTGGTTTTGTTAATAATTTCTTGATTTCTCATAAAGTCATTATCTTCCATCTGCTCCATTCTAATTTTTAAAGGGCTATTTTCTTCACTTAGCTTTTGAGCGTCTTTTTCCATCTGGCCATTTCTACTTTTTAAGGAATTCTTTTCATTGGCTTTTTTGAACCTCTTTTGCCGTTTGCGTTTGTCTGTTTTTTTAAGGTATTATTTTCTTCATCATGTTTGGGATCTCCTTTAGCTAACTGTTGACTTGTTTTTCATGATTTGCTTGCATCACTCTCATTCTCTTTCCAATTTTGTCTCTACTTCTCTTTATTTTTAAAATCTTTTTTGAGTTCTTTTGTGACCTAAGACTTTTTTTTTCCTGTAGGCTTTGGATGTAGGAGTCTTGATCTTGCTGTCTTTTTTCAGTTGTATGCTTTGATCTTTCTCTGGATTTATGCTCTGATCTTCCTTCCCTGAAAGGACAGAAGAAAATACCTTTTCACCAAGAAAGTAACCTACTTTAGTCTTATTTTTCCCCCCTTTTTGGTCATTTCCCCAGCCAATTACTTGACTTTTGAGGACTTTGTTAAGTAGAGGGTGTACTGCCCCAATTTTCAGGGGTTTGTGCAGCTGTTTTCAGAGATATCTCTAGGCACTCTAAATTTTCAGTTCCTCCAACATGGTGTGATTAGAGGAGAGTTGTTTACTCCTCTCCTTACCTGCCCTCTGGTCTGTGAGCAACTACAAGTACTCTTTGATATCCTGAAACTGGGAGTAAGATTCCCTCTCCCTAGCTGCCACTGGCTGTGCACACCAGCGCTCTTCCTCACCTCAGGACTGAGACCCAGATCAGCCACTCGATTCCCCCACTGTCTGTAGACTGAGAGCTCCGGAAGCTTCTGCAACCCTGGGACTGGGACTTGACCATATCCCCCTCTCACTCAGGTGAGAGAGCTTTCTCACTGACCTTTGAAGCTGTCTTTGGTGCTTGTGGGCTGAAAAATCTGGAAACTGACCGGTCCTATGTACATTGGGCAGTGCTCTGCTCTGAGTTGGGTGCAATAGACCCTTCTTTTTGGCCTTCCACATTGTTGGGCTGGAAATCTGTTTCACTTGTTGTGTTGTGGCTTCTACTATTCTTGCAATTGTTTAGAGTCATTTTTTACAGATATTTTAAGGACTTTGGGGGGAGAATTTGAGCAGTTTTGCTTCTACTCCACCATCTTGGCTCCATCTGCCCCCTCTCCCCCTTCCTTTTAAAATCATTAAAAAATTATTTGTGCTTTTATGAAGTTGTTACTAACCTTTATTGGCCTTCCAGTCTAACATTGAACATGTAAGCAGGAATAGCTCTGTCTCAATAGATTTTTCATTTAGATAACACAACTTTTGTTTCCTTGTCAGCAAAGTGAGTGGTTGATCTTTAGGGTTCTTTCTATCCCTAACAATGTATGGCCTTTGAAGTTAAATATAGAATAAACTCTCTGGCCTTGGTTTCAACCAAGACCTTCAGATGACTTAAAGAAGTCTTTGGGTATTCTAGCTCTTAAATGTCAAGTGATAGCGATCAGAATAGTATGGAGTGAATCTCACCACAGAACTGCTTTACTTTGTTTACTAATAGATCTTAATTGAGGGGCTTTCATTCTAGAATTACTAGTTCTGAAATTTAGTCGATGAAAAGATTGGATAGCACTGTATCTAGGAAAGGTTTTATTTATTTTTCCCTCTACTTTGGGGCCAGACATCTGGGGCAGTTTTTATGAAATTCAACAGTTAATCTACTGTAGATTTATTTTCTGGGGGATCTAAGTGGACCATTTGGTAATATTTAGTTGGAAGGGAATTTTCAAGGATATAATTCTGATTTTCTGAGACAGACTTTTCTTTAAAGGCTTTAGATGAAACAGACAAAGTTATAGGGACTGGTTTCACAACAATACCTACGAGCAGACTTTCGTGTACCTATTGTTTAGGTATGGAAAAAATTAAAGGAACTGGTGCTTTCTTCATTTTTCTGGTAAATTTGAGTTACCGCATTAAAACTCTTGGTTTGTGGGAGAGACTGAAGGGAAGGTTTTGAACTGAAAGATTCTGCTCCCAAATTTATTGTGTATGATATGAATCAAAATAAATTGGGGACATTTTGTGGAAATACTATATCCAGTCTGTTGCCAAATCCTGTCATTTCTACCTTCATAACATTTCTCATTACCCTATACCAGGGTTATCTCATGGCTATATTATCACGTAGCCTTCTGGTTGGTCTCACTGCCTAAAAGTTTCTTCCTACTCTAATCATCTGTTAAAGTTCTCTTTGTAACACAGGTCTTACTGTGTCTAAAATATACACACACTCACTCATTAACTAATATTACTCCAGTGGTTCTCCAGGGTCAAATATAAAATTGCCCGTTTGATGTTCAAAACCGTTCATAATCTGTGGTGTAATCCTTTCCCCTCCTCTCCCACCACTGTCCCCTTGCAATGCAATGACATTGGTCTTGTTTTAACTCTAACAAGGCTTTCCCAAGCATTTTTACTGACTTTCTACCATGCTCGACATGTTCTCCTTATTTTTACCTCTTGGCTTCCTTCAAGTCCCACATAAAGTTTCATCTTTTACAGGATACTTCTCCTGATCCCTCTTGAGTTGGTTATATCTAGTTTATCCTGTATATAGCTTGTTTGTGCACAGTTGCTGGCATGTTTTTTTCCCACATTAGACTCTGAGATCCTTGAGAGTAGGAACTGTTTTTCAACTTTATATCAATAATGCTTAAAGAACATAATGCCCTTGCGCATAGTAGGCAATAATTAAATGTTTATTGACTGGCAAGTATAAGCTAAGGATTGACTCTGGCTGAGTGTACATACCTTTGCCAGGTATGTTTTTCAGCTGACTGTCATTTGAAATAAGCAACTTTGAACCAGATCTTTTAGTCAGCTGTAGATGTACATGCTTTAACCCCTTATAGTGCGTGTATAGCATAATATCTTGTACATAGTAAATGCTTATTGATTAGAAATTTATTCTAATACTCTACCTTCCTTCACCTTCACCCTCCTTAAACTGTTAAGTTTATATGAATATCAAGTTAAACCTTCCATTATTTAAAATTGAATAACTAATAATAGGTTATACCAGAGAGATCTTATTTGCTTATAGATTTTGTATCTAAAAAGTGTATTGAAGCCATGTAATAGTGGTTAGAGGTTTTTATGTGTTAATAGTATTTTACCTTATGCTTAAGAGACATGGAATCCCAAAGGGGGAAGGCAATTTTATAGCGATCCAGATCAGAATAATGTGTTATGCTTCATTTTTTTTCTCCTTATTTGCCATGAAATTTCCTATTTGAATCAGTACCCTCCCACTCTTCTGTGTGTCAGTTGTTTCCAGGAATTCTTATTTCTCCTTCTTTTGAGTCAAGATGAATGATAACCTCTAAGGAAAAGGTCTCTGTGGGCAGCTAGGTAGCACAGTGAGCTTGGAATCAAGAAGACTTACCTTCCTGGGTTCAGTTAGGACTCAGACACTTTGTGACCATAGGCAAGTCACTTCACCTTTTTTGCCTCAGTTTCCTCATCTGGAAAACCAACTGAAGAAGGAAATGGCAAACTACTTTAGTATCTTTGCCAAAAAAAGTCCAAAATGGGGTCATGAAAAGTCAGGCATGACTGAAAAATGACTGAATAGTAAAGGAACAAGTCCTGCAGATTATAGACTGTTAAGTTCCCCTATCTTCCATTAGAAAATGGCTTTATTCTCCCATAGGGACATTCTTCAGTGGGACACCCCACTTCCCTAGCATTGAAAACAAGACTTTTCCCTTTCTTGCCCCATATTTCAATCTTTTATTTTGCCATCTCATTTCTCCTGTAGGTCCTCTTCTTCCTCTAAGAGACTCTAGGAGTTGTCTTTGCTGTTAACCATTGGTCTGATTTGGGTACATCTATTTAATATTAACTCTTATCTTCATCCTCATCTTTCTGCTTTTTTGTGCCCAGACTGAACTAAATGGTCTCTCTGAAGTGTCTTAGTTCTAAATCTATGATCTTACATGAAAGATAAGATTCCTAGAGGAATATTACAATCTACTAAAATTACAATCAATTAAGAAAGAAATAAGATCTCATACACCAGTTAGTTCCTATCTTTAGACTTTTGCATTTGTCATTCTTCCGTTTTATTCTGTTAAAGTATTGTTATTATGAAACCATCTCATTAATACTTGTCTTATACAACTTTATACAACCTAAGGAAAGTTGTTTGTTACATTGTTAATGTCTAATTATTCATTGTATTTTAATGGTGCCTGCGTAACTAACAAACGATTACCAACCAATTCAAAATTTCTCAGCAAATAAAAAGGGCATTTTAGTCAATGGTTAATTTACCATATTTTTTTTTAAATAAAGGCTATTGATTTTTAAATTTTACTTTAAAAATAAACTAAGAGCCTTAAATACTTAGAAAACATGGCCCAGGAAATTTTTTAGAGGAAATATCTGGTCTAACAAAAAAATGTGGAAATATCTTCCAACCTGTCCTAGAAAGGACAAAGAAGCAGATAATAAGTAACAAAAAATAAGACATTGACAAATTTAATAAGACTTGTGGGAAAGTAGGATTGGATTCTGGTACATTTCAAGATCATTTAACTGATAGAATCAATGCTGAAAGAGTCACAACTACTCCAAGATGGATTCATTCATTTGCCAACTCTTGTGAATTCTATCTTCACATCATCTCTTAAGTCTATCCCTCTCTTGTTCACACAGTAAACACCCTCCTCTACTTCCTCTCCCACCCCCCTTTCAGGCTTTTATCAATCCTGGACTCAACCATTGTAGTAGTCAGCTAATTAATCTTCCTAACTCTTTATTCCAGTTCATTCTTCTCGTGGTTGCCAAAGTAATATTTTTAAAGCACAGGTCTAACCCATGCCTAATAAGCTCCAGGAACTTCCTTCTTGCCTTCAAGATCAAATATAGGCTCTTTGGTTAAAGTCCTTCACATCCTAGGCTCCAACCTACCTCAATCAAACAAGTATAAAATACCTTACAGTTTGCCAGGCATTATATCTAAATGCCAAAAATAAACATTATTGCCTTAAAATTGCTTGTATTGAGAGTAAGAAAAGAGATAAATATAAATAAAATATATACAAAACAAGAAGGTAATTGGGCACTAACCTCTGGGGTTAGAGCAGTAATAGCTTGTGTAGAAAATTGTGCTTGAGTTGGACTTTGAGGAAACTAGTAGCTCTATAGAGGCACATTTTGGGCATGAGGGATACCTTGAGAAGAAGCATAAAAGAGGCTAGATGGCATATCGTAAAGCTAAGGCACCAAACTTGCACCCTGTGAACTGAACCAGACTAAAATGGAATTGGGAAATGTTTTACAAGATAAACAAAAATACAGTACACCATAGATAATGTTAATTTGATAAGTAAGCGTGTGGATCCATTTTTATTTTGAGCTGGATGCCTCTGTTGTAAAGAACAGCAAGATTGAGTTTGCTTTAACCTTAAGAGTATGTGAAGGACACTTTTGGCTGGAAGATAACTTAGTACTAGAGAAAGGCTTTAAATGTTAAAAAGAGGAGTTTATATTTATTGAGCAGGGCAGGAAATGGCCAGGTACACGTTAAGAAAAATCAGTGGCATTTTTGTGAAGGATGAATTGTAGTGGGAAGATATAGGAAGGCAAGAAGACTAGTTTAGGATGCTATAACAGTAGTCCTCCCACCTTTCAACCAAACAATTTAGATAGGAGATTCTACTTGCCATCTCTGTGCCTTTGTATTACTTATTCTCCATAAAGATTATGCACTCCACCTCTTTGAATTCCTATCTTCCTATTTGAAGCCTTTCCTTATCTCCCTTGCCTCATGCAGAAATTCTCAAATGGAAGGGGAATCGGGCAGGTCATGGACCTTTTTGGCAACCTATTGAAACCTAGAGACCCCTTCTCAGAATTTTTCAATGAACAAAATATATAGGACTGAAAAGAAATCAATTATATTGAAATAAAGATAGAATTTTTTTAATCCCATTCAAGTGTATGGATTCCTTGAAAGCAAGACTCTTGCTTCCCAAGAATACCTGCTTTATGTTTTTTCTCCCCATCCCCCAATATTTTTGGCTTTTCCTTAGTATATATTCTGTATATACTTTCATTTATACGTATTATTTTCTTGATTAGAACATGCAGGAACCTTTGTGTATTTAACAATAGTCAGATTATATCTATGAAATATTGCTTATAGTTTTTGATTTTGCCAAATTTACCCTCCTAGTCCTTGCTGCTGTCTGTCATCTGTGTTTCAAAGCCTGGTGGGAAGAGTATGTACAGAAATTATTATGTAAAAACAAAAGTAGGGAGACAGAAAAAGATCAGTGGTCAAAACTTTGTAGATTGCTGTTTTGAAGTTAAAGGCTAACAAGCTGAACTAAGCTTGATTACATTCTCTTCTCAAAATCAAATCTCTCTAGAACAATATCAATCTCTTAAGAGACACTGCTGTATTTTTGTGTATTTTTGTCCTTTTATATGAGATCAGCAATTAGCTGGTTTTACAGTTTTATCTTCTATCTCAAAACACAGTCATCCTTAGGTCTTAAGAGTGAGGTGGAGGCAGAATTTAGGTAAACTGAATTTTACTCTTTGAGATGATAATTGTTTTGATTAAGATAATGATTTAACCTAACTTGCTGTAAGTGGTTAAAATCAGTGCTTTTATTTAATCAAGAGAAAATTAAGTTGCAAGTGGAATCATTTATGCAGGTCTTTCTGACAGTATTTAAAAAGAAATATGATCATATTTAATTTTGTATATTAGAGAAGAAAATAATCTGCATTTTCATAAGTTTACAAGCTCACAATTGATTAGATAATTAATTGAGAAGGGAGTACTAGGGTTAAAGCTATGCTCCTGTCTCTAACATTCTTAGCTTCAACTACAGTTAACATCTATAAGTAAAGGTTAGGCATAAATCACAGTTTAGTTGATGATCCCATTCCATCCCATATTTTCAAGCAGATTGCCCCCTCTGCCATTGATATTCTTTATCACTAATCTTAAATCTTTCTCCATCTACTGGTGGTTCTCTACTATTCCCATGTCTTATCTCTCCTTAAAATAACCTTCACTTGATTTGTTGATCCCTGCTGGCTACTTTGTGACTCAGCTCCTTGAGAAAGCTCTCAGCAGCATTTCCACTTCTATTATTCTCTTAAAAACTCTTTACAGTGTGGCTTCCTACCTCTTCTTTCAGCTGAAACGGCTCTCCTCAAAGTTACCAAAGATACATTAATTGTAAAATCTAGTTGACCTTTTTTCGGTATTTGTTTTTCTTGACTTCTATAGTCTTTGAGGCTGTCCATCACCACCTTCTCCTTTCCTTTAGATTCTTGTGGCAGTACTCTCCTGGTTCTCCCCGTCTGTTTTCTCTCTCCTCAGTCTCTTCTTCCATTTCATTCTCACTAACCATGAATGTCCCCCAAGAGTATGTTCTTGGCCTGTTTCTCACTTTGTGCTAAATGACATCACTTTGTGATCAGCTCCCGTGGATTCAGTTACCTTCTTGGTGCTGATGATTTTTATGTTTGCCCAGTGCTAACTCCTCTCCTGATCCTCAGACTCATGTCTCATGGGGATCTTGAACTAGCTGTTCAGAAGGCAGCTGGTGATGCTCTAGAGGTCTGGACCTGAGTTTAAATCTCACTTCATACATTTACTGTGTGAACTTGGGCAAATCACTTAACCTCTGTTTACATCAGTTTTCTCAACTGTAAAATGGAGACAATATTAGCTCTTATCTCACAGAGTTGTGAGGATAAAATAAGATATTGGCACAGTAGTTAGTGTATAAATGATTTGTTTAGTTGTATCTGACTCTTCATGACCTTTTCTCAGGAGAGAAACTGAAGTGGTTTTCCCGTTTCCTTCTCCAGCTTATTTTTACAGATGAGGAAAGTGAGACAAAGTTACATGACTTGTTCAGGGTCACCGAGCTACTAAGTGCCTGAAGCTGTGTTTGAATTTAAGACGACAAGCCTTTCTGACTTAATACCTGGCACTCCATCCACTATTCCATCTGGCCTTGGGGACTCAAACTTAAACCATTGGCATCATCTTCTATATCCCTGAACTATAGCAACTTAACCTATAAGAAGGTTGGGTTTCTCAGATTTAACAGAATTCCCACTTAAAACATGAAATTAATCATGAGGTTATTCTGGTTATTCTGTTAGCTTGATGACTAATGCCACATGTTTTAGGCCAATTATGGTGGTTCAGGCTTTGAATCGGAATGCGGTGATACGTTCCTGGGACATCGTTCCTGGGATATATAATATATAACACAATTTACTTAATCTAAAATAGATCAGTAAAGGTTACAGTGTTGGTTGAAGTACATGAGGCTCCTTTCACCTTCCATAAATGTTTGGTGCCCTTTCAGGGGAAGGTATGTTGACCTTCATGATGTTGAGAATTCCATCAAGCTTCTAATGCAGGAAACAAGTTCTTAGACCAGGAAAGCTATACTGGTGATTCAGATCTAGTACCACAGACCAATTATTTCTTTAAGAGAAACCAGAGTGTTCTGTTTAAAAGGTCTTCCTACCACAGTATAAAAGAAAAAAAAAGAGATCAACTTAAAGAGTAAAGAATAAAAAGGAACTCTTGAAAGAGAAAAAAGACCTAAGCAATTAACAATAGCTAGCATTTATATAAGTTTTGCCTTAAAATGATTGAGAAATATGACCTCATTTTGTCCTCACAACTGTTCGAAGAGGCAGATTTATTATCTTTAGGTGATTTAAGTGCCTTATTTAAGGTACCACTGTTAGTAAGTTAGCAAATCAAGATAAGAATGAAAGTCTTCCTGACTTCAGGTACTGAGCTAGGTGGATGCCTGACTAAAAATTTTAGGAAAATTAAGACTGAGGACAAACACGTGTCACCATAAATTACTCTCTGGACGCTCTTCGCCTGCTCCCCACTTCTCCCCCCACCCTCTAATATTAGGTGAATCTGTTTAACAGGGAAAGCAGAGAAGATTGGTTGTATTAAAGGAAGATAGGGAAAGAAAAGAAAGAAATGTGTTACTGAAGTATTTTTTCAACTGATAAAACAAAGTTGGGAAGGGAATAGAGACAAGCATTATAGCTTTAAAACTAATTTGTTGAATTTACATACTTGAAAAGTAAATTTATGTGAAAGATCTGTGGCTTCATATATAATCTTTTTTTTTCCTGTTCACTGTCCATGTAAATGATCATATTTGGTGTTTGCTCTAAGTTAATATCAAAAACATTTTTTAATAATGGAGAGGGGAGCTAGAAGACAGAGGTTAATGGGTGATGTTGCCCCTTTTAAGTCCAACAGTGAAAGGATGAAATTTTTTATTTTCTTTCAACAAGAAGATAGTATTGTGGAAGTAGAGGTGATAGAGGGAAGTAAACTAGGAGTACAGAGGACTGTAAAGGAAGGGGGGAGTGATCTCACCCTGAAGTATTATGATGGGTCTGGTCAGGGAAAAGACTGCACATTTGGAAGCTGCCTTCTTTTATACCTTTGAGAGCAGTTAATCTCTCTTACGAGAAAGGATTAGAATTTCTAGGGTTAGTCAATCCCTAGAGCCAAAGAAAGGATGCTGTGGTTTTAGGAAGGGAGGCTAAACTAAACACAAGAGAGAAAGCATGGGAAAAGATTTAGTTCTTTTAGTTCTTAGTAGTTCAGGCTTAAGATACAAGATTTGAGGGCACAGAGTAACTCCTAATAAGCAAGGCCGCTCCTGTCTAACAATACTTCCCTTAGGAATTGATATTTCAAAGAGTTAGATATAGAAAGGGAAAAAAAATGAATGAGGCAAGATCATGGGAGGTAGTAACATATTGGATAAAAGAGGGAGCTCAGATCTTGTACTTCAAAAGGTTTAACCCCATGAAGGGACAAGTAAAAGAATGAGAATCAGAAAATGAAAATTGGAAGAAAAGAGAAGTAATGAGGAAAAAAGTCAAGGAAAAAGTGTTTTTGAATGGGGCATAACAAATCAAAGCTACTAATAAAAGAGGTTAGAGGGAGAGAAAAAAGGGAAATTACTGTACTGTTAAAAATTGAGTAGTTTGATAGGAGAGGGAAAAGAGAAGGGTCAGAAAAGGAATTAGGGTTTGGCCAGGCCTGATTGGTGAAAGAACTAGGGACAGTCAGCAGAATTTTTTATGCAATCCTGGACTGGTCTCTAATGTGGGGAATGGCTGGAGTCAAAATGGCAGGCTTGGAAGCAGGTGTATCAGGACACAAAGCAGTGGTGTAATTTATTTATTTCAGAGTGAGGAAAACGACTTGCATGCAAGTCCTGAACTTATTGACATACAGGCAATGCTTATAAGTGGGCTAGACTGTGTCATAATCATTTTTAAGTCTTGAGTTACTGTTCTCATGGGTCCTGGGGGAATAGTATTGTCCCAAGTCTTGGGGGTTTTGATTACTCTATGGGATACAGAGTCAGAGTTCTGTCATGGGAATAGGAGACAGTATTAGGAACAGGGATTGTGAGCATGTCAGAGTCGTGAATAGATATTGCCTCTCAGGTCCCTGGGAAATGGAGGAATGAACACCTGGTGCATTACACTTTGCCAGAGGGTGAGATCATCCAGGGTGCAAAGGATTATTATAGTTCTGCCAAACTTAGGGCACAGCCTGCTTGCTGAGCCTTAGCTCTGGGAAACGGTATTTCCAAAATATTTTGACAGGGATGACAAGTTCCAAAACAGATAACCTAGAAATGAGCTGATTGACCATGGGATTAAGATTGAGAATGAGAAAAGAGGAAAATGTAGGCAGTGCAGGGGTGATGACATAGAACATAATCCAATTGAGGATAGAATATAGGTGAGGAATTAGCAACCCAGGGCAAATCTGGACAGCATAAGTATACTAAGCAGAGATATCACCTTTCTGACAAAGGTCAATATAGTCAAAGCTATGGTTTCCAGTAGCAATATATGACTGTGAGAGTTGTACTATTAAGGAAAGTTTGTGAGAGTCCTTTGAACAACAGAGAGGTAAAATCAGTCAACATTTAAAAAAATTAATTCAGACCGTTCACTGGAAGGTCAAATGCTGAAGCTTAAATACTTTGGCCACGTAATGAAAAGACAAGTCATTGGGAAAAATCCCTGATGTTGGAAAAGACTGAAAGCAGAAGGAAAACAGCAGAGGATGAGATGGAGGAATAATGTCATGGAAACAACAAATGTGAACTTGGACAGATGTTAAGAAATAGTGGAGGATAGAAGGACCTGGGTGAGACTAAAGCTAAGACTGTGTTCAGATAGTTCAGAATTTCAAAGTTCAGGAACATGGAATTAGAACATTTGTGAATGATGGCAAGATCTAGGGCATGATTAGTTTTCAATCTTAAATGGATTAAAGGAGGAATAGCTCATGGTGATTGAGTGGATTGAGGATTTGGGAAGTAGGCTATGTATTATATATTGTCCTTTAGTATGAGAAAAGGAATTAGGCCAAATTCTTTGAGTAGTATTCCCAGTGCCTAGTATATGGTAGGAGCTCCTTATTGATGGTCAAATTTAATGAAGTTGGCTACATTCCTCACTCCCTACCCCATTGTCAAAGACGGTTTTAAAGTGGGTTTATTTTCATGTATAGGTTTGATTAGATGACTGATATTTCTTTTGTTTTTCTGAAGTTTGGTGAAATTTTAACATAATAAAAAATCAATGTTGAGCTTCTTAAAAAGCCTTAGAAAATACCTAAAGGTTCACTTCCAGATATCCTTAGTTGGCTCCATATACTTCATCATCCTGTAAATAATCTACTTTTCCTTCAACTGCAGCATTCAAAATATTCAGAATAAATTTTTCGTTAAATGCTAGTACTGCAATAGAATAAAGTGATATTTTTTTCATTGTTAGCATATGATATTGCAGCAAAATTAGGGGCTAAATAGGTTCTGTGGGGGCAACCTAGGAATCTTATCAGTATGTTGAATGTTGCAGCAATAGAACTGTGTTCCAGGTTCCCAAGTAACATTTTAGAACACAACCTGTTTGTGAATTAAGGACTGCATGAAATCCCTTGGTGCTGCCATCCAAGTAATTAGTTTGTTAGCCAGGCTTCCAAAAGTATTATCAGGAGACTTGATTCTGAGTAGCTGTTTAGAAAAATACCTGTTTTAATAGGTCTCTTTCTATTATTGATGTTAGGAAAGTTAACATTGAACGACTGCCTAATTCAATGAGAAAGGAATAGAAATGTTGGCAATTCTTTTAACATTTCAAGCAATTTGAAGCCTTTCCAACTTTGGATCTTTGTTATGAAATATTTTATTTTTAATTGTGGAAAATTAAAAAGGGAAGCATTTTAGGTTTCAGATCCCATGTCACCCAAGAAGTACATTTTTGGTTTTGAAAGAATCAGGGAGGGGGCAGAGCCAAGATGGCCGTGTAGAAAGACAAACCTATAGAAGCTCCCCTTATAGCCCCTAAGATACCTGTAAAAAATGACTCTAAACAAATTCTAGAGCAGCAGAATCCACAAAATGACAGAGTGAAAGAGATTTCCAGCCCAAGACAGCCTGGAAACCTGACAGGAAAGGTCTATCGCACCAGGCACAGGGTGCAACCACACTATGCGGCAGGGACAGGACCCGGAACAGGCTTCAGGGCACCACTGGCAGTAGCAGTTCCAAGATTACTCAACCCACAAACATCAAAGATAGTTTCAAAGGTCAGTGAGAAAGCTCTTTCATGTGGGTGAGAAGGGAACGTGGTCTGGACCCGCCATCAGCAGCTATTGTAGCTGCAGCATCTATTTTTGGAGCCCTCAACCTAAAGGCCCTGGGGGAATTAAACCACTGATTTGGATCTCAACCCTGAGTGACTCTCCTGGGTTGAGGAAGAATGCTGACAGTGGAGCTAGTGTAGGCTCTGGAAAAGGAACCCTACAGGCAGATCCTCGGCAGAACAGAGTACCTGTGGTTGCTCCCAGACCAGAGTGCAGGCCAGGGAGGAGTAAACTCCTCTTCTTTGATTGGGCCACCTTGGAGGAACTGAGAACTTATAGATCCCCAGAGTATACCCTTCTCTTGACAGAGGTCTCAAAAGTCAAGTAACTAGCTGAGAAAATGCCCAAAAAGGGGGGAAAAATAAGACAATAGAAGACTTATTGGTGAACAGATATTTTCTTCCATTCTTTTGGATGAGGAAGAACAATGCATACCATCAGAGGAAGACCTAAAAGTCAAGACTTCTGCATCTAAAACATTCAAAATAAATAAATATACAGTGGTCTCCGGCCATGGAAGAGTTCAAAAAGAATTTTGAAAATCAAGAGAGGTGGAAGAAAAATTGGGAAGAGAAATCAGAGAGATGCAAGAAAATCATGAAAAGCGAGTCAGCAGCTTGCTTAAAGGAGGACCCCCCCCCCCCAAATGTTGAAGGAATCAGCACCTTTAAGACTAACTCAGTTGGCAAAAGAGATTCAAAAAGCCAGTGAGGAGAAGAATGCTTTAAAAAGCAAAATTAGCTAAATGGAAAAGGAGGCTTAAAAGCTCAGTGGTGAAAATAGTTCTTTAAAAATTCAAATGGAGCAAATGGAAGCTAATGACTTTATGAGAAAGCAAGAAATTACAAAACAAAACCAAAAGAATGAAAAAATAGAAGATGATGTGAAATATTTCATTGGAAAAACAACTGACCTGGAAAACAGATCCAGGAGAGACAATTAAAGAATTATGGGACTACCTGAAAGCCATGATCAAAAAAAGAGCCTAGACATCATCTTTTGTGAAATTAACAAGGAAAACTACCCTGATATTCTAGAACCAGAAGACAAAATAAATATTGAAAGAATCCACCAATCACCTTCTGAAAGAGACCCCAAAACAGAAATTCCTAGGAATATTGTATCCAAATTCCACAGTTCCCAGGTCACGGAGAAAATATTTTGCAAGCAGCTAGAAAGAAACAATTCCAGTATTGTGGAAATACAATCAGGATAACACAAGATCTGGCAGCTTCTACATTGATGGATCAAAGGGTTTGGAATATATATTCCAGAAATCAAAGGAACTAAGATTAAAGCCAAGAATCATCTATCCACCCAGCAAAACTGAGTATAATACTTCAGGGAAAAAATGGTCATTCAATGAAATAGAGAATTTTCAAGCATTCTTGATGAAAAGACCAGAGCTAAATAGGAAATTTGACTTCCAAACACCAGAATCCAGAGAAGCATGAGAAAGTAAACAAGAAAGAGAAATCATAAGGGACTTTCTAAAGTTGAACTGTTTGCATTCCTGCGTGGAAAGAAAGTATTTTAACTCTTGAAATTTTCTCAGTATTTGGATAGTTGGAGGGATTATACAGAGAGAGAGAGCAACAGGGTGAGTTACATATGAAGGGATGCTATTTAAAAATAAAATTAAGGGGTGAGAGGAGAATATATTGAGAGGAGAAAGGGAGAAATGGAATGGGGCAAGTTATCTCATAAAAAAGGCAAGAAAAAGCTTTTTTCAATGGAGGAGAAAGGAGGAGGTGAGGGAAAAAAATGAAGCTTACTCTCATCACATTTGGCTTAAAGAGGGAATAACATACTCATTTTGGTATGAAAATCTATCTTACACTACAGAAACGAAGGGGAGAAATGGGGGGGGAGATGATAGAAGGTAGGGCAAATGGGAGGAGGGAGTAATTAGAAGTAAAAACTTTTAGGGAGGGACAAGGTCAAAAGAGAATAGAATAAATGGAGGACAGGATAGGATGGAGGGAAATGGTTACTCTTACACAACACGATTGATTATTAGGGAAGTATTTTGCAAAACTACACATATATAGCCTATATTGAATTGCTTGCTTTCTCAGTGGGGATGGAGGGGGGATGGGTGGGGAGGGAGGAAGGGAGAGAAGTTGGAACTCAAAAGTTTTAGGAGTGAATGCTGAGAATTGTTTTTCCATAGAACTGGGAAATAAAAAATACCGGTAATGGGGTATAGAAATCTATCTTGCCCTACAAGAGAGAGGATGGGGATAAGAGAAGGGAGGGGTGTGATAGAAGGGAGCATTGAAGTCATAGATTCACAGAATTTCAGAGCTGGGAGTATTACAAGGGTGGGAGTGATACAATATTTGAAGGGAAGTGACTAATCCCTCCTACAATTTGGGATAGAGAAATGGAAGAAAACTGGGTATAATCTAACTTGTGTCCTTGATGTTGGGAAGAAGATACTACACAGTTGATAGGAACACAAGATAGATAGCACTGAAACATAGGGTCATAGACTTGTGTAGAAGATAGACAAGCCACTCAGAAATCATTTACTCTAACTGTTTCATAACAGTTGAGGAAACTGAGGCCCTCAAAGAAGAGATTTGATTCCAGATTCTCTGACTCCAGAGTCATTGTTCTTTGCACCACAGATCAAAATATTTTGCCTTACTGAGATTAGATATTATCTCTAATATTATTAGATATTAGAAAAACATAAGCCCCTTCAGGTCAAGGAATATTTGACATTTTTCTTTCTATCCCCATCACCAAATATAGCGTCTGGCACATAGCGGGCACTTAATAACTACTAACTGAATGTTAGCAGTCCCTTAAGTCACATGAAATTTGATAAATCATCTCAGACTGTTCTTGTGGAAAAGATGAAAAGAGATAGACTACATGATGATATATAATAAGATGAATTTAGAATTAATTATAGCTAGTTTCAATTAGTGCTAATAATCATTTCCTCTGAGGTCATATTATTTAAATTTGCACTGCATATTTCCATGGGGCTGAAACCAGTGGCCCTATTTTGTGTAATCTTAACTTCAAATAGTATGAATTTGAATTTACATGACCACAAATTGGGACGTAGTTGTAGATGAATTTAGTTAGTACTTCAGTTTATCAGGAAATCTCCAACACTTGACACTTTTTTCTATGTCTTGGATGAAGGCATAGTCAGATGATAGCTCATCAGATTTGCATATGACCACAGCACTTGGAGCAATAGTTAACACCCTAGATGATTGGATTCACTAGGATCCCAAAGATCTTGACATTAAGATGAATCTAATCAGGCAGACTTTTAACAGGGGCAAATTAAACTTTTATATCTGAGTTCAAAATAATCGGTTGTGCTAGTCTAGGATGGGAGAGGTTGGGCAGTCATTCTTCTGACAGATGTCTAGGGTGTTTTAATGAACTGCATGTGAGCCAGCGGTATGATGTCAGAGCCAGCAAAGAGAATCGTTGCTACCAGGGCTAAAGAGGTGAGAATATTTCTCTACTGTGGTCAGACAACATCTTTGGAGTATTGTATTCAATGATGGAGGCCATAGTTTCAACAGAGCAGATAAAATGGAGAGAACATAGATCAGAAGGACATATAAGAAACAGTTACAGACTTTGGGGGTGGGAGCAGGGTTAGGTTGGACATGATAGCTGTTTTCAAGAACTTCAACTTGGATTGTTTCCATGTGAATCGTGTTAGTTTTTCCTTACAAAGCAATGAAACCTTCTCAGAGACTTAATTAATTGATTTTAGGGCACTAAGATTTGAATTGTTAGGGTGACTTTCTTTTTACCTAAATATAAAAGCCCAGCATTCAAGGAGTGCCTGATGGAAACCATAGAAAATGGGTTTGCAGGGGTACTTTGTCCAAACAAATTAATGGTATGTGCATCCTTGATGACTATTCTTTTTATGTTAAACAAACCTCCTTATGTTAAATATTAGATGGTTTGTGAGTGAATCTTTTTATTATAGTCCTACATCTCAACTAATTGGCCTGCTTGAGTCAGGCCTGCCCCAGAATATTTAGTTATACAACAAAATGAGAGATATTAGATATATTCTATTTGGCCATACAGAGTAGGACCAGGAACAATGACTAGAATCTGCAAAGAGCCTTATTTAGCTTTCACGTCAGAAACAAAGCTTTCCTAACAGTTAAAGCTGACTGAAGTTGAATTGGTTAGGAGCACTCATTGGGGATTTTCAAGCAGACACTGAGTGTGACTGCTTAGTGTCAGACCATATCGATTATATTTTATAGTGAGAAGTCCTTTTCCAGAATGGGTTGGACTAGATGATACTGAAATCCTTTGTTAAATGATTCTGTACTTGTAAACTTGAAATTTTTTTGTTCATTTGACTTGACACACGTTAAAAATTTTTGTGCTGTTAGATGTTGCATTCACAGTTTTGTGTCTTCTTCACATTTGGCCAAAGTGACATTTATGCTTTTATATCATTGATTAAAAATGTTCAACTGCACAGACCCACAGCTTCTCTGAACCTTCAACCAAGCAGTTATTAATAATGACTGTTCTTGGGTTTGGTCACAACAGCTAATACTAACAGTACTACTATATTATTTTGTTATCTAACTCTCATTTCTCCAACTTCTCCATATGAATTAATAAGGAATTTTGTAAGACTTTATGCAAAAATAAATATCTAAGTGATTTCACCTCATCTACTATTTTAGTAACTTTTACTGCACAGGAAATTAGGTTAGATAGACTTGACTTATTATACTAGAAGTCGTACAGGTCTTCTGTCATCACCAGTTCATTTTCTAATTCTCCTAAGCCATCCTTTTAATAGCATATTCTGGAATTTTGCCAGGAATCCACATTTTATTATCTCTAGTCCTTTGTTTCTCATTCTTCATAGTCTTTCAGAGGTCCCCACAGTGGCTCATTACACACATTTGCAATTCTATCTGTACAATTGGTTTTAGTTCATCTAACCTGAACTAAAGGAGGGCAATGAGAGGTGCTCTCCTATCTCTTTACTTGTCTTAGTTCTATTTTCAGCATTGTTTATTTTCCTTTGTAGAGGAAACAAGCAAAATTAGAATGGAAGAACTTTGCCTTATCACAACTATCATCATCCCATTCACCCAGAACAGTTTTTCTACCTTTCTTTTTAAAGTTCCCTCTCTCCTTTAGTATTGTATTATTTTTTTAAATCCTCTTTTTTTAGAACCTTAGTCTTCTCCTGGCAAACGCTTTTCTTCATTCACCTCTGTCTCCCCTGATTATTCTGAATTTTAGCTGTTTTAATGGTTTTTATAGAATGGTGTTGTATCATGCTTTCATAGCTTTCATATTTTTGTCCTCATCATTACCTGTCCTGGCTTTGATCTTCTGCTTATGTCATTTTAAAATTGGTCCTTTTCACCAATTCCTTCATCTGGATCATTTCTTTTTATATTCTGAGAATTTGTTTTTGAGAGCTTCTTGTCCTTCCTAAGTTGATTTTCCTTGAAGAATTTTAGTCCACAGAAGCCTGTCTAACCCTTCTTGGAACTGTTTGAAATGAGTTTGACTATTATTGCTAGGAAAAAATACTTAGACTATATACTGAGTTGCAGTAGAGATCTTAGTAGTTTTGGATTCATACAAAAAGCTAGACATTGGAGAACTTAGCCAGAAAAAGTCCACTTCAACAACTCTATAGTTAATTAGAAATCTATTTTGCTTTTTAGTCTTTGGTTCGTTCTTAATACACTAGAAAATTCAATTTCTAGCTACAGAGAGAAAATATTACTGCAGTGAAATAAGATACATCTGTAGAATATAGTTTTTCAGTTGAAATTATAAACACTGAAAACCAAAATCTATGTTGCGGATCAAATTATTTACACAAGCCTTTTCTATTTCCAAATTTCCATCATTTCCTCTCAGCAGTTTCTCCTTATTGGTGTGTGAATCATATCCAGAATAAAATTTACCTTATAAATTTACTCACTTTTTAAAGGATGTTATCCTCAAGACAAATGTAGGAAATGATTGGCTGCTTTGATTTTGGCATAGAGCTCCAGCAGATATCTGGATAATTGAAGTCCTCATCCCTGTGATAGTCCCGCTTACTTCAGTCAATCAATAAACACATTAAGTGCCTACTGTATACCAGGCACTGTGCTAAGTAGTAGGGTTACAAAAAGAGACAAAAGACAGACTTTGCTCTCAAGGATTTATATGTACTAATGGTGGAGACAACATGTAAACAAAGCAATATACAGCAGACTATATACAGGATAAATAGAAAATGATTAAAGAAGGGAAACACTAGAATTAAGAAGGAGGCTAGTGAAAGCTTCCTGTTGGTGGTGGGATTTTAGTTATTTCTTAAAAGGAAGGGGGCGGTGGGGGCAGGAGGGGGGGAAGGGTGTATCAGTAGTTGGAGCCAGACATGGGGGACAGCCAGAGAAAATGCCTGGAACTGAGATGGAGTGTCTTGTTAGAACAGGAGGCCAAGTATCTCCGAATCTAAGCGTACATGGTGGGGAGTAAAGTATAAAAAGATCGGAAAGATAGGAATGGGGCTAGATTACGAAGGGCTTTGAATGTCAAACAGAGCATTTTGTATTTGTTTTTGGAGTCAGTGTCAAGCCACTGGATTGAAGTGGGGCGGGAGCTGAGGCTGGTATATCCACCAACAAGCTATTACAGTAGTCTCAGATGTGAGGTGATAGGGTCTACACTAGAGTGGTGGCAGTGTCAGAGGAGAAAAGGGTACTTATTCAAGAAATATTGCAAAAGTGGAGTCTGCAGGCCTCAGTAACAGCTTGTGTATGAGGATGAAGAAATAGTGATGAATCCAGGATGACTCCTGGGATGTAAGCCTTGAAAGGACTGAGAAGATAGTGTTACCTTCTACAGTAAGAGGGAGGGTTTGGGGGGAAAGAGTTCTGTTGTGCACATATTGAGTTTAAGATGTCCTCTATACACCCAGTTTGAGATATCTCAAAGTCAGTTGGTAATGTGAGGTTGGACATCAGCAGAGAGATTGGGACAATGTAAGTAGATTGGAGAATCATCAGCCTAGGGGGGATGGTAATTAAATCCATGGGAGCTGCTGAGATCCACCCAGTGAAATAGTATGCAGAGGTTTCCAAAGTGTGTGATACTGCCCCCTGGGGGGCTCTGAAATGATTAAGGAGTGCAGTAGTAGTAGCTTTGGGTTCAATTGGGACACATTGAATAAAAGTAAGAGGGCAGTGGAAGCATAAGGAGAAAAGAGAAGAAAATTTTGAAAAACCATTTGTACATGTTTCATCTGTTGTATAACAGAGTTAAGTTGTAGTGATTATATTATTTTCCAAGTAAACACACAAAATGCAAGTTATAACTGTTCAGTGGTCAATTCTACTAATAGATCTTAACAAGCAAATATTGACAGGTGAGCAAGTGTGTTGCTTATTGTTGGAAGTGCAGCATGCCTCAGCAGTAATATGTATGTGTGATGACTTGTTTACATTACAATACGATACTCTATGGTTACATGACATAAACATAGCGTCATCAAAATTTCAATGCAGGAAGAAATCCCCCCACAAATTTACAATAAATTCTTTAAAAATTAATGACACAGATTGAAAAAAAAACATTTTAAAGGGTTGAAGAAAGTAGTTTTCCAGGGGAACACTGAGTAATTTTTTTTAAAGAGGGCAATAGGCCAAAATGAGTTTGAGAACCTCTGGAATAGAGGAAGAGAAAAGGGCCCAGGAAAAAAACCGTGTAGGAGTTAGAGAGTGTGATCTGGAGGAGGATCCAGCAAAGATGACAGAGAAGGAGAGGTCAGATAGGTAGGATAAAAACAAGGAGGGAATGATGTCCAGAAAGCCTAGAGAAAAGAGCAGAGAGAGAGCGATCAACTGTATCAAAGCCCACAGAGAGGTCATGGAGAATGAATATTGAAAAAAGACAATTGGATTTGGCAACCAAGAGATCATCAGTAACTTTGGAGAGAGTCATTTTGGTGGAGTAATAAGATCAGAAGCCAAATTTGAATGGATTAAGAAGAAAGTGAGAAGAGAGAAAGTGGAGGCAAAATTTTAGCTCCAAAGGCCAGAAGAGATAGAAGATGATAGTTAGCAGGGATGGAAGGATCAAGTGAGGATTTTTTTTTTTCAGGGTAAGGGGAGGCATATTAGTAGGCAGTAGGAAATGAGTCAGTAGAAAGGGAAAGTTTGAAACTAAGTGAAGAAGTGGGGATGACAGAGGAGTGATATCATATAATTATAATACAATATAAATATAATTTAAGGAGACAGCATTTTGGACAAGTAGATTGGCTTTGATATGGAACAAGGTCACTTCATGTGAGAAAGGGGTGAAGGAGAAGATGGTGGCCTAAGATACTTGAGTGATGGGAGAAGAGGAAGAAGGGAGATCATAATGAATAGCCTCAATTTTTTTCTCTAAGTAAGATACTGAGGCAAGGTTTTCAGCTGCGAGAGTCAGGGAAGGGGAAGCCATTGGAGGTTTGAGGAGGGATGAAAAGGTTTGAAAGAGCTGCAGTGGGTAATGGGATGATGAGCTGATGAGGAGGACCCAGTCGAGGTAGTATAAATTTGTAGTAGACTCAGTCTGAAAATGGTTGAGTGATTTTCTCTATTTGTTCATCAGTGCATATATGGGAGTGAAATCAATGAATAGTAGGAGTAAGACTTTTGGTGTAATTGGTGATATGACAAGGAGTCTAAGGATTCAAGAGGAGGACGGTGTAGAGTTGAATTCGGTCACCAACAAGTCAGGGAGAAGAGGAGAGAGTAGTTAGTTCATGGGAGATGGCCTGGCAGAGAATTGAGGGGTCAAAGGATTGGAACTCATGGTGTGGATGAAAAGAGTAGGGTAATGAAAGGGAAGGCAGAAGGAGAGGTGAAAGCCAAGTAGATTGTGATCGGATAAGGGAATTACAGAATTCTTCTACATAGAAATAGTGCATTTATGGGTTATATGTAAGGAGAATATGTATGGATTATGGTTATGCATTTTTGGGTTATATGTAAGGAGAATCAAACTATACTCTAAAGTTCTTTAGTATAAAGGCAGGAGTTGGGATGGTGAGAAAAAATTATTGGGAAAAGGAGTAAAGGGATGAGTTTATCTTAAAGGGCTTTTATTTATATTGGGATTTGGGGGTGAGGACAAAATAGCTTAAGTTTTTGAACTTGATGAACCTCTGAATATGGATTTGAAAGTATAGGCAAAATTAAAGCGTAAGTAGATTTGGGGAAAGGAAGAGATCATGAAAATAATATTTAAGAAAATTGGGGTATAGGGGAAGGAAGAGTACAAGATTTAGAGTTAGGGACCTTACTTTGTTGCCTAAGGCCATAAAAGTGGCAAGATACTCCTTTTTTCTTGTGCCTTAGTTTTCACATTTGTGAATTTAGAAGATTGGATTAGAATATCTTTAATAAGGACCATTCTAGGGGAGGTATATGTATGCATGACAAAATAAGAAAGGCTGATTAGAATTTAAATTGTTGTGGTATACGTGTCATGAGATAAGTGTTTATGTATAGTAATAATTGTGGAAATTGAGATGAAGGCATAAACTCAGGAGAGATTGCAAATTTGAATCTATTGTACTTTATGATAAATACTTTTTCATTTGAAAGAAATGAAGAATTTGACAAAGGATGAGGGGCAATAACTCAGTATAGGGCAGTTAAGTTTCAGTCTCAGAACCAATGCCTAGCTTTTTAATAGAGAAATAATCTCCCTCCTAGAAGAAAACCAACTGCCCAGAGAAAGGCAATAGAAAGAGCTACTCTTCCCTTTTTATTTCTTCCCCTTTTATTTGCCATGAAACTAGTTCAGAAATGTTTTTTGTTAGGAGCTCAAAAATGACTGAATAAATTAATATTAGTTCATTTTAAATTCTACTGTGTTCATCTAACCTCCTAACATGGCAATTTTTAGTTACCATGTGCAGAGCTGTTTGTCTAGAAGGGAGACACAGTTAGTGTTCTTCTGTTTAGTGAATTTCTGTATCCCTTCAGTACATTTGGGCGTGTCGAAGTAAGTTTTTGAATACTTAAGTTTATAACAAAAACAGTTTTTAATGGTCTAACAAAAACATAGATATGTAATAGATGAATTCTATTTAAATTGCTTTTTAAAAAAAAAATAGTATGTGTGTCATGGTCAGGAAGAAATAAACATGTCCATTCACCCCTGAGTTAGAGCAGTTTTTCAGACAAAAGATGAAGTGAGAGAGCAATTCTTTTAGAAGTGAAATTCATTTAGGATGAGCACAAGTCCAGCAGAAAGAGCTAAGACAAGCTCCTGAGCATTTGGAAAACATTTGTCAAAGGATTCGGCTGTGCCTCATATATTTTTTAAAAAGTCCTAAGCTTTTCTTGGCTCAGAAGGCAGTTTGTGAATGAAGCTTTTGGGATTTAAGTGGTTTGATTCAGATGGCTACTGCAGTTGCTGAACTTATTTTCCACTTTTCAGGAGACACCGATCGGAATGGAGATGGGCAGCAGACCGAGCAGCTATTGTCAGCCGCTGGAACTGGCTTCAGGCTCATGTCTCTGATTTGGAATATCGAATTCGGCAACAAACAGACATTTACAAACAGATCCGAGCTAATAAGGTAGGAGATAAATATGTCTGGTGTTTTCCCTCCTTTTTAAGTCCATTTCTTTTTTACTTTTAAATGGCTATTAACAATGTCAAGAAGACTGGTTAACATGATGTTCTGATAGAACTGCTTAATTTGTTTAGTGTATTGCTCAGTATATTGCACAAATACTGTTGGTTTAGACGTTAATTTGGACATGTGTTTGGAACATTTTGTTCATCTAGGCTGACAGAGGGTGCACAATTATGCAAAGGGGCCGCATAATTTAAGCCAATGATTTTCCTCAAGTCAAATATTATGTATTGTTACTTTGTCTCATTACATGGAAAGGAAACCTTCTCTATAAGATAATTGGATTTTCATTATTCCACCTTGTTTTATTGCTGGAAGTACTCTCTTTCTTCCTTCAGTGTCATTCATTATTCTCTGTTCTATGTTTAATCTGAATATGCCTATAAGACCACTAAGTTTAAGCCCACTAGTAAATTAGAGTGTGGATTTTTATGAATTGACTTTTATGGAAGGGATAGGCTGATAAGATTTTTAAAATCAGTGCAGTTATTCATGTATAGTTAGAATGATGTTGCTTTATATTATTATTACCTACGGTTGCAAAAAGTTTGCATGTGTGAGAGACATCAGCTGCCTTTTCTGTTAGGAAATAAGGCATGATTGCAAATGGTACTACATTAACACAGTGAGCGTACATGTAGTGTTCCATTCTTGAAAACATGTTTGTAGCGTTTTATATTCAACTTGAGTTTGAATTACTGAGAAATAAGCATGCTTCGAGAGATTGTGCGCGCGCGCGCGCGTGTGTGTGTGTGTGTGTGTGTGTGTGTGTGTGTGTGTGTGTGTGTGTGTGTGTGCGTGCACGGTGGGGGAAGTTAGTACAGTATCTGATTTCCATGATTAACATCTGTTTATGATTGCTGTGTCTTTGGGGTCTCTTGCTTCTTTATCATTTTGTTTGGGGTCTCTTCTTTACCATTTTGTTTAGTCATCAACATTAATTTTAATCAACAGTCTCTGTTAAATTTGAGCCTAGTGTTTTATGTAAAAGACAGCAGCACTCCTAGGTCCTGTTTAATCACATTCTCCATTATTCTGTTTGAAAGCCTAGAGAATTGCCAGATCCTGAGAAAGGTAATGTGAAATCATTGACTAAATTTAATTGGCAATGACCTACATTTGATTCTTCCCCTGGTTAGGGCAAAAATTCAAGCAGCTTAGCCCCCATGATTTCTGTAACCTTTACTGAACATTACGAGTAATGGGTTGCAGACACTCATACATACATAATACAAAATAGTTTATAGTTAAAATATTGTGATCTCTTGTTATGGTCATGTGACCTTTCTCTTCCAAAAAACAAGACTTCGATTTTATAAGTTTATCCCTAATTAATTCAAATACCAGTCAGAGTCATCATGCTGAATACATTTATGCTTATCCTTGAAAATAAAAGCAGATGAAATATGCACCATAGGATCCTTCCTATTTCCTTCCCCCCTTGATTGACATTACAGTCTTGAGTGTCTTATTTTTTGGTCTTAATGATCAATAATCAAATGGTAATTTCCAGATTTGTGAAGTAAAGATTCTCTTCATGGTAGGAAGCAGTTATAATGGAAATCAGTGTTCCACTTTTCATTTTTTGTTTGGTTAGGTAACTTATTAGTCTCCAAAAATACCCTAAAGATTGGGAAACAACTCCAGTTTTATTTCTGATTTTATTACTAATTTGCTATATGAATAATTTCCAAATTTATTTCATTTCCTTGCACCTCGGTTTTCACTTTCTCTTTTTATTGTGAGGAAATGATTTTGGAAAAATTTAAATTTTAGGTCCATTCATTCTGGCAATCTCTAGAAAGACATCTAGGAATTAGTTATTCTGGAATTGCTTTTGACAATGTTGATAATTCTGGTTTTGTGTATGTCTAAGCTCTTCTGCAGTAGAGTGCCAGCAAGAAGGTAGTAACTGGGAATATTATTGCCCACTAAAAACATGTTAACAAATGCTCCACTTAATTCCATTTTTATACTTCTATCATCTTTTCTCCAAATGGGAGACTTTTTCAGAAAGGTGTTGTGTCACCAGTTGCTGTGTTTCTGGTTCAGATGTGATTAAAATTTGAGAGCAATAGTCATTAATTACTAAATTTCATACACAATATTTTTTCCCCCCAGATATCTACAGTTCAGATTTTCGTATTTCATAGTCTTCCAAATAGATTAGGCAGGAGTTGCCTTGTTTGTGAGGTGGTTCATATTTGGACTTTTTTTATCACTAGCTGAAACCAAGTTTAGTGGTTGATTCTAGTGCTGTTGATTTTTCCAGTATTAAAAATTAAAAATGCATCTAAAAATAATCCTAAGAAATAATTTATGCTGAACTAGCAGCAGCACATAAAAATGGTTTGTTTGTTATTTATGTATGCAAGCATGTATGTATTCCATTGTTTTTCACTGCCTTTCATTTGAATAAGCTTAGTTTTTCAAAGTCCTTCAGATATACCCCCGTGATTCTAATTTTTTCTTTGAGGAACATATCCACTGTGCATGAAAGCTGAAGTTTTAATGGTTATCATGAGCAGGTTCAGTTGGTGTTTTTAAGAAACATATCTGTGCTTTGAAGGAAGAAATTCCAGTTCTCTTATCTTTACCCTCTTCCTACCTCTTGTCATTTCTATGAACCATGTTTGAAATGTCAAACTGGAAAAAAAATTACCCTGAAGATCAGAGGCATCATGAGAACCAGTCCTAGTGCTGTTGTCTCCTCCCTTTTCATTAAATAAGAGTACTTCTACCCAGATGAGCAGATGTCAATACCATTTAGCCAACTAAACTCGGAAATTAACCAGTGTGAGTGACTAAGAATAGAAAAGTGTCCATTGGGGGCAAGGAGTAATCAGGTTAGTCTTCAAAGGAAGCAGAGGGCTAGAATAATAAAGCATGTGACCCTTCCATCCCTAACTAAACTTATTTGTGGTATTCTAAGTCCTTGAATACTGACAGTTTGTTGTGATTGTTGATGTCAGGGTGAAGCGGGGAAAGTTTGAAGAGTGAGATTTTGTAACATACTTCTTTTCCTCTGAGGAAGAAAGCCAAAAGTAATTGTCATTTCTGTACCTCTGACTGTGTATTTCATTTATTTGTTAGAAGTTAGTAAGTTGAAGTACTCTTTAGTTATGAGTGTTATATATCAAAACCTAAAGGAGACTTTTAGAGACTTTCTAGTCCAGTCCCCTACTTTTACATATTAATCTTCAAAGGAGACTTTAAAATTTAGTCTTCTTTCCCTTTCCCACTGCCTTTAACACTTTTTGAAATGGTGTTTTGTCAGATCTTCTTTTTTTGGTACTATGTGCTATCTTCCACCACCTTTCCTTGAAACCTATAGCTCTAGTGGGGGGAAAAAGGATGCAGACCATTCCTGAGTTTTCTCTGAGAAATTTTCCTAGCTACATAACCTTACCTTTGAACCATTCCACCTTGGATTATTCTTTAGTCTTGGTATATGAAAAGGCATCTCTCACAGTAGCTTCTGGCATACATTAGTGGCACTGTGTTTTCTTGGACTAAAGAATTAGAAATGGTTTTGTTTTTATTTTATTTTTATTAAATTTCAACTTCTGGTACGCTTTCCTTTTCTTTCAAGGACTGAGTTTATTCTTTAGATTTGGTTGGTTACTTTATCCTTTGGATTGTGGCCTTTGGAGATTTTACTCAAGTAAATTACTGAAGTAAAGTAGATTTCTGGATCCCTTGCAGGTGGTTCAATAATAATTTTTGAGGGTGGTGGTGCATGGAAATCTAAATCCCTTACCATTCATATGTTCTCAGTAGTCCTTTTATTTTGTTCTCCTAGCACTGTCATACTACAGTTTTGGAACATCATGGAATGTGCCATTAGTCCAAGGCTGCTTAACTGGGGGGTGGAGGGGTGGGTAGGGGTGGGGAGTTGTAGTTATAGTTCTACTTTAGAACTCAGTAGTGGTTTTGCCCTCTTATGACCTTCGTATCCACAGGTCACTAAATTCTTTTGCCATAAAAATGTGCTTAGAGGAAATGTCAAGTAGTAATTTACTAGACTTGTTTTTTCTTGTTTGATATATTATTTTTTATGTAAGGCTTTAGACTGTGGAGTGCTAAACTTAATTTAGGGCACAAAGTTGGCTGACAAGTTCATTGTGAAACAAGTGTTAGCATCTTTTTGAATTTTATGCACTTAGATGCATCTCCTAAAATCATTGTGGTAGTGGGAAGAGGACTGGAGTAGAAGTCCAGAGACCTGAGTTCTGGACCTCGTTCTGCCACTAACTAGCTTGGACTTTTTGTTTCCTCAGACATTGAACTAGATGATTTTTAATGTCTATTTCAGTTCTCATATTTTTATCATTTTTCTCAGAGGGGAGGGATAACATTTTGGGTAACACTGACTTGTTTGAACTGACTTACTAGCTTTTGTTTTTTTTAAGTCTTCAATACCCAGCCATTGAAAGAGACTCTTCCCTACTTCCTTCCCCTCTTCATTTTCCTTCACTTGCAATTAATTGCTTTGAGAAACAGGCTTGACAGACGGCTCCATTTAAAAAGTGTTTTGGCTTCTGGTTGATTATTAACATCTCAGCTGCAAGATGCTTCATAGTTTGCAGGTGCATTAACAATGGAGTAGTTAGCATTATCAAGTCAAGTGAAAAAGCATTTATTAAACACTTATTACTTGAGAAAACTGATAGTAGAGCTGGGTGTGGAGTTATTTATATCAGTCAACAAGCATTTATTAAGTGCTTACTATGTACCAGGCACTGCTGAGTTATGAGTATACAAAGAATGGCAAAAACCAGACCTTGCTCTCAAAGGAGCTTACATTCTAATTGGGAGCAGGGGAGATTCAAGATGCAAACAGCTATGTACAAATAGGATAAATTGGAGGTAACAAAAGGAAAACAATATGGGGGATTGGGAAACGTTTCTGAGGCTAGGAGATGAGGGAGAGTTATGAGGGACAGCTGATAAAAGCTTGGAATGGGGGGATAGAGTATCTTCTGTGAGGAAGATAGGAAGAGGCCAGGTTGTAAAGAGGTTTAAAAGGGATAGGATTTTGTATTTGATCCTGCATGTAATTAGGGAACCACTGGAGTTTATTGAATAGTGGGGTGATATGGTAGCACTTCTGCTTTGGGAAGCTCACTTGGGTCACTAAGAAATGGGGAGAAACTTGAAGCATAAAGACAAATTAGAAGGCTGTTGTAGCAGTCCTAGTGTGAGGAGGGCTTACATGAGGGGGGTGGCAGTGTCAGAGGAGATCGGGGAGTGTATAGAAGAGATATTATGAAGGTAGAATTGACAGGGCTTGGCAAGTAAATGACTATAGGGGATGAAAGAGAGTGAGGATTTGAGGATGACTTACATATTGTGAACCTTTGATGACTGGGAGAGTAGAGATGTTGTTCTTGATGGTAATGTGAAAGTTAGAAAAAGGGGGAAGGAATTCCATGGGGAGAGAGAGAGAGTTCAGTTTGGCACATATTGAGTTTAAGATATCTGCTGAGCATTCAATTTGATTTGGCCAACAGACAACTTAGAAATAAAAGATTAGATTGGATAGGTAAATCTGCATAGAGATAATTGAATCTATGAAAGCTGATAAGCTTACTAAGTAAAATAACATAGAAAGGGAAGAGAACCATGCCCAGGATAGCTCTGGGAGACAACCACAGTTATATGAACTAGATGAAGATTCACCCAGAGAGACCGAGAAGGAAACAATCAGCCAGGTAGAAAGAAAGCTATAGTCATATTAACTAATATTGTTCAGCATCTTCTTGTTTTAAGACATTAAGGAGTGAATGTGGGATGACTCTACCTTTCCCCAAGAAGGCTTTGGAAGACAAGTTATAGACACCTGATGTTTTAAACATCAACCAGATATATAAATAAGTAGAGACTACAAGAATGGTTGTATATGACATAACTCAAAGTTTCTGGTCTTGTTGAAGACATATGATTTAACCATATACAGGAAGTAAGGTAGAAAATACATAAGACATCATGGGATCAAATGCCACAATGTATGTGGTTAACAGTAAGCAATATTGGTTAGGTTGTCTGGAGGCACTTCATAAAAGAGATAGGATTTCACGAAAGGCTTTAAAGAGCGAATAAAATTTGCATAGATTGATAGAAAATAATTTTGGATGTAAAGGTCTAAAGGAATAAAAATAGTGTAATCAGCATGGCACATTTAAAAAGTAGTTAAGAAATTTTCTTGACCACAACTGAGAATACTTTGTGGAAATAGTTGTTAATAAAATTAGATAAATATAGTATAATCAAATTATTTGTGGGGAGAGAGGCTCAGATGATGAGGTGAGAAATTTGGACTCATTAATAGGAACTGTTCTAAGTTCTTGAGCAAGAGACAAAGATGATAACAGTGTTTTAGGGAACATGACCTGATATATGTTCTTGGAAAATTCCTGTTACTCTGCAAGATGATCACCTTTACCTTGTACATGATTTTATATGCAAATGGAAAATTTTTTTGTCTATCTCAGGCCTGTGTTTGATGAGATCATTTTTGAGGATCAGGCCCCACAACCAGAAGAAAGTCCATTTTGGACTTTGGAGTAAATGTTCCTGGCCTTGTTCTTGGTCTTTTGCTTTTGTTCTAAGCTCAGTTTTCTAAATGGGCATTTTACATAGTAGTATCCCTAGGTGGATAACTACACTAACTGCTCAGGAGCAAGGTTGTGACTTTTTTTATTTTTCTAAGTATTCTTCCATTTTCTTTTCCTTTTTTTCTTCATCCTTTCATCCCATCTCCAATCTAAAGTATTTCATAAGACTGTAAGGAATTTTAGAGATCATCTAACCTTCCTCCTCATTTAATAAATGAGAAAATAAAACCTAGAGACTTGAGTGGTCTGAGGTCATATAACTAGTTAGTGGCATAGACAAGGCTAGAATCCAGATTTCTTGACTCCCAGTCCAGTGTTTTTTTTTTTTTCCACTATGCCATGATTTGTAATCTCTCTTTGATTCTTCCAGCCATCTCCTCTGCTCTGAACTGTCCCTGCTCTTGCATTTCATTAAGTTGGACCCATCTAGGAAGTAAGTTTCTCCACTGTTTCTTGATGTTCTCTGCTTTCCAATTTTATGTTTGACCTTAGGAGGAAGTCCAAAAACCTTAAATAACATTGAATCAATTCAAGAGTTTGAAAATAAATTGTGGTCATTGGGGACATAGTTTGAAGACCCTTGGAGATGTGAAAGGAGGTGGCGCAATTTAGTCTGTGATGTACATCTCAGTTGCTATTGGAATAAATTAAACAAAACTATGTATTTTAGAACCTAATAAAATAATCTCATCTTGTTTTCATGAGGCCCTGGTAAAACTATCTTTGTTTAAATTGTTATGAAGTTTTGTGTCTACTAAACTCGCCTCTACTTTTTCTGCCAAAATCGACTTGTTGGCTGTGTAGAGGAGCTGTGTGATGTTTTGTTTTTTTCCTTCAGTTTTTTTTTTTTTTCATGGACTCTGTCTACTGGAAGATATAAGTTATTAATCTGGATTGAGTGCTTTGCTTTTGTCCTTTGTGCTTAGAGGTAAACATTAGTTTGGAAAACTCAAAACATCTTTTTTTTATTGTGGTATTGTTGGCTTTGTATACATGTTGCAGAGACCATTCCAGTTCTGTTTCACCCAAATGCTTTTGTTGCTCAAATGACAGTTGGCCAAGATGACCATCTGTACCTGTAGTACTAAAAATATATGACTCTGGAGCCTCTTTGGTAATTATCTTTATCACCCATTAACCAAAAGATCCACAGGACTTGTCTACTCAGATTTTTTCTTTTTTTTTTTTTCAAAAAAGGAGTGTAATAAAATAATCTAATACTAAATTGTAGGGTCTTTTACATGAAAGAGTACATTTGACCATAGGACTGTGGTGTGATAATTACAGAGGGCAAGAGATCTGCCTTTCCATGTAGCGACTGAAAGCTTGGATCTAGATGTAGGACCTTAACAGTTGAACATGATTGCTAGTAGACTTCTTGTTTAAATGGTTTGTGTGAGAAAGAAAATCTGCTGTGGGTATGAGTTTCTAGAATGAAGCATAAAGAACAACTCTTAATTAGAATCATCATTCCCTTTGAAATTTAACTATAGGTAAAAATCTGTAACTATAGTACTGACCAGTTCGTTCTCTCTCTCTCTCTCCCTTTCTTTCCCCTCCTTATCTCTACCCCTCTTCCCTCTCTCTTATCTTCTTTCCCTTTCTCCTTCCTACCCTCTCTCCCTTTCTCCTTCCTTCTCTTTTTCTCTTTCTCAACTTCTCTCCTGCAGGGCTTGATAGTTCTTGGTGAGGCATCTCCTGCAGAGCACACAGCAGTAGACTCATCTCTTCCCTTTAATACTGAGGGGAAGGCTGAACATGCGACTGACAGACTGGTAAGTATGCAAGAATGGGGGAGGGGGAGAAATTAATGAGGTGTACTGAATGGACTTCAGTTGTTTAGTTGTGTCTTACTCTATGTAACCCCATAGACTTTTTGTGGCAAAGATATAACAGTGTTTTGCCATTTTTCAGATAAGGAACAAAGGCAAATATCAATTAAGTAACTTGCCCAGGGTCACCTACTGTCTTGAGGCAGAATTTAAACTCAGATCTAAGCATGGTTCTCTATTCACTGCACTACCTGGCTGCACCATATTCTCTGTTGACTGAAGGGTAAGAAATGTGATCCTTTTAGTGTTTTGTGTCTTCAAAGCACAAGTTCCTGGACCTAGGCAGTTTAAAGTAACATAGGGTATGGTCATTACACAGAAAATGTCTGGATATTAGAGTAATTCCAAGGGGATGTAGCCAGAGCAAAAAAAATAGAGTATTTCAGTTAAACATGGGAGTTTGATGTTTGTCCCCTCTTATCCTAAAACGAAGTTTACAGAAAACGATAAAGAATTGAAAGCATTTAGAGTCCATCTAATCTCACCCACAAATGAATAAGAATCATTTTTACAGCATATCCAAGGACTAGTCATTGAGCCTTCGGACCATTGCTTAAGGACTTCTTTTAGAAGGAACTTAACATCTTCTGAAGCAATTCATTTTGTTTTTTAAACTTAGGACATTTTCCTTATATTAAACCTAATATTACTTTTTTGCATGTATTGATCCATATTCTTATGATTGAAGAGCAAAGTCTAATCTCTCATCTATGTGATTATCCTTCAGAGACAGTTATGATCTGTCTTCCCATATTTTCTGTTTCCTGATGCTCCCATGCTATTCTCCCCCAGCCCCAATTTTCTTAAAGCTCAATATCCATAGTTCTTCAACCAGTCGCTAATCCTGAGGCTCTTTAGCATCCTGGTTTCCCCTTCTTTGGACTTGCCCCAGCTTTTCAGTAATGGATCTGTGCAATTCTGGAGTTCTCTCCAGTGACATAGATTGTCTGCTCATTCTGTATGACTTATTATGGCTTGTCCATGCTTTCCAAAAGATCATCCATCTACTATGTCCTTTTCTCACATTCTCTGATACCATGCAGGTGCCAGTGAAGTACTTTGGCTGTCCACTTGTGTTAACTCTAAGTTTATTTTATCTTTTTGTCTAACTCCTCCTTGATCACATCCTTTACTTGTATTCTTCTTTGGAGTTTCTTATAGGTTATATGTTTCAAATTCTTTATATCCACTGTTTGCCTGTCCATTGCATTTTTTCATTGGGCTTTCTAAAATGTTACTCTTAGAACTCTATGTGGTACTTGATGTTGTCTGATGAAGAGTGTGGTAGGGTCGTGACCTCCCTGATATTGTACACTCTACTTCTCTTATTGTAGCATTAAGTTTTTTTGTCTTTTCAGTTGAGCCTGTGATATCATTATTACAGTGAATTCCCAGTGAAAAAGCTCCCTCTACCAACACAGGACTGTATTTTCCCAGAAATTTATAGTCTTAGAGAGTTGCCTAGAGCTCTGAAGGTTAAATGACTTAACCACATAAGTAACAGCTAGTATATGCAGGAGACAAGACTTGAACCCAGGTCATCTGGACTCTGAGTCTGGATCTCTAGCTACTCCTCATACTGCCTTTAAGATAATGATATGACAGCCAAAATAAGCAGTACACGGAGTTGCATTAGAAACTTTGAGGTAAACTACTCAGGTTAGCAGTACCTCCCTACTTTATATTTGTGAAATAGATTTTTTTGAATCCAAGTATAAAACTTTGTATGTATTTCTATTATATTTCATTTTATTAGATTTTACCTAACATTTAAGCTTGTCAAAATCATTTTGGATTCCAACTCTGCTATTTATTGTGCTAGATTTGGGCATCTTTAAATTTTTGTCCAAGTCACTATGATGAAGTATCACAGCATCAAGCACAGGTCCTTGGGGATCTCTTTCCAAGTTGATATGTAACCGGTTAATGATTTTTCTTGTAAATAGCCAGCTATGTACAGTTGGTCAGTCAACTAGTTTAATGCATAACTCACATTTTTTCCATCTTGTCCACAAGAATAGCACAAGAGGTTTTTGTTAAGTATATTGCTGTTATGTAAATTATTGTTATAGTATTTCCCTGATTTATTAGCCTAATAGTCCTGCTGAAAGATGTTGTTCTTCACATCGTAGACTTAGAGCTTTAGAAGGGAACTCTGAGGTCATATAGTCCAAACCCCAAGTCCCAAATACATTAAGTGATTTGCCCAAGACCGTTATAAGTAGTCATCTTAGAGATGGGATTTAACTTCAGTCAGCTCTCTCTTTCTGTCTCTGCCAGTTTTGTGCTGTCTCCAGAAAATTAAGATAGCAGGATTCATTTTCTTTGAAGTTAACTTGGTTATTGGTGAGCATTGCTTCCTTTTTTTTTTTTTTACGTGTTCTCTAACTATTCTTTAATGATCTAGAATTTCCCCAGCAATTTAAGTTCATACTTTTATAGTTTGCAGACTCTACTTTTTTTTCTCCTTTTTATAAATCAGTCATATTAATTCCTCTGTTACTACTGTTTTTTCAAAGATGAGTGACAGTATCTGAGTAATAATATCTGCCTGTTTTTTCAGCACTATGGGCCTGAAGACTTGGATGCATGAGGACTCCTTAATTTTCTTTAGTTCATTTTACCTCCTAGCCATTTTTTCTACCTTTTCCAGTCTAATGATTATTCTGGTTGGTAGGGAAAACAGAAACAAAAGAGTTGAATATCTCTGCCTTCTCTCTGTTGTAAGTTACTCCATCCACTCTAAGTAGTTGTCCTATCCCTTCCTGCCTTCCTTTCAACATAGCTTTAAAAAACAAAAGGTTTTGGGAGAGGACTGGGGACCGGGAAAGGAAAGGATTCTTCCCTCCTCCCTCCCGCCTCAATACTAACTGTTGCTGTTTCCCACCCAGCCTGATGTCTTTTATTTTCTTGACCTTGGTAAAAGGGGCCAAGCCCTGGCTACTTCTTAAACGGGCCTATTCAATGAATGGGCATTGCCTCACCCTAAGTGAGTACCTGCAAAGACCTTGATCTAAAGGGCCCAAGGTCTCCCAGTGCATCCTGGGTCTTCTCCAGTCATCCTGAGGAATATCAGGTCGCTGGATTCAGATGGCTCTGGAGGAGAAGTGAGGCTGATGACCTGCACAGCCCTCCCTCACTCAAAACAAAGTCAAGTATAAGTCATGTCATCATTTCTCTGAGGGCATGGTCTTCTTCAAGCAATGAAGGATGAACACGAAAAAACAAAACAAAGGAAAATACCCATGCTTTTTGTTGTCTTTCACTAACCAGCCTTAGCTATTGTTCTTAACAGTGTTCTTATAAAACTATCTCATTTTCATATTATCTGTTGTTTTGTCTTCCATACATATCTTTCAAAACAGTTTTGTTTGAGTTCCCCACATATTCACGTTGGTCCTTTACAACTTCTTTTCCTCATCATAATTACTTCTGTGTCTTGAGAACTTACTTCTTTTTTAAAAATTATTTGTTTTCAGTGTTCTTCATTCACTTCCTTAGATTTTAGATTTTTTTTCCCCTCCAGCCTCACTCCCTCCCTGAAATGGCGTGCAATTTTGTATGAGTTCTACACATACATTCCTATTAAATACATTTTCACCTTAGTCATGTTGCATAGAATTAAAATCAGTGAGAGAAACTATAAAACAAAACAATACAAAAGAAAATGATCTGCTTCATTCTGTGATCCATTTCCATAGTTCTTTCTCTGTATGTAGAAGACGTTTTGCCTTAAGAGTCCATTGGGAATTTTTTAGGTCCTTGCATTGCTATGAAGGACTAAGTCTGCCAGAAAAATTCCTCACACACTGTGGTTGTTGCTGCATACAAGGTTCTCCTGATTTGCTCCTTTCACCCAGCATCAGTTCATATAAGACTTTCCAGGTCTCTCTGATGTCTTCCTGTTCATCATTTCTCATAGCACAATAGTATTCCATTACATTCATATGCCACACCTTGTTCAGCCATTCCCCAATTGATGGGCATCTCCTTGATTTCCACTCCCCAGTTTTTGGCCACCACAAAGTGGTGCTATAAATATTTTTGTACATGTGGGACCCTTTCCCATTTTTATGATCTCTTTGGGATACAGTCCTAGAAGTGATATTACTAGGTCAAAGGGTATGCACATTTTTGTAGCCCTTTGGGCATAGTTCCAAATTGCTCTCCAGAATGTTTGGATCAGCTCACAGCTCCACCAGCAATTAATTAGTGATCAACTTTGAGAATTTAATTCTTGAGCATTTCTCATTATTCTTGGATTGATTTGCCGTATAGAGTTTTAGTTCCACTTTTCTCCGAACTCTTTGAAATCTACTCTCCAAATCTAGATTATATAAGGCTTGACCTGTTCTTCTTCTCCTCTGTCATGAATCAAAAGTAGTATAGAATCTCCCAATGATTCCTGTTATATATACATTAGCAAGCTTCTCTTTATTGGTAAGAAGCTGGTTCAGATTAGAAGTTCCCCTATTACAGTTACCATCTACATATTTAAGGATGAATTTATTACTAAGACAAATCAAGAAATTATTAGTTCTGTTTTAGTCAAAAAAAGTTATAGGCCTCTTGCTAAGTGAAATCCTTTTTCATTATTTTATCATGCTTTTTTACCGTGCTTATGATGATCAGTTTCCTAAATTCATCTGTTTTTCTTCTGCCCAAGTAGTCACATACCAATGACAATATTGCTTTTGCATTGATTTTTCACCTAAAATACTGATTACCATGTTCCTGTGAGCATGCCACCCCATCTGCTGCATGTATGCACCCCTCCCCCCCAATATTCTTAACTTACACATCATCCTGTTGTACAGTGTTCTTAATGTGTGTGCTTTTTCTCGTCTCCCTCTCCCCCAACATGAAAACATACACATTATTAATTTACTTTTGAACATAGTATACCTTTCCAGAGATATATTCCTGGAATCACACATCTCAGTGATAACCTATGTATATCACCCTAATCTCTTTCCTTAGCTCCAGTCTTGTACCACTGTATGCTTATTAGATAATTCCTACTGGATGTCTCATAATCGTCTCAAATTCCTCATGCCAGAAGTAATTCATTATCTTTCTCTGTCCACCTCTTCTCCATGCAGGTGGGTGCCCCTCTGCCCTTCTTTTAAAGGCATTAGCATCTTTCTAGTCACCCCAGGTTTATAATTTTTGAATCATTTTCAACTCTTTACTCTCCCTTATCTTCTATATTTTTTTTTTTAATTCACAAAGTTATCACCTCTCACCTGGTGATAGTCATCGTAGCCTCTTAATAAGACCCTCCTCTTCAATGTTCACTCTACTGCCACTGAGCATCTGTCAGTTATATCTGTCTAGTTGTCTAAACTAAATCCTAAAGCAATGACCTGACCATATTACTTCCCTGTTCAGTAAACTCCAGTAACTCTTGATCTCCCCCTCCCCCAATGACATTTACAGCCCTTTACAATTTAGTTACAATCTATCCTTTCTGGTTTATTATACGTTATTTCCTTTACATATTCAGCAATCCAGCCAATAGAATGTAACTGCTTTGGAAGTAAAGGCTGTTGTTTTTGTATCTTTGTCTCTTAGGACAGTTCTAGGCATATGTTCAGTTAAGTGCTTGATAAATGCTTGTTGAAAGATTGTTACCCATATCATATACTTCTATGGATAGCTGTTAGTCTCCTTCCCTAGATTGTGTCTTGTGAATTTCTGGTTGTTTGTATTATTCTTTCCTCTTATGTTTATAACTAATTTCTATACTAGCATGCTTGTTGCCTTTATGTATGATAGTTTTCTCCTTTCCATTTCCATTTGATTTGAAATTCTTTTTATTAGATATGCAAGTTTTAGGCCAATGAGTTTTCCACCACCGTTTTTATTGGGGAATACTCCATCCCCAGCTGAAAAGCAGATATTTCACTTTTTTCTGCCATGTTCCAGAAATCTAAATATTAATCTCAGAATGCATCTTAACTATCTATTTGATCCTCAAATCTGCCTTTTCTTCTGAATCTTTATCTTTAATTGACAAAAATAAACCACCAGCTCTACCCTATAGAATTTCTTATACCCTGTAAAAACTACTAAAATCAAGTTTAAGTTTCTTGCCTAAAACTTTGATTTTAAGCAGTTTTTTAGATTTTTTTTGGTAATATTTTTGCCTACAGGAGTCACCAGAAGTGGGTGATCATACTATCGTTCGAGAAGTCTTTGCCATTCTCTATCACTTCTTGGAGGCATACTCCCAAGAAGGTCGCGAAAACTCTCTTGATTTATTCTATCTTTTGATAATAGTACGAACTTACTTAAAACACACAGTTCTTTTTGTTTTGGTCCCTTTCATCACTCTCACCCTCAAATCCCACCACCCCCTTTAAATACAGACATAACTTTTTATCTTTTGGACTCTGTATTGTAGTGCTTTAAGTCTTGATCTTTGTTTTGTAATAGTTTGCTTAGGTCTTTTAAAAAAAAGAAAGAAAAGCAACCCTTTTCTTAGAAGATGCAGTCAAATACAATTATCTTGCTTTTCTTCCAAAGTCAAACTGAAAGAACAAATGGGATTATTAAAAGGAACAAGTTCCAAATAGTCATAATGTTGAGGAAATAAGATACTTGGGAGATTTTGGAATTTGCTTCTTCACTCCACCTCTGGCCCCATTAATTTCCTCCTACTTACTTGAACTTAGAAGCCAGTTGCCAAAAAGTTATGCTTTGGGGAGTATAAGAGAAGCCCAAACCTATGTGCTCAAGGGAACCTTATTGATTTTGTATTTGCCTGTTACTTGTCAGTGAAGTGACCACCTTCTGCTTTGCTTAGGCAATTTTAAGTGTCTTTTTTTTTTTTTTGAATCAGTTACATTGAAAGCTACTGGGATTTATTTAACCTCTGGCCACATTCTAGTAGGTGTTATCTCATTCATAATGAGATATTGAAAATAACTTGATTTTTAGTTAGAATGCTTTTAAAGTAATTAGTAAATCTTTCTACTTATGCGTCTAAATTTTGTGAATATCTTATTTTGATGACTGAGCATACTTTCAGTTTACTTAGGTGGTTCCTGTGGTTGAAGGGATTAAGGGAGAGAATATAATTAGTGTGCTTAATTGCTTTCAGGATCCTTTCTTGAAATCTCATTTGATTCCATGATGATCCTGCAGTAGTAAGTGTGATCTAGAAATAACTGAAGAGACTTTGTTGTATGGCGATGTATATGAATAATGTAGTCAAAAGGTTTATAAAACTTGGTCTTGTTGGGGAGGTATTTGCAGAGAATAGGACAGCTTTTATCTCCCTTAGAGAATATTGCATAGCTTTGACTCAAATCAATGTTTCATTCATAGAATTCCATTAAGATTTTTCTATATATTCTTTTCAGTGCCTCCTTCATATCATTGCAGAGATAATGGAAGAGGAAATAAAATGGTAACAAAGGACCAGAAATTTAAGTCTGATGTGTTGGCAGTCAGGTTTACTTTTTGTTGGTGACTGAGAGAACCTTAATTCCATGTACATTCATGGACATAACATAAGGATTCCTTTCCTTTTTGATGAGAGGACATATTAATTTCCCTGAAGCCTTGAAATCTTGAGATTGTGAGCTGATTTCTGAAAGAAATAGGTGAGGTAGCCCTAAATACTGGATAGGTAATGTTTTGTTTTCTCCTGGTAATCCAGTAAGTTTCAGGAATGTCAAGACTGGGATTTATGATAGGTCCTGTTATGCTGGATGTTGATTATTTGATGTTCACTATTAACAAACATTAATTAGACCTGTTAAAAAAATGATCAGCTAGCATATTAAACTTTCAATAAAGTATGATAAATTTCCAGGTGCATATTCTTTGGAGACAGCTGGGTGGTGCAGTAGTTAGAGTACTAGACCTGGAATCAGAAAGACCTGAGTTCAGATTTTCCTAGCTGTGTAACCTTGACTAAGTCACTTACCCTCTGACTCAGTTATTAGAAATTTTAATGTTCACATCATCCATTATTTGAAAACATAAGTGATCTAAAACTAAAATAATTTAAGTCTAACGTGAATTTACTATTTCTTATGCCTTCATTCATTGGTTTCACTACCCTTTGCCTTGTTAGGTAGCCTTCACTACTGTAACTGAGCAGAATAGAAAATATTCATCCCTCTAGATCATTTCTTTTTTGTAACTTAAAAAAAAATATTCCAATCACAGTTCCTGGCTGCTGGACAAGCTGCTTTTGTGTATGGCTTTGGTGTCAGGGGACTTTGTTTTGAAATAAACACTGGCTGTATTCTATTTTGGCTATATGATACTGGGCAAGACTCTTCACCTGTAAAATACGGACAGTAAGAGTGAATATTTATTTAATATTTTAATGTTTGCAAAGCACTTGACAAAATTTGCATAACCTTATTTGGACCTCAACAGCACTTTATAAGAGGAAGAGTATTCTCATGTTATGATTGAAGAACATGAGGCAGAGAGTGGGATATTTAACTCTCAGTGCCCAGCTAATAAGGTCCAGATGTGGACTTTGAATCCATGTTTCTTAGTGCTATGGAATGCTGGAGAAATTTCTTAGTGACTGAATACGTTCTGATTTTTTTTTTCCTCCTGCAGTGGCCAAGTATGCTAGCAAGCAAAAATCTCTGCTCTAGAAGACACAAGTAAAGTTTCTCTGCTTTCTAGATTATCAGCGAAAATGAAGTGTTCTTGAAAATATCAAAGAATGATTTTACAAATGATAGGAAAGAAAAATCTGAAAAGGCGGAGTTTCCTGACATTTGTCAGAATATTGGAGTGCAGAAAAAAGTGACCCAGGAATCAAGGGGACCATTGAGTCCACAGAATTTGATCAGAGGCACTAGGTTTTCATTTTTCTTATGTGGAAGGAGGGCTGTTCTTTAAAGGAGTGAAGTCAAACCAAAACTGGCATCAGAAGAAAGATAATCTAGCATTAGTGACAGGAGGAGGAGTAATGGTGGTTGGTGAATGGAGGAGTTATGGGTAGAAATAGTAGATAGGGCAAATTTAGTTTTGGAATAAAGAAAACTTTATATATAGCATTGTCCAAAAGTAGAATTTGATGCTTTTACAGGTGTAGAGAGTTCACTAGAGATCTGTAAAAGGTAGGATGACTATTTGGTAGGATTGTTTTAGAAAGTGTTCTTGATAGATGGCCTTCTGTGAAGTCCCTTCTCTCCTTATGTTATTATTTTCAACAAAATGGTATTTAGAAACTGAGGGTTAGCTTGTTTAAATGTGCTCACCCAAGTGACCCGTCTATAGTTTGAGACATGGAGGTTCCTTTGAAGGTTCTTCATGATCTCCTATTTGTTGCCTGAGGCGATAGTTGGGGAAGGGAAAGAGGGACAGCATAGATTCTGTGTGGTCCCTCTTGTGGTTTTAACCTCAAGAATCTGAAATGAAGTTCTCAGTTGAAGACGAACTTCATCTTACTGAATATTAGGTAGTGTTGGAACTTGGCTTATTTGAATAACATAATGGGTTTTCACGTTTTTGTGTTGAACTAACTATATAGGGTCATGATAGTAGAGAATGATAACAGACAAGCTGGAGTGTCTCTAGGGTTTCTGATTGGCTGCTGGCTTTATCTCTCCATTACCTGCTTGTTGGCTATGAAAATTGTTTACTTCATGTCTTCCTTCCCTCACTCAGAAACTTAATGCCTTAAGTTTGTATAATACTTCAGGTCCATTATCTCATTTGCTGCAGTAATTGTATTTGTTGTATGCCAAGTCCCTACCACTGTGGGACACATGTGATGGTCTACATTTTCTATTCCATTTGATCTTAAAGCATTAGTTTCGTTGATGAAATGTGAGTAAAGGGGTATTTCTCAACTTTTCACCATTCTAGTAGATCTCTATATTCATTTTAGGAATATCTTCACTTGGAAGGAAAATGCATACCCAATACTAAAAAATTTTGACAGATTTAACTCACTTAGGTACTTGCAGTGTGCAGATATTACAAAAACTGTAACTAGACCTTATAATCCCTTCAATCCCTATTCTTTGTCCTTTCATTCCTCAGCCAAACTGTCCAGAAAATCTCTTTCCACTTGCTGCTTGCACTGGCTTTCTTCTCACTGACTTCTCAGCACTTTGCAGTCTGGCTTCTACTCTTGTCACTTTAACTGAAGCTGTTCTTTGAGAAGTTACCAATGATTTCTTGTTTTCCAGATCTAATTTTGTCAGTCCTAATTCTTTTTGACCTCCCTGCTTCATTTAACACTGTTGTCTGATCTCTCCTCCAGGTTATGCTTTCTTCCATGGGTTTTCAGGTCTCTAATTTTCTTTCTCTTCCTACCTGTTTTGACTGCTTCTTCTTTAAGTTGCTTGACCCCTAACTGTGGGTTATCTCAAGGCTCACTTTTGGGCTCTCTTTTCTCTTCTCACTCTCTCTCTCGGTGACCTCATCACCCCTCTGAGTTTAATTATCATTTCTGTACAGATGACTCCCAAATCCATATATCTCACCTCATTCTCTTCCCTGAACTTCAGTTCTCTGTTGTCATATCTGTTCCTCTCTTTTCACACAAACAGCATCTTAAATAAGGCCCCTATTAGCTTTTTCCTGGACTGCGGATATGACCTCCTAATTTTTTTCTCCTCTTTTTCTTCTTTCTCCAGTCTCTCCTCTTGCAAGTTCACTCACTATACAGCTGACAAAGTAATTTTTTTTAAACAGAACTGATGATGTCACTCTCTTACTCAGTAAACTCATTTGCTCTCTGTTTACCCTAGGATAAATGTAAACCCCTCTCTTGACTTTTCTAACCCTTAAAAACTTGGCCCCAATTTAAAAAAAAAAAAAAAAAAAGCAAAACAGGTCTATTCTACTTTGTTTCCCTTTACACATTTTGAGATCCAGTTAAACTGACTTTCTCTTTGTTTTTCACACAGGATGTTTTATGTCCTGTCTCCATGCCTTTGCATTATCTGTATGTACCCCAGGTCTCAAATCCACGTCTTCTTCTTTCCATCTCATAGACTTTCCCTCTTTAAGGCATAGCTCAGAAACTACTGCTTGATGAAACCTTTCCTGATCCCACTTTCCTTCTCTAACTTCCTTGTAAAAATTTTGTATTTATTCTGCCTGCATACATATTAACACATATAAATTTGTTTCCCTTGAAAAGATTGAAGCTTCTTGAGAGTTGAAATTATTTTATTCTTTATTTATATCCCCAGTACCAAGTGTAGTCTCTTCCTCAAAGGAGATAGTTAATAAATGCTTGATGATTTATTAGCTTTAAGAAACTTTTTGAAGTGTTGAGAGATATAGAGATAATTTTAATACATTGTAATGGAATTAGTGTATGGAATGCTTTTTAGAGTTTTGGGGTGGAGGGTTAAATTTATGTTTAAATGTCATCACTTTAAACCCATTTAGTTGTTATATCATGCCAATTCTATTTCTACAAGACCTTTCATATCTTATATTCTCTTTTTCATACAATTAGTAACTTAGTTCAGGACCTCATCACCTCTTTTCTGGATTTTCCTGGACTTTTCCTATGTGTGTTCCCATGTGAAACTCAGTGAGCTGGAAGTAATGACAGATTAACATATACTTTATAAGTATGCAAAGATCAGGTAGACTGACTTTTGACGTAACAACCAAATTTTCTCAAAGAGGGTATGTAGGAGAGTAAGATATAGGAAGACATTTTTCTTTAAATACGAAAACAAAAACCTATATGTTGAGATTAGGCATACCACCATTGCAACTTTTCAGAACTCACTGTTCAATTCAACAAGTATATGTCTTCTATGTACCATGTTCAGGACACTGTATTAGATTAAAAAAGTAAACAGTCCTTGTCCTCAAGGAGCTTACATGCTACTGGAATAGGATTCTTAATTTGAGTCCTTTGAATTTTAATAAATATGTGTGTGTGTGTGTGTGTGTGTGTGTGTGTGTGTGTGTGTGTGTGTGTGTGTATTTGGGGTTTTTTTCCTGCCATTACAGAACCTGTAACTGTTTGAGGTGGAATTTTAGCGTGAATTTTATTAACTCCAAGTCCAATCCCCTCTCTACTACTTTTACAGTAGCTTGTCAACAGGAGACAACCTCAAAATAAGACATCTATTTATATATTTCAACTAATAGGATTGACATTTACTAAGTGTTTACTGTAGCCATAAACATAGAATTGTGGGTTTTTTTTTTTAAAGAGCTTACCATATATTTGGGGTAGAAGATGAGGATCTCTCATTCACCCATCAGCCTGCCTTCTCACCCCTCCATGCAACCATTAAAAAAAAAAAAGAAAATGATTAAGTGCAGATGTTGAACAGAATGGTCTGTGAGATTCAAGGATGAAAAGATGATTATCTAGAAGGGGTAGCAGAAAGATTAAGAGTGGTTCTGTATACTCCAATTGGTAAATTGTCGAAAAAGGAATCAAAGCTATCAGTAGTCATATGAAAAAAATGCTCTAAATCACTATTCATTAGAGAAATATAAATTAAAACAACTCTGAGGTACCACCTCATGCCTGTCAGATAAGCTAACATGATAAAAAGGAAAATAAAAATAGGGACACTAATGCACAGTTGGTGGGCTTGTGAGCTGGTCTAACTATTCTGGAGAGCTAAAATTTAGAACTATGCCCAAAGGGCTATAAACTGCATACTCTTTGACCCAGCAATACTGCTGCTTGATCTATATTGCAAAGAGATCAAGGGAAAGGAGTTATATATATAAAAATATAGTAGCTCTTTTTGTCGTGAAAGAATTGGAAATTGAGAGGATACCCATCCAGTGGGGAATAGCTGAACAAGTTAGGGTATATAATTGTGATTGGAATGCTACTGTGCTATAAGAATAACAAAATGGTCAGTTTCAGAAAAACCTAAAAGGCTTATATGAACTAATACAAAATGATAGCATTGTAATAAAAAGGTTTAGCTGCTCTGTTCAATACAGTAATCCATGATAATTCAAAGGACTCGTGATAAAAAATGCTGTCTGCCTGTCTTTAGAGAACTGGTGGTCTTAATGCAGATGAAGCATAATTTTACCACTTTTATTTTCCTTCCTTTTTTTTTTTTATCAGCATGGCTGATATGGAAATGTTTTTTCTAGACTTCATATGTATAAATACTGTCATATTGCTTATCTTCTCGATGGGGGGGGGACTGGAAGGAAGGATAAAATTTGGAAATCAAAATTTTTAAAAAGAATATTAAGAACCAATTCAGAACTAAAAGAGTAACTTTATATGTGGGGGCACCTGACCTAAACCTTGGAGGGAGAGGAAGACTGTCAGTTATTAGAGATTGAGGGAAACCACAGTTAAGTTTAAAGGCAGAGATGAAGGAAAGGGTGGAATGAAACTAGAAACATTTAATGGTCTACTGGAACTTGAATCAGAAAAGACATGGTAGGATGGGTGAATGTTTAGGGTCTTGACCCAGTGGATGATAGGAAACCATTGGAAGTTTTTTAGTAATGTGATCAGATCTGTGTGGTAGGTTACTTTAGCAGCTATGTAGAAGGTATATTGTAAGGGAAGGTAATTGAAAGCAAAGAGACCAAGTGGGAAGGCATTGTAGCAGGTAAGGCAGTGGCATTGAATTGATGGAAGTTGACTCTGCTGGGATTTGAAAGCTAAGGATGATAAAGAGGGAAGGATGATTCTGAGATTTTTGAGCCTTGGTCACTGGTAACATGGTTCTTTTCTCAATCAAAGTGTGAAAATTTGCAGAAGAGACAGGTTTTGGAGGAATTGAATAGTTTATTTTGGGATGTAGTGAGTTTGAGGTGATGATGGGGTACCCAGGTAGGAATGTTTAGAAGGTAATTACTTAGAGATTATATTTGGAAGTCAGCTGCATAAAGCAAATTTAATATAATTCAGATCTTTCCCATGTTCTATCAAATGCTAAAGACTAAATGAAGTAAAAATTACCTAAAAACTGATTTTTTACTCTTAAAATGCATCAGTGTTAGTGTTAGTGAAGATGATATATCTATCTTTCTCTATTCTTATTATATCGTAATAGGTGGGGTGCCAGCTGAATTTAAAAAAACTCTTCTTTTGAGACTCAAAATTAGTTTATCATTCCAACAAGAAACTGAAGTTTTATGCTACATGGTTGTTGGATGACTTTTTCTGAGTCAAGACTCTGTACAGGCAGTGGCCTTTTAGGTTTTCAAATATTTGGGGGTAGAAGTAGAAGATGATGCAACATTTATGTATTCTTGAAACTCTTAAACACTTACCTTCTATGACCTGAACATCTTAGAATTTCTAACTGCCTCAATTATGATGACTTACCTAACACAGTAGGAAGATTATTAAGTGAATAGTGATACTTTTTTTCCCTCTCTCTGCAGATTGATTCCATATCTCAGCCATTGGAAAATGTTAGTACCACCAATACTTCAGAGGCTTTTTCCATCAAACCATGTGGAATAGTGAGACCAATCAATGGAGTTATTAATCCGTAAGTTTAAATATCTTCATACACGAAAAAGGAAGTTGTCAAATTAGCTCATCCATAAATTAACATTTAATAATGTTGGATCACATCATACTATAACATATTTTCAGAATAGCCATAGGTGGGATTACAGAGGCTGAAGGTTCTGTTGTGTGTATTTCGCATGCTGCCTGCCTTCAGACACTGTGGTTCCCTTTACTGGTGTCTTCTGTTTCTGTTTTTGTTTTTTACTCAGTAATTCCCTAACTGAAATATGGGGAGAGGAGTTGGAGGAATCAGAACCCTTGCGAGTTAATATTCTATCTTAATTAAACCTTTATCCTGATTAGTTATGGATGTAATGACTAAATAGTGGTTTTCTGTATTGAAGACATGATTTGTTTGGGGGTTAGTATAAAATGAATAGACTGTTCTTTATTTGCTAAAAAAGAATATTTTGAGATGTTAACATTTCTCCTCTTGTGTAGAGTCCAATCTAGTTTGGCAGACCATACACCCGGAGATGGTTCTGATGCTGAAGAATTACTACATAAAAAGCAACGGTTGAATCTGGTTTCTGCTTCTGCTGATGGTCCATGTGGAGCAGCCCGGACCCGCCCTGTACTAAGCTGTAAAAAACGGAGACTTGTTCGACCCAACAGCATTGTACCCCTCTCCAAGAAGGTCAGTACTGGTATGTCTTGATGTCCTGCCCTGGGTGGAGAGTGTGCTCAGTCAGGTAGGAGTGTTAGAGCTGCTCTTCTAACCTCAGGCATCTTGAACTTTTCTGTAAGAATTAGAAGGAATAGACGTGTTCCGTAACATAATAAATGGGAAATGAATGTGCCACCTGAGGTATTCTTTTTGTCACTTTAGAGAGTGTGTCTTCCTGGATGAGAGGTGTGTCTTGAGATTTAGAAATGAATTCTATTACTAGAAAGAGAGAGATTGTTGAACACTAACAAAGATGATAAAATTCTGAACTACAGGAACTTGTAGATTTGTAAATTTAAAAAATTATTAAATCACAATTTCATAGTAGAGCTTGTAAGAACAATATTGAAGGAAATTAAAACTGTGAAGTTGATTAAACACATTTCAGGCAACATAATCATTGTTTGATTGTTTTTGGTGGCTTTGTTTTGTTCTTAGGAAAATATCTTCAATTTTATGATAGTTTTAACAAAATTTTTTCATAACTTCTTAAAAGAGAAAGAAGTGTAGAAGAGGTTTGCTTTTTTATTAGTTGATCTTCAATCAGGAATAAAAGAAACTTCAGAAAATTCAGCAGTTTTCTCACTTCTAAATTTTGACCACCAAAATCTAAACTTCTTTTCTAAGAGAAAAGTAGAGAAGGTAGGGTAAAACAAAACAGTAAGTAGTACATTAAAAGAATTAATACATCAGTGTCAGCTGTGGGGAAATTAATCATAGTCATTCTCATCTTTAATGTTTTCTGCAGTTGTGTGTTTGAAACTTGAGCAGGACACAGAGGACAGTTATTTGGGCGTGGGCAAATGAAGTGTCTTCTATTTAATACATAAGATGTGGCATTCTGGTCTTTGTGATAAAGGATGTGTTGGATGCTAAAATGCTACTACAGATTCATGTCCCCTTCTTTCCTCTGATACTGCCAACATTCTAGTGCAGGCCCTCATCCTACACCTTGATTATTACAGTAGCCTGCTGGTGGTTCTGCCTCAAGTCTCGCCCCATTCAGTCACCAGAATTATTTTTCTGAAGTGAGATGCAAACATGATACTTTTTACTGAGTACAATCTTATAGTTTCTTATTACCTTCAGGAGCAAATATAAAAACCTTTTGTTTGACTTTTATAAAACCTTTCCCAACTTGGCCCCTTCTACATTCCCAGTGTCTCTTCTTTTCCTTTAAACTTTCCTTTCCTTAACTCATTTACTCTGTAATCCAGAAGCAGTGGCATCTTGGTGACACTTTGAAACTCTAGTTCGTTCTTCATGCCTGGAGTGCTTTCCTCTTTACATCCACTTCTTGACTTCCTTCAAGACTCAGTTCAAATTCTTTCTGCAAAAGGTCTCTCCCAGTCCCCAGCATTACTAATGCCTTTCCTCTGAGATGATATATGCATTCTTCTCCTCCCTCTCCCTCCAGTCTCACCTCCATTTGTATATTGTTTCCCCGCATTAGAATGAGAGCTCCTTTAGGACAGTAAGGTTTTTTTTGCCCCTTTTTTTCTCCCCAGCCCTTAACAGTGCCTGGCATAATAGTATGAGCGTAATAAATTCTTGACTCATTGATTAACACTATTTAAAGAAATCAAAGGGAGTCAGCTTTTGATTGACCGTTTGAATTACAGATTGTCTACTCCCTGCTACCCAGAATGTTTCTAGGCCACCATACATTCCTTCATATTACACCTTGTTTGTGCTCATTAAAAGCAAATCAATTGTGTAAATTAATGTTAATTTGCTAAGTCATATATATGTAGAAAGGTGTCATTTAAAATATTTATTTCACTGTCAAATATAAAATATTATTTACTATTCACGTTCATTACAACAATCTCTTAAGATCTCCTTAGTCGTCGTTTTTAAATTTTAGTATCAAATCCTGATTGCCATTTAGAATTTGGGTCACCAAAGAAACTTGAGGGGTTTGTTGTATTATAAAACACTGTACTGAGGGCTGAGGCTGTAAGAAGACGTGTTCTCCACCCTCAATGAGTTTATAATCTGGTTATGGAGAAAAGACATGAAATATACCAAAAACGAAATAACCATTCAGCATGATGATACAGAATAATTAGATTCCAGTGAAAGCATACGAACAGATTGTTTTGCAAGTTTAAAAGAGTGAGAGGAATTCAAATTATCATCTAGGAGAAATTTGTAATAGAGATAGATTGTTTTAACCAGACCTTGAGAGATAAGATTTAAGATAAGCAGAGAGGAAAGGATGAGGAGGGAGGGGGCACCATTTATAGGCAAGTCAGCTTGAAGCAAAGTGTGCATGGAGGCCAAAGAAGGCTGGTAAGTTTCTAGGACAGTGAGGAAGCTGGTTTTACCTAGAACTGACTCAGGTATTTGCTTTTAAGTTACTTTAGAAATTCTTTGAATTGACTGTAGTGTCTTGCCAGAGAGCCTTACATATGAACGTATGATAAGGTTTCTTACATATATCACTTCGGAAGTTTGTCTATTTAACAATAAGAATTACTGAAACCTGTTCAGTGGTGGGTGGGTACATTTACATTTCATATATATGTGTAAGAAACCACTAGTAGGTGCTGAAAGTCATCGAAAGATTAATAGAATAAAGCGTCATCTAGTCTAAAGTTTGAACTGTCCCATGGGCCCTTTGGAACTTTTTAATGTTTGTGAAAAAGGAAAATAACATGAAACTAGTATTTTATTCAGTGTTAAACTCCAATAGAAATAAGATTCCTGTGGGTCTCATATTGACTTAGAAAAACTACAAACTAACATGTATGTTTTATTGTATTTTTATTTATTTTGTCAGACATTTCCTAATTACATCTTAGAAGTTTGACTCTTCTGATCTACAAGATAGATTAGAGCAGGGAGAGATGGGGGCTGATTTTAGTGCCTTGGGCATCAGTTCCCAGAATGAGCAATATAAAGGAAGACACCCAATAATAGACACGCAAAGCATGAAGTACAGAGATGTTTGTGACTTAGTACGTGTGAGAGAGCAGAGGGGGCCTGAAAGTTTGAGGGGGAAATGATATAATTCATGGAAATAAGGGCATTAGTAGAGGAGAAATAGTTTTGAAAAGGGAAGATGTGTTATCTTTGAATACCTGCTATTTAGAGATTGTTCTTCATGTATGTGTTTGAATTTTGTGTGTGATTAAAAAAAGTTATCTTTTCATGTTGATGATAAATCACATTGCCTTTTAGGCCTTTTATTGTGGCAGATGTAAGACTGAACCATTATTTTTGGTTCAAGTTGGACTTGTTTAGCTTAAGTTGTATATAAGTGTGGTCTTCTGCAGTAAGGTACATGGGTATTTGTTAGGCTTTCTGGGAAGATGATTTTCTTTGTCCTATTAGCTACCAAAAAACCTAAGGTTATTAGTAAACCTGATGTTTGGCATTTATAGTTTGGAATCTAAATGGGTGACTGGTTTCAGTAATTCTTGTTGTTACAAGGACAAACTTCTGCAATGATTTATCTTCTAGTTTTGAATCTTAGAGAGTTATTTTAATTTGTTAAATTGTGGTAGTAAAAGCTTCTATAAGCACTAGAATTATTATTGATAATTGATGAAATCTAATTAGTTGAAGACCTGGGAGAGACATGCTTTGATATTATCACAGAACCTATATTCTACACAAGAAACTAGTACCTGCCCTTGAGGATAACCAGCTAGCAAATGGGTTCGCCAGTATTCATACAATCTGTTCATGAAAATCTCAGTGACATCCACTGTCCCAACTTTGTGTCTGACAGGGTGCTGACTTTCTCTAAGCCTAATCATAGCAAAGAAACAGCTTACTTCAAATACAGACCAGGCCTATTTAAAGTGTTTTTCCTACCCCAAACTAAGCCATAATATCTGGCCTTCCTGATTCAGCATTTTACTTTCAACCCTAACTCCCCCTTGGAACTCTCCAGAGTACTTTGCCCAGTTGTCTTAATAGTACTTTTCCCCTCACCTTCCCTGAAACTGAAGCTTGGTGCCAAATCTTATTCTCTTCCATCATCAGTACTTCTACCCCTGCTTCCCTTTCTGGTCTTCCTTTTTGCTATTGAACCCTAGCCTTAGATCTAAAGTTTTTTTTATCAGGGATATTATGGAGTCAAGAATTTTTAGAAGTGATGATGGGTAATTAGAATTCTGCTTTCAGAGAATTTTTGGTTGAAATCACAAGTTGTAACCACTGGGCTCTTCACAGAGGCATTCCTGGTCTTTCCTGGTCTGTTCATGTCCAAGAGAGATTGTGTAACTCCCTCAAAAATGCAATCTGTTATGTTCCTGTGTAAAGTACAACTATTCAGCAGTGTAGAGACAAAGTATAAAGATTTCGCTTAGCTAAGTCAATACTAACCCTTTAATTGGATTGTCAAAGTGCTAGGTATGGCTTCAAGTATTAACAAAGCCGTTCAGGCATTGATAGTTAAACACATTGGAGATGGAATTTTAAATGTAAAAACTCAGGAAAAAACACTAAAATTTCAGTCAAAAACTTTTAATACAAATTAAACTAATCTGTCTTTTTTGGACTGTTAATTTTCTATTTTACAGATCAGGATGAATGTATTTTAGGACCAGAACTCTTCTATTGGTGGCCAATATGGGTAGCTGCCTTTTCACTGTGCATTTTAAGAATTTTTTATAGTCCTGTCACAGTAGAGACATAAGTAGATGGTGACAAACCTTTGTAGGTTGCAATCAAGTGCTTTTAAACTTGTCATGTTAATATTCTAACTCTCTGTCACTCCCCACCCTCCTAAAAATGTATCCCTACTTTCTAGTTTGTTTCCAGCAACGCCTTCCTTCTTGTCTTTTAGACTCGAGACCTCCCTTCCACCTCTAAATGATCTTATATATAACTCTTTGTCATTTGTTGCTTCTAGCTCAAATCATTCAGCAAGTTCTTTGCATCTTCTACTTACCTCTCAGTGTTAGGAGAATCAAATGAGATGAAATGCTTTTAAGTGCCAATTTTTGTTCCATTCCCACTGTTCCCATGCCGGTTCAGACTGTTTCTTATCATAACTGTGACAGTTTTTCTGTGTCCGTTATCTTCACCCTCTCGTTCATCTGTGAAGCCTTCGTAGAATTTGTAGAATCATTGCTCTGCAGGAAGTTGTAGGGATCACCTAGAACTGATGAGGCTGAGGGAGAAAAGGGGCCGGCCCGCCGCCGCGAGATGCGGTGGAGGCGGGATTTAAACCCAGGACCCAGGTCTTCTGGTCTAACAGTGACACCGCCCCTAATGCTGTCAGCTACTGCCGAGTCAAAAGTCTACACAGGGACGCTGATAAAACGAGCAATGAAGGTTTGTTCATAGCAATTAGACACATTCTGAGTTTATGCCATGTTGCTGTAAGAGGATTTATCTTGGATCTTCTTGGATTAGAGAGGAAGGAGAAAGTCCCCTCTAAATTGGGAATTGGATCAAGAATACAAAGTGATGAAGAAATTGCATGACAAACTGCTACTACTATCATTTCTCTCTAAAATGGTTCTAACCTATAACAAGTACACAGCACTAGATTCCTAGTAGAGATAACTTGAAGGCCTTTTCAGATATCATATGTAACTCTGAATCTTCCACAACTTGTAAATGTATGGCTAGCATTCCACGTGCAGCTGTCATGGTGAACCCCACAGGCAAATGTTTATGATCCAATTGTCTGTTTTGGACACTCTTGTAAATCACATTAGCCCTTGTCAAATATTGGAGAAATTGTAGTACTGTATTTGTGTTTTTTTGTTTTTTGTTTTTTTAAAAGGTAGAGGAGGTTAGGATAAAACTTGGAAAAAGCATTTCTCAGAAGCCAGCAGAGATGTCCTTTATCAGTATATAAAACTACTGGGCTTTGGTCACTATTACCTTATAATGAGTTTTCAGGAAAGGTGAAATACTGATCAACACATGAATCTAGTGAATATTAAGAAATCTTCCTTTTATATTGGGATTGGGGGGGGAATAATGAAGAAAGAAAATGAATTCCAAATTGAATATAAGCACAACTTTGTAAAGATTAATATAAATATTAAAAATTCTGTGCATTAGGGGACAGTACCTTCAGTAGTATTGCAGATGTGCACCGTAGTTAAGGTGTCAGGTTCCACCTCTTTATATATAGGACATAGAATGTTTAAACTTGAAAGAACATCAGTATCTACTCAAGTTACTGTATTTTAAAGATGGGGAAACTGAGGATCAACAAGGTTAAGTTCTGTGCTGAAGATTGTAAAATGATGAAGTATCACTATTAGATCCAGAACAGAGCTTTTATGATTTCATTAGAGTACTCTTTCTGCTGTAGCGTGCTACATCCTGAATTTTATTGTCAAGGTGATTTTGGAAATCTGTGGCACCTGACTGAGTGCTGATACCAGCTGCCAGCGGAGTTATTCTATGTTAGGAATTCTGGAATTACTTTACCTTCTCTCTGCACCCCCCAGCTCACAAGGAATAAAGCACAATGCACGGGCATCTGGGTTATTTACTACTAGGGTCCAAGTGCTCATAGTTGTTGTTTTCCCCTTTATAGGTTCACAGAAGCAGTACTATACGAAGCAGCTGTGATGTGAATGTTTCCTGTGTACTCTGTGGTGGTTTAAGCAGTGGTGGTACTACAATGCCTCCTGAGATCCAGTATGAAGCTCCCCTGTTGGAGCGTCTCTCCCAGTTGGACTCTTGTGTTCATCCTGTACTAGCATTCCCAGACGGTAAGTTGGGTTTCCTGACTATTAGATCTAGTGCTCAAGTTGACTTCAGGGGAGGGTGGGGTGTGGAGGGAATCCTCTTGTACTTCATTACTGAGACACTGTCTTACTGTCCAGTGAAAGAGTTTTCACTTAGATATGCTCAAGACAGTAAGAGGAAACTTCATGTCTGCGGAATATAATTAACATAACCTAAATTCTCCGAAAGAGCCGAAAGTAGAATTCCAGGGGGCTAAAAAAACTGAGTGTTGCCTAAGGGTGTGTGCTGTTAGGAACATGAGCATAGTGCTTGCATGTAAAAACTGTGTAGAGAAGTCAGACTTAGCTTACACTTTGGTTAAGGGCTTAACATATTTAAAAGAGCAGCATTAAGGTTAATCAGTCTTGAAAGTCAACATAATCAGGAGTATCAAAAAATAGTTCCGTTAGCTGAGTGGTCCAGTGAATAGGAAAAGTATAGAATGCACTGTTTTAAGATGTACAGCCCCAGCAACACAAGCAAGTCTATTCTACTTGAACCATTTGCATTTGCTCTGAGACTGAGGCATCAGTGACTTGCTTTTGTTTGTCAGAGCGATGCCTAAAAGTAGCCAAGGTCTACTCTGCTGCAGAGGCTCAGAATTTGGCAGATTTTCCGTTTCCAAAGTCACAGAGATTCCTGAAGAGATCATGGGACCTTTGATTTGGACGAAAATCTTAGAGATCTTCTAATCCAGCCTCTCTAGGAGGAAATGCTCATCTACATTTATTTTAACAGTTAGAATGACGGGGATGTTACCGTTTCTTGAGTCCAGCTCTTCCATAGTAGTTGGAGAGTTCTTTTTACCAAGCAAAATCCAGCTTTACAGACCCACAGAATGGCTGCAGCTTCTTTGTAACAGTGCATTCTGAAAACAAGTGATTTTTTTTTTTTTTTTAGCTCTCTATCCTAAATCTCATCTTCCTTGGATTAAATAGCCCATCAGCTCCTTGTTTCCTGACTTCTTTACCTGCTTTCTTCTCTTGACCTCACAGCTCCTTGTGTCCTACTGCCCAAGACTAATTTTGACTATGGAAAGTCATGAGTTCTAAGATGTTCTACTACCACATAACTTTTGGTAAGGAGAGGTGAAAAGATTAGAGTTCAGTAGAAACTTAAACCATGAGATTTGGGACCAGAAATGATTAAATAAATCTTAGAATTTATTAGTGAAAAGGATTAAAAATATGTTCATCTGTGCTATAATAGTTCCCCCTCTTCTATTTGGATTGTAGCCAGATGTATACCAGCCTGCCCAGTGGTTCCAGCCTTCTCTCCCTGCCCAATTCTAATATATGTCTTTAGTCATTGCCCATAGCGACATGGTATGAGCATCCGTGTACAAAAAACTGCTCATTTGTATGGGCATCTGGCTGTTTTGGACTGAAGCTAGTAGTAGTAACACTTTCCAGGCCACTTTGATAAGAGAAATCCATTCTTCCTGTTCCAAGAAAATCAGCCCTTTTAGATGCAGCCTTGGGACATCCTGGCACAGTGAAGAGAAATTGTTCTTTGGTGATCAGGAGACTTGGGTTCCAGTTCTATATCTGATCCTTACTAGCAGTGAAACCATGGGCTTGTTAATTAACCTGTCTCTGAGACTCAAACTACAAAGGAATCATTCATTATTTTGCATCATTGAAAAGCATTCCATTTATGGAATTCCTTATGTGGATGAAATTGCAGATTGGGTCCGCCCAAAATGACAGCAACAGCAACCACAGACAGCAAGACTTTGAAGTATTAATAAAGGCACAGAGTCAAGGCAGGACCTTAGAGCTAGCTCATCTGGCCCAACCTCTACCTTCGGCAACAGTTCATGTTACATTGAAGAATGTTTAAGAAGAAGGGGACATGATTTGTTTGTTGCTGAGGATTTTTATTTTCTAAATAAAATTTTGTGATGAAGCACCTACAGTTTTGCTCATATAAAGGACAAAACCCATACTTCAAACCTTCAGCTGATAACCATGAGAATATTTTTTTCAGGCAATTTTTACATCCATTATTGGGCAACTAGTGGTGCAGTGTATCGATAGAGCACCAGTGCAGGAGTCAGGAGGACCTTAGTTCAAATCTCACCTCAGACACTTGACACTCACTAGATGTGTGACCTTGGGCAAGTCACTTAACCCCAACTGCCTTAGCCTGGGTCATCTCCAGTTATCCTGATGAATATCTGGTCATTGGATGACTCTGGAGGAGAACTGAGGCTGGTGACCTGCACAGCCCTTCCTCACTCAAAACAAAGTCAAGTTCAAGTCATGTCACCGTTTCTCTTCTTTGGCAACGAAGGAGGAACACACATCCATTATTGCCTTGGAGCATTTTACAGAAAGACTTCCAGAGACCTACTACCCATTTGACCTCAAGACTTCTCCCCCTTCACCTGCTGCTGCTGTTGTTGCTACAGACCCTCTGCCATGCGGCCCCCACCCCAACTCCCTGGGCAGGCACCAAGCAGTTTTGCCACACCACTACCCACCTTTCCCTTCCATTTACTATAGCCCCCCTGCACTTTATTTTGAGTCAGAACATAAGCTAAGGGTATCTGTAACAGTCACCTAACAGGTTGGGAGCAGGTAAGAAATGAAAGAAGTCCCCACCCCTCTTCTAGGACTGTAGCAGTAAAAGATTTGTTAGAATTATGTAATTATGTAAGTTAGAAATCTGAAAGCATTTTCGTCATGGAAACATTGTTGCACCCCCTATGGAAGTTACATAGTATAAAAGTACTGCTACATTTTAGGTATAAATAGGTTTGGGAGATGATGTGGGAACCTAAATCACTTTGTACAACATTCTTTCTATGAGAAAATGCTTCCTTTATGCCAATCAACTGAGAATAAAGTGACTTTGGGAATGCAGCTCATTTCTACTTTGGGAGCTGCCGTTATCACTGTGTAGATCTTCACAGGGTGGTACTGTTATTGTCCTTATTTTACAGAGGAAAGTGAGGCTGAGAGATTAAGTGACTTAGGGTTACAGAGCTGGTAAGTTTCTATGACAGAATTTGAACTCACCTTTCTGACTCCAGGCCCAGTACTTTTTCTTTGTACCACCTAGCTACCTTTTACTTGTTTTCATGATAGCAGCCATATGAGGTAGGTAAAGTATTTTCATTCCTATTTTACAGATGTAGAAATAGGTTTAGAGAGAGATGAAGTTATTTGTCCGGGTACTCAGAGTCTGGAAATGAGCTCAAACCCGGATTCCTTAGGGGTAGGTAGACAGATAAAAAGGGCCATAAATGTTTGTTTTATGTTTCAGGTATTCCAGTCTTTGACTTTATGGATATATGGTCAATCTATTTAGTTTTCTAATTTTGTCCAGTTTGGGGTTTTGTTTTTTTTTAAACAGAGAATAATGAATTTTACTTACCTGTGTTCTGTGTGACTGCATTCCATTCTTTTTGATTTCTGTAGAGTTCCTGATTTTCACCGTCGTTGCCTGCTGTGCAGAAGCTCCTAGCTTGACACTATGAGTGGAGTGGTTTTGTTTTGTTTTTTTAAATATGCTTCTTCCATTTTGCCAGATGCAGATCTCAGCCTTGGTAAAGCCTAGGAGGACCAGTGAGTCCTGAGAAATTCCCTGGTGCTGCTTCTGGTGGTGGTTATGAGTGTGTAATAACCATTTGGCATTGCTATGGGAGGTGCTTTGTCCCTTTGTTAGCTTCCTTGATTAAGTCCAGTTAATCTTTAACTGGAAATGCAGATGATGTAATAACTTTGGTGAAAAGCACGAACTTCAAAGCAGAAGCTTAAGTGCTTGGTCAAGATTGCCACCTGCTGGTCAAAGAAGTGCATGCATTTTACCTGCCTATGGAGGGATAATTTGTACATTTTCTCTGATCATGCCACCTAAAGCAGTGGAAGGAGAAATGAATATTGTCTAGTAATCATAAGATTTACTTGAAGAAATAAAGGGCCATGAGGGAAAGCTTTTCAAGGCAGTTATTCTGAGTAACTTTAGTAATTTCTGCTTGCTCCTTCTATTTGACCAAAGACCTAAAAGCCTGCATTTAAATAGGTTTCTTCTCTTTGACAGACTTTTTTTTTTAAAAAAAAAAATCACTTAGGCTGTTTAGAACGTAAACGACTTCTCCCTGAAGTACTTGTTCTCATTTGTTGTAGACTTCTTTCTTACTTCTTCTATTATTTAATCCTGTTCAAAACTTGAGTTAATGTATCAATTTTTACATGAGACAGGTTCTTAATATATTTGGATACTTGGAATTTTCCTCATTCAACCAGAGCATGAAATTAAATTCACAGTTCTTGGGTAGATCTTTTTGTAGATTGTCAACTGTGAAAGTCAACTAAAGTACTACTACTGTTCAGTTTTTTATGAAAGTGTTCAGCAAATTCACACACTGTGTGGTATAATAAAACCATATTTTATCGTTAGGTGGAAGCACTTCCTATTTGTCATCAGAAAATGTGGGTTCTGATCCTAATTCTAATACTGTACTTAATAACTGTGAATCTAGGCAAATTGCCATATCTGTAATATCCATATCACAGAGGCATTATGGTGTAATAGATAGAAAGCTGGCTTTGAAATCAGGAAAACCTGGGTTTAGGTCTTTAATATACTACTTGCTATGTGACTCCAGGCAAGTGACTTGCCTGTCAGTACTCCTAGGAAAACCTATAAAGCCTGGAATACCAGAGAAAGTGCAGGTCTGCACCAGTGGAAAGAGTTCCTCCCTGAAAACTCCTCCTGTGAAATCATAACCTACCTCCCAGGACTCCTGTCAGGAAAATGCTTTCAGTAAAGTGTGAACTGGTGATGGAACACTGACTTACCTTGGCCTGTGTCATAGCCCTCTCAAAAGCAGGAACCATATTTGAACAGAACTTGGAGTCTTCCAGGATCAATCTTGCCCACTTGAGGGAATGAAGGGGAAGTGCTTATTGGGTCAGTGAATGCTTCTGTTCTAGAACAAATGCCACATGGTATTTGGAGTACATCTCAGTAGTTTCCCAAGCATGCTGTAGTATGATTGTACCTATTCTTCAGCCTTTCTCCTTGCATTGTTGATAAATTAATTTCAACTTTATGTTCTGTATAAACTGTCCAAGAAACATGATATTGTCCTTTAATCTACTAATTAGTCAAAAATGTTTTAATGTGTATCAGTTCACCACTTGTCTTTTCTAAGTATAAATCAGGGTCCGCTGTGAGGGTCTTAACTTTTAGAAAAAAATATGGCACTTGAGTTTATTGAGTAAGTAAAGGGGAACAGACTGTGTGTAGTAAAACTTTTATTTTTAAAGGCTGATGTACCCCTGGATGTTGATCACAAAGTAAATATTCCTTATAGTTTTAGCATTTTAAAATTTTGTTTCTAGCTTAAAAGACATGAGTCCAATACTAGATAGGATAGGAAAAATCATAATCTGAAATTCCCACTTAGATACAAGGATTTTGGAGAAAAGTCTCTCAAATTGTTAGCAGTCTTGGTCAAAATATATAAATAATAAAATGCTCACATTTAAAAAATGTTTACTGAAGTTCACTGAAGGCTCAATAGCTTAGGTTGCTTTCGAGAATGAGGGCCATGAAATCCTTTGAGAGAAGCTCTGTAGTACTCAGATTATCATTGATGGAATTTGGTACCTGCCAGGGAGATTATTCCAACTATTCCTGAGAATCAAGAGGTTATTTATTCTGTAGCCTTCTTACATATAAAGAGCCTTCTTGTTAACAGCCCCTGGACTTTTTCTACATTCACTGGTCAGAATATATTAGTTATATCAACCATCACTATATTGTAACAGGAAGAAAAGTTCCCTTAGGGAAGGAATTACTAGTTGAGGATCAGGTTAAGAGACCTAGGGTTCTTGTAGATAGAAGTATTATTAAAGGGGGAAAACTTAAGCCCTTTATACTGAATGACCTGCTTGTGGGGTAAACATACTCCTAAAAAATATGCTAAGCTTATTGTCAGACTAAGGAAGAAATAAAGAGGTAGAGATAAGACAGGTTCCTTATTTATGAACACTGTGGTTAGAAATGGTTAAAACTCACTTAATATAGGGCAAGATGCCAAGAGGATAAGGATATAGATTTTTTAACTGACCTACACTGTTGTTTTGTGTCTCCTATAGATGTTCCCACAAGCCTGCACTTCCAGAGTATGCTGAAATCTCAGTGGCAGAACAAGCCCTTTGAGAAAATCAAACCTCCCAAAAAGCTTTCACTCAAGCACAGAACACCCATTCCGGGCAGCCTTCCTGACCCTGTTCGTAAAGATAGGCACAAGTTGGTCAACTCCTTTCTAGCAGCAGCCAGTAAGTTTGCGGGGAGGGAGAACGGTGGAAGGTGTGATAAGGTGTGTGCATGTCTGTTAGGAGGGCTTCAATTTCTTTGTCTATTCTTGGGAACTCTCATATATTCTCCATTCTTCGATATGTCTACATGCCTTGTTGGGAATACTTGTTGGCCGAGAGATATTTGAAACTCAATGGGAAATCCACCTATTCTGACTCCATTGAATTTTGGGGAAATAAGCTGTTATTATTATTCAGGATACTCTTGGATTTTGGAGAGAGACCTGTGGAAGATACAACAACCCTGGTTATTTTTAGATCAGCCAGTAGTTAATATTAGTTGACCTACCCCTTTCCTTAAGATCCATTACTGCTGATGGTACAGTCAGACTCCTTCAGCCATGCTATAAACCCCAAATTGTCTTTGACTCATGTCTCTCCTTTAACCCCCACATCCAATCAGTTCTGCTTCTGGAAGTCTCACTTAACATCTATTCCTTCCACTCCTCCAGCAATCCTAATTGAGGCCCCCCCTAGACACTTCTTGTCTAGCTTACTGTAGTAGCTTCCTGAGTGATCTCTCTACCTTCACTCTCTTTTCTTTCACACTGCTATCCCTTTAGTAATCTTAATTTGCTGCTGATAACCATTCAAAAATGACCGATTCCTCTTTACCCATCAAGTAAAGTATAAGTTCCTTATCCTGGCATTCAGTGTGGTCTTCACAGTCTGGCTCCAGGCTTATTTTGCATGACTCCTTTCTTTCATATACTTTGTGCAACCTTTCATTCTTCTCATCCTCTCTCAGGTATCTATGCTGTTGCTTATGTTGTCTCTCTGTGCCTGAAATGAGTTCTTCCTACTGTGCTCTGGGCTTGGTGAAGTCCTTTTGTTCTTTCACTTGAAGCCCTCCTGTCTCTTCCTCCCAACTTCCAACTGAAAGCAAAATTTACATAGCACTTTGTCTGGAAGACTGTTCTTTCTCTTCATGTTTTTTTTTTAATCACTTTTCTTCATATGGGTTTCTGGATTTTTCCTCTCTCTCTCCCCTAGCCTTAGAATGTAAGTTTCTTAAGGATTGAGACATCTTTGTATCCCCAGAACCTAACAATAGTGAGTTGTAGTACACCCTTTTCTGTTCCAGATCTGTGATTTCATTCATGTAGAGCAGTTTACCTGGTGAGAAATCCCCCTCTACCAATGCAATTAGCTATGACTGCATCTCATAGTCTTAAGAGAATAGCCTGGGACACTGAGTGGCTCAACTCAGTAACATCTTTAGCTGCCATGTCAAGGATGTGCCAATGACAGGCCTTATGCTTAGGTCTTCCTGACTCCATGGCTGGCTCTCTCTCTCTCTCTCTCTCTCTCTCTCTCTCTCTACTACACTAAGCTACCTTTCTTGTGTACATAGCTGCTTAATTAATATTTACTGAATTGAATAAAGGCACAGCCCTTTTCAGAATATGTCTGTAAGTCAAGTTCGAGGCTCTTTGGAGGGTGTGATGTCATTACCCAGCAATGACATTAGACCTGATCACCTGCCACTGGCTGTGTTTTCCCCCCACCCCCAGTTTGCTAGTCTGGGGTACACAGTTGACATGAGAGCCCAGCATCTTCAGGCACCCTTCCTCAACCAGAAAGAGAGAGGAAAGAAGACATTGCATAGCTCTTTTTCTGTTCCACTCTTCAGAGCTCTCCCATCACCAAACCCGGCCTGACAAGACCCACAGGCAGCACTTAGATGATGTAATGGCTGTGTCCATGGCAGAGAGAGTTACAGCGCCTAAAGCAGAGCGCTTGCTCAACCCTCCACCTGTGCATGACCCAAACCAGAACAAAATGCGATTGCGAGACCATTCATCTGAGAGAAGTGAAGGTAGGCAGCCAGGACCAGGCCTGGCACCTGTACCTGCACCTGTGTCTGCTCAAGGCTTTCTGAGGCCACCTGGGCTTCTCTCAATTCCCCTCCCTCCCCAAATCATCTTTACCCTTCAGATTCTAGGGATGCAGCAAAGTGGTGGGAAGCCTACTGCTACTAAAATGCAGGGCACTTCTACTGCTATAGCAATTTCCTAGCCACCCACCTCCCACCAAACCTAGTTTGCTTTTGTCTCTTTACTCCTCTAGGCTTTGAAGGCTTTTTCATATCAGATGTATTTCACTGGCATTTTCAGTTTGAGCTAAACATGCAACTGCTTAAGGGAATTTAACCATTTAACTTTCTCTTTCCTTTCTTTTAACCACTGCAGTGCTGAAACATCACACAGATGTAGGCAGTTCAAGCTATTTGACAGCTGTCACCCACCACCCACCACCCAGCCCCTTGGTACGACAGCTCTCCTCTTCCACCTCGTCAGATGGCTCTGTGCCCACCAGCTCAAGTTCACAAGGCACAGTTACCACGTCTGTAAGTATTTGGTTTGATGTGAACAGACATCCTCTTTTGAAGATTGCAGCAGTTTAGGTGATGGAGACAGTGATTAATCCCTCAAAGAAACCTGAAATCACAGAAGAAATAGGTTGGGGCGGGGGGGGGGGGGGTGTCTAGAAATCCAGATCACAATAATGCACCAGTTTTTGTATAAGAAGATAGATGCTGCTTCTGATACAATGTTAGTGGGATCTATTTTTATAGCTATATTTTACTCATTTGTAGGAATGGGTTTGTGCCATCCATCCACATTGTCTTACTGACTAGCTTTCTTAGCCTCTGATTGCGAGATGACTCAGGTCTAGTCTTGCCATTTATGACTTTTGGAACACAATGAAATTGACCATTGCAGGGATCAAGTTTGGCCTCATTGATCCTGTATTGTAATCAAAGGAGTTTAAATCAGTGGAGAATGATAGGTATTTAGAAGCTAAATTAGGATTTGGGTGACAATTTCTCTGGGTTTTAAAAGAATAGGTCTGTGCTTTAATTTTTACTTCCTTTTTAGACTATTGCTAATAATTCTAGAAGTAGTTGTTTGACCAAGGGCAAATGTCTTAAACTTTCTGAGCCTCAGTTTTGTAATCTATAAAATAGGGAAAGTGTTACTTTCTACCTAAAGGGTTGTTAGGATTCAAAGTACTTTGTAAATTGTAAATATTTTGCTCTCTGAATAGATAATAGGATGTTATAATAGATGGAAAACATACCTCAAAGTCAGGTTTAAGTTACACCTGAGTTCAAGTCATACCTGATCTTTGTTGAATGTGTGACCCTAGAATACTAAAGTGCCAGTGTGCATTGGTAAAGGGAGTTCCTTTACCTGGGAATTCCTCTCCATCTCAATAAAAGATAAAAGTTCCTTCTCTGTCCCTCAAATCCTACTGTGGAAAGGTTTTTATAGGTATAGATAGAAGTGCTAGAGTAGATAAGTGCTGGACTTGGGACCAGAAGGACCTGAATTCAAATTCTGCCCCAGCTGCTTAAATTCTTTAAAGAGTTTTCCCTCATTACAAAATAAAGAAACTGAAATGAGCAGTTGGACTTTTGAGGTCCCTTCCAGCTCAAAATCCACAGTCCCCATAATTGTTTTTGAATGCTAATGTTCCCTTTAGATCATTAGCATCAGTGAGGCAGATGAACATTTTTTAGATTCTAGATTCCTAGTGGTTTGGGACTACAAAGCAATCTTTATCTCTGTACAGCATTCTCTTAAACTGAGTATTAAAAGTTAGGGATCAAAACCGTACAAAAAGTGCTCTACGTCTGTCATGTCAAACTCAGAAAGAAATGGTTCCCTGCTGACTGCATATTGACTTAAAAAGCTACAAATTTATATTATCTGTATTTTATTTTTATTTATTTTGTTAATTATTTCCCAGTTAGATTTAAATTTGGTTAGAGAGTACTTGGCCTAGGTTGAGGAACTGTGGGAGGACAGATACATTGATGTCCTGTTGGTCAAAATGAATTGATTGAGCTTGTCAGGATTGCAGTTAGGAATTAAATTCAAAAAGTTACCAGACAGAGAATATCAGTTTGACCCAGTGATAGCATTGCGAGGCCTATGGTCCAAAGAGATGAAGCCATGTGTACGAAAATATCTGTAGTAGCAAATGATGGCATATGAATGTAATGGAATATTACTGTGATATGAAAGGTGGATTTAGAGAAATCTAGGAAGACTTGTAGGAACTGGAGTTCCAACCAGGAGAACAGTTTATACAGTGGCTACAATAGTATAAAGGAAAAAGTTATGAGAACTTAAGAACTCTAATTAGTGTAGTAACCAACCATGACTCCAGAAGACTTTGAGTATGCTTTGTACCTCTTAGCAAAGAGGTGATTTGTGTGACTTACTTGTAAAAATGGAGAGCTTTCGGGGGAGAAGAGGTAGCCATTGTGATGCCAAAGAAAAGGAGGAGAAAAAGAGCATCAGTGAATCATTTTTACATTAGAAGGGCCAGATGTATCAATTGATGCAAAAAATGATGATAATTTTACTTTATTATAAAATGTTCATCCTCTTTACGGACAGAAATTTGCCCTGGGTCAGTTGATGCTGCTTGGTCCTTCTGGTGTTAAGAATTCACAAAGGAAAGCAGAATGAATCTTGGAAAGAAACACAGACAAGAATAGTAGTATTAGAAATATACCATGGTAAATTTGAAATGTGGCTTTACAAAAACAAGCCATATATAGTAAAGATTCTCTTTTCTGTTCCTTGTCCATGGAGAAATCTGTATGTTTGTGTCAGGTGCATAATAATAAAGGGAAATTTTTTTTAGGTTAGTGAAATTTGGGGGGGGGGTATATATACAGTGTAATCAAACATGCACTGTGTATACAAGAACTTAACAAATTAGTCAAGAACTTAACAAATTAGTAATTTTGAGGGGATCGGAAGTAATTTGTTTCAGTGACCCATAGCCAAAAACCTTGTTGGCATGATTTACAAAGCACTTTTTACAAACACTTCTATTTACTAGTTACAATGGTTCTATAATATGGGTTAAATTAAAAATTTCCCTTTAGAAATTAAAGAAGGAAGCAGATAAAGAGGGCAGTTTAATGGATTATGGCCACACAGCAGCAGAGCTCAGGGCAAAAAGTTTAGCCATTAAGATCCTTATCTGTTTATTGTCCCCACATTGTCTTTTATGATTTCTTCAACTACTGAGTGGCTGAAATAAATTTTTGTGCAAGGTATAGGGCAAGAACAGTCACTTTTCTCATAGTGTCTTTATCATATGTTTAGGATACCACTCCCCTAGTGTTTTGGGTTTGATTGCAGTTGTATGGTCACCATGGCAGCATGTGTGTCATCCCACTGTTTCCCTTTGGCCTCTGACAGCTTACTGTTCTTTTCCAGTCTCCTCCAGGACCAGAGTATTTGCCACCTGCCTTCCTGGGGGCATCTGGGCAGCAAGCCCAATTGGATATTCTCTTCCCATTAAAGGGGAAGCATTAGCTTCCTCCATTTACTCCTTAGGCTTCCCAACTGGTACACATTCTCCTTATCTTGCTGGACCCTGTGGAATCCTGTATTTGTTGGATGTTGATCTTTTTAGCTTCCTTTAAAAAGAAATCATTTTAAGGGAAGGCCCCCTGTTATAGGTACCCCCACCTTCCTTCTGTCCCATCACTAACTTCTGCTAGATGTGATCTGAGCATCGAAAGGGCAGGAGGATGGTGAACAGCAAGGAGACTCAGCTTAACTAGAGTTCAGAATCCCCAGGGAGAATGCCCTCCATAGCACATGCTATCTTATGACCTGTTTAGCTACATCCATCCCTCTAGAAGACACACACACACACACACACACACACACACACACACACACACACATTCAGAACTCTTGTGAGTTCTGAATGTCATCAGTAATACTAAAAAATAATGGCGGGGGGGTGTGCAGGCAGTGGAAAGAAGAACAAGAGAAAAGCAGTGAATTAAAAATATGAAAATTTTATGCAGTGCCACTAAAGAGATTGACCTGCCTTTATGAACTATGGGGGATTTTACCTGACAGATTGTCTGGGACGGAAAATTGAGGAGTCTGTACCTGGGTTTTGAGTTGCACATATCCGAATTGGCACTCCTGGAGCCCGCCCATGTAAGGGACTTCTGTAGCTAGGATAGGCGACCAACTGAGCTGAACATTTCAAATGATTATGGTTTAGTGGTAAATTTTATTAAGCCATTCAACAGATGGTTTAAAGCCTGCAGCAATTGTGTCTCCATGTTAAACTTGCTTTTATCTCCTTGCAGCAACCTGTAAGGAGGAGACGTGGAGAAAGTTCATTTGATATTAACAACATTGTGATCCCGATGTCTGTTGCTGCAACAACACGTGTAGAAAAACTACAGTACAAGGAGATCCTTACGCCCAGGTACTCCCCACTCCTTTCAGTTTTTTCCCTTTTCCTCCTCAAGCTGACTTGGAGCTCTTTAATTCTTAGGAGAATGGAGATAATATTTTCCTGGTACATACTTAATTGCTTGAGTATACATAGACAGAGTGGTGAGAATATTTCCTTAGTAGCCTCCTAGTGGTGCTGTGATTTTCCACATTCCAGCGGAGGATAATCTGTTTACTTATGCTTATATTTATGTCTGGGTTATATATCCACACCTATGCTTGGTCTCTTTTACTAGTTCCAGCTGTACAACTTGAAGGACATCTTAACTATGTATTCTATTTTCCTGGTATCTTGCAGCTGGCGAGAGGTGGATCTTCAATCTTTGAGGGTGAATCCCGATGAGGAGAATGAGGAGGTAAGACACAGACAGTATCATCACTGAATCCTCATGGTCCTAAATGATTTCACATGAAAGAGTCTCCTCTTTTCCATAGTCTTGACGCTATTCTCTTTCCTTGTCTCACATACAGACACACGTACACACACACCCTCTCCTCTCTCTCACCACCTTCACTCTCTTTTGTTCCCTATCAATCACTGTCTGGGGGGGAGAAGGGAGAGAAAACATCTGCCAATGAGCCTGCTCCCTTACAGATTGAGGACCTCTCTGATGCAGCTTTTGCAGCCCTGCATGCCAAGTGTGAGGAGATGGAACGAGCACGGTGGTTGTGGACCACAAGTGTGCCACCCCAGCGGCGAGGTAGCAGGTAGGGCTGATATCAATATGTGAATGGAGGGTAAAGAGTTAGCAAGTTTTTTCTCTTCTAAATGAGGGAAGGCACCATGTATATCCACTCTGTCAGTGACACTTGTATGATGGCAGTTGTCACTGTGGGACACATGATAAACTGGTATTTGATTTGAGAGGCAGCCTGTCTTTAAAAAGACATCATAATATTTGGATTACCTGCTTCATGGGATTATTGTGAATACAGTAATTATTAAACATGAGCACTATCTTCTATTGGGACCAGGGGCCATTTATAGAGTGAAAAGTGCTGTCTGGAATTAGACCTGCAGTCTAGGCATTCATAGTGGAACTGCATATTGTGGGTGCTCATGTCTTTACAAAGGTTTTGTTCTAATATTCCATGTAGGATCAGGATGACTTGCTGTTTGAAGGGAGGTGGTGTACTGAAGGTTTGGAGAGAGAACTTGTGGTGGAGAAGAGTAATGATAGTAGCTGACCTTTATGTGATCATTAGATCTGCACTCATGTATTAAGCTTTTACTATATACTAGACACTGTGCTAAGCAGGGGACGTACAGAGAAGGGCAAATGCAATCTCTGCCCTGAGGGAGCTCACATTTCTAATCTGGTGCAGTAACATAAAGAAATACACACTTAGAAGCTAGATACATAGTGGTATCTTGAAGAATCCTTGGGGAAGGCTTGAGTGGTTTAGGACATGGGAAGGGTGTTGGGTTTTACCAGTTGCTCTCTGCAAAGATCCAGGTTCTAAATGAGTTTGATAGTTTATAGATGACCCCTGGGGTTTGACTAAGTCTTCTGCAGCACCATTGCAGTTCCAGGTTCATTCAGCTCTTACCCTAAAGGATATGATTGAGATTGCTTGGGCATCTTGTCCTGACTTTTAGTCAGGTGGGATAGGGGTGATTTTGATTGAGTGATAAACTAGTCAAGTACACTCCTTAGTCTCCCCTCAGTTTTGCCTTTTACCAGCCCCAGCAAATCTACTGGAGTTTTTGGAAAAATTCATAGTCTCAAATCCTGGATCATTCTTCAGAATTTGCATTTGAGCCAAGTTTCACTTTTTCTGATAATCCTCACAACAGCCCTATGAAGTAAACACTGCATGTGATATTTATTTGTGTGTCCACTTACAGGTAATGACAATGAATCTGAGATATTAATGATTTGTCCAGAGTCACATAGCATAATTCAAACCTAGTTCTGTCAACTTCAAATCCCAGTGCTATTCTATATCACAGTGCCCTACCAAAGCCACATTTAGGCATAAGATCTATCCTTGTATTTCTGTTGTACCATATAGTCTCAGTTCATTCGCATCTCTTCTATAGTTTACCTCCACTTCTACTGTTTTAGTAGCAAGAGCCTCAAGTCTCAGACTAGGAAAAAATTTTAGCCCTATGAGGGATCTAATTTGTCTTCCTTGGTCACATATTACATAGGCTTTTCTTTGTGTCCATTTGTATGACCTGACTGAGTTTCGTTTGGCTTTATCCATGCAGGTGTGTGTGTGTCTATCTATGTGTACATCTGTGTTAGAAATGAGCAGATGCCTAGCATCTGTATTTTTGTATTAACTGCAAAAGGAAGGCTTTGAGTCTAGTCAGTCTTCTCAGACTAGGAACCATTGTGGGAAAGTTGGGAAATTTGAGATATCCTGGAAATAGGTAGAAAGGCTATCCTATGCAGTTTATATTAGAGCCTGATTGACTGGAATACTGCCTCACAAATGCCCTCTGACTCTCTGGTTTGGATTCCTTGGTGCAGGTCCTATAGGTCATCAGATGGCCGGACAACTCCACAACTGGGCAATGCCAACTCTTCTACTCCACAGCCTGCTTCTCCTGATATCAGCAATAGCCACTCGATCTCAGAGTTTTCTCACAGTCAATCCCCTCGCAGTCCCATCAGCCCAGACCTGCTTTCTGCCTCCCTCACTCCTATAGCCCGAGAGAATCTACGACATCTGTCCATCGAGGACACCCGTTGTTCCACTCCAGAGTTGGGACTGGATGAACAGGTGAGTTACTTCATTCCTCTTTATGGCGGTGCGGGGGGGGGGGGGTGGAAGAGGTGGGGTAGCTAGAGAACTGGGCCCTTTTGATGATTGTGCATAGCTCTATGTCTGTTCTCCCTGCTTTCCTCTCTTTTTTAAGCCCTTGGGCAAATTCTGGAGGTAATTCTGGTGTGGGAAAAATTTTTGTCCAGAGTGTATACTTTGTGGGTCTATGTAGGCAAAATGGATTCCCTAATCCCTTACTCCTCTTCCCTGGCCATGTTATATGAATTGTGAACCAGAGCACTGGGAAAGGGGAGAAAGAGGGTAAATCCGTGGGTATTCACACCACAACCTTGCCTTCACTTACTTTGTTTGTGCCCTGCAGACTGTCCAACCCTGGGAGCGGCGTAGCTTCCCCTTGGCACATAGCCCCCAGATGGAGTGTGAAGACCAGCTGGATGCGCAGGAGCGGGCAGCCCGTTGTACTCGGCGTACCCCAGGTGGCAAAGGAGGCCGGGAGCTGGACAGTGCACCCACTTCCCCTCCTCTTGCTAGTTTCAAGAGCAGGCACCTGTCAGCATCAGCCACAGTGCAGCGCCCGACCCACAGATGAACAAGCGGAGTTTGAGAGTCCAGCTGAACGAACTCAATAACTTGGCATTAAAGCTTCAGAAATCTCTGTGTTTGATATTCAAACATCATATGCCGAAAATTTTCACAGTTTTTAGTGAATTTAAGGAGTTTAGAAACCGTTTTGGTCTCTCTACCACCCCACACCCCCCCTTTTCTTTTTTTTCCCTTTTCTTTTTTGATTTCCATGTTGTCTTGTGGCACACCTCAATGGACTATTCCTCCAGTTGGCAAATAAAAGTTCTGGGTAAGACCCTTCCCATCCCTAACTCCCCACCCTGCCTGGTTCTGGCATGCTCCCCAGCCCCACTGTTTCACTGAACTTTCAGATTTATGTTTCCTTAGATAAAACATGTTCTTCCAAGGTGATGAAGAAATTGACATCAGGTGTTACCCATTTTTGTCACCTGGAATCCAAGCATCAGAGTGCTGATCTGGCCCAGGCACTGGCTCCACCTCCTACTGAGGGTCTTGCTTGAGGCACTCTGTAATGTGTGTGTAGCTCTCAGCAGGCAGGCTGAGCTGTCCTTTTATGTGGCTGGAAGAACTGTCTGGTTCTTCCTCTGCATTTAGTTACCTTTTTTTGACTCCTTAACTCTAGCAACTCAGCTGCTCAGTATCTCCCCCCACCCCCCAATTCCTCCATATACTCTTTCTCATGTGCCCAGTGCACACACATAAGACAAATATTGAGTACACATCTCTCACTTGTCTTATTTTACAGGCAGGGTTTAGGTTCAGCCTATATTACTATTCCCCAAGCAGCCAACAAGAGGGTGTGAAAATGAAGCATCAGTTTAGTCATCCTAACTTCCTTCTCAGATGATCACTTAAATTTCCTTCATGTCTAAGTTATCCTTAGTCTGTCTCAAATAGGCCCTTTCTCGCATAACCCCTTCCCTTAGGCCCTTGCCTGTGGAATGTCCTAGTCTCTTCCTCCATCCATCAACCATGCCCCACCCCTAATCATCTTCCTTAGCCTTGTGCCTGTCTCATGTATAATTACATCACCAAAAAGAGGAAAAAAACAAAGGACATAACTTTTTTTTTTTTGGCCATTTTGTAATCGTATAAAAATAGTAGATAAACTGCTTAATGGTTGGGGTTTTTTCACAATTTTCAACATTAGTGACTTTTTTTCTGTTTGCTAGTTAAAGGGTTTGTCATTGTTTCTTTAAAAAACAATAATGCACCATATCCCTATGCATAAGTGCTTCTTCTATTTATAAGGTTGAAAATTCTGAATAACCCTTTTAGCATTGTAAAAAAAAAAAGACCCACAAAAATGCAAAAAAAAAAAAAAAGCCCCCACCTTGTATTTTGTAAATATTTTCTTTTCTTGCTTTGAGCTGTGTAATGGCAGCGGAATCCGTAGCTGTCTTTGTTCTATAGAAATGCTTTTCTTCAGAGAAGCTGATCTTTGTTAATGTCTTGATTCTGTTCACAGAGCACACAACAGTGCTTCCCAAAAAAAAGCAGAAAAAAAATGGGAAAAAAAAATTAAAAAAAAAAGTTACAGGACATTATTTGCTGGGTTCTTTCTTGGCAAACAGGATTTACTGGGTTCCCTGGTTGACGAGCTCAGGAGGTCCAAGAGCTAGTTGTGGCCAGGTATAGGGAGAACTGCTTAGAATTTTAGAGCAAGAAGGGACCTCAGAGTTCACTTCCCTCTGTCGTAAGCTGGTATCAGTGAAGGCACCCAGCCAAGTTTCCCAAAACATGTTTTCTTTCTACGTGTGGATGTCCCAACACTCTAGGCTTTTCTCAAAAGACAACCCAGGAAGATAAATAGGAAGGATCCATTAGGTCACCCCTACTAAACATTTTTGACCCTGGTGGGGAAAAGGGCCCCAGGGTCTGTGTTTTTCCAAGAACAAGCACTTCTTGCTCCTGTGTGGATTGGGCTGGTCATGGGGGGGGGGGGCCTCTGAGGTGAGAGTCACACTATATACTTATAGTATATATACCAAATGAGTAAGGGACTGCAGTGGAAAGAAAATCGCTCGGATACAGATTGAGAAGATTGTGTGTTCAAGTCCTTAACATTCTTTACTCGCTGGGTGGCCCTGAGCAAGTTAACTCTTTTGAGACTCTCACCAGTAAAATGATAGTGTCTTCTGAGGCTTCTTTCCCTATGCCACATCCCCTCAAATTGTGGCTGTGATTTTTTTATCCATTCTCTAGGTTGTAGTGAGCTGAACTTGGGGGCCCACAGTCAACTTTGGCCTTGCTTGAACCTAGACTAGGTGCAGGTCATCATCCCAAGACTTGGGTTCTCTTCAAGGTTCCTTCAGCCCTGACATTGGATGAATGGCCTGTGAGCACTATAGGGAGCTGTCCTGTAACAACAGGAACCCAAACCTTCATGTTTTTTGATGCTAGAACTAGGTAATAGTGAGCGATTGGGGGCATCGAGGGACCTCAGGACTTGAGATGATGTGAAAATCACACCAGGCCAAACCTGCTCCATTCAGGGTGACCAGAAGGCCGGTGATAAGGCAGAGCATTCGTCCACGCAGCCTAAGCCAGGGCAGTATCTTCCCATTTTGTTTTCCCAAATGAACTATTCCAGAGTAAGTCCTGGCCAGGGAAACTTCTCAAAAGGCTAGAAAGAAATCTTCTTTTCTGAGCCAGAGTCCCTTCCTTAACTTGCCCTAGGATGGCAAATTTTTCAGGGAATTTAACCCCTCCTACCTCCCGTGAGATGTAATTTTCTGAAGGGTACTGCAAGTTTTCCTCTCCTCCACCCCAGTCCTGAGCTCCATTTCCTATCTCCTTATACATAAGGTTTGAGTAGACCCAGTTCGTTCATCACTGCTATCATGTTCACTGAGAAAGCCCCCAAATCGATGCTTGGGCCGTCCTTGGACAGCGATCGCTATGACTAGCCGGAGGTGGTGGTGGAGGGGTCACCACAGGTTTGGAGCTGAGGGTTTCAGCGTTCTCCAGTGTCTCTTCTTCCTTTGAACGTCGCAGAGATGCTATTGTGACTTGGGGCACTGCTATCTCCGGCCTTGGCCAGGACTGGTCATCTGCCTCCTGGTTCTCCATGTTGTGGGTGGAGGTACCCGGCAGAGCCTTCAGGACAAAGGGAGATGAAATGCAGGAAGGCCGTGCAGTGTTTATTGGGTGGATTTTACATCTGGAACCCTTTTCGGCCCAGAACAGGAATCCAGAACCCGCTTGTCAGATGTCCAACAATCAGACTACATGTTTGATTTCTAGCACTCCCTCCCCTCCCCCCTTACAGGCTATTACGTTAAGTGCTATATAAAATGCTCATGTTATTGTCATTGTCTATATGAAACTTTTCTTCTTGAACCCTCAGATTAACAAAAATTTCTTTGCTGTCTCTGCCTTCTCTCCACATGTTTCTTCTCCCTTTTCCTTTGCTTGTGCTCTGGTTTAGTTCTAGCCCCTGTTTTTTTTTTTTGGTTTGTTTAAGTCTGGAGGGATGGAGCTAGGACTGGGTTCATTGTGGGTCAAAAGTACATGCTGAGTTAACTTTTCTACCAGACCCTGGTAGTGGATCTTGAAGAGAAGCAGTTTCTGACCCCAGTGGTAATATACTTTTATTGCATGTGTTGTTACAAATTTAGGAACTAGAACCATGAAGTGGGGAAATTCAAGACTGAGAGCTACCCAGTTAAAGTCAACAGCCGGAAGAATGTGGAGTCCTTAAACTTGTCCCTAAGCCTCTTCTTGGAACCAATTTACTCATACAGTGGAAATACTTTGCCTTTCCCAGTCACATGCAGATCCTGCATTAGTGTGGAGAGGGGCTTGTTGCAGCCATGTACATTTGGGACTTCAGTCATTCCTCCCTCCAGATATGACAGTCCCTTTTCTTTAAGGTCATCAGGAAAATAATTTTTTAATATTTTTATGCTTGTATGTATGCACACACCCCCACACCAACCCCAGTTAATCTAAGATTTGTTCTTGCTAATAGCAAGGAAAGCAGCTGTGTCTAAATGACCTTTTGTTCCAGTTACTCTGGAGTACTGTGGAAACTTAAGCATGAAATTTTAAATGTACAAGAAAATAATTTTGAAGAGTTCAATACCTTCCCTCCTGGATTTTGGTGAGTTTTTAGTCTGGCACAGATGCTTAATCTGGACAGTGCAATTGTTTAAATGACTTGCTGAAAATTAAGTTGTTGGAGGCATTCACTTCTGGGGTTCCTGGGCCATGTTCCTCCTACACCTCTCCTCTCATTATTAGTCATTTGGATAACAAAGGGCCCACACATGGGCAGTGTTTTTGTGCCTAGCTCTGTGCTGGAGAAGTGCTCCTTTTAAGGCTAAAGTCCAGAACCAGATTTCTTCTGACTGAACATCTGAACAACTTTTTACTTTAAATGCTAGCAACGATATAACTGTTAAGGGATAACTTTTGGTTCAGATAGGCTTTGACTCTTCCAGCTAAGGTTAAGTTCATATGCTGAATGTCCACTGAAAGTCGAAAATGGATTTCACAACAATTCCACGTGTTACATAGGTTAGAGCTGAAAAGGGACCGTGGTGATCGCCCACTATATACGACCTCCTCATTTGGCAGAATGAGTGAGGGATGATGGTGGTTCTCAGGGACTGCACAGGTAAGTAACAACCAAGTCCCATGCTCTTTTCATTGTTCCATGCCAGGAAGCCCTCAATGTCCTGGATGCCTCCCTGTGGCTCCCCCTCTTTCCTACCCCCCTACAAAGAAAGCATATTTTATTTTCATCATAGTAATAACTTTATTTCCAAATTCACTTTTACAGCAACAGTGTAAACCAGTTGTTAAAACACACAATACTATGGACAGTCACAGATAGGAATCTAAGCTAGGATGAGTTCAACACCCCTCCCACCCCCACCCCCCAAATTAATTAGGAAACCATGTGGATTACAGTGCAGGAACTGTGCTTCCCCATGGGTCAAGGCCCAGTTAAAGAGTAAGCCATAATAAAGGGCAGTGCCCATTTGTAACTCGCCTGTTCCCAGCTCCCTTAAGCAAGTGGGCAGTTCCAGGATAAAGATTATTTATTTATTTCAGCAGCCATGGGGCAGGTGGAAAAGAGATGAATCCAGCAGCGTGAAAGAAAGGAGGCCTGGACATGGGTTCTTCTCAAGAAGTTCATTAGGATGAACAGCTTCCCCAAGCCTAAGGAAGGACATGGGGGGAGGGAAAACTAGACCGAGAAAAGGTTCCCTGGGCCAAAATTGCATCATTGGAGGAAGGCCATTCTGAACTCTGGCCAGTCCTTAGATTTTCCCAAAGTTCTCTGACTGCTTAGGGTGATAAGCCCCAGCCATGGGATCTGGTAGGGAGAGGCAACAAGGGGTCTGGATGTGGCTGATGCATCAAAGCTCATACTGGGGAGAAACTGCAGGTGTATGTGGGCGAGAGAAAGAATCTCCCACCAGGAGGTGGTTTGAAGGAGTGAAAAGGGTCAGTTTATTCATCTCCAAAGTTCCTGCCCTCTTGCCCATTTTAAATTCCCTATTACCTTACTGCACTAACAGGAAGTACAGATTCCAACAGGAGGTCGTGTAAATGGACTTCAATACATAGGATGGGGGAGGGGGTGGTTGAAGAAACCAGGGCTCCGGGTCTTTTTATTTAACCCCAGCCCAAATTTTGTGTCCACGTAAGCCAGTGGCTGTGGTTGGCATCAGTGGTATGGAGATGGCTCCTTCCTACGACTAATCACAGGCAGGTGCTGTAAGAATTTTTCTTACTGAGTTACAAATCCAGCAACTTGCCCCAACTGATGGGATGAAAAAAATCCGATAAAATGTTGAAGATTAAGTCAAGCTTTTCCCTGATCTGTTCACAACCACCAATGACAGGCAAGGCAGGCCTTGGCGCCTGAGAACTGATTGCTTTAATGCCTAAAGCTAGGGCCCTGAGGCCTCAGAGGCAAGTCTACAACTGCACCGGAATGAAGGGTATCCGTATCTTGTGTGGCCTCACAGGCAATCAGACCCTGTTCCAGTGTGCTGCCAAGATCTCCCCTGCCTGGTTACTCTCCAAGCAAGATGGGGAAGAAGGAAGTTAAAGAAGAAATGCTTTTGGGCTTGAGCAACAATTCTAGAAGACTCAAACTCCAAATCACATTAGTTTTCCCACCTTGACTTCTAAGCTGCAGCTGGAACAACACCAAGGCCTCCCTCCAGCCCAGTGATGCTTTCCCCTGATTCTGCCCCACCCCATCCTGACTTAGAATTGAAGAACTTTGTCCACTTCATAGGCATTTGCTGAGTCACAAATAAACTTCCAGTACTTGGGCTTGGTTTACTGTTAGGATGATTTGCTTCCAACTGTCTTCAGCGAGGGAGAGCTTCCCTAGGTCAGGACTGCTGGAAAGTCTCAGCTCTAAGGTTCATAGTTCAGCCCTTGGAGGGCTCAGCGTATGCCTGAGCAAGCTGTCCTCTCTCTGCAATCTCACGGGACCTGAGGGAAGGAAAGCTTCACCCTTCCCTTCCTCACTGCTCTCTGATCCCCAAGCCTGGAGCTGTGAATGTCAAGATTTGAGACCTTGGAGGCTTCAAAGAACCCTCAAAATGAAGTTACCAGAGCCTAAGAGAGCATCAGTGGCAAACTTGGACAGAGACCTCTTCCTGCTTTGTGGGATTCTTACAGAGATCTGAAGAACACTCTCTCTTCAAAATAGGATTTTTCCAGGAAAAATCCATCTCCCCATCTCATACAGGAGCAAGAGACAGTACATAACAAAGGGGGTAAACCAGCAGCTAATAAACTTCCCCCATCTTGGCACCTCCCTGTTCCTCATCCACTCACCCATCTGCTCCACACATCTTTGTCACTGGAATGGCCAAGTTGTCAGTAAATAAATACCTGCCCCACAGCATTCTGGCATAATCCGTGTCCACCACAGGCCCTCACCATTCTTCACCTGAAGCCTGCTTTACCAGCTCCCACAATGCCTAAATAAAAATTATATAGTCTAGTTCAGTCTATCAAAGAGAGCTCTGATGTTCCAGGCTGAGAAGGCATCTCAGTGTATGATCCAGAGAACCTCCAGCTATCTTTATTCTGGGATCTCGTTGGTGTTCATGGGCCCACCCTACTGAGGGCAGGCTGGCTTTGCAGTCCCCCTTCACCAGGGAGAACCCTGGTTCCCCTAGAGGAAAATCCAATGTCTCCTTCGTGGTCAGATGTGGCTAAGCAGAGTAGCTCTAGCACCAGAAGGAGATCTCAACTATCTTCATCTAGTACAAAGCCCTTTATTTGACAGATGAAGTGACTGAAGCCAAGGAGGCTGTGCCTTGCCCAAACTCACATAGGTAGTAAGCACTTAAAGTGGGGGGGAGAGGGGAGGGGGGACTGGAACCCCGTTAGTCAAACTCCTGAGTCCCTCATTCCCACATTCTCAGATTTAGTTGATGGGAGTTAACCTGGCTGGCCCCAAGAGGCCTGACTGGTGTGGTTTGTTTCTCCAAAACATGCAGGCACTAGATCTTTTTCAAATGGATAGATGTGAAAAGAAGGGTGGATAAGCCTTTCTCTGTATCATCAGTAATGGGGGAGGGTCTTGTTTCTTCTCTGCAACAGTTCAATATAACCTCATTTCAACAAGCGCCACAGTTGGAGAACTGGCAAAGTTCATCTCATGCTTACTTCCCTCAGGGATCTGCTAGCTTTGTGTTGCAACTGCAGAGCTGGGGGCAATCAGCCCAAGAACGAAGGAGGCCCAGTCAGGAGCTGACATGCGCTGGTCCCAGTTTCCTCTTCCCACATTTGTAATCACTTCACCCTCGACCACAACCCTGGTGCAGAGGGAAGGAAGGGCCCTTTTTTCACACCCCCCCCACCCCACCTCCACCACCCTCTCCTCCAGGAACTGGAGGCCATCAGCTCCCCTTCTGCTTGGGGTCAGTCTGGCCTCCAGAATATTCTTGATGCTGAAAACCTTTCCAAAACTGAGCAGATGACAGGGTTGGAGTGGGTCAGCAGAATGGTCACAACCTGACAAGTCGCCCGGGCCCATCTCTCTCAGGACACTAAGAACTTAGTTCTCACTCTTTGCAGCTGTTTCACCATGCAGACAGTGCTTGGGGCATGGGAGCAGTTTGGGTTAGAAACCTTTCTGTAAGCACTTAATGATACATGCAGGGGTTTTTTGTTTTTGTTTTTGTTTTTTTGTTTTTTTTTCCTTTTTTTCTTCTTTTTACAATCATCACCCTGGTGAATTCCAAGCATATACAAGACAAATGTAACTATACACCACAAGTTGATTGGGAACTAAAGGAAGGAGAAGCCTCTGTTCACTTATTCCACAGCTCAAACACAGAAGCATTTTTCAACTGAATATGGAGTGGGGAGGGAGAGTGGCAGAGAGAGACAGGGCATCCTCTGGAAAGAATGAGGGTGGGAGAAGGTAGAGGGGTACCTTCCCTAGGGAGAGAGTATAGTGAAAAGGAAAATTGATTTGGTGACAGTGTCTGGAAGTGGCAGGGCCCTCACTGACAGGTAATGGCTATAGTGGGAAGGAGTCACCACCTGTCCTCTGTGAAATGGCTTGGATCCTCCAGCTCTCTCAACCAGCTGTACCTTTGAGAATGTCAGTTCAATACTCACAGCCAATATTATCTGGAAGGAAAAGGAATCATGAAGCAACAGAACCAAGGATCAATGACTGGCCGGAAGTAGAAACTGACTTTTTAGGGGCTGCAGGGAAGGTTGATTCTCATTTGTGGAGGAGAGAGATCCAAAACTGAGCTACAGATGCTCAACAGAGACAAGCAAAGGTTTGGAGGGAGAATCTGGAGTCAAAAGTAGGCCTCTCCCCCAAAGACAAAGCTCTCATCTCCAGCCTGACCAATGCCCATGGTAGGGTTTGCCTCCCAAGGGGGAGGAAAACTGTTCTTCTATTCCCTTTTGCTGTGTGTAGCTGAGGAGGCTCAGAGCAGAGGGTAGGACCCTCAGGAACTTGCTAAGAGACTGTGTAAGAAGGACAAGGGGGCATGGCTTATGATGGTGACACTTGGAAGCTATGAGCTTAGGAATGACCAAACTGACTGTGTAGAATTTCAAGGGGACGTATACAGAAAGTACAAAAATGGCCTTCAGTGGTAAGGGAAGAAGGGAAAGGGGGGGGTGAGGTTTGGCCTGCAGCACCTCCACCTTTCCCCCAACTCTGCCATAGGGATTGGCACTTGACATCAGCATCAGCCTCTTTCCAGTCACCCCTGAGGTATATGGGTTTCCAGAGCCCATTATGCCTTTGACCCCCCCCCCCCAAACCCCGCCAAAGAGGCTAGAGAGTGCTAAAGGCCCCCAGGTATTACCAACTGGGAAAAGTGGGAGAGGGTGGGGAAGTCAAAACCAAGGCTTTGTCTCCCCTTGTGCTCCAGATCTAGAGGCTGTTGTCCTCTAAGACTTGTCACACAGATAACAGGTAACCCTAAGAATAGCGATTCCTATTGACAAACTAGCAGAAGTCACCAATAACAGTTAAGAACCCAGACAATGTGGCTACAGTGCACCTTCTAGAAGGGGAAAAGAAACAGCTTCTACTGTCATCATGACCCTTCCCTAGGGTCCATCAGTCCACTGGAAAGGGGGGAAAAGAAACAAACAAACCAAAAAAAAAACAAAACACTCCTAAACACCTAGCTGCTTTCAGTACAGCAAAGTCAATACCTTGAAGGGATAAGAACAGAGATGGTGTCCTTCCTACCCCATCGCTGCAAGTAGGGCAGTGCTCCAGAAAGTCCAGACCAATTCCCAAGCAGTTTACAAGCTCAGGATGACAAAGGACCCCTTTCCCCACAGAGCTGTAAAACAAAACAGCAGCAGCAGCCACAAAACCCCCGGCAAACATCCCCGCTAAGAACGTCTCCGACATCCCCCTGGACAGCACCCTGGATGCTGGTTTTGGCGATAGTGCCTATGGCAGCTTGTCACTTCCGCTCTTCATCTGAGCTCGATAATCACGCCAGGTCAGGCACAGGGCGCCCCAGCCTTTCTCTCTCCATCTCTGAAATAAACATGGCTTGGGGGGGAAGGCGGGTGACAAACCCGCTGCTGCTGCTGCTGAGCAGAGGAGCAGGACAAGGGGTGGCCACCAGGCCAGCTCCTTGAAACTGCAGCAGCATTAATAGCATTCCATTTCTCACCTTGTGGGGAAGAAAGGGAACAATTTAATCAAATTGGCCTAGAAAAAGGTGGGTGTGGCTTCCTTTTGAAAAAAAATTTAAAAATTGATCCTAACTGTTAGCCCCAAGAATTCAATTTGTAAAGACAAAATTTGTTTTTATTCCCATCACTGATTTTAAGGTCCTGGAGCTAGAGCCACAGAGCCCGACAGCAGGTTAAATCATTAACCAATTAGGTAATCTGTGAGGAACAGCTGGGAAAGGAACAGAGGAAGAAGGGCTGTACAAGTATTCTTTCTTTTTTCCTTTCTCTCTCTCTCTCTCTCTCTCTCTCTCTCTCTCTTTCTCTCTGTCTTTCTCTCTTTCTCTCTCTCCTCTCTCCATGATTACCACACTGCTGGGCAAGATCACAAGCCCTGCTTGGCCAGGGAGGCAGAGACTTCGTCAGCCAACGTGGCGAGTTGAGGTGAGTCCACCATATTGATGCTTCCAGTAGAAGAGACGTTGCTGAGGTGCCGGGGGGAGGTGTCCCCAGACATGGTTGGTGACTTGTAGACAATTTCTGCTCCATGGTCAGTCTTGGCTTTGGCATTCTCACGGAAGGTTAGCTTGTGAGACTCGATCTAGAATGAGCAAAGGATGAGAGATTAGAGAACTTGGAGCTGGAGGGGAATCCAGGGCTCCTTGGAGAGAGGGAGAAACTGAGGCCCAGAGGGGGTGAAGTGACCCTGCCTAATATCACCCTGGTAGAAAGTACAAGAGCAGGACTCAAACCACCTCAGATACCTTGGGAAAATCACTTAAAATCTTTCATCCTATCTGTAAAATGGGTATAAAATAGCACCTAGCTTCCAAAACAGTTGTGATGACAAAAGGATATAATATTTATAAGGTTATTTGCAAACATTTAAATTCTACACAAATTTCAGCCTTTAGTAGTAGAGGTGGTAGAAGGAGGAAGAAGAGCAGGCAGAGGAGGAGGAGAACTTTGTCACTTGTTTCCAACCACCTACTGCTGTGGGCTACAACCTATGAACAAGCACACTCACCTAGGATCTGGATTCCAACCTTGGTTCTACTGCTGGATTGCTGAGACCTCGGGCCAGGCACTTCTCTTAGGTCTTTAGATAATGAGGGGGGTGGTCTTAATAGTCCTTCCCTAAATCCCCCTCCATTTCTCATAGGCTATGGCTCTATGACTCCAGGGCATCTCAAAACTCTAGGGTTGCTACAACATCCACTTGGTCAGTTCCTGATGAATAGAGTAGAAGGAAGTGATAACAAAGAGAAGAAAAAAGGGGTAGGGTCTGTGTGTGATTGGGTATGAAGAGGTACACGGCTAGACCAGTAGAGAATGGGGAACAGGCCAGAGCTGTGATGTTCCAGCAAGTTCACAATGCTAGGAAACAATGGCCTAAGGAAGGAAGGAAGGAAGAAAGAAAGGGAGGGAGAGAAAGGAAGGAGGAGTTTTTTAAGCACTTACTAGAGTCATGGCATCACTATTTTTAACCAGGGGGAGACTTAGTCTGGGTGTTTCTTTTTCTCCTAGAGATTCTGGAAATAGGTCCATCCAACAAAGCCTCATTAATCTTGATTCCTTTGTGAGTGTGTTGTTAAGGAGGGAGGGAAAGGCTAAATTTGAGAAAGGCTTAGAACTGTTTAAAAAATGGCTTTAAGACTTCCAGGTCCATGTATGACCTATATCACACTGTTCACCTTCTCAATGTCGAGGCAGAGGAGGGGGAGAGAGAGAAATGGCCAGTTCTAATTTGGTGCTTCAAATCAATTCTCCAGGCACTTAAAGTTCCTACTATGTGCCAAACTCATAGGTACAGGAGAGAGAAAAACTTAAAAATGAAAAAAAAAATCCCATTTTTTTGTAGAGCTTACATTCTTTCAGAAGGAGGAGGGGAAAGAGAGGAGAACAAAATGTATACAGGAATCTAGATGACGTAGTGCTAGGAACTGGAGTCAGAGACCTTAAATACCCTCCATGTAATCCTGGGCAAACCACTCAAACCTTTCTCAGTCTCAGCTCCATCATTTGTAAAGCAGAGACAATCATAGAGTTGTGGTGAAGACGAAATGAGATAAGCACATGCAAAGTGCTCTGCGAACCTCACATTTCTATATGTCAGGAGGTGGTTCAGTGGAGAGAGTGCCAGGCCTGGAGGCAGGAAGACTCATCTTCCTGGGTTCAATCCAATGTGGCCTCAGACACTTAGTAGTCGTAAGTCACTTCACCCTGTTTACCTCAGTTTCCTCATCTGTAAAATGAGCTGAAGGAAATGACAACTCTAGGGTCTTTGCCAAGAGAACCACAAATGGAGTCACAAAGAGTTGGACATTACATCAAAACAGGTGAACAACACAATTGCCACATATAAAAGTTTTGAAAATCATTGTTTTCTTTTCAGTATGTGAAACATGCTCCTTGCCATCTGGCTGACAAGTGATTTAGTAGGCTAATTTGGGCACACGACAGCGCTGGTTGATTTATTACAAATTCTCAATGAGGACAGTCAAATGTTTTTTAACTGCCTAAGGGGAATGCTGTGAAGGGCTTTTTTTTTTTTTACCAGTTTTGTTTTATTGATAATAAAAGCTCACATTTCCATAGCACTTTATAGTTGGCATAACCCCGTGATCTTGAAAACCCTACTGGAAGACCCTGGGCCTTGGTACTCCTGGTACTCTCTACCATGACAGAAAGGCTTCTATTTCTAAAGACCAGAATAGCTAAGGAGAGAGAGGCTCATCACCCAGCAGTACAGCCATTATCTAATGGTGATAAACACTTAAAACCCATGAAACAAAGGAAAACTTGAAATGGCCTATGCAGCTCCTTCCTCCATCTGAAGGCCTGTATGTTACACAGAAGTCTCATGCCCATAAATAACTAAGATGAGTCAAAAGATGAAAATCAGCATCAAACAATAGCTAGAAAACTGCAATTGACTATATCTTAACCGACAGGAAATGACTGTTTAACAATATGGGAGTCGCTTCTAGAAGAATCAGCTGTCAGATCACTGACTCTCAGACCACTATTAAAGCACTGGTCAAAATGACCCCAAAGTAGAGCACAGGGTAAAGGTGAGAAGATGCAGTGTGCAATTACAATTCTGACCCATCCCATTCAAGCTACTGGTGCTGACAAAATGAGAAACAGGACATGGAAAAGACCCTGACATGGACTATTACCATTTGTTTCCTCCTGAATTTTAGCCAACGTAAAGCAATTGCCAAAGACAGGGCAAAGAGATATGGTGTCATCTCCACCAGCAAATGCTTGACATTGATATAGAGACATGGCAGCCCAAGGAAATATCAGTCTAGAACAGAAGATCATGTTCAAAACTTTATGGAGGAGGATAATAGGCTTCAAGAAGGCTGGTTCTGCTTATTTTTTTTCCCTACCACAGGTTAGGAATAAGACCAATGGGGCAGCTAGGTGGCACAGTGGATAGAGTTCAGGCCTGAGGTCAGAAAGATCTGAGTTCAAACCTGGCCTCAGACACTTACCTGCTTGGTGACCCTGGGCAAGTCACTTCACCCTGTTTGACTTAGCTTCTTTTGTAAAGTGGTAAACTACTCCAGTATCTTTGCCAAGAAAATCCCAAATGGGATCATGAAACATCAGACATGACTTAACGACAACAGGAACCTCCTAAATTAGCACACTCCCTCTATCAATGCAAGGCCAGTGTTTTCGCTGAAACTCAAGTCTCAGAGAGTTACCTAGGGCCCTATGAGGTTAAACTGCTTGCCCAGGGTGATATGGTCAATATGTCACAGGCAACATTAGAACTCAGGTCTTCCTGGCTTCAATATCAGCTCTCTAGGCATTATACCATAGTGCTCTCCACCATGAGGCAATATTACTGACACTGACCCAAAAGTTATCCCCAATGTATTAAATGGGAAGTGAAAATTGCACTTAAAAAAGAGGAAGACAGGAAGCAGCTAGATCAGACCAAGTATAGAGGAAATCCTTTCCTACTGATGAAATATGGTCTTGAGGGTTGAGAGATTGATTCTTCAGATTTTAGAAAAACCTGCCTCTAGCCATATGAAAAAATGCTTCATATCACTAATAACTAGAGAAATGAAAATTAAAGTGATTCTGAGGTTCTGCCCCACCCATCCATCAGATTAGCAATGATGATGAAAAAAGAAAATGACACATGTTGAAGAGACTGCAGAAAAACAGGCCCACTGATGCACTGCTGTATGCTCTGGTATGAATGGGTCCAACTATTGTGGAAAGCAACATGGAATTATACACAAAATGTTACTAAACACTGCATGCCTTTTAAGCTAGTTATATCACGGCCAGTCTCATGCCCCAAAGAAAGAAAGAGAGAAAAAGGCCCTCTGTGTACAAAAGTGTTAGTTCTAGCAGCTTTGTGTGTGTGTGGTCACAAACAAATGGAAACCAAGGGGGTCCTCATCAATTGGGGATGGCTGAAGGTAGAGGAATGGAATGGCATATTATGTATGCTGTAAGAAATGAGGGAAAAGATGATTTCAAGAAAATGCGGGACCTTATATGAGCTCAAACTCATCTTCCTGAGTTTAAATCTGGCCTCAGACACTTACTAGTCATATGACACTGGACATATGACTTCACCTCATTTGTCTCAGTTTCCTCATCTGTAAAATAGAGAATAGAAGAAGGGAAAGGCCAACCACTCCAGTTTCTTTGCCAAGAAAACTCCAAATGTAGTCATGAAGAGTTGGGTGTGACTGAAAAATGACTGAATGTCATCCAAGAGGGCGAGAAGGGGAATCTGATTAGCTTTATGGTTGCCCACTCTATGTAGGCAGGTCCTTTGATGTCCCAACCAGAGATCTGGCCCCCCTATAAGACAGAACTCTGTCCTGATCAGTGTATGTGGCCCATTGTATCTAGGCTGGGCTCCCACCAGGCTCTACTTTACTTCCTGGTCATCTTACCACATGCCTCACTGCTGCACATGTTCTCTCTGTCCCCTCCCCTTTTCCAGTGCTAGATCAATAAATCAATAGCCATTGTTCCTGGAAAGCCTATGTCAATCTATCCTACTTTGACTCTACTTACCATCTCTGAAACTTCTTAAACCAAAACATTTCTGCCTGGTCACCATTCCCCTATCTATGTTGTCTCCCCCATGAAAGTCCCTTGATGGCAGGAGTTTGTGTTTGTATACCCAATGCACGTAGAACCCAACAATCTCTTTCTTCTTCCCTTTTTTCCCTTCCCACCCCTTTCATCAAGCTATGATCCCCAATTAGCAAGAAGTTTGGCTGTTGCTATTATTAAAAATAATACAATGTGAGAAGCTCAAAATCAGAGTGTGTTTAAAATTGTAGGAATTACATGAGAAAAGTGAATGAATCCCACTCACTACGGGGCATATCCTTCAAGTAGATGAAAGAACGGGGAAAAAGTTGCCCCATATACCACGATATTTGAAGAAGTCATTATTTATGGTAGCAAAAACTTATAAACCAAATCAGTTCCCACTGATTAAAAGATGGTGGAACGAATTATGGTGTATATATCAAATGGAATAGTGTTGTGTCATAAGAAATGGTGAATGTGAGGAATTCACAGACACATGGGAAGACTCACAATGACACAAAGTTAAGGAAGCAAGTCAACCATCATTTATGAAGTGCCTATAAGTACCAGACATCACAGTCCCTACCCTCAGGGGGATCACATTCTAATTAGGGAGACAACATGCATACAACTATGTACATACAAGATATATGCTGGTTAAATTGAAGTCGTCTCAGAGGGAAGGTACTATCAGTGAGGAGGACCAGAAGAGACCACTCTTGGAAGGTGGAACGTGAAGTGAGTCTTGAAGGAAGCCAGGAGGCAGAGGGAAGGAAGAAGAGCCTTCTAGGCCTGGAGACAGTTAGTGAAAAGGATACGGAGTTAGGAAATGGAGTGCCATGGAGAAGAACAGCAAGAAGACCAGTGTTGCCATATTGTAGAGTATGTGGGGGAGAGTAATGTGTAAAAAAACTGGAATGTGATCTGTTTGTGAAAGTCTTTAAAAGCCAAACAAAAGATTTTGTATCTGATCCTGGAGGTAGCTGGGAATCATTGGGTTTACTGAATGGAGGGAGAAGAGATATAGTTGGACTTGTGCTTTACCACTGTGAAGACCACTTTAGTAGCTGAGCTGTAGGATGGACTGGAGTAGGGGGAGACTTGAGGCAGGAAGCCCCACCAGCAGGCTCTGACAACAGTTCAGAGGTAAGGTGATCAGGGCCTGAACCAGGAAGGTGATTACATCAGAGGAGAGGAAGAGACTTATACTGGAGATGTTATGGAGATAAAATTGACAGGAATTGCCAATAGATTGGATATTTGTTGGAGGGGGAGAACTGAGCAAGAGTGAGTAGAGGAGGGAGCCTCAAAGACTAGGAGTAAGGGGGATGGTCATGATGATGTCTAGACAATAGACTGGCAAATTTGGAAGAGAGGAAGGTTGGAAGGGAAAGATATTAAGTTCAGTTTTGTACATGTTGAGATTCAGATGTCTCTAGAACATATAGTTTAATATATCTAACAGGCAGTTAGAGATGTAACACTAGAGGTCAGGAGAGAAGGTAGGGCTGTATAGACAGATCTGAGAATCATAAGAACAGAGATAAAAATTGATGAGGCAACCAAGGGAAATAGTGAAGAGGGAGAAGAGGGCCCAGGACAAAGTCCTGGGGGATACCCATGGTTGGGAGGCATAACCTGAATCAAGATGGAACAAAGGGGCAGTCAGACAGTTAGAAGAAGAACCAAGTAAGAGAAGTGTCATGAAAACCTAGAAGAGCGAAAGTATCTAGAAGAGGGGGAGGGATAGTGTCAAAGGATGCAGAGAAGTCGAGAAGGATGATGATTTTTAAAAAGGACATCAGATTTGGCAATTGAGAGATTGGTAATGAGGCTGGAAACTAGTCAGATGGGATGGCCAGATGGAGAAAGGGTTTTTCAAGGATCCGAGAGACACTAGCTGTGTGACCCTGGACAAGTCACTTAACCCTGCATGCCTCAATTTCCTCATCTGTCAAATGAGTTGAAGAAGGAAATGGCAAACCACTCCAATGTCTTTGTCAAGAAAACCCCAAATGAGGTCATGAAGGGTCAGACACAACTGAAAATGACTAAACGATAACAAAGAAGTGACTTGCTCAGAGTCATACAGCTGTCTGAAGCAAGATTTGAACTTAGATCTTGCTGACTGCAGGTCACAGAGCTGAATCTACTGTACCAGCTAGTTGCCTCAAAGGAAAACTTAGGAGGTGTGGAGATGGGTCTACCTCATGTTTCAAATATGTGTGTGCTTCTCATTTCCCATGCTCGACTATAAGATCCCTGAGGGCAGACCATGTCTTGTTCTTCTCCCGCCTCCCTACTCTCTCAGAGTATGTGGTGCTTCAAACATAGCAGGGTTCAAATAAATGTCTGCTGAATATAGGAACTGAAGAAGCATGGACTGAGAAGCAGAAAACTTGAGTTCTGATCCACACTCTGCAGCAAATACCTCAGCAGCATGACCTTGAGCAAGTGGGTCTCCATTTGGAGTTGGATTACATGATCTCTTGGGTCATTTCCAGATCTGCTGTACTACAACTGTGAGCTTAGAAGGAAGAGGGTGTAGCCCATTTGCAGCTTCCTTGATGATCTGGTAGAGGCAAGGCCAGGCTAAGAACTGGAGAGCCCCAGAAAGAGCAAGCAGACAACCTAAATACTTCTATTACCCACAGCAAGAATACAACTTACAAGAACTACAGCCTGCCTTGTAGCCATCTGGTATACCACATCCTCCCCAGCACTCACACAGCAGTGAGAGCAGGCCCAGAAGGGAAGACGTCTCCTCCTGAAGTATGTGTGTCTCTCTCTCCTTCTCTCTTTCGCAGCATCTCAGAATTGGAAGCTGATGTGAAGATCATCTAGCCTAATCTTCCTCTTAAAGGAAGAATCTCATAGATAGTATTTCTGGAAGATGGTCATCCACCCAGTCTCTGCTTGAATAGTTCTTTTTCCTTTTTTTTCTTCTGAGAAATGCAACAGCATCTTTTATTCTTTATACCTTTCAACCAACTGTTCCTGTGAGGATCTGCTATAGACTGTGGTCTGCTGTAGAAAACCATCTGCAAGACTGAAGCATACTATCTTAATTGTTTTTTGGTTTTTCTTTCTTGTGGCTTTTTTCCTTTTGTTCTAATTCTTCTTTCACAACAGGACTAATGTAGAAATATGTTTAACATGATTATACCTATATCAGACTACTTATTTTCTTGGAGAAGTAAAAAGGAAGAGGAGGGAGAAAAATTTGGAACTCAAAATCTTACAAAAATGAATGTTGAAAAGCACCTTTACATGTGATTGGAAAAAGTACCATTAAGTGCAAAAAAATCATCTGCAAAATCTTGACTGTTCTTGTTACCTATTTTCATCAAGGACAACTTTAATCTATGTATAGATTATTCTCACAAAGTGTTTATGGGAATGAGAATATAAATTTATGTCCTGACGGGCAATGAAAGCCTCTCAATTGTACTTTTCTGAGAGTAAGTACATCTATAATTTTAAAAAATTGTTTAGCATCTTTGCTTTTAGATATGCTGAAAATTGATTATTCAATTGATCAATATTCTTATTATTGATGATGACGCTATATTGCTTCGAAGTTTGTAAAGTACTTTGCAAATATTACCTCATTTTATCTTCACAACAACTCTGAGAGGTAGATGCTACTTTTTAGAAATGAGGAAAAAGATGGCAGATAAATGACTTGCCCAAATAGATTGTATCTGAGATAGGATTTGAACTCAGGTCTTTCTGACCCTATCCACTGCACCACTTGGCTGCCTATTTTTGAAACTGTGTTGTAAACTATTTCCATTAACAGGAAATTCAGTCTCCCAAGGCAGCCCATTCCATCATTAGGTGGCTCTCAATTTTAGGAAGTACTTCCTTCTATCGAGCTGAAATCTACCTTTCTGTAATACCCACTATTTTTGGGTCTCTGTTCTTATCTCTGGGGGTGCAAAGAATAAGTTTAATGCCTTCTTTCACATGACAACTTCTCAAATTTTTGAAGAGAGCTAGCATATCTTCTTTAAGTCTTCTTTCCTTCAAGCTCATTATCTTGGATTCCTTTAACTGTTCTTCAAGAGGGTAATTTTGAGTTTGTCAATCATCCCAGTTATTTTTCTATGGCCTACTCCAGCTTTTCAATGTCCCTCTGAAAAATGGGTCCAAACCGAATACAAAACTCTAGAAGTGGTTTGGCCAAGTACGGTGTGAGGATTGTGTCCTATGCTGGCAGCAACATCTAACTAAAGTCTTGACCACAGGGGTTTTTTTCTCCTAAAAGGCAGGGAAGTTATCCCAGATTGGATGAGTTGGTTGGTCCAGAGGAGTGGAATTTCAGCTGAAAGCAGGGTTTTTCAATCACCAAAGACATAAAACGCTTAGTTCACAAGAAATCCAATGTTCTTCTCTCTTAATGGATTTTCTACTACCACAAGAATCAATATATTCTTCCGACTAGATACAATTCCATATGGAGATGACCTTGCTGCATATATTTTTCCACATTGCTGCTAAGTAAACTTATTTTATCAAATGTTGAATGGTCTACGAAGGTCTCATTTCATTCCCGTTCTGAGCCTGCACCACCACCAGACCAGCCTGAGTCTATCCTGGCCCATACCCCTTCCCCGCACTCAACTGGGGCCTGAGGATGTCATCTAAAGGAGCTAGGTCCTCTCCTCTTATAGCAACTCTTGCCCTATCTTGGACTTCAATTCCCCCTTATACTTGTTCGTCCTACCCTTTCTCCAAGCTCATTTCTTTCATATGCAAAATGAAAACAAAATAGGACTTGAGTAGTTCTGCTTCTTTGTCTTTAAAAAACAAATCAAAACAAACAAAAAACCAAAACCTTAAGCTATCTCCAACAGCATGCCATCCCATTTCTTATTCTTGCTTGAACAGCTTTTCTTGTCATCCTTTGCATTTACCCCCTATGACCTCAGTTTGTTCTGACCTTTTTTTTTTTTTGCCACGGTTATTACAGGTCCTTGCCATATTTCTGTACTCTCCTTTACCTTCTTTTCCGCCCTGGTGAATCTCTCCTGCTTTCATCCCATGTATGTAATTTGGGCTCGTCAGAGAGTGTGTGTCTTCAGTGACTTTTCTTCCTTCTCTGGACCCATTCTTGTGTGAGCCATCAAAATTTTGCTTTTGAGTGTCTTCCATTTTTCTTGAGTCATCTTTCCTTTAGAGTCTCATGGCATAACAGTGTGTCTGTCTCTGAACTTTTTTAAAACATCCTTCCCTTTTTGAAGTTGGACTTCTTTAAAGTCTCAGCATGATCTTCCTTGGCCATTATAAACTCCAAGATAAATCACTCTGTCCCAAGGTTCCTATCACTTCCACTTCACCCACTAGTGCTTCCTTATCAATCGGAATCACTGAGTCCCTCCACAATCTGATTGCCAAATACTTTTCTCATTTTAATTCATTTAATTACCCTCCACATTCTTTTTTATTTTAGCCAAAGTGACCTGTTAGCTGCATTACACACATGACATTCCATTTTTCCATCTCCATACCTTGTCCAAATTAGGAATTTACTCCCCCTTCTCCTGGAAGAATCCCTAGCTTTCTTCCCCCATTTAACTCTTAAATAAGTAGCAGAAAGGTCTGATAGATTCTGTTATATAGGTCTAGAAACTGAAGCACATATAGCAAAGTAAAGTCAGGAATGGGAGCCAGTTTCCCTGACTCCCAACCCAACACTCCTGCAATTCATTTCTGCTTGGGCTCTATCTCCCTAGAGGCCTGCTGGAAAGTGAACCATCTTCCAGTGGAAAATCCACTGTGCAGGTTCCATGATAACATCAAATAGGTTTACCTGAACCAATCAACTGTCTGGATATTTACCTTTATCTATAACACCCCAAAGTTATTGTATTTGTCCTTCATTTTTGAAGAGGACCATGACATCAATGACATGACTTACAGCTGACTTTGATTTGAGTGAAGGACGGCTGTGCAAGGTCACCAACTTCACTTTCTCCTCCTGAACCATCTGGGTCCAGTGGCCAGATATTCATCAGGCTGAGTGGTGATGGCCCAGGATGCAATGGGAGACCCTGGCCAGCTGACTTTAGAAGACCACCTCTGAGAATGTCAATATTTTGCAAGTCACATGCAATGGACCAAAACTCTTATCTGTCCTAGAAAACCTGCTCGACCTGAGAGTAGAATGGATACAACAGTCAAATGGAGCATCTGTGAACATTGACCACTAAGCTCCTTCATCTTCTTTTAAATGTATGGACAGAGCTCTTAAGCATCTACAAGGGAAAGGCCTCTTTTTTGCCCCAGTTGGCTTTAAGCCTCTTCCCATCAGACCAGTTTGGTCATGGGCATGGCAGAGCTGGGGCTCCACATTTCTCTGGATGAAGAACAAAGAGAAAAACATGATACCCTTTTGACACTCAGACAGGATTCATTTTTCATCAGCATCATAACCAGATGTTAAGGGGGTGCTGCCAAAGGCTGGAGAAGGGTTGGTTTTCTTAAGTAAACTAAATCTCTTTTCTGCCCACAATCCTGTTTGCATTGTCTGAGAAGGATGAGGGTGATAAACAAATTAAGGACGCCAAAATAAATCTGAGGCCAGCCCAGTTCCTCTGATTAAAGTTGAATTACTGGCATTTGAAATGATAAGGTTTTGCTATATGAGGAGAGGCATCATAGGACCATAGGGTTATTAGCATTTTTAGTGTCATGGATCCCATTGCTATGGACCTTTCCTCCAAATAAGAAAGCACATGAGAGTAAAGCACATGAAGTCAAATAAAGCACGAGATTGAAAAAGGAAACCAATTACATTGAAATACAGTTATCTATTTATCTATCTATCTATCTGTCTGTCTATATTTTTAAAAAAGCAAGTTCCTAATCCCCAGGTTAAGAAGCCTACTCATTTTCTTTCTGGGAGAGGGGCAGAGAGACTGCATGCTATTTTCCCCTGTCCACTCCCCCATACCTAACAATGCATCTATCTCGCAACAGGAGTCAGGGGCCCAGAGTGGAAGCCACTTGAAATAAAGGCCTTAGAAGGTTTTTAAGCATCTTTCTCCCTAGGTCAACAGGCTTCCTGACATGCTGGTCACTATGAGAGGGGAGGTATCTCTGAGGCTGGTGGTAGATTAAAGGTTTCCCCCCTTCTGTGGTCTTCAACAACCTCATTGTTACAGAGAATGCCCACTCAGGCTGACCTGTAATTAGTTAGCAGGACTCTGACCCATCACAATTCCTCCCAAGTTACACCTAGGATACAGGTGTGCATATTTTATGTAACACATGGACTCTGGGGGAATAAAGAGTTGGGCATGAATCTAATGAAATTTTATTTTCTCTGGCTACCTCAGCCTCTCTGTCCAGTGGCTTAATGTGCTATATAAACAAACTCTTAAATGTGCTGAGTAAGATTCCTTTAGAAAAGAAAAGAACCTTTCCTTAATTTACATGTTGGATAAGTTTTGATTAGCACATATAGAGTTGGTTAAAGTGGTGGTTACCTATCTACCCAAAGGACACTCATTCCCCTCTGTTGCTACCTAGTGGCAAGGCACGGGTGCCCTCCCCTATCCTGGTGTTATCTAGGCTCTTTGAGCGTAGAGGATCATGGTGATTCTTGGGACACCATGCTACCCATGGCTAAGGACACTGTATTAACATGCAGTCCCAGGCTGCCAAGACCCAACATCCTGGCTTTCCATGGCTTTTCCCCACTCTTACCTTCTTGTGTCCTCCACCAGGAACATGGGTAATGTTGTCCAGGGAACCAATCTTGGATTGAACTTTCTCCTTGAAGTCCAGTTTCTCAGATTTAACCTCCACCTGGCCACCACCTACGGCAACACATGTACACACAGTGTCACCTGGACACCAGCAAATGCACTAAGTCCTTATAGTAGGCACTACAGATAGATACAAAGGACTCACAGGTAAAGTCTCACTATAAGCTAAGATTTTATATCATGAAGTGACATTTAAACTATTAATTTGAAACAGTTTACAAACTGTCTCTAACAAAAGGGACTATTAGAAAATACACAGCTAAAACTCATCTGTAATTAGCACCTTAAAGTGCTTGAAAAGAGTTGGTTTTCTTAAGAAGAAGAGATATTTCCCAACTCCTCAGGCCTGTTTGCATTATCCAAGAAGAATGGAGTTGAACCCCTTGTTCCTGGGAGATAAGGAGGTTGATGGATTGTTGGAGCTTCGGACTTCTGAAGTTCCGGGTTGCAGAGCATGGGGGGCGGGGCTCAAGCTGATGGAGCGTCTGGACTTAAGTCTGGCACCAATGTAGTGAGCCCCTGGGATCAGGGAGGGGGTACTTAGCTGCCTAACTAACCCAGGTGAGAAACAGAACTGATCAAAGTGTTCATGCCCATCAGCAGGGCAGTACGGCTTGTGGGTGCGGTTATGGACTTTCAGCCTGGGTGAGACAGGGAGATCCAGTCTCAAAAAGTAAAAAAAATTTTTTAAATGGGACTGTTAAGTAAATTAAGGATGCCAAGATAAATTTTAGACCAGCCCAAGTCAAATCATTAGAAATTTTAAATTATATAAGAGGGCCGTCAGACTCCTTTCTAAGTCTTCTAAGCTCTGCATTCTTGTAAGCCGATAGTCCCTAGTCTCATACCCTGTGAAAAAATTACTCAATTGAAACAAAAAAGCAGCAATTGTAGAAGCCTGGATATGGGAAGAGATGACCTGCACCGTTGTTAGCAGATCAGGAAAAGAATTCAAGGAGAATGCCATTTGTTGAGTAGCTGTCACACTCAATTCTGGCATATGTCCAAAAACAGGTTTGAATTTTGCTTCTGTCTGTCCTTCTGTTTCCAAGGCCTTCTGCCTTGCTAGAGTCTTTGGGATGCAGGTGTTATTTCCTGAACTTGGTTTCTTGGTATGCAATACAGAGACTACAATTCCTTGACATATTAGCAATTTGATGAACACTTGTTGAATGTGCTAAGGGCTCAAACCAAGATGGAAATCCTTTGTGGCTAAATATCTAGAAAAAGGGCTATAAAGAGACCCATGAGGTAGGGGGAGTGTGGTATATCATTTCCTGTCCAAGCTCAGCAAGGACAACAGTGATGTGATGGCAGATGCTCCCTAGCATCATGCAAAGCCACATCATTGCCCTACTAGACCCTGGGTCCCCCAGGAATACTCCTGGGCCACTGGCCCATCCCTATCCTAACATTATGACAGGGCACAGTGAGCAGCCCTCCATGAATCTTGCTTTGAGAACCAGAGAGTTTTTAGACAAAAAAAAGCATTTGCTTTTACCCTTTATGTGTATGTGTGAGATCAATATATTTGGTTTATAGATCACCCTCATTTTTGAATATATCCCTCCCCTTCATATTCTTTCAAGGAAAATGCCCCTAGTTAAAGCATCTTAGCAAGGGAAGGAGGAAGAAAGTACCCAGGCAGGCAAAAAATGTTCCACCTTTGACGATTCCTTGTTGGAAATAGGGCAAATAGGTAAACAGCTACAGAGAATATTGGATCACCTAGAAAAGAGATTGTACCCAGCCCCCACAGTATCTCTTCTGGGACTACCTGGTTTGTGGTGGATGTTGCCCAATGAGCCACACTTGGAAGTCACTTTGCTCAAGTCGACTGGCTTGTATACTATTTGTACCTGGAAGCATGGAGAGAGGGAAAGGAGGGCAGGGGGTGAGAGGAAGAAAAAAGGAGGGGAGTCAGGAAGAGAAGAAAGGGACAGGAAGAACAGGAGAAAAGCAAGACGAAAGGAAGGGGAGGGTGAGGAAAAGCAGAAATAGAAGGGGAAAGGTTAAGGGTAGGGAGAGTAGATAGAAAAAAATTAAAAAGACAGGATTTTAAATTTGGTTATAACAATAAAACATGACTATATAAACTCAGTCCCCTGTTTGGATCCAAGCCCCAAAAAGAAACCCTGCCACTGGGGCAGGAAAAGTTGTCACTGAAACACCAGTTTCATCCTCGAGGGATTCAGGATAGCACACACTGGACTTCCATATTTCCAGGGAGGCCAGTGACACCAGAGGTAGACTTAAGGGCATATGGAGTCTGCTGAATCAGTTCAGCTTCATCTGTGCAAGAGTCATCCCCTGCCACCCCAAACAAAATACCTTTCTCTGATGCTAGGTTTAATGTCCCCAATAGCTGAAACAAGAGAAGTAGTCAAAGTCAGTTACACCGGACACAAGGCTTTTTAGAATGGCGGAAGGACAGAAATGCTGCTCCCATTTGAGTTGTCTCTCCCCTCCCCCTCCCCCAACATCATAATTGCAACAATGCTGAGACATAAGTAGCTCAATTCAGAACTTGTTCCAAAGCTCCAGTTATTAAAAGCGTTGGGTGTCTGGGTACAGGGAGTCTTTGGGACACTGGATGGGCACAGTCAGGTGAGGGTGAAACACAGATCAGAGAAGACAGCTGAAGCCTGGTTAGTGGTTAAACAGACAGCAAGCTCCGTGGGACTCAGACAGACACAGCGCAGGGTTGATGGACTCCAATGCTAGACCATACTTTTCAACAGCACAGAAGATATCACAAGGCAACCCTACCACCCTGTTCCCGAGGCCCAAAGGCAGATGGTGACTGCTCCCAACTGAGGCAAATCTTTGAGAGTGTCATCGCCTGGAGAGTGGATATAGCTACTCTACACAGCAGCAAAACATACCCTGGGTACAGTAAATTCTGACCTCTGGGAACAAAGATTTTCAAGGCCCAGTCATGGCCCATTAATTTCAAGAAACTGTTGGATAGTTGAGGCCACCCTCATCCAGGGAGCCTATCAGAGGCAGATCTGTACCTCCCTAGAGAGATAACTGAAGTGATAGGACCCTGGATCTCTCAAAATAGGTCAATGTTATCAATTGGTTGATAAATAAGTAATTATTAAGCATTGTGCAGTATAAACTCCATAGGGTGGTAAACTTAGGGGGGGAGACACAAATGATTTCCATATAATTAATGAAGAGGGGGGACACAGCATCATATGATTGAATTTTGAAACAAACACACCAGAACTTATTTATCTAGATGAGTTTGGCCACCTTCAACAAAGACTTTTGAATATCCTCATTGGTGTCGAAGGAATTACATTTAAATCTTACACGGCTAGGAATGGATATAGGAAGCACCACAGTCCTTACAGGAACCCTGGCAGGACTGATCCAGTTCTTTGGCAGAAACAAGAGTTTTGTTATTCCAGACAGTATTGGAAGTATGTGGACTCTTGGCTGAGGTCTGGGCCTCTTCATCAGGGGTTTGTCATATGGTTATCTATTTTAATGAGATTGCTCTCACTGCTCAGTCGTGACTAATTCTTCCCTAGGAATATGAGTTATGTATAACACATACCCGGGGGTGAAAAGAGTTCTATTTGAAAACCCTTTGATGAAGACCGACTTTAAAATGTATTAATTTTCATTCTTGTTGTTTCATCTACAAACCAAAATAATCCCAAACTTGTGATAAATTCCCAATGGGTGGGAACTGATATCAGTACCTGGTATATGCCTCATTTTGTGAGGTGCTAGGTATACAAATGCAAAAAACTCAACCCCCTAAAACTCTCCCCTTAGAGAGCTTACATATATTATCAAGGAAAATAACATCTATCCAAGTAAGCAAATACAAAGGTAAAAGAGGGAATCACTCATCACTGAGTGACGAGTCTCTCCCCATGTCTTCCATAAAGTATATGTAAAAGTAAATAAAAAGTAATTGGGGGAGGGCACTAGAGGAAGAGAGACACTGAGCTAGTGATTCTAAGAGGTAGAGGTGACAAAGCGAGTGCATTCCAGGCATGGAATTTCACACTATGTGAAGGCGCTGAGATGAGATGGAATGTTGAGTATAGGGAACAGTAAAGTAGGTCAGCCTGACTGGAATGGAAGCTTGTGTAAGTGGTTGAAATAATGTATAATGAGCCTGGAAAGGGGAGGGTGGAGCAAAAACATGAAGGGCTTTCAACACCAACCTGAGAGGTTTATGTTTTATTCAGGAGGCAAGAAGGACCCCCTAAGAGTTTAGTGAGTAGGGAGAGTGGTCATGTGGTCGGATCTGTGCTTTTAAGAACATGGCTTTAAGATCAAGGAAGGACTTGAGGCAGGGGAGACAGTTATAGAGTTACTGCTATAGTCTACATAAGAAGTGGTGAGGGTCTGACCCCAGACCCAAAGTTGTGAGTGAAGAAGTCACATGTGAGAGATAATAAGGAGGGAAAATGGACAGGGTTTGGGAATGGGTTGGGCATATAGCATGAGGAGTAGAGGTTATGATCCTGTGGAACTGGATCAGTCGTGCTTGTAAACAGAAGCAGGGAAGTCAGGAAGAAGAGTGGGTCTTGGGGAAACACAGCAAGATCTGTTTTGGATGGGTTGAGTCTGAGGTACCCTTGAAATATCCAGTGGGAAATATCTGACAGGCAGTTAGTGATATGGGGACAGAACACAGAAGAGAGGTAAATAGCTAGCATTTAATACTGCCTACTTTTGTGTTAAGCTCTGTACATATACAATCACATTTGTTCTTCCTGACAGCCCTAGGAGAGAGGGACTGTTATCATCTCCATTTCAACAGCTGAAGAAACTGAGTCAAGTGACTTTAAGTGACTTTGCCTGAGATTGAAGAGCTAGGTCTTCCTGACTCTGAGGCCAGTACTCTCCCCTAGATGCAGACCAGAGTGGATTATACAGCCCTGGGAGTCCTCCAGTCGTGGGTAATTGATAATTGGGATAACTGAATCCATGAGAACAGATGAATTTCACTAAGAAGTTATAGAGAAAAAAGAGGGAAGAGTACAGGTCAGAGCTTTGGGGTACACCTACAGTTGGGGTAAAACACAGATGATGATGATGACTGAGCAAAGGAAATTGAGAGGGAGAGTTCAGACAAGTAAGAGGAGAACCAAAGGAGAGCACTGTCACAAAGCCCTAGAGAAGAGGGATTATAAAGGAGGAGAGGGTGGTTAACAGTGTCAAATGTCAAATGTAGAGAGGTCAAGAAGGATGAGGACTTTCATCGGGCCCTGTGTCTGTCAATTAAAAGGTCATGGTAACTTCTGAGAGAGGAGGTTCAGTTAAAGGATGAGGTCAGAGATCAGATCATCACTAGAGGCTGAGAAGCAAATGAGGGTAGAAGGAGTGTAGACAGGGAGCGTGAACAGTTTTTCTAGGAGTTTGATGGCTTATGGCAGGAATTCTTACCTTTATCTCTGTGGCATGGCCCCTTGTGGCAGTCTGGTGAAGTCTAGGGACCTCTTACGTTGATGTTTTTAAATGAATAAAATATATAAGATTGCAAAGGAAACTAATTCTATTTAAATAGTTATAATTTTTTTTTGAGTTTACAACTTGCATTAAGAATACTTGGTTTCTGGGGATAATTGAACCAAGTGAAGCTCTTTCAAGAGATGAGACAGTTCTTTGCACCCAGGTACCCAGGCAGCAGGGGAAGGAGCCAGCAGAGAAAGACTGACCATTAGAGAGGGAAGGGGATGATTGTGAGACAATCTGACAGAGAAAACAGGGCAGTTTGGAACCAAAGGTACAAGTAGAGGGACCATCTAAGAGAAGAGAAGGGTCATCTCTTCTGCAGAATGGCATAAGGAAAGAATGGGGAGGGGGTGTTTTAGGGCAGAGAAGATACAGAACCTCATAGTGGATGAATTTTATTGATAAATAAGTATAAGGTGAGGGCCTTGGCTGAGGGGGGCAGGGGGAAGGATGTGATGTAAGAGTTTGAGGAAGGAAGAGGTTTGGAGCAGCTGATGTGAAGAATTCGATAGTGAATCAGGGAGGGAAGGGCAAAAGCCTTGCCTTGTGGCAGTGGGGGCTCAGCTGAGATCAGATCTATGACTGCTGTTGATCCAGTGAGTGCTGTTAACCGAATTTCCTCCAGCACACTCAGCAGTGTGATAGAACAGGCAGAGGAGGCAGCTGGTGGGGATAATTCAGAGTGGGTGAAAACACCATTTAAGAGCAGAGGACAGTAAAAATAACCAGTAAGCAGGGCGAACAACAGTGGAAGACTCCCACCCCCCAAAGACACCAGTGCCAGGAACAGCTGCAGAACAGCTTGTACTTCTAGGACCAGCAGGAGTGGGGAGCGCCTACCCCACACTATGCTGGCATCACTCCTGATTACAATTTCTGGCTCTGTGTACTGAGACCCTGTGCTCTTCCCCACCCCGGTAGGCCTTACTGCCATCTAGGAGCAAGGAATGGTGGGAAGTTGAGGGGTCTTCCTGGGTTCTCTACCCCACTCCCTTGAGAGGGGGATGACATTGCTATCAGTTTGCAACAAGCTCAGCCTTGGGGACTGGGACCTACCTAGGACAGTGTGTGTGCAGCACTGGGGTTGGCTGGGAGAAGGCAGGTGGGGAGTCATGGCCACCACTCTTGGTGGGACTGTTTCTTGATGTTGAAACACACAGTTCATACATGCTGAGATGAAGATCCCATGGATTCCTTTCCTTGCATCTTTTTCTCTCCTATTCTGTCCTCATTCTTTTTGCCCTTCTTGTTTTTGCATGTGTATGCATATAAACATATATGTATGTATGAGTATGTACATATACACACACTCACACATCAGTAATTTACCATCATTTTGACATCTCTGCTCTCCACTTAAGGGTTTATTTAACTGATGGTTCCTATAAGGAGAAGTAGCTTTTAGACCATTATGATAACCAGTGTAAGCAGGCTGAGAGCAGCTCCAGGAGAGAGAGACATTTCAGTTATGGTTTGCAAAGTTCTTTTTTTCACCGTGATACCATGAGGTGAATGATGTCCATCCTCACTTCTTTACTTTTGGGTTCCTCAGGCTCAGTGTTTCAGGGTGCTCCACCCCCCTAAAAAAACCCCAACCTCTGAGGTGCTAACGGTATCCAGTAGTGAAACAAATTGGGAACAGAAACTTGGGTTAAAAGAAATAGTTTCTGACTGCCTAACCTCAAGAACTCAAGGTCTCTTCCCCACCCCCAGTCTTTACCTTTCTGGAGAAAGGACAAATCAAAGGAAAAGAACGCAGGCTGTCGAGGAGCTAGTCTCCAAAAAGGTGCTTGTGGGATGGGCCTGGAGGAATTACTAAAGATTCAGTCCAGTTCCCTCAGACCTTCTCACTCTACCTCCATAGAGAACTGGCCAGATATTAGGATCGTAGTAATGGTCACCATTAACATCTGCACAGCATTTTAAAGTTGGTAAAGCGCTTCATAAATGCGATCTCACTTTGTCCTCATGAGGACCCTACGAGGTTGGTGCTCTTCTCTTCTCCATTTCAGTTCTTACTGGGGCAGACAACCGAGACATGACTTGCCCCGTGTGACTCAGCTAGCAAGTGTCTGAGTTCAGATCTGAACTTGGGTCTTCTTGATTCCAGGTCCTGTGCCCTCTCATTGTGTCCCTGGCTGCTCTAGTTCTAGAGCTGGAAGTAACCTCAGGCTTTCCTGGCCAACTCCCTCATTGCCAAGGGCTAAAACCCCTACAAGGACTCTGGTCACCAAGAAAAGAGGCAATCATGTTAGGCAAGACCATGTCCTAACAGGAAAGTTTTTAACAATGACATCTGAAGCAAAAAAAGACTCTGTACTGTACTCTCGGTTAATGAGAAAATTCAATTATCCCAAACTTTCCATTCCCGGTGCTTTGAATGTGAATCAAGTTTTCACCATGATATTTCAGTGACTGATTGGACAATAGCCTGGTGGTGGGCTTTTTGGATCCACATCTATGTTTTCAGAACTATGAGAAATTCCCGGTATATTGGCATCCTCTGCCAATACAGACTAGCAGCTTATCTAGAACTTGTAGTCTTAGTGAATGGTAGGAGACACGAGAGATTACCCAGGTGGTGTGAATTAGAGGCAATACTTGGACTCCCATCTTACTGCCCCCAAGGCCCATCCTTTATCCACAATGTCAGGCTCCTTATTGAGAGTTATTAGTCACATACCACCATGGGCATAAAGGGGTATCACAGTGATCAAGGCTGATGTTTCTTTTAGCCTGGGCAAGAAAGGTGGGGGTGGCAGAGGCTGATTGGGAGAATGTGAATGGTGGAGGGTAGAAGGGCAACAAATAACTTAGAGTCAGGATGAAAAATTTGACTCGGGCAATAAATATCTGTTAAATGAAATATTTGGGGATGAGGCCTTATCCAGGCTTTAGGGCTGGGAAGAAAACAGTGGAGAAAGGTGGGAATAAATATTGGCTCTTATCCCTGTAGGAACACTGCATGGCGGGGTCGGGACCAGGGGAGGATCAGAGACAAAGCTGAGGGCGGCACAACCCTAACTCTGTGCTCCAGCTGGCCACGCCCACAGGCTCCCAGCACTAAGGCTCTGTGCAGGGGACTGTCTCTTCCCCAACCCTGGGCAGGTGGGTTGATTTCTGCTTGCTTCTTCCCTGAAACTCTGATGGAAAAGTCTAAATCCGAAGAAGGCAGGGAGAAAAAGAGAGGGAAGGGGACAAGGGAGAGACGGGGTGCAGGGAAAGGAAAAGAGGAGAAGGGAGGGAGGGAAAGAGAAAGAGGGAAGGGAGAGAAAAAGAGAAATGGGGAGATGGATGAAGGAAGAGAGAGAAGAGGAGAAAAGGAGAGGAGAGAAGGGGAGTGAGGGAGAGAAGGAGAGGGAGAGGGACAGAGGGAGAGGGAGAGGGGGAGGGGGGGAGGGAGAGAGAGAGAGAGAGAGAGAGAGAGAGAGAGAGAGAGAGAGAGAGAGAGACTGAGAATATGAACTTGTCAGCAGCTGGAGTCAGAGGGTAGGTAGCTTGGTGCCAGAAACCACTTCTGTGGCTGCTCCTCAGACCACCCTGTGGACCACCCATAGGGACAACTGCTGTGGGCCACCCAGAAGATTGCCCAACTCTGCAGACAAAATAATTCCAATTGAGGCTCACAATTTATAGGAGGTCAGAATTTCCCCAGCCTGTAGTCCTTCCATCAGGAAAAATGTTTTCTGCTTGATAGTCATGGGAAGAAACAGTGGTTACCTGCCAAGGGACAGAATATAAAACCAAGAAGGGAGTTTGTCAGGTGGACAGTCCCTTACAAGGGTCAACCCACAATTATGAGTACAGTCAGGTCACCAGCTGACCCTGACAAGAAGATTGGGAGCCCAATGATCGGATCTTTGGTGATATTCCCAGATGCTCTGGGAACTGAAGCTTCTCAAAATCACAATAATTAAAAAACAAATTAAAAAAAGACATTCCTAACCTACAACCATACATAGGGCATGGATTATGATGTATTATTTATTTATCCCAGTAATGGGAATGGGATGAATGGAGCCATCCACACTTTTCAACTAGTTAACCCTTGTAGTAGGTAGTAGCTGGGCACTGGCAAGATAGACCTTTAATAAGCTCTAAAATCCTATGCTCTGGCACTGAGCACAACTCCTTATATGGAGATGGACCCCTTGACCCTGGCCTCTCTCCTACAATGACCAAGTTAGGACATAACTCTGACCCTCTTCACTAACCCAACTCAAGCTGGTGAGATTAGTCTTCTTATCCTGGATCTGCAGTTTGGGATGGATTTTGAGAGAAGGTTACTCCTTAAATTCATTTCATCCAACATTGTAAGCTAAAAGCCCAAAGCTTATACACTGGAGTCCATCATCATGGATTCGAGATGGTTTTTTTTTGCACATTCTTCTTATAGAGCAGCAGAGGTCGAGGGGGATGAAGGAAGGGGGTGGTTGGGAGGTGACAACAGATACTGGTGAGAAGCGTTAGCAACAATGCCATGCAACAGCTGCTGGGTGCCAGGGTGAGCATTTGGTAACAAGGTTTAACAGCAGGAAGTCGGCATTAGGCTGTTCGGGGCAGGATATCGGTAGCACAAAGCAAGAATCAATATTCTATGTTGCCCTACAGTACAGATAAGAGTTCTCAGGAAAGCAACAGGCCTGGGAGGCTGAGCCTCCCAGACAATGCATCGTAGAGGTCAGATCCGTAACATCCGCAATGTACAGGCATGCCCTTCTTCAGGAAAACCTGACATGAATGACCCAGGATGAGGTAGATGATAATAGTAGCTGATATTCATATAGGTGCACAGAATTCAGAGCTGGAAGGGTCCTCAGAGAGCCTCTTGCCTAACCCCCTCAGTTTCCAGATAAGAAGACCAAGGCCCCAAGGCTGCACAGGCAGCAAGCCTGTAGAACCAGATGAAAATTCACAAACTGGATAAATGAGGTATATATAATGCTATTGCTTTTCCCCAAATGGGTTTTTTAAAATAGTCAGACTCCCTTGATGCCCTTTAGATATTTGTAGACAGATTATTAGCTGGGTGACAGCCCCAGGGCCTGGGTGGGATTGAAGGAGAGCAGGGACATTTCAGCCAAAGTTTGGGTGACAACAGTGCCACCCAAAGACCAATCAGAAATAAGAATGCCAGCCTCATTGCAGCACTCTTGGGAAGCTGGGCATGGGCCCCCAAGCAGTATTTCCACACTCATATCTCAAATGCTATATATTTGAAGGCTTCAGCTTTCCTGAACTTACATTGGGACTGCTCCCCATCTGTACTCTCTCCACCAGCTAAAGTGAAGAACTGGCCTTGGCATAGGCCTGGTAGGCCCAGATGCCTCTTCTCTCCTTGCAAAAGCAGGAAGAGGCCAAAGCTGGCTAACAGCTGGTCTTTGCTTATGCCAAGGGAACAAGCGATTTATGCCTGCCCCATCCAAAGCATGAGACATGGCTGATACCATGGGGCAAACTGAAATTCCAGTGGCTCCTCATCCAAATGCTAAATTTGACAAAGGGATCCACCCTCCCCACTACTAGAGCCCTTATTCCTCAGGAAGAAGGTAAAGGGGGGAAATCCTTCCTCCTTAGGACTGACTGATGGCAGCTGGGCCTAGGCTGGAGCAGCACCCCTGGGACTACTTGAGCTGGTTCTTTGGAAATGGCTCTATGACGAGCTTCAGAGAAGAGCTTCATGGGTGAGAAATTAAATAGTTCTTGACATCATCAGTGAAAATTTGCCAGGTGCCCCCGGGGTTGCTAAAGGACAAAAGGGCTTAAATTCTTCTGGTTGACTAATGAGGTTGATGGGCCAGATGAAGCATCAGTATTTCCAACTCTCTTATCCCAATGTCCTTGGGCAATGGTGTAACAATTTACAATAATGACTGTTTCTCCAGGGGTCTGCAATGAGGTCTGCTAGTATTTTCTTAATTATGCTTTGAGAGTTGAACTTGTTTTTTGTATAGATGACCCCAAGTATCTCTTTCCCTCATCTCTATCTTAGCTACCACCCAAGCAGTCCCTATGCTTCTTGTGTGTGTATGTGGAGGAAACTCACACTTCTAGGAGCAGTGGGCATGAGGAATCACAGGATCATAAATTCAGACCTGGAAGGGACCTTAGAGACCTTCCAGTCCCAACCCTCTTATTTTACAGTTGAGGAAACTGAGGCCAAGAGTAGTTAGATGATTTGCCAACATGTGGCAAGTCTATGATTTGAATTCAGGTTCTCTGACACCAAACACAGTGCTTGCACCACCCGGGAACCTAGGTTCTCTGACACCAAACACAGTGCTTGCACCACCCGGGAACCTAGGTTCTCTGACACCAAACACAGTGCTTGCACCACCCGGGAACCCCCTTTGTCAGAAATGGCTGAGGAGCCAGGAATTTGAATGTTAAGAAAACTTGCTCTTTTTTTATTTAAGTCTCACAGACACAGCATGTAGAGATTCATACTACTTCTAATAAATCACAGTAGGGTGCACTGACGGGGTGCAGGTACTCACACTGCCTCCTCCTGGGACGTGTTTGATATTATCCTTTGAGCCACACTTGGACTGGACGTTGCTAAGATCCAGCTTCTTATTAAATATCTGCACCTTTGATAGCCAGAAAAGAAGATGAGTCACACAGCACACAGCCACTGAGCCCTCTGCCCTATAGCACTCAGGTCTCCCAACACTGGGAACAAGGAAAGGTAGCATTAGCTACTGCCGCTTCCCCGAGGCTGAGCTGGAGGAGGCCCCGTCGGCACCAGAGGCAGCGATTTCTCCGACAATGGGCACTGCCCAGCCTGTTTCTTCTGGATCCACCAAGGAGGTCTTGGTCTGATCCCACAGGAGCTGCCTGGGAGGAAAAATCTTTGAAAGGTGGTGCCTCCCATGTTTCTAATGACAACCTGGAAAAGCACATACAGCCAATAAGTGGTTAGAGGTGCTAAGTCCTCATCCTCCTCAGCATGGAGGAGCCATCCTGCAAAGCCATTCATCGCTGGGCACTTCAAGGAGGAGGACTTCACTTTAAGGAAAAAATAATAGGTGAAAATCTGGATTTACAAAATCAGGTATGTTTTGAGTGCTGCGCCATCATGAGCGCTGTGCAAAAGGGTTCCATGAAATGGTAAGGTCTTATATATTGAAACTGGAATTCATTTTATATACAACTTTATGTACAACTTTTCAGAAATATACACACAGACAAACGATTACATGGATTTAGAGGTAGAAGGGACTCCAGGGTTCATCTCAGTCCAACACCTTCACTCTTCAGGTGAGGAAACTGAGTCCTGCATATAAAAAGGGGTTTCCCTAAGGGAAGATACCCAGACAGTGACTGGAACAGTTAGGACTTTGACTCCCAAACCCGCTCTTGTTCCAAAGATCCATCCCATACAGAAAAACCTGCCTTATTATCACTATTGCTCTGGATAAAACCAACGGGATAGAATCTAAATGGCAAGGACCTGATGGATAGATGCAGAGGGCATCTAATTGAGAAGACAGATAGAGCTGTGAAACTTTCTCTGGAAACTTGGAATAAAGGAAGGCTTCCTTCCCACTGTAGTATTAAGGTTGAACTCTTTCTCCCTGATTTCCATCCCTTGAGTATTCTTTAAAAAATGAAGTTATTTTCCCTATCCTTTCTTCCTCAGTGGGCAGTGCTCCACACAACCTTCTTCCTTGCCCTTCACCCCTTCCCTCCAAAATTCACACAGACGCATACAGAGGGATTATACAGTACCACAGATTTAGGAGTGGGAGGGCGGTACTCTAAAAGTGCTTTACTCACAAGCACTCCGTGAGGTATACAGATAGTTTTAGGATCTCCATTTCACATAAATGTAAATGGAGGCTAACAGAGATTAAGGAACTCATCCAGGGTCAAACAAGTCATAAGCAGCGGAGTTAGAACACAGATGGAATCATAGAACCTGAGAACTGGAAGGAACATCTGTTGTGGAACTAGGCAGAGGCTCCCACTATCCCCAACCCTGCAGAGGTCACCTAGGCCTGGGATTATGCCTAGTACTTGACCCCAGGGTGGAGAAAACCATCTATAAAACCATCCCTGGTGTGGGATTGAACTTGGGCCAGGTCTTCTTTGCCATGTGATCCTTGGTATAGCATCCATATGTGGCCACACACTTCCCCTCAGCGATCAAGGAAGACTTCTCTAATGTAATAGGTGACCAGTCTGATATAGAACAGTCTGATATAGAAACTCCCAGGTCTGGATGTTGCATCCTGGGGGTCTGAGAGGGTTCTGGGGGTAAAGCACACCATACAGAGCCCTTGCTACGGCTCAGATCCATCTGGAGACTGTTGACTTCTACATTTGCGTATTCTTGAATAAACAGACCAAGCACTATGCGCTCCATTTGTCAAGCTTTGGGAATTTTCTGAACTTGCCAGCTGGGACCAAGACAACATCAGAAGTTGCCTAGCCCAACCTATACCTTAACAGGAATCTTCTCTACCACGTCTCCAATACGCTCCATACGCAGCCTCTGCTTAAAGGCTGTGCTGACTCCAGTGTAAGCATTTCCATCTTGGAAATCATCAAATGCTACAAACCAGGACTTGATTTTATTGTTGAGGTTTAAGAAATGGATGGGGAAAATGTTAATAAATGCAGATGAAACTTTGAAGTGTGTCCTACACACTTTTTTTCCTTTCTTTCTGGGGAGCCGGTTGTTAAACATTCACCAGCACATTCACTCTCTCCTGAGGCAGCTCACCCACTTTTTTCCTGTTTTCCTAACACAGAAAATTTCAGAGCCGAATCCTGCCTTTTTTAAATTTATCCTAAGGTCTTTTACTATAAATCAGAAAGGGACCTGAAAGCTCAATTAGCCCAGCATCCTCCTTTTACAAATAAGGAAAGTGAGCCCTGGAGAAGACTCAAGATTTTGGTTCTGCGGACTCACGTCTGCTTCCTACTGACTGGAATAGGAATTCAGATTTCCTGATTGCTAGGCCTGGTCCTTTTCAGTTAACTTTTGAATCCAAATGAACTGGGTTAAGTTAACCCTATTAAATTGAATTTAATTTATTGAATTCAGCCTTTTGGATCCTGATCCTGTCATGTAACAGAGTGTTAACTGCCCCTCCAAGTTTTTTGTCATTTACAAATTGGACATGCATATCACCTTTGCTTTTATCCAAGTCATCTATAAGAGTTCTTTTGACTCCAAATTCTGTGTTTATCCCATCATACTATTTGTGGGGTGTCACTGATGCTGGCCATGAAATGGGTGCTTGGAGAAACACAGGTTGTGGAAAATCTGGGTGAGCTTTAACCACAGGCTCTAAGTCTCAGTACTTGATCCTCCATTCACTTGAGACAATCTAGTAAATCCTGTTGTGTAAAATCTATTGTGATTCTGTTGTTGGAGGCAAAGAGCAAGAGTTGTTTTACACTGTATAGATGAAGCTGGCACGGGGAAAGAAAACTGGGGATAGGCACAGTTTGACATCAAATATATTTTTTTCTTTGTAATCCTTTATTAGTTAATAGTTATGGGCCACCATGTATCTCTCCATTGCCCTCTTAAAAATACTGATATATTTTGTTTTTACATCACCTATGTAACTCATTCTTTTGCTCTCCCATATACTAGACAAATGGATCCAGCAAAATTGACAGATCAACTAAGACTGACATTTTATACGGTGTTCGTAATTCAAGACTACATTTGGGAGGAAGGGTGGGAGCTACATTCTCATATCTTTTCTTTGGGAATAAGCTTTCTCTCATTGTCTTCTTAGGGATACTCTTTTTTTTTTGTTTGTTTATTTGGTTTTAACTTAACACAAATTTATTTTCTGTCTTCCCACTATCAGAAAAGGGAAAAAAAAGTACACGTGTGTGTGTGTGTGTGTGTGTGTGTGTGTGTGTGAAACTCTTGTAACAAATATACATGGTCAAGCGGAATAAATCCCTGAATTGGCCACGTCCAAAAAATATGTCTCATTGTGCACTCTGAACCCATCAACCTCTCTGGTTTAAGGCTGAAAAGAAACCAGTTTGCAACATAAGGAGACAAAATGGAGCTTTTACCATAACCTCAAATTGGAGGGATTGTTGAGGAGTACTAACCATGCATTTTGGAGAAGGAAATGGCAAACCACTCCAGGATCTTTGCCAAGAAAACCCCACAGACAGCACTGGCCATACTAGGTATGGTCCACAGGGTTACCAAGAATCAGACACAAGCGAACTACTGATCAACAGCAACTCTATGTTCTTTCTGAACTATATCACAGTGATCTTGGGAGCTTAGGCGTTATTTAATCTACCCACTTCCCGTGAAAGATGAAGGGAGAAAAAGCCTTGCCCAAGGCTACAGGGCTAGAGAGAAGCTACTAGAACCCAGACTTCCTGGCTTTTATCCTAGATCTTGCGTTTCTCACTACCCTCAATACTTCTCTCTCTTTACCCAACCAAACTGAGCAGACTGACATACTTTTGCTACAAAAATAGTATTCCTTAACACACCCAAATTAAAACCCAGCTCCTTTTCTTACGCTTGGCCAGTGTCAAATTACAGAACCACAGAGCACGGATCCACAGTGGCGATCTTGTCCAAGCCAGAAACAAGACTCTTCTTTCTCCACCCATACAATAGCTACAACAACAACATAGCTGACAGTTTCCCATGCAGTCTTTGCTTGAAGACTTCTCCTGGGCAGGGAAGGGGGTGTGTGTGTGGGAACCGCAGCCTTCCAAAGTAGCCCATTATTCTATTTTCGGATAACTTTAGCCATTAGGAGAGGTTTATACTAACATCAACACAGCTTTGCAGTAAGAATTTTCAAGAACAGATGTTCACATACTCACTTTTGAAGTTAGTCGAGTAGTTGATTCTAGATTCATAGACTGTAAGAAATGCTCTTGGAGACCATCTACTCCAACCACCTCCACTTTAGGTACAAGGTCATACATACAGTTAGTTGGCAGGGCAAGGATTTGAACTGACTCCTGGCTCCTATTTCAGTGCTTATTATCTTCCTAGCAGAGGTTCCTATTTATGCCACCCTCAGACTTTAAGGTATTCTAGATGAAAAAAAGAATTGTCTTTTAACGTGGGATTGAATTTTTATTTATAAGTGACAGGCATGTCAGTTTTAAAAATAGACTTCTGAATTTACAAGGGAATAAAGTAGGCCAACAAATGAATTAGAGAAAATGAGGTATTAAGCTTAAGGAACTTTCATGATGGAAGGAGCTATCCAAATGCAGAATGGTCTTACCTTGGGAGAAAGTGAGTTCCTTTATCGCTGGAGATTTTCCAGGGGAAGCTCAATGACTAACTTGTCAGGGATGTTAGGAAGGGAATTCCTGCTCAGGTGTGTGGGCTGGACTGCATAACTCCTGAGGTCCTTTCCAACTTCTAGATTCCATGGCTCCATGACTGCCTGCCTGTTCAGGCTTGTGCTTATTATTGACTAGCCTAACTGAACTCATCTGTCAAGATGTTCAAATGTGCTCAATGTGAGACTTGCCTGATGCTCACTGGCCACTTGCTTAGACTTTCTGATAACATCTGCTGCTGAAATGGTCTGTCTTTCCCCAGTGGGTCTGCCCAGCCTTGGAAGTCCAGCCATCTCTAGAGTCCAGCCTATCCCCCCACCGACAAAGCCTTGCTTCTGTCACCTGGACTGGATTTTGCTTCCTCTGGTTGAGATGTCAGCCCAGAACTCCCAGGGCTACTTTAGCCTGGACTAGACTTTCCCATACAATCTTGCATCCCTAAGAATGCTCACTTCTTAAGGCAGGTTCTCAGGCTTGGGAGCAGGAGAGACATAGGGATGGGGGAACTATGAAATGAGGATGTAAAGCACAGGTCAGGCTGATCTGGGTACTTCCAGCACTAGTGTTCCATATCTATGATTGCCTCCAGTAGACCCCTCTTCCCACCTCTGCTCTCACCCAGATCCCTACACCCCAGGGGTGTGATATCTCCTTGCTAGCTCTCGTCTAGTCCCTCTCACCAGTTGACCACAGAAGGTCCAATCAACAGTACACTGCTTCACTTTCCCGATATAGGCCGATAACCTCAGTTATCCTTCACTTTCTCCTTGTGCCCATCTATTTTTATTTCACATTTCTTTAATCTGTTCATCTTTCATAATCCCATTAGTAATGTGTTGTTGCCTGTCATCGCTATTAATGATTTTCAAAATCATTCAGGAGCAAGGTCAAACCTTGGTAAAGTTAGGTTAAGCTGTGCAACTGTGCACATGTTCACGTGTGACTTTAATAAAAACTAAAGCCAATCGAGGGCAGTTATCCATCTCAGTGGATAGAACACTGGGTCTGGAGTCAGGAGGACCTGAGTTCAAATCCAGTCTCAGACATTTTGTAGCTGTGTGACCATGGGTATGTCACTTAATCCTGTTTACTCAATTTCTTCGTTTATCAAATAACCCGGAGAAGGAAAATGGCAAATCACTTCAGTATCTCTGCCAAGAAAATTCCAAATGGCCTTATGGGGAGGAGGGCACAGAATGACAACACAATCAGTCAATGTTACCTGCCAAAATCTTGTCCTATCGAAACCAAAGACATTCTCAGCAGCGAAGTGACCTGACAGGGGAAGTTATGCTTGAACTAAAGCTGAAACAGAAGAGACCTTTCTCCCACCACAGATGCACCCCAATTCAGGCCAGCTCATTAGACAAAACCCCAATCTGCTAAGAGCTACCAACTTAACTTTTACCAAGTATTTGCTTTTTAAAATGATTCCCAGCAGGATTCCCTTAAAAAGAAACTTCCCTGGGTGCCCTGAAAATGAGTTAAGTAACTGAAAACTCAATTTATATATCTAGGAACTTAAACTCCCATACAAATGTGAAGTATATCCAAAGTGTCTAAAAAAACCCCAAACTCTAAACCTTGTTTCTTGTGAGGGATAGATCACTGTCCTCTCAACCTCTTCTTCCTATTATTTTGATGTCTTTCCAGTGGAGCTCTTCATAGCTACCAGAGGGTTGGGGACCAGAATAGAGGAGAAGAGGAGACGTAAGGGGGATGGGAGTAGACATATATAACTGAGTTTTATAAAAGCATTGGTTAGAAGTCTTTTTTTTTTTTTAACCAGGGCAGTTGGTCCATTAAAAAACCCAATCATCAGAGGGCTACCTAAGTATTATTCACCTTCCAAAACCCTCCAATGCCCCAAGCAAACAGAGTTCATTTTCTTTTGGAGAAAAGAACACAGAATGTCCTGCTCATCTCTTTTGGGTTTTGTTTTGTTTTTTTTAAATTATAGCTGGGAAAACGAAAGCTTTAATTAATAAATTAAACATGGCAACTATAACTCAGTTTACTATTATAGTGAATTGAAGGAGGGAGAGAAAAGGATGTTGATGGGGAAGAGAAAGACAAAGAGACAGAGATGGACAAAGAGAGAACAGAAAAAGATATGGAGAAGATGCAGACACACCCATAGAGAGAAACTTTCATGAAGTAACATCGCCATCTTGTGGAGAGCTAGGATATTGCAATCAAGTGCTCAGAACAACCTCAAATGCAGATTGCAGCTATCTCTGCCCATCCTGTGCAGCTCCTGTCCAGTTCCTCTCATCATTCAACTACAAAAGGTTCAAGGAGGAGCAGACAGCTTCATTTTGTCATATAAACACACCAACAGAACATACACTGATAACTTCCGTTATCCCTCACTTTCTCCATGTGCCCATTTTTTTTGCTCACTCATTTCTTTAATCTGTTCATCTATGATGAGTATGAATAAAATGCTAATCTATTTCTTAATCTGTTCATCCATTAATAATGTGTGGCAGCCTCTGATAGCTGTTAATAATTTTCAAAAGTCTTTTGAAGGTTTTTTCATCTTCCAGACACACTACTGCGGACTCATGTTCTAATTCTCTCCCTGGCATCCTCATTGGTGACAAGTATCCATGTTCACAAATGAGTGAATACTAATTAATAATCATGGCTCGAAAATGATTCAAACTCTTCAACTCTAATGACCTTCATCTTTATTTCCCTCCAGCCATTCAGTGCAGACACACCTTGGACATCATCTATTCTACCTTCCATGTTTGGAACTCTGAGATTTCCTCCTATGACCCAGAAACCTCCTTATGACTCTCTCCCTTTCTTCCTACCTTCAACCTTTTCTTTGCCCTTATCAAGACTTCCTGTCCGCATTCTCCTTCAACCCCTTTCTGTCTTCACTTGCCTCCTTACTTCATTTTACTCTATGATCAGCCATGGCAATAACATTCTAGTCAACATCCTTGATTCCTTTGCCTCACTGACATCCATCACGCCAACCAGTCCAATCTCCCACCTTGAGTTACCCTCACCATGTTCCTTCTCTGCTCCCCAGCATGGCTGGAATAATGAATGGAACTATTTCGAATGGTTCCAGCACAGGTTCATGTTATCCAACTTCAAACAGACAACCTTCAAAGCTATCCAGTAATCCTGAAAACTAGGAGTTTAATTCTATTAGCTAACAGAATTATTCACTTTTTTATTAAATTTATTAAATTAAATTTATTAAAATTTAATTAATTCTAGAAGCTTTTTGGCTTGTCCTTCATAATCTATCTTGACTACAGTCACAGGATTTCTTGTTGACTTCCCATCATGTTCCCCTTAATGGTGGTTCCAAACCTCCTCTAACTCTTCCATTCCCCAGATTCCATCCCTCTCCCTTTTCACTCTTGACAGACGACTTCACCTCCTACATTACTAAGAAAATCAAAGCTATCCCAAGTTAGCTCCTTCTGCTTTCCTCCTTCCCACCTCAACATTCCTCTTGTCTTTGTCCATGTCATCTTTCTTCTCTCCTTTCTGAGAAAGGAATAAGCACTTACTAGGTCCCCAGGGTGTGCCAGGCACCAGGTTAAGGGCTTTCACAAACATGATCTCCCTCGAGCCTCGCAACATCCCTTTGAGGTAAGTGCTATTATCACCGCCACTTTGCAAGTGGAGGACACGGAGGCAAACAGAGGTTAAGTGACTTGCCCAGGGTCAAACAGCTAGGAACTGAGGCTGGATTTGAAGTCAGTTCAATCAAAACTCCAGGCCCAGCACTCTAGCTGCCTCCAGAAGTATTTTTCCTTTTTACCAAAACTAGTCATTTTTCAAATGAGGAAACTAAAGCCCAGAAACACTGTACTGTCTTCTGACTTTAAATCCAGTCATCACCCCATCCCTAACTTCTCATTAGCCACCAGCTAGAGATCTGTCATCTGAATATTCTGCTAAACTGTGGCATCTGTGGATTGATTCTGCCTGGACAAACTCTTGGTGAAAACTGATAAATCTGTCATGGTGGGCGGGAGGTGGTCTGGCACATGTGCTCCTTGGTCTCTGTCTCCTCTCCATGTGGAGGATTCTTACAGAGTTTGCTTTGTGGTGAGGGGAGGGACTCTGAGGCCTGGACGTTCTATAATTTCTTCCATTCAGCTAATGACATGGTGGAGAGGAGCCTCTGTAGCATGGAGGGCTTTCAGAAAGGCCTGTCCCTTCTGACTACTTCCTCTTAAACTGTCTTCACTCTACAACTAAACATGTGGCATCCAGTGAGATGATATGTTCTAAAGGGAGACGCCTTTGAGACGTCTCCTCTCTGAGGCCACATGGTCTCACTCCTTTGCTTTTTCATCTGTGTTTTTCTGTTGTAAGTAGAAGGTGAGAAGCCTTTATGACATTGAGAGTTTGAGGGCATGTTGGTATCCCAGGACAGTTTTTTTCAGCCAGTACAACACTAATCCCTTCAAGGAACAAGAAGTATGATTTGGACCCATGCTAAGGAAAGCTGACTCATCTGGCGGGGATGCCACCGTTGGACATGAACTTGACAGGACCAATTGAATATAGAGATAGAACTAAATTTTGAGCCTACTGTCCTCAGAGACCAAGGTGGTTTAGGAGAGAGGATGTCCCAGAAGTATTGAGGAAAATGCTTACACAAATATTCTTGCTATATCTTTGAAGTGAGTAGTTCTATGAAGAAGCTATCAGATGGTTAAGTGATTAAATTGAACTGGGTGCTAGTTACTGGCCCTTAACAATGCGGGGGGGAACAGTCTGGGGACCCAAGCCAACATCAGGAAAGAAGAAGCCAGTCTAACCCCTCAGAGTATCCACTGGAACCTTGAGGGGGGGGGGTCTCTCTGGGAGAGGCAGTCAGAATATAGTTACCCATCTCGGACTTCCTACCATCTGTCTTAGAGCTGTCTCCTAATTCTAAAGAAATCCTGGGAATGATGAGTTAATTATTCCAATTAACAACTGTTAATTGTTCCTATATTCCTAATAATTGGAATCCTGATTCTGCCTTCAGAATGTTCATATTATGAAAGTGGATTTAACTTTCCACCCCCTTTAAGAAATGCTAAGAAAGTCATCCTAATCTGAAGGTTTTAGACTTAACATGGAAGAGAAATATTATCAGTTTTTCTTCAACTATCAATTCGGAAACCATATCCTCCTCTGTTCTCTTTTAATACTTAAGGTGGTAACCACACACAACATGCTCCATTTCCCAGGTGCAACTGGTCCAGAGAATTCAGATGCCATAGTGACATGGAATTATCCCTCACTCTGGAGATACTTGCATTTCAGGATTTTCTATCACTCTGTCAGCACTGAGCCCAGGCCTGCCATCCACAGGCTGGCAGCTGGGACTGCAGAGGGAAGAAAGCTCTCGGTGGGAGAACTTGGCCCCACTCCTTCCACGAGGGTGGCCAATGCAAGGTTTGTTTTCTTTTGTGGCTTCAGAGGCCAGGCAGCTGCTTTTAGTCGAAGATGGGGAGAGAATTAGGCAAGTGTTGGCCAGATCTGCTAAACTAGCCTCTAAGACACCCAAGGTCTGTAAGGAAAAATTCTGTGGGCTGACCAGAAACAAAAGCTCCTGTCAAAACCATTCAGAAGGGAAAGCAGGTGCATATTCAAGGTGCAACCTGGGTAGATGGGTAGTGCTCAAAGAATTAAGACTCTCAGAAGTTCTGAGATGGATTTTCATGCTTTGAATTTTAAAGAGCTAGGGATCAGAGTGATAAGGATGAAAACACGCCATCCCACAGGAGTCTCCGCTGAACTGCCAAAGGATTCTTTGATAGTAAAGTTCTTAGGATTGTATCTGGTCTTGACCACAAACTGGGTCACTTGTTTTTGCCTGATGTTTCAACGAGGCCGAGAGACTGGACAAGGAGAGAAGGAGTCTAGTGCAGAGCATTTGTTTCCAATAAAAAAACCCCAAAGCCAAAACAGAAACAGTGAAAGCACTGTAACAAGGAATGGTGCTTTTGCATTTTAATTAAGGCTAAGGAATTTTGGGCAAAACGGGTAACTGAGGAGGAGCCTGAAAAAGTGTTTTTTTTATTATTATTCCTACATGATTCTCTGGTTCCTGCTTGGCAAGATACAACCACAGACCCATGCTCCAAAGGTGTTTGGAGGACATAATTCTGCAATGTGATAGGGAGGCAAGTATGTATTCGTGCAAAGCCTCCCCATGTACCAGCCCCAGAGATGGAGGCTTTCCTATTTCCCCTGCTCTGAGCACTAGGTGACTGGTTCCTCTTATTTCCTCATACTTCTCCTTCTCCTTCTCATCATCATCACCAGTAGGTACAGTAGTATTCTTAGTAGGAAAGAAAAAGGAATGGAGAGTTACCTTTGTTTTTTAAATGGGAGGTATGAGGGGCAATAGGAGAGGCTTTGTTTGTGCTTAATTACATCAGTAAAAGTGGTGAAACCTTGGGAGTGAGGTAGGAGCAGAGGCCTAAGAGGAGACATAGTGAGGAGTCCTGGTGACCACACCGAGGGAACTTCCGAGAAGCGTGGAAGTGGCAGCGGCCAGGACCCATCCGTAAGCTTCATGCACATTATCTCATCTGACCCTCCCGGTAACCCTGTGAGGGAGGTGCTTTTACTCTCATCATTTCACAGCTGAGGAAAGTGCGGCTAAAAGAGACGTTCAGGGATTTCACCTGGGGTCCCAGAGGCAGGAAGCGTCTAAGACGGGATTCAGACTCGGATCTTCCCGGCTCCTAGCCCAGCACTCAGCCCATCGATCCACCCAGAGGCCTCACTAGATCTGGGTCCCATCTCCCTTCTCCTTGGTGAGACAGATCAACAGAATTTATCCAATGTTTAAGAGACTGGGAAAAATTCAAATACAGGCCTCAAGATAAAAACCCTGAGCATCTCAAACCTTGTTATTAGGGACACAATGACCCAATAGGATAGGAATAACTCTTAATAAAACCAATGATCTCCAGCCTTTTAAAAGAGCTGTGAGGTAGGCGAGTGTGATCCCCTTTTATAGAAGAGGAAACCAGCAGTGAGAAAGGCATGAACACTTGACCATGGCGGTCACATGGCTAAGCAAGCAATGGGGCAGGGGTTCAGCTCCTTAGGGATTAACTTATCCAGCTGATCTCTGCGCAAAAAACTCACCACTACAGAACTCACCGAAATGTAGAGAAACAATAGTGCTGGTTCAGATGACGTAACAATGAAGTAACATCTGGGTTTGAACATAACTACTGTGAAGTCAATTATTAATTCATATCAGAAACCAAATTACCACACTGTGAACAGGGGACCAGCTCCCAGGCAAGCTGAGGAACTCCTGTGGACACCACACACTATGAATCTCTTGATTTAGAGGGACCCAAAGATAAATTGATGGTTTCTCTTCTAACATCAAAATGATAATACTAGTAGGAGTCTCAGTGGGCCCTGTAACACCATTACTCTCTGTGGAGAACAGTGCTCAACTTTTCAGCGTTACCTATAGCCGTTCCTAGAGGGTATCAGGGAATTTCATGATAACATAACCCAACCCACTTTCCTGGCTGTGCATCACAGAAATGGTTATAATAGTCAGGTGATCAGGGAAGAAAGTCTTGGGAACAATCTTGGAACCTAGTAGACAAAAGGGAAAAAGCTAACTTGAAGTTGCCAGGCCTATGGTTGGCTGAGAAAGTCCCATGCTAAAAGAATACTCCTGATAACCCCAAAACTTCATTCTTCCAATGGGACCTGAGAAACTACCCAAGGGAGATGCACTGCGATCCTTACCTTTCCACCTCCTGGCTGATGTTTTAAGTTTTCAGTGGACCCAATCTTGGACCTGACATTTTTCAAGTCTGGCATGGGGACTGTAGAAGTCTGAAGGCGACTCTTGGCTGAAGATGGGGACTTAGGTGGTGTACGGACCACTGCCACCTTTTTTGGCTCCCTCGTGGGGGGTGTGGGCAGAGAGGGTGTACGGGACCGGCTGCCAGGAGTTCCTGGGGAACCTGGGCTGCTGTAGCCGCTTCGGTCTCCAGATTTTGTAGATTCACCTGAGAAGAGGAGAAAGGAGAGCATTAGCTGACTTAAAACCCTTAAAATTCAGCAGCCCTCTCCAATGCACCACCTGGGATGGTTCTCTCCCACGTTTGGGACTGTTAAGCCGACCAAGATACAGCCAATGCAAGCAAATCTAATGTGTATTTGTGAGTGTTTCCCTTTGTCTGAGGAAGTCATTTTAGCGCACTTCTATACACCTGAGGTACAATTTCAACCTACAATCCCTGTCTCCATCACCTGAAATCAGCAGAGCCTGGTTACAAGAAGATAGGGGCTGGGACAAACAGAAATGAGTTTACCTTATGGGTGATGAAAACTACTTAAGATAAGCTTATTTGAAACAAGGTGAGGCATAGTACTATAGTGGAAAGAACACTGGGTTTGGAGACATGGTCTGGATTCAAATCCCTCCTTAGCTACTTATTACCTCTGGGGCACATCCCCTCACCACTCTGGGCCTTGGTTCTCTTATCTGAAAATTGAGGAGCTTAGAGTAGATGGTTTCTAAGATTCTCATGCCCCACCCTCCACCTTTTTTGTTTGTGTTTGCCATGTCTGACTCTGTTACCCCTTTGAGTGTTTTCTTGGCAGAGACACTGGAATGGTTTGCCATTTCCTTCTCCAGCTCATTTTACCGACGAGGAAACTGAGGCAAACAAGGTTAAGTGACTTGTCCAGGGTCTAGTTAATGTCTGAGGCTGGATGTGAATTCAGATCTTCCTTTTTCCAGGTCCTGTGCTCTATTCACTGCATCATCTAGTTGCCAAAGCAGTTTGGTAGCATGGTTTAGAAAAGAATGGGAATGGTAGCTTTCCCTTCCTCTGCAGCCTGGAATGTCCTCTATCCAGCAAATGAAATTAAAGTGCTTAGCGGAGTGGCAAGTATATAGCAGGTGCTTAATAAATGCTGGTTTCCTACCACTTCTACCCTCTTGCAAGTAGGGAAGTCATATAATGCACACTTTCCTTCCTCTTCATTTCCTTTCCCCTCCTTCCCCCTTCTCCTGCCCCCACCAAAAGATAGGTTAGGATGGAATTTCCTTTTGTAGAACCTCACTTCAGGCCTGACTGAAAGGGAAGAAGGAAAGAGAAAGAAAGGAACATAGAAGGAGCATTTATTAAGCACTTACTCTGTTCTAGGCACTAGAACAGCCCCAAAGTAATACCAGTTACACCCAGTAACACCAGTGCTCAGTGCCTGATCTTCACAACAGCCCTAGGAAGCATGCGTTAATATTATCTCTCCCTCCCCTCTCTTCCTTCCACTCTCTCCTTCTCGTTGAGGAAACTGAAGCATACAGAGGTTAAGTGTCTTGCCCAGGGTCACAAAGTCAGTAAGGGCCTGAGGTTGAATTTGAACTCAGGTCTTCCTGACTCCAGTCCCAGTGTTTTATCCATTTCATCACCAGTTGTCTCTTTGTAGGGGCCTGCAAAGTACTTGGCTTCTGTCAACCTGATTTCCAGATTCCTTTGGGACGGACTTCATGCCAACCCTTCCTTCCTCCCGCCCCTAGGGAATCTCTAGAATTCAGTAATTCATAGAATTCACTAATTTGGAGGTCGCTTTTTTTTTTTTAAGACTTTGCAAGGAGAACCCTTGGCCAGAGAGTTGTCCCAACAGCTAAAATGGAGGGAGAGGAGACAGTTGGGCATAGCACAGGAAGCGCTTGGCTGTGGGATAAAGGGATTATTTAATGGATTCATCCAAGCTTGTCTTCAGGTCTGGGCAATGCCTTGGAACTTGTTGTCCAGCTCTCTGATGAGAGGAGAAGTAGAAAGGAAAAGGGCCATTACTCTCCGTGCAAGATTAGGCCACTGACAACAGAGCCTGTAGCACCTCAAGTTCACCTTCCTTTGTACAACAGTTGTATTCATCAAAAGTCAGGGAGCACTGACCTAATTACAGCGATGATCCCATTGGCACACACAATTGTCTTAGAGATCTCTCATGCTCAGTTCTGTCAATCTTCATTTTCCCTCTTTACTCGTCCAGTGCTAATTCTCTACCAATTAGTTAATAATCTACAAACTAAGAACACCCAGAGTTACACTCTGCGTGTGTGTGGGGGGGGGGGGGCGGGGCGGGAGGTAGAATTGGAACAGCTCATTTAAAGGGTCCTAGGTGATGAATTCCTTTGTACAGTAAAAATTGGCACCTAATTTTTTCAAATTGTTGTTTTGTTTTAAAGATTGGACTTTCATCTGTGCTGTGTTTTCACAAAATCAGGACATACCTGCAATCTAGCCCAGCAGCATGATGAGTCAGGCACGCCCTTGTTCTCCAACAGAAGAGGACACTACCTGAGGAGTCCTGACCCAGGGGAGATCTCTACCCTAAGCTGGGAATGATGACCTTTTGGCCAGAGTTCTGCCCAGCAGTGGAGGGGGAGAAAGTGTTGGCATGAGAGCCCTCCTCCAAACCACAACACAGGCACAAGCCCATCCAGATCAATCTGCTGAGGACCCATGTTCTGTGTGTGGTCTCACCACACAAACCCTGCCTTAATTAAAAGAGAGGCATCATGCTACAGTTAGGAAAAGTAGAGGTGCTGGCATCAGAGGAGCTGAGTTCGGATCTGCCCATGTCACCTTTACCCCACTGCACCCCCTCCAGCTAATTAACCTCCAGTTATTATCTCCAGGATCAAATATAAAAACCTCCGTTTGGCATTTTTCAAGCCCTTTACGGTGGTCCCTTTCTCCCTTTCCAATCTTTTAATACTTTACTCCCCCCCTTCTGCATTCCACAATTCAGTGACATTGGCTGGCCTCCATCTCTAAACTCTGACTTTTCACTGGCTGTCCCTCAGTTCTGTTTTAAAACTGGAGAATGATCTCTTTTCCTTTTGACCTTTCATTTTACACCTCTCATTCTCTTAAGTTTGTTTTGGCATTATAGTAATTGTTTATTTTTGGGACTGGATCTATGATTTCATGGTTGACAGGAACTGCTGGTGTGGAAATTTCCTTCAGCAATTAATGCAGATGTGTAACTGGTCCGTGACTTGTGTTTTTATAGACTTGCTTTAGATACTGATAGGTTCAGCAACTTGCTGGTATTTGTCACAGGCAGGAATCAAACCCAGGTCTATCCTCTATGCTATATTCCCTCTTAATTGAACATTTATAATAGATCTATATGTATAACACTGGGCCCACTGTTAGACTGTAAGTTCCATGTCTTAACCTAGCACAGTGCTCCAAAAATCACCTTTATTTAGTAAATAGCTGTTGAATGAATGAGTGCCTGTACAAAAACTGCCACTCTGAGGAGACTGTTTGGCTTTCATCTGTGTGCACCTGTAAGAGGTTATATAAAGTCTACCAGTCAGTCAAACTGTCTATAAGCCTTGCTGTTCTATTCTGTCACTCTGACCCCAAAGAGAATCTCTCTTCTCTGAACTGAGCACACTAACAACAAGAAGTCACCCAAGGTCTGTCCCAGAGAATGGTCCTGAGAGTCAATCAGAGGGGAAGAAGATTGACCACTCTTCCAAGGATCATTCTGAGGGGCAAAAGATTGGCTGCTCTCCACCATATTGTCCCAAGAAGTTGGCCTCATATCCACTGAGATCCTTGGTGCACCTGCAGCTCAATGCTAGGGCATTATTTCTTACCAGCACTCGGAGGTGTCTTTGGGGCTGAAGTTTTCGCTGGAATTCTGGTAGCATTGGCAGCTCCTTTCTGACCGGAAGGTGCCCCTGCTCTGGGAGTGGCCATTTTAATTCCGCTTTTAGTCTCTGCCCCCTGTGAACCAAATCAGAATGGAAAGGTTATTGCATATAAACATCTCTGAAATCCAGCAGAATAATTTCCTCTTGTTTTGCTTCTCTACAAACCTCTACATCAAACTTTCAATTCTATCACAATGTAGATTCAAATCGAATCCAAATTTGGGGGTCATCCATGACAAAGATGAAACTAATGATGCTTTGGTTTTCACTTGGCCTCTACAACTATTAACTCTTATTCAAGTGTCAAACATGCAAAGTCCCATAATGTGAGTTAATATCATCGCTACTGATCTTGACCAAGTCTATGAAGTTTGTCAAGCCATGCTCTGAAATTTCCCCATGGGGACTATTATACTGGTTAGTAACAAGAAGGCTTATAATCAATCTTCCATAAACAGTTACCTAAAATAATTTTACCTGATATCAATTTCACTGGGCTAGAAAAATCAACCAGCTTTTATGTCCTTTTAGGAGAAGATTGGGTTCAAGGGAATACTTTCATTCTAAATCAAATACCTAAGGATCTCGTCAGTTTCAATATATCCATCACTATTTGCTGAATTCTGCTCCTATCCCAACTCATCAGGTTCTTTAAACCACCTTTTTTGATATGTTGAGAATGTTTTATGAATACAGCAATTATTAAGCAAGCAAACAAATGAAAAGGTTGCAAGCGAAAGTGGTGACCTACACCGAGTCTACTGATTTTCTAACAATTAAGTCATAACAAACACGCAAAAAGTTAATAACATTGATGATGATGACGGGATGGCTTTAGAATGAATGGATTATGCAGGATGTATATCTTACATAAAAGAATGAGAGCTCTGTAACTCAAAAGAATTCAACCACTATGCCAAAATAATGAAATAGGATGATACTATTTATATAAACATAAAATTTACAGATTTAGTGCCATGCCAATGAAACTACCATAGGTTTGCTTTACAGAACTAGACTAAAAAAAAAAATTATCTGGAGGCACAAGAAATTTCAAGGGAAATTTAAAAAAGCAGAGGTAGAAGGGAATGTAGCTTTACCATATCTCAAATTATGCTATAAAGTAATAATCAAGACTGTTTAGTACAGTGATTTTAAAAAAATAGGAAAAATTAGGTGAAGATTAGGTGAAGACTCAGAATAAAACATAGCAGACAGTGTTCATATTGAAGGATACAAAATAATAGGATAAAGGTTCTCTGACCAAAAACTATTGGGAAAACTAAAAAGCAGTTTGGAAGAAATTAAGTTTAGACCAACATTTTATCCTACATATGTATAATACTCCAAATGCACATAAATATAAAAGGTCACATCACAAAAGATACAGGTGATTCTGGGAGATAAAAAGGATCATTTTAATTAAATAAAACTAAACAGCTTTTTAAAAAATCTTGATTTTATTGACATCTTTTTAAAAAGTATAACCTTTATTTTTGACTATATCCTACCAAACTCATCCAGTAAGTGACTGCCTACAATAATGACTAAAAAGAGAGAAAGAAGCAGCTAAGAAATACTGACCTTTAACATACGGACCACGTCTGACAGTACAAGCAATATCTCATGCTCTCATCTCTGCAAAGAAGAGCTAAGCTCGATTTAATACAATTATGCAGAATTTAGTTTAATTCGTTCGTTTGTTGACTGTTATTTACTCTGTGGTAGTTCCTATACTGTTTTCCTGGTTTTGTTTACTTCACTCTGCATCAGTTCATATGTCTTCCTATGCTTCTCCTAAGTTTTTATATTATTTCTTCTGGTACAGTAATATTTCAATCTATACATGTATTATGATTTTTTTTCAGACTATCTCTAATCAATGAGCATTTGACTTGTTTCCAGTTATTTGCTACCACAAAAAGTGCTGCATTTTTGGACAGCAAAATCAGTATTTTGATGTACTGGGGACCTTTCTTCCTATAGCTGACCTTCTTGGGGTATATGCCTACCATGAGATCTCTGCATCACTGTGAGTCATTTTTAGAGCACATTTAAATTGCTTTTGAGTAAGTCTGGATTAATTCATAGCCCCAACATTAATATAGTAATCATTTTGTCTCTCTTCAAACCCTCCAGCACTAATTAATACCATCTTTTATCATCTTTGCCAATTTGCTAAACATGAAGCAAAACCTCAACATGACTTTGACTTGAATTTCTCTTTTAATATTAGTGATTTGGAACAATCTTTCATGTAACTTTTCATGGCTTACCATTCTTTTAAATACTGTTTTTCGAATTCTTTGACTACTAATCCATTTAAGAATGGTTTTGGTCTTATGAATTCCTAATAGATCTTGGATATCAGACCTTAATCAGAGACATTTCATATATATTTCCCCCAATTAATCACTTTCCCCTCATTTATTTTGTTATGCTAACCTCATTTATTTTGTTCTTACAAAAGCTTTTCAATTTCATGTAAACCTTATTTTATTTTTTTCATGACTGCTTCTATGCCTTGTTTTTTAGTTAAGAATTCTCCCTCCTAGCCATAGTTGTGAAATATATCTGTATCTGGCCCTTTTACTATTATTTGCAGTAGGACCTTTAACATTCAGATCATTTATCCATTTTAAGTTCATTGTGGTATAATGGTATAATATGTTGGTCTAAACCTAATTTCTGCCTATTTTTTGGTTTTCCTAGTAATTGTCAGGTCTTCTCCAAGTAATTTATATTCATGGTTTTAATCAAATACTGCATTACTCAGTTCATTTTTTCCCCTGACTCTTCCTTAACTGCAAAATGGCAAAAACTCAATAAAAATAAAATAAAGGCCCCAATTAATGTCAGACACTAACTTCAAGACTCCTCTACTATAACTTGCTCTTCTCCTTTAACTTACTCAGAGCTGGGACTCTGGTTCAGCTCAGGTTAATCTTGCTGCATAGGGCAAGTGACAGAGACAGACCCCATTAGTTTTCTAAGGATCAGAGTGCAATTGTTGATGAATGAGTCAAACCACACCCACCAGCAAAGCTTGACCCTATGCAAAGTCAGGCTCCTTACCTTGGATTTCATTGCTTTTGCTCCAGAACTGCCAGTATGGGATGTGACAGAAGAGACGTGTTTAGGAGAGGAACCTGGTACTGAGGACACAGCTGGGCTGGAGGGTGTGATCGAAGGGTCTGAGCTAACAGGAGAGGGTCGTTTAGGGCTAATGGTAGGTCTAGCTTTCAGGAAGGTTTGAGCAGAGGAAGGTGTGGATGTCTTAAATGTGAACATAAAATAAAATCAGAACCAAAATCAGCACATAAAAAGAAAGCAAACCAAAATGAGTGTTGGAGGTTGTCAAAGGGGAGTGATCCGGTTCAGAACAATCATCGCAACGCTTGGTTTGGGTTTTGTTCAGAGGGGTTCATGAGAGAGATGGAGAATGAAGGAATCTTGAGTGTATCTGGTGACTCACACAGCTCCACAATGCTGCTGGATTCTCCCCACATGTCTCTATGTCTACTGAAAGCATGTCTAGACAGTCTATGTCTAGTGACATGCATGCTTGCTAACTTTATGCCCTCTGACATGACAAGGGACTCACAGCAGCAGTGGGACACACAGGAAAGAATGCTGGGCTGGGGCCAGAAGACCTGAGTTCTGATCCCGGCTCTGCCATTAATTTGCTGTGTGACCTTAGGCAAGAGATTCTGCCTCAGTTGTCCCATATGTAAAATGAGAGGGTTGAACCAAACAATCCCTGGAGTTTCTTCCAGCTGTGACATTTTACAGATAAATATGATTGTTAAGATACTTGTACATTATGCATGCATAGGCTTCCGTGTTTTCAAAGCCAGGGCAGTGCTATGAACCTTTAAGTCTTTATTTGCTCTAACAACCTACTTAAGTGCATAATAGACACAAAGACACACACACATCTAAAATTCAAGTTATGGCTAATTTCAAAATCAACTATCTAATCTTAACATGACCCAAATAGTCTTGTTAATGTTAAATCTTAGAAGAAAAAAAACAAATTTACATCACTATTACTTATGGCAAGAATCTACTAGCATTCAAAGACAATGAGCATTTTACATGGATTTGATTTTGGACTTGAAATCTCTTTTAAATCTCTTTGAGGAATGTAGGCAAGTATCTAGATCCATGAGCAAACTTGGTGGCACAGTAGATAGAGCACCGGGCCTGGAATCAGGAAGACAAGAGCTCTACTCTGTCCTCAGCCACTAGCTGGGTGATCCTAGGCAAGTCATTTAACCCTGTTTGCCGCAGGTTTCTCATCTGTAAAATGATCTGGAGAAGGAAATAGCAAACTCCTCCAGCATCTTTGCCAAGAAAACTCCAAATGGGGAGTCATGAAAAATTGGGCATGAATGAAAACAATGCAACAGCAACAATCAAATCAGCATCTACAGCATCAAGGCAGAGTGGTTCTCCCATGATTCCTTTCAAACCATTTCTTTAGCACCTCCTCCTAATAATCACTCCTCTGTCAAAGCCCATACCATGCTCACATCAGACTTTCCCCATCCTTGACTCCACTGCCTACCAACGCTCTCCCAAACAAAATCTTTGCTGACTTATGCACTTGGCTCACAGTCCTCTCCTCTATACTACATCCCATTTTCATCTTTGATGATCGCTAACCTCTTAGTTGTTCAACTGTATCAAATCCAGGGCCCTTTATCTCTCTGTCCACTCATCATCATGTTTCTATTCGGGAGCACTGACATCATTCAAAACCACTTTCGATTCTAAAATCTCATACGTTGAAATGGCTCTCTGAATAGAACTTCCTAACTTCTGTCACTCCTATGAATCCTGATCTTTACCCATATTGTACATTCTAGACTTACTGTCATTCTTTAATTTTTCCAGCCTTGCAGAATACTTCTGGCTTCATTTTCCTTTCTACTAAGCCTAATGGTCAGTCATTTCAATGACACACATATTCTAGAAAACTTAGCTCCCTAAGTCCTTCCTTCCCTATCTCCCTAACCAATCCCCAACCTAGAGTAACCTCTGCTGTCTACTTTCTCCACTCCTGCTTCCACCATGGCAAGAATAGCTATACAAGTATAAAAGTAAACTGGTCCCATTGTTGATTTAACCCCAGCTGGACCCCCAGAGCTGTCCCCAAAGCAAACTTCTCTAAAGAACTTTCTCTCTTACTGCCTTCACCTCTTGTCAGCTCATTCACCTTTTATTCTCTTACAAATAAAGATAAAGCTCCTGTGGGCTCCTCTTCATCCACATTCTATACCAACTATTCTCTCTAAAGCCATTAATACCCTTCTAATAACCAAAGGGCCTTTTCTCAGCTTTCATCTTCTTTGATCACCTCTATTTATCTGACACAAATCCTCTTTCTAGAAATTCTCTCTTCCCTTGTCTTCCATAACACTGCATTCTCCAGGTGGCTCTATCTCTGTTCTTTCTTCCTCTATCTGTGATGACTCCCCTTATTCCTTAACCCCTTCCCTCCTCCAACATTAAATTCTAATTTAATCTTGGTGTTCCAAGATCTCTGCTTCTTTCCTTTGATGATTCCGTCCATGCCTATAATCTTCAATTTTGTACGCAATTTCCCAACCTATACTCCAGTGCTATGCCTCTCTAAACTTTCAGCCTTGTATTTCTGATGTTATACTGGACATCTCTACTTGGATGTCCCTCTGGAACCTAACCTAACATGTCCAAACCAGAACATATCTTCTTCCTCAAGCCTGTTACCGCTTCCAAATTCTTCATCCACTAATGGTACCACCATTCTCTATGTCATTTGGGTTAAAAATATTATTATTCAAAGGTGGAGTGGATATTAGAGATCACTGAGTCTCACACCTTCACTTTATAGGTGAGGAAATTGAGGCCTAAGGATATTTCATGATTTGTACAAGGGAGCAGAGCCAAGTTTCAAATCCAGATCTTCTGACTACATACCAGCACTTTTCTCATGATACCAATAGAGTGTCATCTTCGATGCCTCTTTCTCTCATCCAATTACTTGATAATCCTACTGATGTTATTTTTTGCAACACAGAAAATCATATAACCTTTAGATGCCAGAGAGCTAACAGAGAGAGACTTTATAGTCATCTAGGTCAACCCCTTCCCCTAACAGATCAACAGGCTGAGGTTCAGATTACTGGGGGTGGCAGGGGGGGTGATAGGGGTAGTATGTGTGTGACTTCCCCAAGCTTACATAGTTAACTAGTGGCAGAGCCAGGATTCTTCTATCTGGGTCCCCTGCCATAGCCCTAGCTCTTACCCTCATTACCTCTTATGGTTTAATCACCATAATACTCTTTTGACTAGCTTCCTATCCTCTGGTTTCTCACTACTCATATATATCTTACACATTGTAGTTGGATTAATCTTTCTAATCTGGTCCTGATCATGCTGTAGTTTTGCTCAAAAAGTTCCATCAAACTGCTTATCAAATGAAGTTCCAACTCCTTATCCTGGCAATCAAGAGCCTCCATCATATAGTCTCAGCCCAAACTTTCTAGTCTTATCTTCCACTATCACCCTTTCACAAGCCCTATGTTCCAGTCAAACTAGACTGTTTGTCATTCCAACTACTTTTTATTTTTAAATTTAAATATAAAATATTAAATATAAAAGCACATTGCTGACTCCCTGTTGTTTTTTCAGATTTTGACCCTTCCTTTGTTGAGTCGTTTTTTTAGTCATGTCCAACTCTTCAAGACCCCATTTGGAGTTTTCGTGGCAGAGATACTGGAGTGATTTGCCATTTCCTTCCCCAGCTCATTTGACAGATGAGGAGAATAAAACAAACAAGGGTTACGTGACTTGCCCAGGATCTCACAGCTAGCAAGTGTCTGAGGCCAGATTTGAACTCAGAAAGATGAGTCTTCCTGACTCCAGGCTTAGCACTCATAATCTCTCATAAAGGTTATATCTATTAGGCTTGTGTTTTCTTCCACTTTTAAATTTTTATCTCCCTCCTCTTTTAAGTCAATATTTTGTTCCTATGATTAGATTAGCTTTTACTACATTGAAGCTAGTGTATCTCACAGAGTCTCTTATGTGCCTGGCCTAACCTGATTTCTCTGAATTTATTTATCTTTTTAATTTATCTTTTTTCCTTTGAATACATTGTCTTATCTCTCTCCTGTCTATGTCCCTCTCTTCATCGAAGAAGTAGCATTGGAGTCTTGAATTAGAATCAAGATTTTTAAAGGATGAATAGGAACTGCATTCTCAGAGGGAGGGACAGCCTATGTAAATGTCAATGCACAGAGGCATGAAATGCCATAATGAGTCTGGGAAATGGCTCAGTCTTGTTTGGTTGAAATACCACTTGCATGAAGGGGAATAATGAGAAACAAAGCTTAAAGGTTGGAGTCAGATTGTAGAAAGCCTTAATGCTAGGCTGATGGCTTTCTCTTTCATCGGGAGGGAACAGGGAGCCATTGAAGGTTTTTGAGATGGTCAGACTTAAGTAGCAATAATATTATTTTGGCAGCTGTGTAACGGATGTGGTTTGGAGAGGGGAAAAGATTGGAAGTATGGAGGATCAATAAGGAGATTATTAATGTCCCTGGTGACAGGTGATGGGTCTTATAGATTGGGTTGGGACATAGTGAGTCCTGTTTTGGATTATACTGAGTTGGAGATAGTTCTGCTCAAATGCCCTCTCTTCCATGAAGCCTTCCTTCAGCTCCCCTGGATCAAAATGCTGTCTCCCCCTTCTGAAAAAACTTTAGCACTTAATTTGTACCTCTTATTTTCACTTCTGCATTCTCCCTTCTATTATGTTGTGCATTCAACCATAGGACTCATCAGAATGTCTCACCCTACTGTCAACTCATTGAGAACAGGGATCTCATCTTATTATTCGTTGTAGGTTACTTAATATCATAGCCGGTTGAATAAATGAATGAACTGAATGGAAAAATATTGCTTTGAAATACTGAATCTATATTTTTTCAAGTCCATGAAACCCCAAAGGGAGATAGAATCACAGCATTACCACTTACTACCCGATATGAGATCGGGTGAGTCAGTTCTCTCTGGGTCTTAGTTTCCTAATATGAAAAATAAGGATATTAGACTAGACGACCCCTAACATCCCTTTTTGTTTTCACTCCTATGATCTTATCTTTGTGAGGCCTAGAGGATGCAAACATACTTTTAGTGGGTCACTCCCTCACTCAAGAAACTTCAGGTGATCCCTAATGCTACTGGAATACATTTCATCTCCCCAGCTTGGCATTCATAGTCTTCTCATCAATTTTTTTTTAACCTCATATACTTTCCCAATCTAATCCTTTTATCTTTCCCCAATCTGGAGTATTTGGTATAGCCAAAACAATCTGTTTTTTGACCTGGGCAGATTTTGCTCTCCCACAATTCCATGTTTTTACTCATGCTATCCTTCCCTGGGATGACTTTCTTTCACTTTCCCATCAATTCATATCCAGTATTCCTCTAGGTCTGGCACATGGCCTGTCTCCTCCAAGAGGCCTTCCTTAATTAACCCCACTTAGTCAGTGGTAATTCTTCCCCATCTCTGCTTCTGAATCACTTCAGTGTTCTGTAGTTTACTCTGTTACCTTGTACTGATATGTACCCAGGACAGCGTTTGCTGGGCCTTAGCTCCTTGGTATGACATGCAACATATGTGAAATTAGAACATACTAGAGAATTCTGAATACGTTTTTGTTTCCTAAAACCCCCCACACTTGCTCAAGAGAGCGATGAAACCACAAGTAGAACACAATTCATATATTTGCTGATGTCTTTCACTACTGCAAATCTTTGCTAGGATACTGGGATAGGTGTTTTTCAAGTATTTGGAATAGATGATAGTGGAAAAAAACCCTGCTTTGGAAAAGATAATGGTGGAAAGAACCTCAAACATTAACTCTTCCCTTTGCCACTTACTAGCTCTGTGACCTTAGTCACAATTTTCTAAGCCCTTATCTGTAAAATGGGGATAATAGTACTTATACCACCTATCTCACAGGGTTGTGAGAGTCAAATAGGAGGATATATGTAAGGTACTATATAAACACCAGTTATTTATTAATTATTTTATCTTAACAACATAAGCAACTACAATAATAGTTCAGACTGAATTACCAACATAACCTTGAATTATTTTACTCAAAGGTTTATGTTTTAAGTGGTTTTAGGATCAGTTGGATTCACATTCCAAATTTTCACATATGTATCAGTCAGCTTACCTTGGCTTTCTTCTCATCACTTCCAGTTGCACTGCCTTTACGAGCTGAGGAAATATAAAATAAGATTGAAAGTGAGGCCCAAGTTCAAGGTTGTACAGCCTGTGTCCTTGAGCCCATAAAAAGAACGCTCAGGACACTAAATTGCATTCTGCCTGGGTCAGTGGTACATGCTTTATCCAGGTGGCACTGTACAGTGTTTGTGAGAAACTTACTGGATTTGCTTGGTAGGGGAAGGAATAGGATGGCCAAATGCCGGGAACATGCAGGCGTGGGATTTTTACCACTGGTGTGGTCTTTAGGCACCTAATGGGACAGTTCATATGGGACTGAATAACATCTAATATACTTTTAACAATTAAGTGAAGGTATAGCATGTGAACCTAGAAAATCAACACAGTGAACAAAGAAACTTCAGTCATGAAAGGTCACTCACTCAAGGTCCCCCCAAATAAATCACTTCCATTCACTCTCTCTCCCTTAACTCTCCCATCACAAATACAAAATTCTGTGTAGTTCCCTTCTTGACTAGAAGGAAAGCTCCTTGAGGTAAGGCTTGTTTCACTTTTATGCCATGCAATCCCAGTCTCTTGGGCTGCCCACTGAGAGAGCACTGCTACGAAGATAAAAGTGATAGTTAGAGCTAACATTTACAGAGTGCTTACTATGCCGGACCCTGTGCAAAAGCTTTCACAACTATCACCTTACTTGATCCTCACACCAACCCTGGAAGGTAGGTGCTATTCTTATTCCTGTTTACAGATGAGGAAATTGAGGCAGACAGAGATTTAAGTGACTTGCCCTGGGTCTCACAGCTAGGGAAAGTCTGACACGGGATCTGAACTCAGGTCTTTCTGGCTCTAGGAATGGCGCTCTATCCAACGCACCACCTAAGTCGCGAGTTGATCATTGTGTCAGAGTTCATCACTCTGGTGACATGTTTTTGAGCTTGGCTTTGGGGATTTTGAGGAAGAGGAAATTCAGGCATCTGTACTCCATTCTGAAAGCCACATACAAGAGGATGTCCAGTGTACAAGAATGAGCTGTGACTGATTTCTAGAGGCCAGCTCTCCTGCCCTCTTTCTCCTTGTAGAACATATAATAAGGGTAGACCCCATGAGTGCTAAGTAAAGGGGTACCCCACAAGCTGGGATGGAAGTCCCCTTGTAATAGATAATATTCCTGTGGACATAATGCAGTGTGGGTATTAAGAAAACTCTAGTACCCACATCTAATGGATGGATGGTGAAAAAATAAAATGAAGACCAAATGAAGTTAGTTTAGTGTGAGAATCTGAAGAAGCAATCAGATTCTATCTTTGGACACTGACTCCATCTTGTACTACTACATGTAGTTTTGTTGTTTTGTTGTTTTCTGTTACTCATCCAAGAGAAACTAGATTACATAAGCCATCTATTGTTTCATACATGCAGGTGGATATAATTAATCAACATCTTTTCATTTTATAAATAGATGACCCTGAAACCTACTCGTCCCCCTCCCAACTGGACCGAAACTTACTTTCTCCCTCCCAACTTGGAAAGCCCTTGAACTTTCTTCTAATTAGAAATTGGATTACCGAATTTTGAAGCCGTGTTTGTATCTTGGCTAACTGTTTTTGTTATAATTAATGCATTTTTGGACTTATTTGATTTTTGGGGAGGTATAAAAATCTAATTTACTCTGTATTTAGGGTCTCTGGACTAAATAGAGAGTGCACTGACTCATTCTTTTGAATGCCTGGCTAATGAATCATCTATGCTCAGATTGTTTCATTTGTTATTAATTATCCATTGCAATCAGTACCTCACTTATTCTAGAATGGTTGCATAAAGTATAGTACCTAAGGTTGGTCCCTTTTGGGCTCAGTTTATCTCAAAGGATTATCTCACTGAGGTTGAGGGGATTATGAATATTTTGCATTTATCTAAGGGTAAGACCACAGCATGGATCTCTTGCCAGTGGGATTTTGAAATGGGATGTTCTTCCTTTGGGATGAAGAAGGGATGTGTCTCCGATCTCTCAAAAAGGATATAAAAATATTTTCCCAAATCTCTATTCATCGACATCATTAATCATATCAGAAAAGAATCTAGTGGCCACTTGATATTTGCTTGTTTGCTTATAATTTGACAAAGGACAATGTGATCATGTGAAGTGGGGAGAGACATAATCAGAAGGTAAATAATATAAACAAATACTGCTCACTTTTGGCTGCAGTTGTGGGGGAGGGTAGACCTCTCTCCATCTTTCCTTCTGTCTCTGCCTCCTTTAACTCAATAGGGAGTAAACTGGGGCTGGGAGTAAGATCCCATTGGATCTAAGTACCACTGTCCTGTGACCATATCCCTCCAGAATCTTGGAGTAGGGTGCAGGTAAGCTGGCATCAGATGCATTGAGCCTTCTTCTTGCACATGCTCTCATATGCCCAAGATGGTAGACAGACTCTTGGCTTCCTTTTCCCAGAAGCCTCTATAGCCAAGTTCAAAAGCATGTCACCAAACTGGTGATTTTCAGGGCACTGTCTATTCTTCACTTTTGGAGTCTGTCATTTCCATGGCATGGATTTGTGACATGCCAGGGTCACATATAGTTCTCTAGTGCCAAGTATAGTTCATGGTACATATTAACATGACTATAACCAAATTAAGGGTTGAACAGGAACAAAAAGGCATAGGAATGGCTCCTGTGTCCTTTCCAATTCTCTCTCTTCAGAAGGCAAATCAGGAAAAATAAAATCATCTATAGTATTCAGGAAGACACGAGTTCAAACCCTGACTCATTCACTTACTAGCTGAGTAAGTGACTTAACTTCTACCAGCTTCAGTTTCTTCATTTTTAAAATGGAGACAATAACAGCAATTGTTTCCCAGGGCAACTGCGAAGCTAAAATGACATCTGTAGCATCCAGTACAGATTTCAATGTTTTCTCTAAACTTGGGTTGTTTTTATTTCATTACTGTTATTGCTGATTCCTCTAGAACTAAAATGGAAACAAATTCAAATGCCATTTCTCCCTTTATTCAACCCTACCTCAAGGCTTGAATGAAATGTTTTAATTAACTAGATTTTATACGAAAATAGTATTTTGATTCTCGTCTTCTTACCTACTTCATGCCTTCTAAACCCACTCAGTCTTTCTGGCTGATTGTCATATGTGGAGATGAAGGTTAGATACACCTAATAATCAGATGTGCATGTTATCTCTGATATTTCTCATTTCCTCGGATCCAATTTGGATCTTATCTTCTTCTAGGGATTCCACTGATCCATTCTTTTGAATGCCTAGCTGATAAATCATCTATGCTCTGATTTTTTTCATTAGTTATTAATTACCCATTACAAAGGAATCTAGAATGGTTACATAGTCACTTCTCCAGCCTTAGCGTCTCCAAAATACTCTATAGTTTCCCATCTCCATGCCTTCTCTTGAGCTACTCTTCCCTTGGAATGACCTTCTTCTCCCTCAAATTTTTTGCCTGTCCAATCCCTGTATCTATCCATTAAGGTCTAGCTCAGGTGGGCCAACTACACTCACTGAAGCCTTCCTTAATTTCTTCTGTTCCCAACATGAAGTAACCTCTACTTCCTCTGAACTTCCTTAGCCATCTGTTAGCTCTTCTCTTGTGTTGCACCATCCCAGTTTCTGGGTTAATTTCTGTCCCTTGTTTTATCCCTTGCTAGGTTCATTGAGAGCAGGGAATGTTTCTTTCTATATCCTTGCCCTCCTCAGAGCACAGAGCACATTGCTTTGAACACAAGTGATGCTCTCTAAAGGCTTACTGAATTACACACACTGAAGATAATAGTTGTTTAGGAACTCCACGTACTTCCCTGAGTCCTCCTGACTTTGCTCTCTCCTTTCAAAAGCACCAACATTCCCCTCCGGTGCTGTCTTTGACTTACAGACATTAACACTGAACTGCTGAATGTGAAGACTATTGTCTTTGTTTTTGTGAATGTGTACTGCTGCATAGTGTCCAGGATAGGGCCTTGCACACAGCTTAACACACGAGTGGATGATGAATGTAAGATCCTATCAGATTCTGCGGGAGCCCCAACCTAAGCAGGGGGAGGCTCCTCAAGAAAAGGAGAATCCTGAATCCTCTGGAAGTCTATCTCCCTGCCATAAGATAGTGTTTTGGATCGATGTCCCAACTTGAACATGGCCACCAGTTATCTCGAGGTTCCTGCCCAAGTTCCATGCACATGTTCCATGAAACAATCTCTGTTAGGTGACTGACATATTTCTTTTCATTAACAAAGGCAATTAACATAAAACTAGTATTATTCCCTTCTCCTATGTCAATGTCTCTCTCCTCCGTGGAATACAGTCCACCAGTCACTGACCATCAATCTCCCCAGAGTTAGTGGAGTGTCCAGAATAAAAGAACCATAAGAACAAAAAAGGGAAGTAAGCGTTCATTGTTAGGTGGTGGCGCACATGCAGAGTGGCAGCAAGCATGAGACAACAGCAAGGGGTGCATGGAGCCTCTGGGAGGGTGGAAGCAGCAGCGCCCTCTCTCTGCTTCCAGTGGACGTCCCTGGAAGTCTCTCAAGCAGCGGTTTCAAAGGAAGGGTTGGAGTTGGCAGCCTTACCGCGGTGTGCTAGGAAATGCACGAGCTTGGGAGAGTGGAGCAAGACACACACCTTTTAACTGAGGAACTCGACTGACTGGTTTCACGGGTGGGGAACGCACAGGCTGCTTTTCTGGTGTTTTTGTATCTTCTTCCACTGAGGTACTTGGGCTCCCTGGCTCCGCACTCAATGTGTCTTCAGGGCCCAACTCTGAAAATTCTTGCTTCTTTGGGATGTTAGCTTTGATCTCCACTTGCGACATACCCTCGGAGGATTCTAAACTAGAGAGTTCATCACTGCCTTCAGGTGCTACTTGGCCTACTGCAGGCAGGTCATTTTCAATCACTGGCATCTCTGGGGGAATTCTGGAGAGAAAATCATCTGGCAGAGGAATTTTGATATGATGTTCCACTGGTAAATGAGGGATTACAACAGTTTCCTTAGAAGCCATTGAGGGAAAAAATTCTTTTTGAGGTTGTAAGCTCTCTGGTCTTGGAGAAAGCTGGGAAGGGAGAGGTGAATCTTGGGGTAAGGATTCATCCATGTCACAATCTTCATCCTCCTCCCTTACCACAGCCCTTTCTTTCATAGGCAGTACCAATGAGTAATCCCCGGGGCTTTTGGACTGTATACACCCTGCTGACATATCTGAGACTTGCTCCCTAGGCATATTAATGGCATCTTGGCCAAAGACTTCAGTACCATAATGTCCTGGTTCACTAAGAAAGCTTTCATGGACCTCATGACCTTCAACCCCAACTCTGAAATTCTCATAGTATCCTGATGGTTTTGAGCTTTCCAGTACAATGGGCTCGGGAGATGTCAAACTCTGCTCAGCGCTGCCTCCAACTTTCTGCTTTAAAGCTGGGCGTATCTCCTCAGTACCTTCCTCCAGGCTAGGGGCCTCTGAGTAAACTGAACTGTCTGGAGAGGCAAGGGGGACAGTCATCCCTGGCTCTTCAGGCTCTTTTTTCCTCAGAGGCATCTGTGGTTTCCGAAAAGTTTCTTCCATGCTTACCTGAGGCATTTGAGATTGAATCTCATTGGCTGAGAAATCCAGGATCTCTGACTCTTCCCTCTGACACTCTGCTGAACCTCTGAACTCCTCTGCATTTGGAGAGGCAGTGATGGCACAATGTTAGCATGGGCATGTTGATGGTAAAACAGTCACTTCTGCATGGCTGGATGTTTACATACCATTACCTGCTGTAGCCATTGTGAGGATGGAAGCTAGTATGAGCGGTATGAACGCTGCTTCCATACAATACAAGTACCTAGCAACTTGCCTATGGCACAGCACAGTAGCAAATCCATGGTCATTTTTATTAACGTCTAAGCTGACCTAGACTGCTCGCTAGACAGGAGCCACCTGAGTCAGGACAGCTTGTTTGAGATCCTTTTTGAATATAGATCCATAAGATTTACCCACTGGCCTAGAAATCCTATGGAGTAATTGATATGTTATATAATGTGTACACTGATGTTCCAGGAGGCAGGGACCAAACTAGGCATGTGCTCCAACGTCCAGGACACCGGACATATACTTAATATATACCAAGTAGTACTATCAACAGGATAAAGCAGGGGGTCAAGAGCAGCTGATTTAGACTCAGTTACTCATGCCACCTTCTCGCTGTGGAGACCTGGTCCTAGTGAAGAGTCTCTGTACACAGTAAAAGAGGAAATATGAGAGTCTCTCCTACCTATATATCTAAACATATATCTCTATTTATATCTCTAGATCTATCTCTATCTATATCAAAGCATAAGCAGGAAATGTGCAAGTGGTTCTTATCTAATTCAGCCAAGGCATCTCAACCTTAGACAAAAGCAAACTTTTCCAGTTTTTACTTTATGAGTAGGAATGGCTAAAAGTTGCATCAAGGCTGTCTAGAGCAGAAAGAGACAAAGAAGTTTACAAATTGAGCTCCTCTGTACATTTCTAATTCCACTGGTAAGGGCTGAGGAAACTTTAGTAAATAAAGGCTGTTGTAGATCACAAGGAAGCCTCAATTTAACAAACCTTACACTCAGGCTTGTCAAATAAGGCAAAAGACTTTCTTCATAAACAAATCCCATGTCTTGGAAATGGAAGTTTAAAGGAAAAAAGGTTGATTAGGGATTCCCTGATCAATTTGGGAACTCCCCAATCAACCTGATAAGAGTGTAGTGTATGAATAAGTTTGTAGTATCTGAGAGGCCTCTCAGGGGCAGTGTGGATAAACCCATAGACACCAGGACAGAGAATTCCTGGTGGGTTTTTCAATGACTGGAGCTGCCTCCAAGGCAAGGACTCAAGAGGACGGACTCATGAGACGAAAATGAGTACGTAGACCAGCTCAGTCATCTCTTGAATTTTATTTCTCTTTTCTCTTATTCAGAAGACGGTCCAAGGTATGGCACAGAAGATTTTTCTGAGTGGCAGAAACCTGTATAGTCACATACTCTTCCCCATAGAAATTAGAAATGATTGCCTTAGGACAGAGACATGTGAAAACTGGCTGCCTATGCTTACAGACAACAAAAGAGTCTGAAAGTGGACATTCTGAGACTAAAAGAAGACGGAAACCAGGGCTCTAGTGTATTTCCTATTAAAGCACATTGCAGGGGTGCCCACTCACCCTGAAAGGGTAGTTGATGGATAATATTTGTGAACTTTAAACTCTTCTGTGGGAGGAAGGGTTTGAATGATTTAGGCAGCAAGACTACCAAAATCTTTCTGGGTAGGAACAGTTTTAGAGGTTGTCATGTGGGTAAACTCAAATTTAAGAGCTCATGGATCAGACCTTTTATAGAGAGGAGGGGGTTCGATGAGGCAGCTTGCACCTTGGAAAAAGATGAGGTTCGCCTGTTCCTGAATAGTCCTGCCTGAAGAGCAAAGCCCATGACTGGTTTGTGTTTATTTGGCATTCCCAATATATGTTTATTTTCTAGGGGAATCCAAATTCTTTACTATATCAGTGCATCCTCAGCCCTCCCACAGGAAGTTGGCATAGTCACTCCCAGACTTTGAGTATCATCCTGTGGTCTGAATTTCCACACTAGGGAACTTAGATTCAAATCCAGCATCTAATATGGTCCATGTGAACTTGGGCAAGTAGTCTCTGCGCGTTGGTTTCTTCATCTGTAAAATGAGGAGGGTGGCCTCTGAGGCAACTTCCAGCTCTGGACCTATGGCCTAGGGGGCACTTTATTAAACAGCAAACATTTACTGAATAAACAAACTGTTGCTTTCTGAAAAACAAGACTGGCTTCCATCTAGTCCTACTGCAATCTAGAAGTTTCCAAAATGGGCTGTTAAGAGTCTGGGCTCAGTCATTCTAGGAAATGCTGAAGTAATGAATATGAGGAATACAGAGAAGAATGGAAAGATTCATAGAAAGTGATGAAAAGAGAAAAGTAAGCAGAGTCAGCGCAGTATTTTATTTCTGTACCATGTGACTTGATATCCTGGAAAATGGATTCTAGTGAAATTCTAAACTGGGCTATTGAACCCTTTCTGATGCTTGATTATAAGATGTGGCTTTTCTCAAACACCAGGGTATGTGTGTGTGTGTGCACACGCATGCGTGTGCATGTGCACGTGCGTGTGCGTGTGTATGTGTGTGTGAGTGCGTGCATGTGCGCGTGTATGTGTATGCATGTGCGTGCATGTGTATGTGTGCGTGTGCATGTATGTGTGTATGTGTGTGTGCGTGTGTGTGTATTTTTGGTATTGTTTTAATTATTTAAGTACACAAATGAATCTCTATGGGCTTTACCTTTTTTGGTTATAGAAGAATACAACATATTTCAAAATAAAGTCTGATGGAGATCTGGAATGAGTCTTCCTCCAGGAACAAACTAATTGACTCCACACACTACCACTTAGCCTGCCCCACACGGATGATTCACTTTTTTTTTTTAGGGCATTCCTCATCCCCCATTCCCCCAAAGCTACAGAAATACAGTAGCTGCCTCCTGACAACACAGTGACTACCTGGATGGAGTATTAAAAATTGTTTTAAAAAGCTACTCTCCAAATTAAAGTGTGAGAGGTTTCTTAACAAGTCAAGAGTCAGTCTTAAGAATTCAAGATGAGAATCAACCTCAAGAGACATGTCTGCCACGTCCCTGCTCTGCCTGGTCCCAAGTAACGATCTAGTCTCCCAACTTCCCCATCTTCCTACCTCCCCATCCTGTCTCCTAGCAGGGCATATAGTTCACTGACCTTGGGAAACATCTCCTGCTGCTTGGTCCTCCAGGTTAGGTGTGTCTCCAATACCTGCTTCTTCAGCTAGTGAACACATAAACAGAAAATATAAAAATAGTGAGTCAATATATGTAAGGAACAACTCTTTACCATCTAGTACCAACTGGTAGTTTTTGCAGGGAAGTAGGAAATAAAAGTCCGTTTGGGTCAGGATTTAGTACCACCCATCTGGCTTCCCTGAAATAGGAAAACGGGATTCCTTCTTGTCTTTGTATTCTAAGTATCTAGCACTGTGCCATGTATGTAGTAGGCACTTAAAAAAATAACATGTTTAATGAATTAAATTTAATTTAGCAACAGCAGAAAGTACAGTTTAAAATAATAAAACTTCAAACTAGTCTCTTTTTTAAAATCCATTTTTATTATCTGTTTATTTTTACATCACTCACATTTCCCAATATGCCCTGCCTCCTCCTCTCAGAAAACCGTTCCTTATAATAAAGAATAAAAAAGTAAGGGAAACAGTCCAACAGGGTGAATCGAAACACTGAAAAAGTCTGATATTATAAATTGTGTTCCACCCCCCATAGTTCCTGCATGTGTACGAGTGTGTGTGCGCACATGTGCATGTGTGTGTGTGTGTGTGTGTGTGTGTGTGGTGTATCTTCACAGAGCTCTTTTCTGGGGGCTGAGTGTGGCCATTATAACTTAACAGCATTCAGTTCTGTTTTGACACAGTTGTCATTCCCATGAACAATGCTGTAGTCACTGTTGCCCTTGCTCTGCTTTCTTTTCACTATTCATCAGTCTCTGTTAGTTTTCCGATTCTTCTCTGTATTCTTCACATTCCTTAAGGTATAGTCATATTTCCTTATATTCACATACCACAATCCGCTTAGTCATTCCTTAATCCATGGGAATTTCCAATGCTTTGTTATGACAAAAAGTACTGCTATAAACATTGTGGACTAAATGAGGTTTTTCTTTTTGCCACTGCCCTTCTTTGAGTAAGAAGCCTACTAGGGATTAAACAGTATGGATATTTCCGTCACTCTTTACTATAGTTCCCAATTTCTTTCCAGAACGGTTGGAAAAATTCATAGCGTATCACCCACCAGTGCATTAGTGTCAATAAGTATTTATTATTCAGAATGTATCATGTGGCTGGTACTATGACACAAGGACAAAAGCAGAAGTCTCTTCCCTTATAGAGTGGACATTCCGATTGGAAGAAATAAGTATATCAAAGAGTAGACATTCCAATGAGGGAGAAATATGTATACATACCTACAAGTATATACAGATTATATGCACAATGGATACAAAGTAATTTTTGGAAGGGGTACCCCAACAGCTTGGGGAGGGGTGGGTGAGGGGGAAGGGGACTTCATGAAAAAGATGGAGCTTTAACTGAGTCCTGAAGGAAACCAAGAATTCCAGGAAGTTAAGGAGAGGAAGGAATGTATTAAAAGCAAGGAGATAAGAGATGGAGGGGGCAGCTAGGCAGGGAAGGTGCAGTGGATAGAATGCCAGGCCTGAAGTCAGGAAGACCTGAGTTCAAAGCTGGCTTCAGACACTTATTAGCTGTATGACCCTGGGCAAGTCACCTAACCCTGTTTGACTCAGTTTCTTCATCTGTAAAATCAGCTGGAGAATGGCAAACCACTCTCAAAGCTGACTTCAGACACTTATTAGCTATATGATCCTGGGCAAGTCACCTAACCCTGTTTGACTCAGTTTCTTCATCTGTAAAATCAGCTGGAGAATGGCAAACCACTCTCAAAGCTGGCTTCAGACACTTATTAGCTGTATGACCCTGGGCAAGTTACCTAACCCTATTTGCCTCAGTTTCTTCATCTGTAAAATCAGCTGGAGAATGGCAAACCACTAATATTTTTGCCAAGAAAACCTCAAATGGGGTCATGATTGAACAACAAAAAATGGGAGATGGAGTACCCTGTGTGCAGAACAACAAGTAGTTGTGACTAGAGTACAAGGAAGGGATTAAAAATCAAGAAGAGGGGTAGCTAGGTAGTACAGTGGATACAGCACTGGCCCTGGAGTCAGGAGGACCTGAGTTCAAATCCAACCTCAGATATTTACTAGCTGTGTGATGTTGGGCAAATCAGTTAATCCTGAGTGCCTCAGAAAAAAATAAGAATGAGAATGTAGGAAGGGGTTAGGTTGTGAACAGTTGTAAACATTAAATAAAGGATTTTATGTTTTATTCTCAAGGTAACAGGATGCCTTTGGAGTTTATTGACTGGGAGAAGGGATGACAGAATTAAGTCTTTTATTTTAGGAAAATCATTTTTGGAAGTTGAGTGGGTGATGGATTGGAGTACAGAGAGACATGAGGCAGGGAGACCAAAAACAAAGATGCTTCAATGGTCTAGGCTAGTCCTAAAGAGGGCCTGACCTGTATGGTGGCAGTGTGAACAGAGAAGGGGAGAGGGACATGACAGCTGTGTGGATATAAATGCACAGATGTAGTAACTAGATATGGAGGAGGGATATGAGTGAAGAGTTGAGGATGACACCAAACGGACGGATTGTGGTACCACCATCATCATCATCATCAATAATGCTGAAGTTTATTGTTTTTTAGACCTGTGATAATTACTATGGGGGAAACTCCAGGTGTGAAAACTCCCTCTACTGATACAGATCATCAACTTCTTGGTAACTTTAGTCTCAGAGGATTGTCTGATAACCTGACAAGTAAGTAACTTGTCTGTGATCACACAGTTATGTGTTTTTATGTGATCCTGATTCCAACTAATGTCCTGATTTCTTTTTGTCAAACTAAATGTCTTCAAATATCTAGTATATAATGAGTACAAGTACTAGGGTGGCTCAATGGTATAGTGGATAGATTGCCAAGCCTGGAATCAGGAAGACTCACCTTCCTGAGTTCAGATCTGGCCTCAGACACTTACAAGCCATGTGACTCCAGGCAAATCACTTTATCATTTGCCTCAAGTTTCCTCCTCTGTAAAATGAGCTGGAGAAGGCAATGGCAAACCACTGCAGTATCTCTGCCAAGAAAATCTCAAATAGGGTCACAAAGGGTTGGACACAACTGAAAATGACTTAGTAACAACAACAAGTACAATAGAAATAATAGCTATCCAGGGAGAAGGACAATTCTATACTCGAGGCGAGGTCCTGAAGGGCAAGTTGGCCTTGCACAAGACAGAAGAACAGCATCCTAAGCGAGTACAGTAATGGATAAGGGTGCTGGGTACAATTCCTGGAGAGATCTTCCTTCTTCTGAAAACTGCTTTTTGTTTAAAAACGTCAGCATGTGGATCCCCTTTGCCAAGTCTCGTGTCCTGGAGTGAGAGCTGTTCAATGGAAATATTCTTGTAACCCCGACAAACAGAACTTTTTGCAAATCAGCATTTTATCCCAAAGCTTCTAAACTTCCTTAGAGAAATCACTGATCATCTGATGATGTGACATCTGCTCCAAAATTCCATCATCTATAGGGTCACCTCCTCAAATTGCTGAACACTGATAGTGCTCAGAGAAGAAAGACTCCCTTAGGGATCTGGATGGGTTATAGCAATGCTGGTGGTACTGTCAAGGAGACCTTCTCTAGGCACTTTGGCAGTGCTGCTGCTAACAACAATTGTCTAGACTCCTCAATAGGTAGGTTGAGCTTCTCTTTCTAAATCACAAACTCTGCCTTTCTAAATAAGAGGAAGATACTGTGGGTGCTGTGATGAATCGGCCATTCTATTACTGTAGGTGAAAGCTGTTTGCAAACTGGAAAGGTCAACATGCACAGTGGAAGACAGAGACAGAATCCAACAGGATCCTGATAGGCTAGATCATTGTGCTAAATGTAAGTTACATTAGGGACATGTGTTATGGAGATACAGCCTGGATGTGTGATTTCCTTGGCTTAGGAAATTTCCATCTGAGTAAGTTCCCTCTACCAATGCAGGTTGGCACTTCCTTTGCAACTCAAAGCCAACCTATATACACTTGGTGTGTTTTATTAGAGATTCTTCTTCTTGTGTGCATTGGAGTAGATGGCCAACCCTGAAATTCTGCATGCTTTAAGCCATCTGGCATAGGTATTTGTAAAGTGAGACTATGGATAAGGAGTTAAGGACACTCAAATGGTATTGTATCACTCTTCCAAGTGAAGGCTGAGACTTTAGAAGAAAGGAAGAGAGAGAAAATGAAAGGATGGATATAGTGATTGGGGGTGTCAAAGAACAAAAATTTGGTTTTCTAGAGAAATCTAAAGATTTTGGAATAAAAGGTGCTGGTTAGGAATGGAAAGGATATGTATATGTCAATATTATAAAATGAGCCTTAAACTGAAAATATTAAGCCCTGATAAACAGAGAACACTAGCTATCAAATCGGGGATGAGGTAGAGAAGGAACAACAGTAGAAGAAAAAGCCAGTAATTGACAGGAGGGAAAAAACAGGAATCAGGGCTGTAAATAGACTTAGGGCCTCAGATATTCCAATATCAATGCACAGATAATAGGATGATAAATTTAGAGCTGAAGGGACCTTAGATGTTATCAAGGTCACTCTCCTCATTTTGCAGATGAGAAAATGGAGGCACAGAGAAATTAACTGACTTGCCCAAGCTAAAGAATTGGAGAAAGGATTTGAACCAAGTTTGTTTTTTTTTAATTCCAAATCCAATGTTTCATTAACTATGCTATACCAATCTCTTAAGCATTTTTGCTCAGTTGTGTCTGACTTTTGATGACCTCATTTGAAGTTTTCTTGGCAAAGTTACTGGAGTGGTTTGTCATTTTCTTCTCCTGTTCATTTTACAGGCAAGGACAATGAGACAAATAGGGTGAAGTGATTTGCCTAGTGTCACACAGCTAAGTTTGAGGTCAGATTTGAACTCAGGAAGATGAGTCTTTCTGACTCCAGGCCTACTACTCTGTGAACAATGGTGCCACCTGGCTACTCCCTCTTGAGTACAGGAAAGTTCAAAACCTTCAATGAAAGGTTTGGTAGGATGAGACAACTCTTGGTAGTGTAAAATTCATCACTGGAAAAGAGTTATGGAAGAATATATCTTTTTCAAAGGAAACCTTCTACAATCTTAGAGAAGATGGAGCTAAACAGCCTCCAATGGGAAGTATACATCTTAGTTTCCTCATTTGAAGAGTGAGGGGATTGGACTGGATTTCTAATGGGTATCCTAGCTCTAGACATATGACCTGATACAGTGATATTGAAAACCATTAGTCTGAGGGGGTGACAGAATGGAGAGTATCTGGGTGATGATAAAGAGGAAAACTCTAACATAATAATATATTACATATTGTTATGATAATATATAAAAATGAATTATATAGTTTACATAATATGATATAGTAATATAATATGCAAAATTATATATGAAATAATATATTGGTATTATAATAATATATAATAATAACAGATTACTTTGTAAGATGGAGGGGGAAATGATATGATTCAGATCATAAAACTGGTATCAAAATAGTAAGTGTATATATGTATGCATATATGTATAAACAGTGATGGAAGATATTTGTTGGAAATCTCATTCCACAAAAAGTAGATTATCAAGTAAACTCTTGTCTTACTGACAATTTCTCCTCTTCTAGTAAGTTAGAGAAAGCAATAGACCATAATTCACTGTGGAGGAACTAACTGGTGAAACAGAAGTGACGGGAAATGGGAGAAAGCAATCATGTCCTTCTGAAGTCTGTGACTTCACAGATTTCAGACATATAACCATATATAACAGACATATAACCATATAGGTAGACATATACAACCTGGATTTTAGGAGAGTGGTTTTCAAAAAGTTTAGGGAAAATTGGCTCTCAAGGCCAGTTACCTAAAAGGAAGGGAGTTTCTTAAAGGCAAATATCTGGTGATACAACTTCAAATGAACATAATGAAAAAGAAAAAGGGGAAAGAGAAATGAAAAGGGGGCAGCATCTATAGAGATCAATAGAACTGCACAGGAAACACATGAGTTCGGATTCAAACAGGGACACATAATCAAAGAATCCCCATAGATGAAAGCAATCACTTTTTTTCAGATAGATCGCTGTCTGAACTGTATCATTTGTCTCTTCCATTTCATATCACGCATATTTGTGGATATCTTGAATCTACCCATTAAGTCAGGGGTCTTTAATATGTATCTTATGCATTTAAAAACACATTTCTGAGAAAGGATGCACAGGTTTCACCAGTGTGCCATAAGGGCCATCTGACACAATAATGGCTAAAAACTTCAGTTAAAATGATAAGGCTCAGGCTTAAAGAATGTATGGTTTTCATCTCTGTATCCTCAGCATATGTAAAGGTTCTTCCATGTTGTAGCAACTTAACAAATGTTTATTCAACTATTTATAGACTCAAAGAGTAATAGTAGTTAATGGCTCCCATTTTTTTGCATTAATATGGGTACAAAATGCTGTATTTTCATACAGGGAAGTTAAGTGGTAGAGTCCACCTTTCCAGTCGGATGGACTTGTGGCAGGATTGCTCAACCTGACCAAGATAAGGGGTGGCTAAAAAACTATATCATGTAGAGATCATGTATGGTCATGTAGAGAGGGGGATGAAAACTGGTTAGATTTGTTTCACTTGGCCCCAGAGGGTAGAACTAGAAATGGCAGATGGAAGTTGCAGCAATGCACAATTTGGCTCAATGTAGATTAAAACTTTCTAACAATTAAGTAAGGGAAGCCAGATGGTACTGTGCATAGAGTGCTGGGTCTAGAGTCGGAAGGACTTGAAATCAAATCCAGCCTCTGACACCTACTAGCTATGTGACACTAGGCAAAGTCCACTCCAGTATTTTTGCCAAGAAAACCCTAAATGGGGTCACAAAGAGTCTTACACAACTGACCAACAATAACAGTAGTTAGGTACTGTCCAAAAGTGCAATGGGCTGCCCCATCAGGCAGTGGATTCTCCATCATTGTATATTGTCAGGCAAAGAGTAGACAATCATCTGTTTGCAATATTTTAAATGGAACTCTTGCTCACATATAAGTGGGATTAGATGATCCCTGATCTCCTTTCCAAATATGACTCTCAGAAAAGTTTTAAAAAACATTTTGGGGGCAAAAAGAGGAACAAGAAAGGAAGAGGGACATCCACTACTTGGGGTACACAGTATATTTATAGATGACAGACAAAACAGAAATACTAAATTTCTTTCCATCTTGGGAATGACTTTCAGTCTTGTAAGGGTAGCATAAACAAATCAGAGATGCTAAAGATAGAAGAGGTGTCAAGATAACTCCAAGCAACTTTAAATGAATTCTGGTCTCTTGGTATCCTAGATAAAGCACATCCAGGGAGCTGGAAAAACTCCCCAGTGTGACTGCTGAATCATTGCTGGAAGCTATGGGAGAGGGAGAGAGAGGTGAAAGCTGCCTAGAGAGTTAGGAGATGGGCAACACCATCAAAAGATCAAGAACATGAACCCTGCAACTAGAGAGTTTGATGTCAGCTCCATGCAAATTTCTACAATGACTATCAGATGGCTATTTTGGGAATACCAGGAAAGGAAAGCAGACATCCCCAGGAGTCAGTATGAATTTGCTAAGAATAAACTTTGCCAGCCTAACCTTATTTTTTTTTTCGACAGAGTTAACAAGGGAATGATGCAGACATCTGGATTTCAGTACGGCATTTTGGAGCAGCTCGGTGGCACAGTGGATTTGGAATCGCAGGTCTGGAGTCAGGAAGACCCAAGTTCAAATCTGCCCTCAGATACTTAGTAGCTGCGTGACCCTATGTAAGTTATGTCACCCTATTTGACTCAGTTTCTTCATCTGTAAAATGAGCTAGAGAAGGCAATGATAAACCACCTCAGTATCTTTTCCAAAAAAACCCAAATGAAGAGTCGGACATGAATGAAAAATGACTGAACAACAACAAAAAGACATTTTTGGCAAAAATCTTTCATGATATCTTGTAGAGAAGATGGAAAAATGCTAGCTGAGGGATAGTACTATTATATGAATTTGCACATAGTTGAATAATTGGACTAAGAACATGGTGATTAGTGGATTGATGCCAACCCAAAGAAAGCTTTCTAGTGCTCTCTCCTCAGCCCTGTTACAGTCAACATTCTAATGAATGACTTAATGAATGAAGACATAGTTTGGGAGACTTCCAGTAAGGATGAAATGTTATGGTCATATCTTGCTCCCATAAGAACCTCTCCACTGAACATGAAAAAGGGCACCAGATGAAGCAAGGCAATAAAATCGAAGGGAAATACTAGTAAACTCTCTGATCCAGTCCAACATGACACAAAAAATGACCAGACGCCTTGCAGGACCTCTGATCAAGGGGGCTCTTGGGGTACTCAAAGTTTGTGCAATGATGAGGAAATGAAGCCAGGTACGAACTGTTAGGAGAAACAAGGTGGGTTCATCTACCACAGGAAGAACTGGAGTGCTGGCCAAATGGAGAGGAAGAAAACCTTAGGGAAGAAGATTCAGCTTCAAGGGCCATCTCCTCACCACCGGAGTCATTCCCTTCACAAATGCTACCAAGGTTAAGTGGGGAGGGAACCCTGCGGCCTCGAAGCCACATGTGCCCCTTTAGATCCTCAAGTGTGGCCCTTTGAACCCAAACTTCACAGAACAGGTCCCCTTAATAAAAAGATTGGGTCTGTAAAACTTGAACTCAAAAGGCAGCACCCAAGGACCCAGAGGGCCTCAAGTTTACCATCCCTAAAGGGTGATACTCATGGATTGGATTACATTTGACAACAGAAGCTGAAGGGTGTTTTGACGGCTGTTTTCAGGAATCACATGGTTCACCACGGCTATATCCATTTCAAGCTCATGACAATGACAAAGCTAACAATACAAATACCTACTAGGCCACTAAAAGAGTTACAGAGCAGGCCCTACCACCAGCAGGAGTACCATCTAGCGCTTTTACAGTATTTTAGCGTTTGTTTAGCACTGTACCAATGTGATTTTATCCTTGCGATAATCCTGGGAGGGAGGTGACATTATTATCTCCATTTAACAGATGAGGAAACTGAGGCAGACTGCCCAGGGCCACACGTGTTCAAGGCTGACCCTGGCAGGCAGGAACTATTGTTATCCCTATTTCACAACTGGGGAAACTGGGGCAGCCAGAGTGAAGAGACTCATCCAGGGTCACAAAGCTTCTAGGTCTCTGAGGCTACCAGCTGCATTTCTTAGAGAAAGACGGCGTGATCTTGACACTTTCTGGTCATGTCTCTGTTGTACTATTGGACCCTACTGTATATTTAAATACAGACTGTGTGGGCAAATATCTATGACACCCACCAGACACTTATTAAGGACTTACTGTGTGCTTTGCACTAAGGACTATGGAAACAAAGAGCAAAAATAATCCTGCCTTCAAGGAACTTACATTCTAATGGGGCAGACCACATGCACAAATATGGCATATGGAACATATATACAAAATAGAGGCAATGCAATGGACTGGACAGCGCAAGGAGGGGAGGTAATATCTAAAAAAGACTAGAAAGATAGGAAGAAGCAAACTTCTGAAAATAACAGCAATACTGTTTTAGGGACAACTTGGAGCAAATAAGTCATTCTGACTATTGTAAATACCCAAATTAACTACAAAGGACATACGAAGGAAGTTGCTATTGCTATCTGCATTCAGAGAAAGAAGGGATACATAGATATATAGAATGGATTTACATATACACACACACACACACATACACACATATTTGTGCCTAATGGTAGGGAGAAAAATGATTATTTCTCTCATATTAAATAACGAATTATTTAGGAGATCCAGGATTTTCTTCTTCCTTTTTCCTATTACAAAGTCCAGTCTTTCAAGGACATCTTTGACTTTACCTCAAAATTTACCCCACCAAACTATCTACTAGATGGAGCTGTTGCCCCACCCAACTAGAAAAACCTTACAAAGAAAATCTAATCCAGCCTATTGGGTTCTAGTCAGACAAATTCCAGTGACTTTTCCCCTCCCCCAGTCCTTCCCCGCCCCCACCCCTCATTATAACATTCATTCTCCTCTTGTTCACCAGAGTTGATTTCCACCCTCTGGAACACCGCCTCTTCCAAGGGCATATAAGTGTTGCATGGGGAAGGGAGGGTGGTCATTGGAGTTTATTGAACAGGAGAGGGACTTAGTCAGACCTAGTCTGCAGGAAAATCATTTTGGCACTTGTGTGGAGAATGGATGAGACTCAGCAGGGGCAGGGAACCTGCAGCCTCAAGGTCACATGTAGCTCTCTAGGTCCTCAAGTGTGACCCTTTGTCTAAATCCAAGCAAATCCCCTTAACAAAAGGATTTATTCTGTAAAACTTGGACTCAGTTAGAAGGCCGTACCCAAGGATCTAGAAGGCCACAGGTGCCGCTGATGCCTCAGGTTCCCCTCCTTGGTACAGAATAGAGACACTTGAAACAGAGGCACCAAGCAGGAGATTACTAAAGGACTTTAGATGGGAGGTGATAAGGCCCTGAATTAAAGTGGTACTTTGTGAGTGGAAAGAATAGGGGTATCTCTGAGAGATGTTATGGGGCTAGAAAAGAAAAGATTTGGCAGCTCCTTGGTTATGGGGTAGGGTAGGCAAAAGTCACTATTCAAGGATGATACCATGGTTGTGAGCCTGAGTAAAAGGAAGGATGGTGGTGCACTAGACAGAAATAGACATTTAGAAGAGATATGAGTTTTCAGGGGAAGAAAATAAGTTCTGTTTTGAACCTATTGAGTATAAATGCCTGTGGAAGCATTTAATTTGTAATGTCTGATTAATGATACTAGATACTAGATGCTAGAGCTCAGGAGAGAGACTTGGGCTATATGTCCCATTCACAAGGTGAGCACCTGTGTGGGACAATGGATAGAGCAAGGTCCCGCAGTCAGGAGAACCTGAGTTCAAATTTGACCTCAGACACCTATTAGCTGTGTGACCCCGGGCAAGTCATTTAACCCCGAATGCCTCCCTCACAAAAATCATCTTTATAGAGATGAGCTGTCATAAAGGTCACCAAGTGAAAGAGAAGAGGATCCAGGCCAGAGCCTGGTGTGTAGAGGGTATACCCCACAGTTAATAGGTATATGACATGGATGAAAATCCAATCAGGGATACTGAGGAATGGTCTGACAGACAGCAAAGTCAAGAAAACACAGAAAGAAAAGTGAAAACATCCAAGAGGAGAAAGGGATCAACAAAGCTGAATGTTGCAAAGAAATCAAGAAGGATGAGTAAGTACTGAGAATAGGATATTAGATTGGGTGATTAAGAGAAAAGAGACTCATGAAGTTGAAAGCCAGATTGTGAAGGCTTTAGAAGAGAGTGAAAAAGAGAAGAGGTAGTGCAGATGACTTTTCAAGGAATTTATTTGAGAATGGGAGGAGAGCAGCTGGCAGAAACAGTAGGATCTGATGAAGGTTTGTTTTCTTTTCTTTTTTTTTTTGGTTACTTGGACATGTAGGCAGCAGAGAAGGAAGCAGTGGATAAGAAATGAATATTAGAAAGAAAGGGGATAGTGAGGTCAAAATGCAGGAGACAGGAAGGGGTGGTCAAGGACACATGTAGAAAAGGTGGCCTTGGCAAAGAGAAAGATCACTTTATCAGAGACTGGAATAAAGGAGGAAATAGTGTGATGAGAGATGGGGAGAAGAGGAATCTTGTGGCAAATAGTCTCAATTTTTAAAAGTAAAGTATGAGGCAGTTTTCAGCAGAGAGGCTGGGGTAGGAGGTATTAGGGGTGGCTTGAGGAGAGAAGAGAAGGTTTGGAACAGCCACTGGAGTAAGTGGGATAGAAAATCACTTGCAGAAGAGAAGAACCGCCTTGCTTCAGTGAGGGTCCAGTTGAGGTTTTTGTTGTGGTTTTAGTTGTGTCTTTGTGACCCCATTTGGGGTTTTCTTGGCAAGGATCCATGAGTGGTTTGCCATTTCCTTTTCCAGCTCAGTTTACAGATAAGGAAACTGAGGCAAACAGGGTGAAGTGACTTGCCCAGGGTCACACAGCTGGTATTTGTTTGAGGCCAGATTTGAAACCAGGAAGATGAATATTTCTGACTCTTGGCCTGGTGCTCTAGCCACCTCACTGCCCTCCAGTTGAGATTAGAAAATCTAAATTTACTGTGGACCCAAAAAGCCAGTTCAGTTTTGTAACTCCTATTACCTCCTTTTAGCTATATCTGCCTAGTAGTGGAGGGGACAGATGGTGAGAGTAATCCAGAGTTGGCATTTGACAAGACACGATGGTAAAGGACAAGGTGGTAAGGGATTTGAGAGTACAAAATAGTGGTTATGTAAAGAGTACAAACTGAACTGGTTCAGTAAAGGGTTGAGCTTGGAAAGGAAGAAGACCATAGTCTGAGCAGGGACAGCATAGACAACCAGGGAAAATTAGCAAGGGTTGGAGAATCTAGAAGTCATGGCAAAGGGGAGGAGGAAGAGTGGAAGGGTGGAAGGGAGGGAGGGAGAGGGAGGGGGAGAGGGAGGGAGGGAGAGAGAGAAAGAGAGAGAGAGAGAGAGGGAGAGAGATGAAATGATAAAAGACAAGAGTAGAATAAAGGAAACTTGGAGTTCCTGAAACTTTAGGAAATGGAACACTTACACGGGATAGCAAGAGCAAGGGTATGGCCATTGCCTGCTGTGTGTAGCTTAGGGGAAGTAGAGGAGTGGATCAAGGATGAGTGGACTGAGGAACTTGGAAGTTAAGGTGTCTGAGATACTATCAGCACATATTCTGCAGTTCCCCAGTGTAAGGAGCAGAGGGAAACCATGAACTGGACACTGAGCTCAATCACTGACTTGGTGGGTCTCAATCCATTAACTTCATGAAAAGTAGCAGAATAACAAGCACAGGTAGAAACAGTAAGAATGACAATAGCCACTCATTCTGTGGTTCTTTATCCATCGACTTCATGAAAAGAATAATCATCATAGAAATAGAAATGCTCATAATACTAGCCTGTGTTTAGGGAGTACTTTAAGGTTTAAAAATCATTTTCTTCATGCTCCCCACCAGCAGCTCCTCCAGAGCAGGGGTGGGGAATTTGTAGCCTTGGGGCCACATGTGGCCTGCGAGGTCCTCAAGGGCAGTCCTTTGACTGAATCCAAACTTCACAGAACAAATCCTCTTAATAAAAGGATTTGTTCGGTAAAATTTGGACTCAGTCAAAAATCCACACCCAAGGACCTAGGAGGTCATGTGTGGCCTCGAGGCTGCAAGTTCTCCACCCTTGTTTTAGAGACTACAATGCAAAATTCCAAGGAAGTTTGGAAGTCATGAAGCTCACACAGTTTTTAAGTGACAGGGTTGGTTTCATCAAGAATGGATGGCAGTCCTTCTGACCCCGTACCCTCATGCTGACGTGAGTGACAGGTCTCATCTTGTACTGTTTATTCCATGTGTTCATGTATGAGGATGCCAAAAGAAGGTGGGCACTGATGTTGGATGCTTCTTAACATTTTCTTCAATCACAGTGGGTGACGTATATCATGGGAAAAAAAGTTATGCAAATGGTATTGGCAATTCAGTTCACTGCTGAGTGCTGAAAATGAGGATCTAGAGGAAACATAGTCAAGTATGTGCTCGAGTCTCAGAGCTGGTGTCACATGATGGATGTACTATAATGTGATGGAGGCCAGAGGTTACATCACAGATGTATCAGGGGAGGGCTAATGTAGTCAGTTTCTATTGGTGCCTGAGCCGAAGGCTGTCTAAGAAAGGCCAGAGTGACTGGTAAAGGAGGCCAAGTGATGAAGGGTTGCACATCTATTTTGAGTCTGGGTATGGATAGGACTAGGTAGCAAGCTCTGGACCAAAGGTGTGGGCTCAGTGAAGCTGTGGCTTATTAGGCTACCACAACAAGCACAGCCAAACTTTCTGAGCAGCTCTTCAATAGCAACCCCTACAGAAGAGCAGAGAAGAGAAAGTAAAGTACAGCTGGGCTGACCCTTCCCCTCACCCCTTGGCCAGGCCCATAAGACACCATTAGCTCTCCTACTGGAGTCTTGGAGTCCTCACCTGTGGTTCCTTCAGGTATCTCCACCTGGGCTGCGGTCTGATCTTCATGTTCCTGCTCATCCACTAAGGGTGCTGTGACATCTGGAAGGCACCAAGAGTAAGCTTTAAGAGGTGCCTGGGGGATGCCAACAGGCTCCATCTTGCCTTGCATGGCATGGTAGGAGAAAGGGGAGAGGCAAAGCAGAGGCGAAGAGATCACATGCAAAAACAACAGCACAAAAAAGCAAAAACCAGAGCAACAAAGCTACTTGGAAGCCTGGTACTCATCAGGAAGGAAGCACATGGTATTCTGGCCATGCAATGGCGGCAAAGGAAGCATACAGCCCATTGGCAATGGAAACCAGGGACAGTCAACCTTCCAAGCCTATACACAAGATCACACATCCATAGAGTGGTCCTGGACAACATAAAAAAAATGGCGACGATAAGAGGATGCTTAATCACTGTCTTTCCCCTAGTACAGTGTGGGAACCTCCTTTTTTTTTAGGGGGATATTTAACAACAGAGAGAGGCAATTATCTGTGTGGCACAGGATGGGCAGGCTTATATTTCTCAACATGGGTTACAAAAGAAAATAATTGATGCCTGGGGTTGGTGCCAACCCTCTTGTCAAGATGGAGCTAATGAGTACTCTTCACATAGCCTGCCAATTTGAAATTTCATTTATTCCCATTCCCTACTCCCCCACATCTCAAAGACCCTGTGATGTTCAGAGCCTTCCTACAAAGGCAGAGAATTGTCAGCCTTTGAAAGTTTTCCAAGTTTGGATGTCTACGAATCCCATGTTAATTATCAGCCTCCCAAATGCAGCTCTGGGCTTCCAAATAGAGGTCAAAGGGCGATATTGTTTCCCTATATCCTTGCTATTAAAGAAGGAAATGGCAAGCTCCAGTATCTTTGCCAAGAAAACCCCAAATGGGGTCATGAAGAGTCAGACACTACTAAAATGAAATGAATGAACAACAAATATCTTTGCTACCCTCGGGTCTGGGTCAGGGCTCTCAGAGAATCTCTGAGGATAAGGGATCATCCTCTACTTCTCAAAATTCCTTGAGATGCAGAAACTCCTGAACTTCTGGGTTTAAGTTACTTTGAAAAAAAAAACAAAAAATTTTTTTTGTTGGTATTTTGGATGTGACATCACCTAATGCTAAAGCCTAGAGGGAGGCAGGAAGCCAAGAGATCCAAGATCTGCCTTAAAGGACATTGAACAAGGAACAACCACCACTGCTGACATTCTCAGAGGAGTCAGTCAATCTTGGTAATGTCTTGAGAAAAACAGGAAGCACTTTATATTCATCCTGAGTCACCTTGTGGCACTAAATTCCAAATGTGTCTCCCTGACAAGACTTGAGTTCCACGAGTACAAGGAGGATGAGAGGCAGCTTAATTTGCTGGCAGCTAGGCAGTAAGAATGATGGAGTTGGAAACATCCAAGTTCCAACACTCCTTTAGACATTTACTAGCTGTGTGACCCTGGGCAAGTCACAACCTTTTAACCTGAAGTTTCCTCATCTGTAAAATGTAGGTAATAGTAACACAACTCCTACAGTTAGCGTGACAGTCGAATGAGATCTAAGTTCTTTGGCTTAGAGATCTCTGTTTTAACCATTAGCCTAAACCTTAGCTTAAATAAAGCAGCCACATAAAGGTAAGGTATGAGCATAAGTGGAAAGTAAGCTGGCCTTTGGGTCAAGAAACCAGGTTCAAACTCTGGCTCTGACACTTGCCAGCTCTGTGTCATCAGAAAATGACTTCACCCCTCTCAGCCTCAGTTTCTTTATCTGTAAAATGGAAATGACAATTCTTATGCTACTCTACCTCACAGGGTCATTGTGAGAAAAGCACTTTGTAAACCTCAAAGAGCTAAAGAAAGGAATATTTACTATATTTTCTTTGTATCATAGTTCAGTTAGGACATATTTGGTATCCTCTAAGGATGGGGCAGCTGGACAGGTCAGTGGATAGAGCACTGTGTCTGGAGTCAGGAAAACCTGAGTTCATATCTGCCCTCAGACACACATATCATACTAGCTGTGTGACCCTGGGCAAGTCACTTAACGCGCTTTGCCTTAATCCCCTGGAGAAGGAAATGGCAAATCACTAGTGTCTTTGCCAAGAAAACCCCATGGCCAGTATTAGTACGCTATGGTCCATGGGGATAATGAGCTGGATGTGACTGAATGACTGAACAACCAAAGAATACCAAAGAATCACAGAAGCTCAGAATTTGAAGGTCTAATTTAATCTATATATGAAGAGAAATCTCTTCTAGAATATGCTTGACGAGTGTCTCAAATTTCACTGTGCTCTGCATGCTGAGTACACAGTAGATGCTCAATAAATGTTTACCCAATAATTCACAAGGCAGAATCTTGGAGAGGCACTGAAGTCCCTCCATCAGACAAGAAAGGGAGTCAAGGCAGCCAATCTGCTACTCATGGGATACATACGGAGTTACATTTTGCTTGGGTAAATTTTCAAAGCCTGAAGGGAATACTGAAGCAGCAGCTTATGGATGCTCTGAACCATCCTAGAGAGAAGAGAATATGACTAACATAGGAGAAGATGATTTGGGAACCTAACAACACATAAGATGCTTTACCAAGAATCAAAAGTCCTTGGGAAGCAAGATTAGGAAACTAGGTGGTCTAGGTGATGATTGGGTACAGAGCCCAAGGAATGGCAGACTCAGATCTGAAGATGGAGCATTGGGGGAAGGGAGAGAAGGGTGGGTTCAAGGGATCTACTCTAAAGAAATGGGCACTTCCAGAAAGGTCTGCATCCAAAGTATAGACCCAAGAGAGTGCTGCCACTCCAGTGAGAGAGTAGTCGGTGAATTCCATGTGGCTCTGAAACATTCTCAGGACCCATCACTTGAAAGCTAAAAAAGCACTCCTTTGTTGTAGGAGAATAGGGAACATTTAGTCATTTTGTCAGAGAAGAATGAAATGGATTGGTTGTAAGCATTGCAAAATAAAGGCAAGGAGCATGGGCAGGCACTGGGTGCAGGGAGCAATGAAAGAAGGAAGTCCCCACCTTCTGCAGTTGGAGTGCTCTTAGCAGATGTTTCAGAAACCAGTTCATCCGATCCATCATCGGCTGGGGTGTGAGGAGAATATCCTGTAACATACATGAGGAACTCTTCAGAAAGACTGCCCCCTTCTCCTGCCTAAGCCATGAGGACCTTCTCTGTTGTTGCTGAGGGCTGTGTGTATGTGAGTATATATGTGTGTGCAAGTGAAGATTTTAGAATCTGACAATTATCCCACATCTCATGCAAGTGGATGAAATGCTGCAGTACAAAACAATCCTGAAAAGAAAATGCCCCGCTGTGATGCTGCAGGACTCACCTGTGACTGCTGACGCTCGATGTCAGGATGTCTAAGAAAAGGTAAAGGATATTGAGGTCTAGTGAAGGCATCCGGAACAATTAGCAGGTCCGTGTGGTGTGTCACATTGGGTTTCTGTTTACACTTCCTATTCCAAGGCTAATGGTTCAAGTAAAAACTTCTGCCTTAACTAATGGTCCGAGTCCATAGAGGTTTATTTATTGAGCCTTCACTTTGTTAATAGTCCTAAAATCACAAAGTCCTGCATTTTATAGATGAGGAACTTGGAGATGGCAATTAGCCAGGGTTAGCTCTGGTGGACAAAATTCTAGAGGCTTTGTAAGCCTTACAGTACTGTATCAATGATTCTCAAAATTTTCCAGAGTAAAAAAACTCTTCATTTTAAATAAAACTTTGGCAGAACCTTTGTAGTAAAGTTTTTCAAAAAAATTTTTTAATGCCTATTAACAAATATCATAAAGTTCATAAAAAAACTTATGATAACTCATAATTCCTTGAAGCAGAGTTGGAGAAATACTGTGCTTATGTAAATGTAAGCTATCATCATCATCATCATCATGTATTTGTTTTTGTTATCTTATTCTTAGAAACTCTCCAGGTGGTGACTGGCTCAGTTTCCTTACAGGGAGTTTCTTACACCAATGAAATTAAAAGTCTAATAAAAATGATCTTGTTTATTTGTTTTGTTTTTTATATGGGGTTCAGATAGAAACAGTTTAGGCACAAGTCACTATCCTGCTACTCTTTTGTATTTGATGTTCTGAGGCCTACTGTACAGGTTGATCAATTGACTGCTTTGTCAACTGAATTTTTGTTAACTGGGATTTAAATTTATCTTCTGTAGGTTTACTAAAAGCAGCCTGGGCACCACTCCAGCAGCAGAAAAGAATCCAGGGATGAGATGCACCATATAGTGTTCTCACATGATTTTGACTTCTTCAGTTCTGCAGAGCAGCAAAATGGAGAGAGTGGATAGAGTGCTGGGCCTGGAGTCAGGAAGACCTGAGTTTAAATCTGGCCTTTGATCATCATCAAAGAGATGAGTGACCCAGGGAAACTCACTTAACCCTGTCAGCCTCAGTTTCCTCATCTGTAAAATGATCTGGAAAAGGAAACAGCAAACTACTCCAGGATCTTTGGCAAGAAAATCCCAAATGGCATCACAAAGAGTCAGACACAACTGAACAACACTTTGTCTCTATATTTTAAAAGTTCTTCATTCCTTGCAGTTTGGAGACCATAAGTGGTATGGGGACATCTGTTAAAATATTGCAATGATATTGCATTAAAAGCCCAAAAAGGAGTTACCCAAATCCTAAATAAGACATAAGTTGTTACTTCAATAAAATGGTATCTTTAAGAAAAGGCTAAACAGAAACCCAATACCCAAATTTGTCAACTGCAAATAACTGCAGATATAAACTTAATTTCAGTTCATTTAAGTAATGGAAAGCTGAAAAGCAAAAGAGATGTGAGTAGCTGGTTCCTTTCCCTAGAAGGTGATCATGGCTCTTACACAGAGTATATTTCTGAAATGTATTATGTTTATGTTTAGCCTTCTGTTTTCTTTAACTCTGAATTCTCCACACTTTCTTTCAATGGAGGATCATTAACTGTGAAAGGAGTTTTGGGATGCTTGGTAGAGAATGCCTAAATGAACAAATTTTTGTTAGCATTTTCATCTCTACTACCAAGGACCTTCATAAAGCAAGTTATTTTAGGTTCGCTGAAGTTAGGAAATCACCCACTTGAGTGTTTCCTCTTCCCCATGAAGCCCTGCCACTGTGAATCTGCATCAGCAGCTTCATCTAGGTATCAATGTACTCCCCAAGCATCCCAGTCCTAAACTAGTCCAAGTCCTAAAGAGAAGAGACATGTAATTTAATGAATGCTCCCTATACAGAGAACTATGCACTAGGCACTGTGAGGACACACAAAGTAAGTGGAAAACATGACTCACTGTCCTTAAGGATCTTGCCATCTGATAGGGAGAGACAAGAAACACACATAAAATCACAGACTGAGACAACCAAAACATTAGCGCCAGCATATATCACTCACGTCACTCTCATCTCTATGTAATACGTATATGTACATATCTGTCTGCACATGGGAGGTCTGGGGGTTAGGTGCTGAGGTATCTCCTTGGAAAGGTAGAGAGCACCCGATCCTAAAGGGATGGGGAAAGGAGAGAAAGAAAATGGGTAAAAGGAAGGAGGAAGCATGGCAGTAAGTCTTGAAGGTATGGGGTGGAGGAGAGGAAATTCTGACATATGAAGACAAGGAGTATGGAGAGGAGACACAAGTGCGGAACTGCAGTGGGGGCACTCTGTGTGTGTGTGTGTGTGTGTGTGTGTGTGTGTGCGCGCGTGTGCATGCACACGCACATATACGAATGAGTGTGTATTCATAGAACATAAGAATTTTAGGCTTCAATTATATTCCTTTCTAAAAGGCAAGCAATTAATCTCTCATGGTTTGCTTGTTTACTGACATACAGACCCACTAATGTATTTGGAGGAAAAGACCCACATACATGTGCTTAAGGAATCATAAGAAGCTACCAAGGTCATGGTTGCTAACCCGACCTAGACCGGTTTCTTTATTTAACAAATGAGGAAACAGATCCATAGAGGGAAAACGACCTGTCACCTGGTATCACAAAAATACTGATACTGTCATCATCTGTCTCATTAATGCAACTATACTCTTTTTGCACTATCGGTCAGCCCTGAAGCTGATGCCTCAGATTAGTCACTGGCTATGTAGCTTTTGGCCTTGACATCTTAGACTGGCTGTCCCTCATGGTCAGTTGAAGCTAAATATAATAAAAGCTGAAATACTTATTCTCTCTCCTTCATCCTCCTTTCTCCTCTGGGCCCAAGCTATACCATTGGTTAACCCATCACATAATGGATATTCTGAGAAAGGAGACTAAAACTAGCCTTTCAACTCACTTCTGGCCTTCACCTACAGTCAGTTTTGCTTCTTTTGGACACATTTCTATTTGCTCTTTTCACTGAAACCCTATGTCAGCAATGCTCAAACTTTTTGGTCTAAGAACCTTGTTACATTCTTAAAAATTATTCAGGCCCAAAAAATTAAATAAAAAATTATTGAGGGCTCCCAGTCAGCTTTTGTTTATATAAGTTATATCCAGGGGTGAGCTGGAGGTGGCTCAGAATAGCTTAGCCAACTGTTAAATTTACACACTAGAAATGGGCAAACACTACAAGTCAGGGCTCGATTTATTGTTTTGTGGATTGTCTAAACTTAAGAAAGTGATGAAGAAAATGCTAATATTATGCAGATTAAAGTTAAACTGTGTCAAGACCCACTTCCCCCTCAGCTGGTTAGTAAACATTTACCAGCATACCTTTGATATATATATATATATATATATATATATATATATAT
>CM053770.1:520517318-520593898 GCA_028658325.1 Potorous gilbertii
TATATATATATATATATATATATATATATATATATATATATATATATATATATATATATATATATATATATATATATATATATATATATATATATATATTTGCTATATTAGAAAATAAAACTAAGAAACTTTTAAAATGTTTATTTATAAATAACAATAAAGTGATATTACATGGCAACACAAATAATATTTTAATGAATATGATTATTTTCCAAAACAAAAATATTTAGTGAAAAGTGGTATTGTTTTACATACTTTTGCAAATCTTTTTAATGTGTGACTTAATAAAGAACAGGTGGATTCTCATATATATTTCTACATTCAATATGCTGTAACATATTGTTTTGGTTGAAGTATGTGAAGAAAATCTGGCCTCGCAAAGATATGTATTTGGCAAAAGGAGGAATACTTTAATAGGTAAATATTTTAGTATTATGAAAATAGTTTAGAGCATTATCTCTTCCTCATCATTTAAAACTTCTGTAACCTGTGCAAATAAAACCAACGTAGTCAAGATTAGAAGGAAAGCAGAAAGTTGGGGAAAAAAATTTTTATAGACAGTTTCTCAGATAAAGGGCTCATATCTCAAATATATAGAGCATATTGTTAAATTTATTAAGAATGTGAATCGTTCCTCAATTGCATAGCTTTTGGCTCAGCAATACCACTAGCAGGTCTGTTTCCCAAGGTGATCAGGGAAAAAGGAAAAGAATTTATATGTAAATATTTATAGCAGCTCCCTTTGTGGTTGGCAAAAATTAGAAATTGAGGGGAGTGTGCCCATCAACTGGGGAATGGCTGAACAAGTTGTGGTATATGATTGTGATGCAATGAAATGCTGCACTGTAAGAAATGATTAGCTGACTGATTTTAGAAAAAACATGGGAAGAGTTGCAGAAATAATGGAGAATGGAATGGGCAGAACTAAGAGAAAATTATATACAGTAACAGTAGTACTGTTCAAAGAATAACTCAACTAAGCTATTCTGAGTATTATAAATATTCAAATCAACTACAAAGGAACTATGAAGGAAGATGCTATTTACCTCCAGAGAAAGAAATAATAAACAGAAGTATGCACAGTATGGTTTTATACATACACACACACATAGATATACATACACATACACATGCATATATACATACATATATGTCAAATCTGGCCTGCTCTAATGCAGGGTGACAAGAGAGGAAGAAAAAAGTGCACAGTAGAGAACAAAGGAAAACTTGGAAAGAAACAGAAAAGCAGGGAAGTTTTGAAAACAATGTGTAGTATTTTATTACAGTTTTTCAAAAAAAGCAAGCAGTATGAAATGGAGAATCATGTTTTTATATGAAATATTATTTGTGTTGTGCTGTACATATGGAAATTGGTTTTTTGGTTTTTTTTGTATTTAAGTTTAAAACGAATAATTTTTTAAAAAACCATACTTTTATAACCTTGAACGCCCTGCCTAAAGAACCAGTCACTTTTCAGTTGTCCTTCACTGCCCATTACTCTGACCCATACATACTACTCTACCTCCCCTTGCTCTTCAGTTCTACATTATACATAGCTTTATATTAGAGTTCATAGTATCATATATGCAGAGCTACAAAGGTTCTAAAAGTCATTTATTTCATTTGATGAGGACCCCAAGGCCTACAGAGATGAAATGTCTTGCCTAGGGGTCACACAGGTAGTTAAACAGAAGAACTGTGGAGGTAAAGGGATCAAAGTGGGAGACTTTTAAAAATGCAAATGTTCATCTTACCTGGAGAGGTAACATATTAATTCATTAATACATTCACTAAAGCAGGGATTCTTAACTTTTAATGTGTGGCATGGACCCTTTTTTGCCTATGGATGATGCCTTCTTAGAATTTTTTTTAAAATAATTCTTAGGTGAGAAAACTGGGGGGAAATGCAAGCTATTCTGAGGAAGGCCTCATCTCTCAAATATATAGAGAACTGAGTCAAATTTATGTGAATCTGAGACATTACCCAATTGATAAATGGTAAAAGGATATGAATAGGCAGTTTTCAGATGAAGAAATCAAAGTTATACATGTATAAGAAAAAATGCTATAAATCACTACTGATTAGAAAAATGCAAATTAAGAGACAAACTCTGAGGTACTAACTCACACCTAATACACTGACTAATAAGCTAGAAAAGAAAAACAACAAATATTGGAAGAGATGTGGGAAAATTAAAATACTACTGCACTCTTGGTGGAGTTGTGAACTGATCCAACCATTATGGAGAGCAATTTAGAACTAAGTCCAGGACTGGAGCCAAGATGGTGGAGCAAAAGCAGGGACTTGCTTAAGCTCTCCCTCAAACCCCTCCAAATACCTGTAAAAATGACTCTAAACAAATTCTAGAGCAGCAGAACCCACAAAAAGACAGAGTGAAACAAATTTCCAGCCCAAGACAACCTGGGATGGTTGACAGGAAAGGTCTGTTGCGCCTGGCTGGGAGAAGAGTGCAGTCCAGCTCACTGGCACAGTCCAGTCCCCGCCAGCAAACCTGGAGCAGGCTTCAGGGGACTGAATTGCTGGCAGCTGTGGCAATGTCCAGACTTCTCAACTCACAAACACCAAAGATAACTTAGAAGTTCAGTAGGAAATCTCAGCCTACAGACAGGAAGGGACTGAACAACTGAATATGAAGAGTTTACAGGGATCTCTTCACTGGCAGAAAGACAGAATTCTGTTGCTTTGCCCATACTTGGATCTGGATTACACTCCTGGGTGGCAATTCTGGGGTGAGAAGGAGCACTGGCATAGCAGAGTTTATGGCAGCAAAGTAGAGGGAATCCTCCTCACAGTTCCAGAGAAGAAAAGAGTGCTTGTGATCACTTACAGAGCAGAATACAGGCCAGGAGAAGAACAAACACCTCTCCTTATATCTTATCACCTTAGAAGAACTGGAAACTTACTTATCTCTGAAGACAGATGCACAAAACCCCTGAATCTTGGAACAGTACACCTTACACAATGGAAATAGAACCCTACCTTAACAAAGAGTTAAAAAGTAAAGTAACTGGCTGGGAAAATGAGCAAGTAGCAGAAAAAAAGTCAGACTACAGAATCTTTCTTTGGTGATAACGAAAATCAAAATATAAAACCAGAAGACAAAAAAGTCAAAGCTCCTACATCCAAAGCCTTCCATAAAAATATGAAATGGTCTCAGACTATGGAAGAGTTCAAAAAGGATTTTGAAAATTAAGTAAGAGAGGTAGAGGAAAAATTGGCAAGAGAAATAAGAGTGATGCAAGAAAATCATGAAAAACAAGTCAACAGCTTTGTAAAGGAGACACAAAAAAACACTGAAGAAAATAATATCTTAAACATAGACTAGATCAAATGGCAAAAGAGGTCCACAAAGTCAATGAGGAGAAGAATACCTTAAAAAACAGAATTGACCAAATGGAAAAGGAGGTCCAAAAGCTCACTGAAGAAAATATTTCCTTAAAAATTAGAATGGAGCAAATGGAAGGTAATGAATGACTCTATGAGAAATCAAGAAATTATAAAACAAAACCATAAGAACAAAAAATAGAAGACAATGTGAAATATTTCACTGGAAAAACAATTGATCTGGAAAATAGGTCAAGGACAGATAACTTAAAAATTATTGGACTACCTGAAAGCCACGATAAAAAAAGAGTCTAGGTATCATCTTTCAAGAAATTATCAAGGAAAACAGCCCTGATATTCTAAAACCAGAGTGGGGAAACAGGAATGGAAAGAATCCACCCAAACAGATCCCAAAAGAAAAACTTCCGGGAATATTATAGCCAAATTCCAGAATTCCTGAGTCAAGGGGCAAGCAGCCAGAAAGAAACAATGCAAATACTGTGGAAACACAATCAGGGCAAACACAAGAGTTAGCAGTTTCTACATTAAGGGATCAGAGAGCTTGGAATATGATATTCTGGAGGTCAAAGGAGCTAGAATTAAAACCAAGAATTACCTAGTCAGCAAAACTAACTGTAATTAATGAGGGGGAAAACTTAATATGCAATGATGTAGAGGAATTTAATGCATTCTTGAGAAGTCAGAGCTAAATAGAAAAATTTACTTTCAAATACAAGACTCAAGAGAAAAGGTAAACAGGAAAGAGAAATCATAAAGGACTTATTAAAGTTGAACTGTTTACATTCCTACATGGAAAGATAAGACTTGTAACTTATGAGACCTTTCTTATTATTAGGGTAGATGGAAGGAATATATATATATATATAGACAGAGGGCAAAAGGTGAATTGAATATGAAGGGATAATATCTAAAAAATAAAATTAAGGAGTGAGAGAAATATTTTGGGAAAAGGAGAAAGAGAGAGGTAAAGTGGAGTAAATTATCTCACATAAAAGAGTCAAGGAAAAGCTTTTACAGATGATAGGAAGGGGACTGGGTGGTGCGAGGTGATGAGTGAACCTTACTCTCAATGGATTTGGCTTAAAGAGGGAATAACATACATACTCAATTGGGTATGGAAATCTATCTTACCCTACAGGAAAGTAGGGGGAAAGGGAATAAGGGGGAGGTGTAATAGAAGGGAGGGAAGATTGGGGGAGGGAATAATCAGAAGCAAACACTTCTGAAGAGGTACAGGGCCAAAGAAGAAAATAAAATAAATGGGGGGGGGGCAGGATAGGATGGAAGGAAATAAATTTAATCTTTGACAACATGACTATTATGGAAGAGTTTTGTATGACTACACATATACAACCTATATTGAACTGCTTGCCCTCTCAATGAGTGTGGGTGGGGAGGGAGGAAAGGAGAGAATTCAGAACTCAAGAAAGTTTTAAAAAAATGAATGTTAAAAATTGTTTTTATATTCAACTGGGAAATAAGATACACAGGCAATGGGGTATAGAAATTTAGCTTACCCTATGGGAAAATAGAAGGGGAAGAGAATAAGAGAAGGGGTACGTGATAGAAGGGAAGACAGATTGGGGGAAGGGGTAACCAGAATGCTCGCTGTCAAGGAATGGGGAATGGGAGAGATGGAGAGAAAATTTGGAACTTAAAATCTTGTGGAAGTGAATATTGAAAGCTAAATAAAATAAATAAATAAATGAAATGTGACACAAAAAGAACTGTCCAAAAGGTTACAAAATTGTGCATACCCTTTGACCCAGAAATATCTCTACTACTAGGTTTGTATCCCAAAGAGAGAAAAAAAAAAGGAAAAGGATCAATACATACAGAAATATTTATAGCAGCTCTTTTTTTTTGTGCTGGCAAAGAATTGGAAATTGATGGGATGCTCATCAATTGGGGAATGGCTGAACAAATTATGGCATGTAATTGTGATGGAATGCTATTGTCCTGTAAGAAATGAGGAGCATATGAGATGAGAAGAAAATGAGCAGAACCAGGAAAACACTGTACATAGTAATAGCAATACTGTTCAATAATCAACTGTGACTGACAATTATTCTCAGTAGTACAAAGATCTAAAACAATTCTGAAGGATCTGATGATGAAAAATGGATCCACCACCACATAAGAGACTGATAGAATCTGAATGCAGATCAAAGCATACTGGTTTTTTTTAACTTTCTTTATTTTTCTTGGAGCTTTTTTGCGGGGGGTGTCTGTGTTTTCTTTTACAACATGACTAACAAGGAAATATATTTTGAGTGACAACACATAACCTTTATCAAGTTGCTTGCTATCTTAGGGAGGGGGGAATAGGGAGAGAGGGAGAGAGAATTTGGAACTCAAAATTGTAAAAAATGAAGGTAAAAAATTGTTTTTATGTGTAATTGGGAAAAATAAAATATATTTTAAAAAACCATAATTAAAGGAAATGTAATTACTACCATTAAGGTTTATCTGGGCCTGGGACCTCTCTGCCCCTCCAACCCATCCTACCCCTCAAACACAAAAAAGCCCAAAAAAGAAAAATGCTCCTTCTTTAAACGTCATGTTATTTTATATAAATCCTCAATTCCCTCCTGTGCACAGCAAGAACTTAGTAAAGTTTGAGCAGCATTTATCCTAGAAGTAGTTACAACTTGGGGCAAGTGAGAAACTCATTATTAGCCAAACAGATTGTCCCTGAAGAGCTCTGGGCTGGTCTTTGTTATGAAGCTGAGGGTGAGGGTGAGTCCTGAAATCTTTGAGAGAAGTTCTCTAAGAATCAGCCTACTCCAACTGTACCGCTTTCTTTATTCAAACTCATCTCACTTCCTAGCTGCTACAGACAGCCTCTGATTAAGGTGGGGAAAAGTTTTTTATGTTTTATTTTTTAAAGCCCTAATAAATAGGTCCTATTTCTCTCCCCTTTCAGGATGTCTGCTCCCATTAAGAAAAGAACAAGGTACTAAAAAGTTCAAGGCACAACTGATTGCCCCAGTAAATCTTGTTTCCTTCAGAAAGTCTCATTTGAATAAGCACAGAAAAGACTGTTTAATTTCCAGCCTATTACCCCTTCTCTTCTTGAGTTTTAATTACCATCAGCAATTATCTGCAGCATCCCATTCAAATAAATAGCACAGGAAGAGAAAAGAAAAGGTTTCTTTTCCTTCTCTTTTCTATTTAAAATATGCATATACACATATATGCAACATTATTGGGAAAATATTTTATAGTAAGCAAGAAAGGATTTTTAGCCCAGGTAGTACTATATCCTGAAGAGGGTCAAAAACATTCAGGGTCATACGAGCTGCCTTTCCAATGAAACCAGTTCAGTGTAGCAGAACTCAGTTCCCTTGGGCCAGCTGGGAGGGAAGTTGTTTCTGGTGTAGGAAGGGCTTCTGGTGAGGGATTTAAGGGGGTGGGGATGGGGGGAGGAAGCAAAGTATTTGTTCTTCAAGGTTAGAAAACCAAAAACAGTAATACCATATTCATCTGGAACTGCTAAATGAGGAGGGACAGAAAGTCAGACTAAAATAATAAAAGATCCAAAATACAATCCATTTTTGACCCTTTGGGAATAACAAAGGAGGAAATAAATAAGGCAAAGGACTGTGCCTTGGAGGGTGCTGAAAACTAATTAGCAGAGGAAGGGATGGGAGCCAATGGGTTAGTTTCCTAGATGAACACTTTTTTATACTTTCCAATACATACAGAAAGGCTAGCTGAGGGCCTAAAAGAGTCCACTTTAGGAATAGTATTAACAATATATAGTGCTTTAAAGCTTGCAAAGTGTTTAGCTTACAACAGCACTGTGTTGTTGGCACCACACATATGCTCAGGTTTACAAATGAAGAAACCAAGTCTCAGAGCTTATGTGACTTGCTTAGGGTCAAATAATTAGTATCAAAGGTGAGACCAGAAACTAGGTTTTCCTGACTCCAAGGCCTTCTTTCTATTCTGGCCACAACAGATGAGAAACGTTTAGAATTAGCACATGTTATCTGACATGTTAGAGAGCATAAGGCTGTAGTAGAGAGAGGCAGCCTTGGAGCCAGGAATATCTCTGGTCAAGTCCTATGTCTTACAATAGAATGGGAGTACAGATGTCTCATTCTTAAATGTGTTATCTCCAACACCTAGCACAGTACTGGCCATAGTTGGCACTTAATAAATGCTTGGTGACTGACTGATTGCCAAATACTGACCAGGGAAGTTTAGGCATGTCACTCAATTTCTCAGCACCTTGGGCAACTTTATAGAACTAAGTTGCAAAGCTGGTTCCAACCTAACTTATAGAAGGTATTTCCTACCTGCATTTCCCTATACCAATAAAATCACAGTTCTGGTCCAAAATAATTTACATGCCACTAATGAAGGCTGCCATTAGATGGGACTGGCACATAGTAGATATTTAATAAATGATTTTTTGAATGGAAGGGGATAAAAATAACTTATTTTCTACCTGGGTTAAATAGATCTCTTTTCAAGTCTCATTCCTCAGCTTGGCAAACTTTTAAAAAAAAAACAAAAACAAAAACAAAAGCAAACCTAAGATCAAGGTCAGAATTATGAGTTTAAATTAGTGAGGTTTTTCTATACTTAGAGTAGGCAGTGATGAGACAAGTTACTTTCTGTTATAGTATACTCTCCTCATTCTACTCACCTCACTTTGAATCAGTTCCTATGATTCTTCTTAGGTTTCTCTGAAACCATCCCTTTCATCATTTCTTATGGCACAGTAGTATTGCATTACATTCATGATCATAACTGATTGATCACTCCCCCTCAGTTTCCAGTTCTTTGCCACCACAAAAAGAGCTGCTATAAATATTTTTGTACATACAGATCCTTTTCCTCTTTCTTTAATTTCTTTGGGGGTATAAGCCTGGTTGTGGCATTGCTAGGTCAAGAAATATTCAGTTTAGTAACTGTTTGGGGTCCCAACTGTTTTCTAGAATCACTGGACCAATTAATTCACAACTCTACCAGCAGTGCATTAACGTCCCTGTTTTCCCACAGCCCCTCCAGCATCTGTCATTTTATCTTTGTCATTTTCATTAAGTGATGGATATGAAGAACAGCAGCATGTGTATTTGTCACAAGGATCTTGTTTTTGTTTTTCTTTTTAGTGGGATTGGGGGCAGGAACTTGTAGAAGGCAAAGAAAGTCAATGCCTATTAATTGGAAAAAAATTAAAGCAGAATGGAAAGGCTGGGATCAGGGGAGAGGATCCAGGCTGAAAGCTTTGGTGACTGGAAGAGAGAAGGAAAAGGCAGATAATTTGTGCCAGGGGGTCATGAAGATCTGCTTTCCTATTTACTGACCTTTCAAGTCATGCCCTGTGTCATCCTCATTGTCCTGCAGCAGAGTATAACCTCCTTGAGAAGGCATGTCTTTCCTCTCTCCTCCTATCTGGAACGGTTCTCCAGAATGGATCTGCTGGTTCCCAGTGTGATCTTCCATCATGCTGAAGCTTGGTCTTTGCTCAGCCATCCTGTTTAGAGAGTTGCCTGGGAAGAGAATGCAAGGTGGGGTAGGGGTAGGGGAGAGAAAAAAGAGTCACACTATGAACCTTCAGAGGTGTCTAAAGAAAACTGCCTGCTGGGGCAGACACTTGCAGTGGGGCAGCTAGGCAGGGCTTATTCCCCCACTACAAGGGCCCACCACCCACTGGCTACCTGGATTCTCCCGCAGCTCAGCCCCCTCCTCCATCAGGCACTGTTGTGGTCACGCCCCTTAATGATAGTACTTAATGTATTCTCTCTTTAAGACTGATAGTGAATAGTAACTACCAATAATTTATGCCAGTGGTTCCCAAACTCTTAGAGAATGAGAACTCCTTTTAAAAATGTTTTTAGAGACCCCTCTGTGATAACCTGTACTATCAGCATCCATTGATTGAGAAAATACAGAAGGATAAAAATACATGACTTCTGTAGTGCTTTAAAATAACTTTGCATTTTATTCTCCATAACAGCCAAAAGAAAGGTCTCATTTCATTCTAAATGGCCAGGAAAAATGTTTCCTTTTAGATTTCACCAAGGCTCAAATTCCACCTCTGACACTAATTAATGAATGAAAAAAATCAATCATCAACAAGCACTTATTAATCACTTACTATGCACCAAGCAGAGTGCCAGGCAAATACAAAGGTATACAAATACAAAGAAAGAAAGTTCCTTCACTCAAGGAATATTCTATCTATACAACATATAGATACAACATATCTATATTGTTTCACATATAGATAAATAGGTACACACAGAGTAGATAGAATGGAACCTTAGAGGAAAAGACAGTATAACCCTTCTATAATTCAGTAAATAGCCTCATGAAGTTGCTGAGACTGAAAAATTAATTAGCCTGTGGCCAAGTTGTTAAGGAACCTTTCTAAACTCAGTTAAGCTAGTCCTCATAATAGACACACAATCTATCAAGGGGTCCATGTAGGGCCTGTTTAAGAACACGGAGTTACTTCCATGCCATGATAAAGTACTGGAAGAGGCTCATATTTTTACACAGCTTTTTTAGCTTTTCTCTCTTCATTTTGTTAGTTGTTCAGTATCTATACCAATATTAGGTATTGACATTTTCCATAATCTCATGTGTTGTCTCTTACAAATAAAAGACAAAGGTCCTATCAGCATCTTACACTACAAACCACAATAAATTACAAGAGGACAAACAATTTAAATAAGTCACACTGTAAAAAAAAAATGAGATGAAACTAGAAGGTTACATTATTTACAACTAAGGATTATGGAGGAATTCATAATGGACATGAGATAGAAGAGATTTTAAAAGATAGAAATAAGCAATTTGATTACATAAAACTAAAATGCTATTGCACAAACAAAATTAATGCAGCAAGAATGATGATAAAAGATATAGCTGGGATTTTTTTTTGCATTAAACATCTCTGCTAAAATTGACATCTAAAATCTATAGGGAATTGACATGAATTTGTAACTTTAGGAGACATCCACCAATAGATGTGTGCTAAAGGACATGCTGGAGCAGCTAGGTGGGCCTAGGGTCAGGAGAACTCATCTTCTTGAGTTCAAATGTGGCCTAGCTGTGATTGGACAAATCACTTAACCCTGTTTGCCTCCGCTTCCTCATCTGTCAAACTGGAGAAAGAGATGGCAAACTACTTCAGCATCTTTGCCAAGAAAATCCCAAATGGGATCATGAAAAGTTGGACACAACTGAAACAACTGAACAACAATAAAGATGATGACAAAGGATATGATGTTGGGAAAGACGGAACACAAAAGGAGAAGGGGACAGAAGTGGATGAGATGGATAGATAGTGTCATGAAAGGAATAAACATGAATTTGGACAGACTTTGGGAGGTAGTGGAAGATAGAATGGCCCAGTGTGCTATGGCCCATAGGCTCATGAAGAGTCAGATATAACTGAACGAATGAACAATAAGAACCACACAAAGGATTTTAAAAAATAATTTTTTATAATAACTATTTTTATAATTGTAATTTTTATATCTTTTGCTCTTATTCCACCTTTATTTATAAATATATTCCCTCTCACCCCACTCCACTCCCTATTTAGAAAATCATCCCTTAGGACAAAAAAAATTTAAAAAGGGGAAAACTCCCCCAAACAATTCAGCAAAATCAACATATCAGCAAAATTTAAAAGTATATTTAATTTTCCATATCCATGAAAAGAAACTGAGATGCATTTTTTCATGTCTTTTTTGGAGACAAATCTGGACTCAAGAAAACCTGAGTTCAAATCCTGCCTTTGAGATTTATTGGCTGTATGATCCTGGGCAAATAACTTAACCTTTCAGTTTTGATTTCCTCATTTGTAAAATGAGGTAGTTGGGCTCACTAACTTCTAAGGTCCCTTCCAGATTAAAATCTATGATCAGTTAAGATGCTTAAAAACCTTTAAGAGTTATAGATGAAAATTTCTAGGGGAACAACGAACAGTAATTTTCTGAAAACTTTAAATCCCCTTGACAAAAATGAAATAAAGGGAGGCTGTTAAATGTGTCTGTCTATATCAGACTGCAGCCCAGTTTAGCCCCAGAATGCAGACGATTTCTTTCTCTCCTCTGTAACAAGCTACAACTTGGACTGAATGAATGTCATCATTCTGCGACAAATGTTTTTGATTACTGTACAAGATGACGAACTGTAGGGATACTTCAGAATTGTTTGGTCACAATACCGAAAAGAAGCACAGAGTTTTTAGATTAATCCAATTTGGGAACAGAAACAGTGTTTCTGGGAAAACTGGAGCAGGTGGCATTTGTTAGACAAATACAACTCCCCACTGAATAGGGTCATACTTAAAATGAACCTTACTGAACAATAAAGATTGGGTCTGTGACTTCCTTAACTTTTCGGTATCTTTCTAATAACCAAATAGCTAAGTTTGTAGGTAGAACATGCCTGTGTTCTAAAACGTAACTGATGATGATGACATAACAAACAATGGGGTATGCATCCATAGAAGAAGGGTTGCTTGATGGAGAAAACAGAAGGCCAGTCAGGGAGACCTGAGTTCAAGACCTGTCTCTGACATACACTATTGTATGACCATAAGCAAGTTACTTAACCTTTCAGTCAGTTGACTACCATTTACTAAATACTTACTATGTGCTAGGTACTATGATAGGTGCTGGGAATAAGGGCAAAAACTGCAACACCTGCCCTCCACCACCCCACCCCAAACAACCACCACCACCACCACTACCACCAGGTCTTGGTCTCACAGTCTAATGAGGAAGCAAACCACCATGTACAAAGTGGCACAGAGAAGGAAATGGCAAACTACTCCAAGAAAACCCCCAAAGGGTCATAATGTGGTGGGCATGACTGAGAATGACTAAAAAACAGCAATGTACAAACTGAAGATGCAAATGGGATAAATTGGTTGTACCTAACTGGAGCTCTGGGTAAAAGGGGACAAAGATATTGGCTTATATGGTCCTCTATCTGCTTTGAAATATTATCAGTTCTCAAAGTGTGACATGGATAGAGTAAGGTCACCAATGCATTTCTGTTTTTAGGTAAGTTTTGGTTTATTGGTTTTTTACATCAAGAATGCAGTGCCTTCTTTCTGATGACTGCCTTGGCAATTTTTGGCCCCCAAATCTTGTATTGTTTCTATTGACTAGTGTCCAACTCTGTATGACCCTATTTCGGGTTTCTTGACAAAGATAATGGGATGGTTTGCCATTTCCCTCTCCAGCTCATTTTACTGATAAGGAAACTGAGGCAAAAAGAATTAAATGACTTGTCCAGGGTCACACAGTTGGTAAGTGTTGGAGGCCAAGTTTGAATCGTGAGTGTTGCCTTCAAAGATTTCTCAGGCAGGCTGACTCTATCCCAGTAGCATTATAATATTCTAGCCCTTGATATTCTCATCATGTGAGTTTGTGGGTTTGGCCCAAGGTCAGGAGCTTTCATGCTTGGCTTAAGACAAAGCTCTTTTATTCATGCTCCTAGGGGAGCAGGGTTCACTATGGAGGCATGCTGGTCTGTATGTGCTCCTCATGGAGCCAACTAAAGCCAGTCAGTGGTCAGCAAGGAAAGTGGATTCACTCCCTGGTTTGCTGAGCAAGAAATGAGAGGAGAACTGCCTCACACAGAAGGAAGAAAGAAAAACAGCAGAGGTGACATGGGACCTGACAAATAGTTTTCCACCATCCTGCCAAGAGTCTTTCACTTTGGGGCATAGTAGATTTAAAAGAACTTAATCTGGAGTCTGTGGATCTGTGTTCAAGTTCTGGCTTGTTCCATTAGTAACCATGACCTTGGGAGAGTCTGAATATTGTTTTTCTCATTTGCAAACAGGGATAAGGATATTTCCACAGCCTATCTCATAGGGTTGTGGTGAGGATCAAATGAGAATGTATGTAAAATGATTCATGTAACCATAAAGTGCTAAAATAAATGTGAGCTATTGATGGAGCCATCATTGCTAGTCATCTTGACTTTTGTCTTGCTGGACTTGGATGGCTCTGGAGGAGAGTGTGAGGCTGATATCTTTGTGCAGCTCTGTCTCACTTAAATCCAATTCACTTGCAAGTCAAGAAGTAACATGATGTGTCACTGGTTCTCCTGGAGAATGAAGGATGAACAACTCTATTGTTGTTTTAAAGTTGTCTTGATATAGATATGTCTTAACATGTTATATATTATTGACATATAACAATATTATATATGTATATATACACATATATGCATGCATCTTTATATAGCTCTTAAAATCACTTTTATTTCCCAAGATAGTCCATCTCCTCTGCCCTGTCCCAGACAGCCATCCCATATAACAAAAAGAGAGGAAGGAAGAAAGAAAAGAAAAAATGCAGCAAAAGTAGCTAACATATCAACCAAATCTGACATTACATATAGGGTTTCATGATTACAATCCTTCACCTTTTCAAAAAAGCAAGGATTCTCATATCTCTCCTTTGTGGTCAATCACTGACCACTTAACTATTGGGAAATGCCTTTTGATATTATACATTTAATTTAGTTCCCCTAGATATCTTGAATAACAGAAGTAATTAATGTATAATTTTTTACCTAATAGACTACTTCTTTTTTTAATCAAGTTGTGTTTTGTTCGTACAAAAACTTTTTCAATTTCTTGTAACTGAAATTATTTATCTTTTGTAATTGTCTCTATAGAGGTAGGTAGATGGTAGATAGAGCACTAGGTCTGGAGTCAGGAAGATCTGAGTTTAAATCCAGTCTCAGATACTTATTGGTTTATGAAGCTGGGCAATTTACTTAACCCCATTTGCCTTAATCCACTGGAGAAGGAAATGGCAAACCACTCTAGTATCTTTGCCAAGAAAACCCCATTGACAGAGTCAGATACAGCTAAATATCTGAACAATAACTCTCTATCCCTCATTTCAGAATTAAGAATTCTCCTCCTGGTTATAACTATGACAAATACCTGATCTGCTCTTCTTCTAACTGTTTTATGATGTAACTTTTAACACTTAGTTTCGGGAGCCAAGATGGTGGAGTATCAGCATGGACTAGAGTACTCCCACCAGGCCCAGCCTGGTCACAGTCACAAAAAATGACTCTAAACAAATTCTGGAGCTTCAGAACCCACAGAATGACAGAGTAAAGTAAACCTCCAGCCCAAGACAGCCTAGAAGGTCACCGGGAAGTGTCTATCGTGCCTGCTAGGAGCAGAGTGCAGTGCAGTGGGGACCATGACAGCACAGACAGGACCTGAGCAGGCCATGGGGAGACTGATTCTCTCACACCTGTGGGGGCTTCCAGACATCATGACCCCAAAACGCTGAGGATAAATTGAAAGGTAAGTGGGAAAAGCCTGTGGGACCAGAGCAGGAGAGTGGAGTGGTCTGGCTGCAGCCCCAGAGAGGCAGAGGTGGGAGGGGGTGGGGGAACCAGCAGCAGTCACAGAAGCAGCAGGGGCAGCTACAACCACTTCTGGAGCTCTAGGCCCACAGATTGTGGGGGGATCAAATGGCTGACAGTATATCCCCCATCCCCCTGGAAGCAAGGAACTACATTGACAAAGAGCTCAAAAGTCAAGTAAATGGCTAGGGAAATAAGCAAAAACCAGAAAAAGAATCACACTATAGACCTACTTTGGTGATAAAGAAGACCAAAACATGCAAACAGAAGAAAACAAAGTCAAAGCTCCTCCATCCAAAGCATCCAAGAAAAATATGAATTTGTCTTAGGCCATGGACGAGCTCAAAAAGGATTTTGAAAATCAAGTAAGAGAAACAGAGCAAAAATTGGGAAGAGAAATGAGAGTGATGCAAGAAAATCATGAAAAAGGAGTCAAAAGCATGCTAAAGGAGACCCAAAAAACACTGAAGAAAATAACACTTTAAAAAATAGACTAACCCAAATGACTAAAGAGATCCAAAAAGCCAACGAGGAGAAGAATGCCCTAAAAAGCAAAATTGGTCAGATGGAAAAGGAGATCCAAAGGCTCACTGAAGAAAATAATTCCCTAAAGATTAGAATGGAGCAGATGGAAGCTAACAACTTAATGAAAAATCAAGAAATTATAAAACAAAACCAAAGGAATAAAAAAAAATAAATGAAATATCTCAATGGAAAAACAACTGACCTTGAAAATAGATCCAAGGAGAGACAATTTAAAAATTATGGGACTACCTGAAAGCCATAATCAAATAAAAAGCCTAGACATCATCTTTCATGAAATTATCAAGGAAACCTGCCCTGATATTCTAGAACCAGAGAGTAAAATAAATATTGAAAGAATCCACCAATTACCTCCTGAAAGAGATCCAAAAAGAAAAAAATTCTTAGGAATATTGTAGCCAAACTCCAGAGTTCCCAGGTCAAGGACAAAATAGCAATGGGCCAGAAAGAAACAATTCATGTATTGTGGAAAAACAATCAGGATAACACAGGATATAGCAGCTTCTACATTAAGGGATTAAAGGACTTGGAATATGATATTCCATAAGTCAAAGGAGTTAGGATTAAAGCCAAGAATCACCTACCCAGAAAAACTGAGTATAATACTTCAGGGAAAAAAAATGGTCATTCAATGAAATAGAGGACTTTCAAGCATTCTTGATCCAAAAACCAGAGCTGAATAGAAAATCTGACTTTCACACACAAGAATCAAGAAAAGCACGAAATTGTAAACAAGAAAGAAAAAATCATAAGGGACTTATTAAAGTTGAACTGTTTACATTCCTACATGGAAAGATAATATTTGTAACTCTTGAAATTTTTCTTAGTATTTGGGTAGCTGGAGGGATTACATACATATAGATGGAGTGCACTGAGGGAGTTGAATAGGAAGGGATGATATCTAAACCAATAAAATTAAGGGGTGAGAAAGGTATATATTTGAAGGACAAAGGGAGAAGTGGAATGGGGCTAATTATCTCTCATAAAAGAGTCAAGAAAAAGCTTTTTCAATGGAGGGGAAAAGGGAGGAGGTGAGAGGGAAAAAATGAAGCTTTCATCACATCTGGCTTAAGGAGGGAATAACATGCACACTCGGTTTGGTATGAAAATCTATGTTATACTACAGGAAAGTAGGGGAGAAGGGGAGAAGTAGGGGCGATGATAGAAGGGAGGGCAAATGGGAGGAGGGCATAATTAGAAGTAAACACTTTTGGGGAGGGACAAGGTCAAAAAGAGAATTGAATAGATGGGGGGAAAGACAAGATGGAAGTCTTTTGCATAACTACACATGTATAACCTATATTAAATTGCTTTGCTTCTCAGTGGGGATGGGTAGGGAGGGAGGAAGGGAGAGAAGTTGGAACTCAAAGTTTTAAAAATGAATGTTAAAAGTTGTTTTTACATGCAACTGAGAAATAAGAAATACAAGTAATGGGGTATGGAAATCTATCTTGCCCTACAAGGAAATAGAGGAGATGGGAATAAGGGAAGGAAGGGGTGTGATAGAAAGGAGGACAGATTTGGGAAAGGGGTAGGGGTAATCAGAATGCACAGTGTCTTGGGCTGGGGGGAGGGGAGAGATGGGGAGAAAATTTGGAACTCAAAATCTTGTGGAAATGAACGTTGAAAACTAAAAATAAATATATTAAAAAAAACTTCTAACACATATGCCATATTTCCATTTTGAGCTTATTGTGCTATATGATGTATTGTTGAAGAGCTAATTTCTTCTAAATTGCTTTCCAGTTTACCCAGAAATTCTCATCATAGAGGAAGTTCTGTAATTTGTGCCCTTGAGTTTATTGATCACTGGGTATTAAGTTGAATGACTTCTAATTCTTTTTTTAAAAAAGTTTCTTGATACCTTTTGGACTGTTTTTTATCACCCAGATTTTCCAATGTATCACCCTCTATTTCCCCATCTTTTACCACAAAAAATGAGAGAAAAATAAACAATACAGCAAAACTAACCAACACACTGAAAAGAATCAGAAAATCTATGCAGTATGCTGTATCCATGATCTTCCATCTCTCATAGCTGTTCTCTGAGGCCACTCTTGGTAATTATAATTCTGTAGCATCAATTCTGATTATTTTGTTACTGTTCTTTCTATTATGTTATTGTAGTCATTGTGTATATATTTTTTCTGGTTCTTCTTAATTCCTTTTGCATCAGTCCCTATAAGTCTTCTCATGCTTCTCTAGGTTTATCATATTCATCTTTTTACAACAATAATATTCCATTCTCTTGATTATCCAATGTCCTCTCTAAGGCAGAAGTAACAAACACACTGCTTGCTGGCACATTCTGCGATTAAAATGTAACTGGGAAACATTTAACAAAATGAAAAAATACAATAGAACATAGATAAAAAGAATGTGTGGTTTTCCAAATCAATATGCAGTATGGTTGAGTAGCTTCATTTCTATTTGAATTTGATATTACATTGCTCTAAGGTGCCCTCTAAATTATTTATGATCTTGTGATCCTAAGTGTATATATAAATAATCTATAATATACAAATAATCATGTATAAATACACACATATGCTAGGTGGTGAAACAGACAGCATGCCAGGCCTGTGATCCTGGGCAAGTCACATAACACTGCTTGCTTCAGTTTCTTCATCTGTAAAATGAGCTGGAGAAGGAAATGGCCAACTATTCCAGTATCTTTGCCAAGGAAATCTCAAATAGGGTCATAAAGAGTCAGACATGACTGAAAAAAAATGGTTCAACAATGACGAAAAGATCCTTGGTACCATATGTTGTTTGGCTCTCTCCCAATCAAGGGGTACCTAATCTGTGACTATGACAAAAAGTGATGCTGTAAATATTTTTAGGCATACGCAGCCATCCTTTGACTATTTACCTGGAAGTATGCCTAGCAGTGAAATATTCAGATAAAAGGGTATTGACATTTTAATCATAATCTTCACATAAATTGCAAATTGTTTTATAGAATGATTGGATTAATTCACTGCTGTGCCAACAGGGCATTAGCATTCCAATCTTTCTCCCAGTGACTCCACCACTCATTCTATATCTAGTTATGTTTGTCAATTTGTTGAATGTGAGGCAAAACCTCAGAATTGGTTTGTTTGAATTTCTTTTATAATGCTTTAGAACACTCTTTCATATGATTGCTAATTGCCTGCTAGTCTTCTGAAAACTCTCTATGCATACACTTTGACTTATTTATTGGAGAATGGCTTTTGGTCTTACATCTTACATCTTACATACTTCTGTTAATTGCCTACCTTGACTATATCTTGACTATAAAATTCTTATTAGAAATATGCTGACCTCTTCATTCTCCGTCTAGTTATATCAATTTTGTAAATGGAATGCAAAAGCATTTAATTTCATGTAATTAAAATTATCTATTTTATCTATTGTGATCACCTTTTAAAAGCAAAGAAACAAATGCCCAAATGCGGGAAGTACTTCTATACACACCGACTAAAGATTGTTGGGGTTCTGCCCTACAAATCCCTGTAATTTAATAGAAAGGACAGTTGTGAGATAAAGATGTCAAAGTCTACTTCCTCAAAATTTTACCTTTATAGTTTTTCCATTATGTTTTAACATTGTGCTTATCGGGACAGTTAAGGTGGCATACTACATAGAGTATCAGCCAGAAAGAGCTGGGTTCAAATTTTGCCTCTGACAGACATCAGCTGGGTGAACATAGACAACTTACTGAGTTTCTCAGTGTCCAAGGAAACTCTCCAAGATTATGAAGTAAATTGCTAATCTAACTAGACAGTGGTGTTTTGACACTCTGAGTTCTCTTCACAGATGAAATACTAGATCTAGAAGAGAGAACACAATAGTACTATCCCTCTTTCAGGGCCCACTTTCTGCAACAAGGACCATACCTGCAAACCTCTGTTTGTTGCCTCTCTCTCACCTCCTCTTCCTAGAGGTTGCTCAGTATAATTGTATCTAAACTATTCTTTTGTCCTCCGTGTACTACCACCGTATTCTCTAATATTATCTACAACTTGAGGTGGAACATTTACATATATATATATATGTATATATATATATATATATATATACACACATATACATATATAAACACTCATATATACATACATATATGTATGTATATACACAAAATACATACGTATACACATGAAATAGACAATATACATTCTAAGCCATTATATAAGTATTTTCAAATGCATATAGCTATATATGTATATACATATATTTCTCTCACCAATGTTTTTTTCCTACTCCCTTCAATGAATAAAAAGTCCACATAAGAAGAGGTACTGCAGATATAGATCTATATATAGCTCTACAGATATCGATACACATATGCACACCCACACATATAGTGTGGGTGTATGTATAATACTGCCTCTTTTATTCATATTTTAAATTCTATATTCTGGGTCATCTCTAGTCATCCTTGTCTATATCTGGCCACTGGACCCAGATGGCTCTGGAGGAGAAAGTGAGGCTAGTGACTTTTCACAGCTCTCGCTCACTTAAATCTAATTTGTTTGCAAGTCATGGTATCATCTTTCTAATGTCATAGTCCTCTTTGAGAATGAAGGACAAACCCCACATAAATTCTATGTATGCATGTATATATGTTCATATCTATATATGTTGGTATCTATACTTATCTATCTATGCCTTTTACATATATATTTTTAAACTTTTAAGTACTTGGATGTTATGCAGTTCAGTGTGTGTGTGTGTGTGTGTGTGTGTGTGTGTGTGTGTATGTGTGTGTAAAGTATGAGATTATTCTATTCCTGGTGGTGTCTTTAAACATAGTATAGTTTTTCATTTACCCATTTAACCATGCCTATTTTCTACTATTGCCTATAAAGATAAAGAATGGAATACTGCCAACCCTATTCATAGTGAATTTGACTCTTTTGCAGAGGTATAACTGTACTTGTAAAAGGAGTTTGATTGGGAACACAGAGATGTGAACAGAGGCCCAAGAGCTTCCAGTTCACTATACTGCCAATATATTTTGACTTTGTAGTTGAAACAGGTGACACCGGAGAACAGACACATAGAATCTAAGAATGAAAGAGATAGACTTCTGAAATCAACTAGGCACAACCCTGTCATTTTACAGATGAAGAAACTGAGGCCCTGAGAGGGAAAAAGATTTTTTACGAAGTATCTGGGCTTGGATTTGAACTTAAGTTTTCAGGTTTCAAGCATAGCACTCTTCCTACAATGGCCCCTGAAAGTACAGGTAGAGACAACATTATGGAATCATATTAAGTCAAAAGATTCTGCTTAGGTAGATTTTTGGTCCCTTCTCCTCCTCAGGTCTTCTTAAGACATTTCAGTCTTAGACTCCAGTTAAAACTGTTTACAAAAAGCCAATTAACTGATCATTAATGTGTATTTCCCTAGGGACTCCTAAAATAAAACTCACTCATTTAGGTTGCTCACATAACCTATTCTGCAATGCCATAACTGAACTGGAATAGAATCACAATCCCTACCATGTCTTGGGATGATGCACTTCACTAGGAAGTTGTAAAGAATACCCTGCTCCTAACATATTCACTTCACTTCCAATATTCCCATATCTTCCTCATCACTCAATGAGTCACTTGGGCTTTAGTCCCCAGTTATAGTGAAAATTAGTAAAACTTTCTCACAGCTTTTAACATCTATATCCTTTCTCATCTGCACCATGGGGGAAGCAAAGAAAATCTTCTGTTGAAGGCAAGGCAAAAACACTGCTTTGTAGGACAGATGTCAACTATGATTACTAAAGGCAAGGAACTCTGTCTGACCTAAATTAGTGCTCATCCCAAACTAAGTCATTCTTTTTGGAGACACTTTCAGAGCTAACTTCAGTCCAAATTTCAAATTGGGGGGAGGGGTCTTGGTTAGTTTTGACTTTGTATATGTCAAAGAGAGTGAGACCTTAAATCTTATAGGGAAACAATATTCATTCATATCCTAAATATACTAAAATACAAGTTATGATACCAGGGACCAAAGTCTGAAGTTGCATCTCATCTTTAGAGGGCAGCAAATGCTTACTCTAATGAAGATATCTATATTAAGTTATTTGAAATTAGGCACTGACCAGTCAATGCAAAATGACTTGGAGGCTCTCCCACTGTTTCTGGGACACTAAGAGACAGTCTGTGACTCAGCTAAATCATGAAACCACGAGCTGAGTGTATTTCTGGATTAAAATAAAAACAGTCTGCTGCTAATGTATCAGATAAAATAACCATCAGCATTATAAATGCATCTGCCTATGTAGCCCATGGATTAAATGAGCCTCAAGGAGAGGAGCACCTGGAATTATAAAACTATAATGAACGTGACTTTACAAAAAGTTTAAAGTACCCAGGGGTGTGCTAGTGCTGCTCAATTTTCAATGTGAGCATTTATATCTTAGAAATTGGCAAATACTACAACAAATCATGGCTTGGTTTACTGTTCTGTTGATTGATGATGAAAATGCTGATAATACAGATTAAACTAAAGTATGTGTCATACGTACTTCTTCCCTTCCAAAGAGCCAGCTGTTAAACATTTACCAGCCTATCTCTGAGAGTACCTCATTCTCACCTCTCTTTGCTCCAAATCCTCTTAACCCAAAGTAAGTAATGCATACAATAATATCATACATGTAGCTTGCAATGTGGAGAAAACCAGAGTGTAGATAACTGATAAGGGTTATTAAGAAGTAGGCCAAATTGTGCTTAAGTATCTGTTTTATTTTAAGACTTCTCTTTAAGACTATCTACTTCATTTTTAAATATTTATAGTAACTATAATCTTAAGAAGTTCTATTTTTTTTTAAGATAAATGAAGAGCATGGTAATCATCTCATTTAGCCATGACTATGGGTTGTCTAGTAGTCCAAATCAAGAGGCCATAGGCATGACTCCATTATTCACATAATGCCGGGTTATCTAATTGTTCAGACTGTATCTAAATATTTAAATATCCAGAGGCTGTCAGGTGGTGCAGTGGATAGAAAATCAGGCCTGGAGTCAGGAAGACCTGAGTTCAAATCCAGCCTTGAATACTTACTAGCTATGTGACCCTAGGCAAGTCACTTAACTCTGATTTGCCTCAGTTTCCTCATCTGTAAAATGAGCTGGAGAAGGAAATGGCAAATCATTCTAGTATCTTTGCCAAGAAAATCTCAAATAAGGTCATGAAGAGTTGGACACGACTAAAATGACTCAACAAAGACAAGAACTAAATATCTAAATTTGAATATAGATTTTATCTAAATATCTAATATTATCTAATTGTTCAGATAAAGGCTTCAGACAAAGAACTCGGGTACTGATCTTACAAATCTAATTTACGAAGTGATAGTAAACTTGCCCATGAATGCTTGATTACTGTTTATTGTTGGTCTCAATAAGTATTTGTTTTCATAACTAGATTATAAGTTTTTCAAGGACAAAGATAGTCTCTTATTTGGTTTATGTTGCTCCTCCCCTCTCCCTGAGTAAATTATACACACTCAATGACTTCCAATACAATCAGAATTGCAGATAAAAGTATGAATTTCAGTAGAGGTCCACATCCTGAAATTGTGGTCATCAAAGCTTCCCAGAAATATTCTTAGAACTCAATCAGGATTTTTAAACTTAGGTTTCCAATAAGATGTGCTGCATAATGAGATAGGAACTCACAAAGAAGACCATGGCATGCCAGTGAGAGCAGGGCTTATTCTGGGTCTTAGCCCAGTGAGAGTGATAGCCATTTATACAGAGACGGCAAATGAAAAACACTTCTCTTTAAAGATAAGAAGAGACAATAGGCAGACTGCTGTGTCATTGCTAAAGTCACAGAATCACATTTAGAGTCAGAAAAGACCTTAAAGGTCACTGAGTCCAATCTCCTCATTTTACAGATGAAGAAACTACGGCCCAATTAATCAATCAACAAGCATTTATTAAAAGCTTACCATGTAAACAGCACAATGCTAAAGTGCTGAGAGCACAAAGAAGGGCAAAGTTCTCAAAGAGCTCACATTCTAGAAAAGGGCAGACAATATGCAAACAACTATATACGCACAAGATATTTACAAGTGTCACAGACTGCGGAGAGATTAAGAAGGTTGAGGATTTTTTTTTATTATGATAGCTTGCATTTATTTTTACAGTATATTAATGTTTATGTTAAACATTCTTTTGTTTGTTTGCTTGTTTTTGCATTTGTATTTATTTATTTTTATTTGTTCTCGGTTTTCTACAATCATTTCCATACAATCACTTTCATTTTAGTCATATTGTATGGAAGAATTAAAATGAATGGGAGAAACCATGAGAAAAACCCAGACAAAACAAAACACAAGAGAAAAATATTCTGCTTCATTCTGCTTTCCAATTCCATAATTCTTTCTCTGGATGTGGATGGCACTTTACCCCAAGAGTCCATTGGGAAATTTAGGTCCTTGCATTGCTGTGAAGGATTAAGTCTACCAGAAAAATGCCTTGCACACTGTGGTTGCTGCTGTGTACAAAGATCTCCTGGTTCTGCTCCTTTCACTCAGCATCAGTTCATATAAGTCCTCCCAGGCCTCTCTGAAGTCTTCCTGTTCTTCATTTTTTATAGCACAATGTTATTCCATTACATTCATATACCACAAATTGTTCAGTCATTCCCCAATGGATGGGCATTCGATGGGCATTCCCTCAATTCTCTGTTCTTGGCCACCACAAATATTTTTGGTACACATGGGATTCTTTCCCATTTTTATGATCTCTTTGGGATATAGTCCTAGAAATAATATTGCTGGGTCAAAGGGCATGCACATTTTTGTAGCCCTTTGGGCATAGTTCCAAATTGCTTTCCAGAATGGTTGGATCAGCTCACAGCTCCACCAACAATGAATTAGTGTTCCAACTCTCCCACATCTTCTCCAGCATTTATCATCTTCCTGTTTTGTCATGTTAGTCAATCTGATAGGTGTGATGTGGTACCTTAGAGATGTTTTGATGTGCATCTCTCTAATCAATAGTGATTTGGAGCATTTTTCATATGACTATAGATAATTTCAATTTCTTCCTCTGAAAACTCCCTGTTCATATCCTCTGACCATTTGTCAATTGGGGAAATGACTTGTATTCTCATACATTTGACTCAGTTCTTTATATATTTTAGAAATGAGGCCTTTATCACGGACACTAGTTGCAAAAATTCTTTCCCAGTTTTCTGCTTCCCTCCTAATCTTGGTTGCATTTGTGCAAAAACTTTTCAATTCAATGTAATCAAAATTATCCATTTTGCACTTCATAATGTTCTCTATCTCTTATTTGGTCACATATTTCTCCATTCTCCATAAATCTGACAAATGCCCTATTTCTTGTTCCCCTAATTTGTTTATAGTATCAGTTTTTCTGTCTAAATCATGTATCCATTTGGACTTTATTCTTGTGTACAGTGTTAGGCTGTGGTCTATACCCAGTTTCCACCACACTGTTATCCAATTTTCCCAGCAGTTTTTGTCAAACAGTGAGTTCTTATCCCAGAAGCTGGGGTCCTTGGGCTTATTAAACAGTAGATTGCTGTATTCATTGCCTACTGTGTCTTGACTACCTATTCCACTGACCTACCCTTCTATTCCTTAGCCAGTACCAAGTGGTTTTGATGATTGCTGCTTAGGATAAGGTTTTTAGAACTGGTGATTAAGAGATCACTGCTGACTGCAGTTTCAGTTGCATGAGGGGACTGGAAGCCTGACTGCAGAGGGTTTAGAAGAGAATGAGAGGACAGGAAGGGAAGACATTAATGAGAAGTAGTTTTCTCAAGGATCATAGTTGAGAAGGGGAAAAATATAGCTAGCAAGGAGGGTAAGATCAAGTGAGAGGTGTTTTGTTTTTTTGAATTTTAAGGATGGGGAGACATGTGAATGTTTGTAGGCAGCAGGGAAAGAGCCAGTAGATAAGGGAATATTGAAGATTAGGCCCCAGAGAAATGAAGTGACTTGTCCAGAGTCACACTGCTATTGAATGTCTGAAGTAGGATTTGAATCCAGGTCTTCTCAATTCTGCATAGTGTGCTAGGCCTGAAGTCAAGAAGACTCATCTTTCTGAGTTCAAATCTGGCCTTAGACACCTACTAGCTATGTGACCCTGGGTAAGTCACTTAACCCTGTTTCCTTCAATTTCCTCATCTGTATCTGTGTTGAAAAAATCCCAAGTAGGGGCAAAAAGATATCACCATGACTCAAACAGCTAAGCAATAACAGACTTCTTGACTCCAAGTCAGTGCTCTACAACTGGATAATAAATGTCCACTACCCATTCAAAAGTTAGCAAACTGTGCCTACAGAGACACCCAAGGCTCTTGATCTAAAGTTTTTCTGAAATACGTGGCTTCTATCCCCATTTGTCTCTTTGATGAATCTATGCTCTCATTTCAGCAATCAGTACTTTCTCCACCAGGAACCCTGAGGGTCTTCCCCTCCCAGTTTGATTTTTTTCTATTTAAGGGGCCATCTCTTGAGTAACTTAAAGAAGCCTATTCATTGAATGGGTACATCTCACTCAAAGTGAGGTTGTGATAAGATCTTAGCCTGAAAGGGCCAGGGTCTCCCATTGCATCCTGGGCCATCTCCAGTCATCCTGATGTATATCAGGCCATTGGACCCAGATGGCTCAGGAGGAGAAAGTGAGGTAGATGACCCTGCATGACTCTCCCTCACTCAAATCAAGTGAACTGCAAGTCATGTCATCATCTTGATGTCATGGTCCTCTTAGAGAATGAAGGACAAACACAACAACTCTCTCCTTCAGTGAAGTTCCTAATCCTGTTGTGCCTTTTCTTGTGTAATTTTCACTCATGTCCTTCTACGATAAAACTGCACTAACAATCAGAGGCCTTTGAATCTTTCAATATCTCTAAAGGACTGTCTATTGTCTTTCATGCTCACTAGTTTTTTGACCCTCTTCTTTCATCTCCAATCATTTCCAATGTGCATGCCATTGGTGACAATATGGTACACTTACAATGCATGTCTCCATTGCCTTTAGATTCACATGTAATTTTTATTCCTCTGATACTGTAGTATTTCAGGATTTTCAACTATGTAGCATATTGGAAGAATATTGTCTTTAAGGTTATTGTCTTTTGGCTATCGCCAAAGTAAACTTAAGAGTGTTTAAAGCATTATACATTTTCCCAAATGGGATCCAGGTCAAACTTTTATAAATGGAATTCAACCCAATCTTCAACTCCTGACAACTAGTTCCACCTGACCAACTATCTGCACTGCTTAAGATACCTAAACGGGAAAGATCAATAATCAATGCCTCGACTGCTCTGCTTTATATCATTTATTAGCCATAATTATCTTGACAGAATAAGAATAGCTGTGTGATACATAGAAAGAACACAGACCTGAAGAAAACCTGTGCGGAACCAAAGTATGATACAGATATGACTGTGTTAGTTAAACCTTAGAAGTGTAACAAAATCATTATAGGTGCGGATCTTAAGTATGTGGCCATAACACTAATACCCATATATTACCATACAGTACAGATGTAATGCTTACGCCTACGTTAAAATATTAGATTATACTGATGTCATTCAAATGATATTAAATTATATTACAGCGACGAACTAGCCCCGTAAAGGGCAAACTGAAACATCACGGAAAGAACAAAATCAGGACGTCATAAAGTTAGGACAGAAAGACCGGCAAAATGTGTTCTTGCATCAGGAATGAATCAGTTTCTAGAGGACTCTGTTGCATCAAACATGAATAGCTGTGAATTTTTATCTCAGGGCCTCAGACTGTACTAGGTGGACTGCAGACCTCATCTTTGTTTCTCTTAATAAAGGTTGGTTTCTTTGCCCAGAAAGGTTTCCCAGTTTCTTTTTTACAATACACATATTAATGGACTAACTTAATGGATTATCCATGGAGTTGCATGGTATAATCTGGACATGAATGCATTTTTCATCCACTTTGTTTTTCCAGTGTGGAAAGATAAAGCAATCTTTTACTCCAGTAGTCATAGATTTCTCTAAGGAGACTTTGACATGTTTTTGTGACTCAATGCAAATAGAACCACATTATATATGAATAGGAATATTTGAAGAATCTTGCCATCAAGAGAGAATCCTTTTTTTTTTTGTATTTGGACTCTGTAGAAAGCACACTATATGATTTGGATTAACACTTTGGGTAAACATACGCCTACTTGTTATATGTTGCTTTTCTTGATTATATCCAGTGCATCTTTGAACAAAGTTATTTCCATAATCATACCTAACACTGGATCTTATTTTTACATGTAGCACTTCCTAACAGTCTGACCTTAGGACAGATCAGTCAAGCACATGGATTCTGCTCTCTCCTCCCTCCATCCCCTTTGAGGTATAGCAGGTATTTTTTGTCTGCCTCCTAGGGACTACATGGAAATTTGATTCTGTGCAGATATATCTTTCCATCTTCTGACTATGTATGACAGGTTGAGTTCCCCCATTGTTGTTAAGCCAGAAAAGCTGATGACTGAGGGGGAGAGTGTCATACTGGTTTAGAAGAAGAGACAGTTTCCCACTGGCAAGTGTTTTAGAGGCAGTTATGCAGAAGACAAGATGCGCAGATGGAGCAAAGAAGGGTCCTTTCTTATCCTGTCATAATGGGCAAGACCAGAATCTTCGGAGGGGTGGCTATTCCTCGAGGGGAGTATAGACTCAATCAGCAAGGCTTTTACAAGAGATGTCCGTTTGCCTTGTCTCTCCTTTTTGTATTTCCTTTCCTCTAGCATCCTTCTTGTGAGCCCTGAAATGTCCTGGAAGGCCTGTGTCAGCACCAAGTGTCTGCTGGAGTAGTAGCAGCAAGAGCAGCAGGAGGAATGAGTTTGTGACAAGGAAAGCCCTGGTATTGGAGAGAAGATAGGGCCACTGGAAAAAAAAAAGATTCCCCTTGGTGTTTGATCAGGTTGTGCTCAATGAAGGGGAAAATATAAAAGGACTAATTAGAGCTGCCTCCCATAGAAAGTATGCCTAAATGAGGCTTGACTATTAGCCTCCCAACTGCTTGAACTAATAGTGCTAAGTTATTGGATTCTCTTTTAATCATTCCATGATTCTTGACTGCTTAGCATTCCCCTTTTCTATGTGAGAATGAACTGACTGTTTATATCTGTGCTTTATATACTCAGTACTTTCCTTACTTACACTTACCTTCGAATGGAGGTAGAAAGGTTTGGCACCCTAGAGACAAAGGTAGATTTGTTCCTTAGGTATCAAACGTGGGGTTGGAATGAAATACTGGTGAACCTAATTCTGCTTTTGAGAAGACAAGCATCCTCGGAGAAATGAACCTAAGGAAACCTCAATGGGAAAGAAAAGACAGGGATTTATGAAGATCCCTAGGGTCTGGCATCAGGAAGACTCATCTGTCCGAGTTCAAATTAGCCTCAGACACTTATTAGCTGTGTGACCCTGGGCAAATCACTTAACCCTATTTTCCTCAGTTTCCTCTTCTGTAAAATGAGCTGGAGAAGACATGGCAAATCACTCTACCATTTTTGCCAAGAAAACCCCAAATGAGATAGTTGGATACAACTGAAATGACTGAACACCAACAACATGTAAGAAAGTACAAATAGTCCCGGAAAGGATATCATGTCATGATGGATGAGTCTTCCTGACTCCAGGTCTGGTGCTCTATCTACCATGCCACTCAGATGCCCTTATCCTAAAACTATTTTCTTCTGAATTTAAGGAGTTCTTTTCAGCCCCATTATGAATGAGGAAGATCTATTCTCAGAACTAGTATGAGGTAGACAAAGGATTTGACTACAATTCCAACGAATGTGTGTTCTCAACAATATGGCTACTCCCTCTGATGATACAGATCATAATGCACTGATGTCTACATATCTGGAACCACTCTTGGTCATGTCCTTCCATAAATTCACTACAAGGGATCCATCCAGCATGCTGGGAGCCTTGCTCTTATTATCCTATCACTGCATGAATACCAGTGGGACCTGTGGGCTATCCAATGGCTGTTCACACAGTCCTACTCTGATGTAGGTGGGCTCTTGGAGGCTATGTCAATGAAGCATGAAGTCTGGCAAATTATATCATACTGGAAAGGCTTTGAGTATGATAATGAACCAAGGCACAACCACAGGGATGACTCTTCTCTTCAAAGGATTTGATTCACTCCAGAGTTCCTTTAATTAGCAATTCTCCTAGTATACTGAACATTTGTTTATAGACCATGAACAATTCTTAAAAAGACTGGAGAAATGATGCTAGGTCATAAAAGAGGCCAAGGATCAGCCTAACTAATAATGATGACGACGATGACCGCCCCAGACATTTATATAATGTATTTAAGCATTTTATATACATTATATCCTTTGGACCTTACAACAACCTTATGAAGCAGGCACTACAGGTGTATCAATGCCAAGATAAGGAAACTGGGGCTGTTAGAAACTAATTGACTTGATAAGGACCAAATTGCTAGCAAGTTTCCATACAAGGTATGGGAACCTAAATCTTTTTGATTCCAAGTCTAGCACTAAATACACTACACCAGGCTGCATCAAGCTCAGGAAAGAGATGCTCATCCCCAATGGGCTAGCTACTTGGAGTTGAATTTTTTTACCTTGGTCATTGTATGTAAGGTGAATTTTAGTGTAAGTAAGGTGGATTTTAATATGTGTAAAGTGAATTTTTGTTATTATTTCTTAAGAGTTCAGTTTCCCAGAATCCATAGCCATAACAATCTCTTGTTCCCAGGTATCAGATATAAATTCCCACAATTATGGTTCAAAATATCACCATGCTGGTGCAGCATTATATAATGATAAATAATATAAATATCTACTGTGGCTGCAGTGAGATATAGGGATGAGAAGATGTAAACTTGTGAGGCTATTGCTGGCAATATGCCTTCTTTGTTATCCTATAAAGTAGGTGGTAATTGGTCAATGAGTGGGGAACCTTGGGAGGAACCTTAGGGCTGAATAAACAAATGCTGTATTTGCCTCAAATGGCCCCCATTGAGGCTTGAGGAGATTTAGGGGAAACACAAGTTGTACCTGTCTTGATTAACCCCATCGAGACATAGGGGTAGTTGCCACCCACTTCTTGCCAGCCCCTATGAGAAAGGTAATTAGGGAATGATATAGGAGTTGTGCTCTCCTTATCAATGATCCTCTTCTGAGAAAACTAAACTAGAACAAAGTCAGATGATTAACCCCTTTTTAAGTGTCTTTCCTGTCTAACCAGATAAAGAATGAGCCTGTGCTAGCAGCCCTCCAGTGTGTTGTTTATCTGTGTTAGAATCAATGAAAACTTTTAACATTTATTTTTATAAATGCATATATTTTTAATGACAAATTCTGAATTTCATCACCCTTAGGCATTTTAAGAGGTCTCTGGTTATAGTCAAGGTTTAAAGCCTACTCTTAAGACAGAAAATGCTGTTCATACTTTTGTTGTGGGAAGCAAGGGAAAGAATTTTCAAACCTTGTTCTGTGTGTGCAAATGCCTTTCCCTGGTCGTGGGTATTTACTTATTCTTCTCTAATCAAAGCACAGGCGATACTTTGCAAAAGCCTGTGACAAACATTTGTTTTCCAAAACATTACATTTTATGATAGTCACATCCCACAACAAAGTCCACAACCTATGATATGCTTCCCCAACCCATCACATTTGTAATGTTTATGACACTGTTCCTGGGGAGCATGTTTTTAGGGGAACATGGTGTTCTCAAAGAACCAATTAATGGTTCTTCATGGACTTTGAATACAGAGGGAGAAGCTGGTCTGAGGGGGGAACGTCAGGAAGCAAAAGTGAGATTGTGTTCATCATACATCTGTGGTTGGCACACATACATACAGATGTATGCCAACTACACATCTGGACAAAGAGAAAGCTTCTCTTTTAAAAGCACCATCAATGGGATTTGACCACACAACACAGAGGACATTTAAGGTTTCACATGGCCCTCCCAAGGCACTCAGTCCTCCCACTGGCAGTGCAGATGGTTACTACGAGATATCACTTACTCCCTGACCCCGTGATCCCCCAGGGATGGAGCCAAAACACACTGGATTCATGCACAGCTGTGCCCCCATATAAAAATCTAACCTTACAAAACAGATGTTAGCCACAGTGATTATTCTCATTTTCAAAGGGTTTACTTCACCCCAGGGTTCCTTTAAACAGCAGCTCTCCTAGTATGTTGGAATATTTGTTTATAGACTATGAACAATTCTTAAAGCGATTAGAGAGGCTAACAGGTCATAAAAAAGGCCAAGAGATTTCAAGTTAACACATTAAGCACCAACTAACAATAAGAATTCAAACATTGTTCAAAGGAGATAGTTAAAATCAATAGGGAGAAAAAATGGTTTATAAAAATTTGTTCCACACATGATTTCTTAGGTATACATGTTGTTGCTGTGCTGTTCATAAAGGTACAGCTATATATGACACACTTGAGTGGATACTCATTTCCAGTGAATATCATCGGAGTTTGAAGCTCCCGTTTTCAAAGCTTTGTTAAGGTGAGGAGCTGGATTGTCATAAGTTGGAATACCTCAGAGACATGCCTGGGACGGTAACTGCTTTACATCCTGGTGTATACATTCTGATCAGTCAGGGTCAGATGTCATACAGCTGGAGGGAAATCTGGGTTCTCTGGAGAGCTGTCTCAGGTCCCACAGGGCTACACATACAGGGCCCTTCAGAATCCAGGAGGAGGGGAAGGGAAGAGAAAGGGCAAGAAATAGAAAGGAGCTGGGGAATGGTATATGCCAAGCTGAAATGTAGTAGAGCCACATCCTAATCACTGAGATTTAGATCTACTTAGAGAAAGAGGTAGTTACATAAATTTAGGGGCTAAATGTTAGTGCTTTTTGGTTTTGTATCATATTTATGAATGTCCCTCTTCCCATACACACTCAGTCTTCCTATCTAACAAGGATTTTAAAACCAAAAAAACATAGTATTTCAGCAAAACCATTACATAGACCACAGGTATAGTGAAAAAATGGAGGTACATTTTCTCAACTTTTTTCCAGAGCCAATGTTGGTTTTATAATTACAGTGTTTGGTTTAATTTTATTTTTCTTTCCACTGCTGTCATAATATTATTTTCCTGGGTCTGCTTACCTCCCTCTGCATCAGTTCATCTAAGTATTTCCATGTTCATACGAATTCCTAATATTTGTCATTTCTTATGGTGCAATAGCATTACATTCATTTACCATAATGTGTTTAGCTATCACCTAGTCAATGTAGTTCATTGTTACCATAAAAGTGCTCCCAAGAATATTTTGGTACTCAAGGGACCTTTATTTCTGTCTTTAACTTCCTTGGGGTATATATACCTAGCACAAGGACCTCTAGAGGGTCAAAGGGAATGGACATTTTAAGTCACTTTTTTTTCATAATCCTAAATTGTTTTCTGTAATGGCTGGACCAATTTCCAACTCCACCAACATTATATAAGCATGCCTATCACTGAAGCCCTTAAACTTTGACCATTTCATATTTTGTTATCTTTGGCAGTTTGCTGAATGTGAAGTGAAACCTCAGAATTGTTTTAATTTTCATTTCTCTTAATATGAGTAATTTGAAGCAATATGTCATATTTCTGATGACACTTTTTAGTTTTCTTGAGAACTCTTTTTCCGTATCCTTGCAATGGCTCTTGGCCTTATATAGGTTTGTCACTTCCTAGCTGTATGACCCTGGGTAAGTCACTTAATCCTATTTGCCTCAGATTCCTCATTCGTCCAATGAGCTGGAGAAGGGAAATGTAAACCAAGCCAGCATCTTGCCAAGCAGATTTCCGGTAGGGTCAAGAAGAGTCAGACATAAGTGAAACGTGACCAGCACAGAGCTCTGAGATCTGCAGATCACTTCCCAGCTTATTTCATTTAAACTTCACCACGCTTTCGGGAGGGTAGGCGCCATTATTATTCCTGTTTTATAGAGGAGTAAACAGAAGCTTAGAAAGCCTTCCTGCCTCTCAGCTTACCTACGGTCACACAACCAACCCAGCATCTGAAGCAGTGCCATGGCACCACACCATCTCCACTAACGTCTCCGATGGCTCAATGTGATGTGGAGGTGACCTGATTTTTTAAAGGCTCGGTCAGCAGAACCCAAGCTCTGGCAGGTTCTATGAAGCTGGAAAGGTTTCAAGGTACAGGTCACAAAATGGACTGTCATCCAAGAGCCAGCCTAGCAAAATTTAGAGGGCTGGCCACCTGGTGCTGAATTTTTGAATGTGCAGCAACACAAGATGACCAGCATAGGACTGAAACACAGTGTGTGATCATGCAGGGAGCAGCCCCACAGATCCTTCAAGTGTTAAAATGAACAAATGTTCAACAGGAACAAACTTGCTACCTGGGCTATATATCTTTGCCTGTGTATCTTTGCCTATCTACAAACCAATCACCATGTGGGGAAAAAGGGAGGGAGGGAAGGAAAGTGAGAAGGCAGCAGGAAGGGGAAGGGGAGGATGGGATGGGGAGGGAATACTACAAAGAGGCTTAGACATGTGGTAGAAAATGAGATCATTTTGGAAAATGGCAAAACATCACCTGCACAGTGGGAAGAAAGAAGTAGAGGGAATCTGAATGCCAGTCAATAAGTGGAAGACACACAAAGGACCAGAAATGAGAAATATGATGGCAGAATGCCTGCGACCACCACTTCTGGCCTTTATTTGGTGATACCCCATGATGTTTCTAACTGCATCCAGAAGTACCATCAAAAATGTCAAAAGTCAATTAACATAAATTATCTTTTTAAAAATATGACTGTGGCACAGTCAAATAGGAGTTGGAAGGTTCCTTGGCGACCATCTGGTTCAACCCACATCTAAGGAAGAATTCCCTCTGCCATGCCCAGCACCTCACCACCTAGTGATCATCTAGCCTCTACTTGGAGCAGCTAGATGGCACAGTGGACAGAATCAGGAAAACTTGCTTTTATGAGTCCAAAGCTAGCCTCAGACACTTACTATCTATGTAACCCTGAGCAAGTCTCAACGCTTGTTCCTTCTTAACTCATTTCCTCATTTGTAATGAACTGGAGAAGGACATGGTCAACTACTCCAGTATCTTTGCCCTGAAACACGCACCCCCAGTGAGGTCACAAAGAGTCATGCACAACTGAAAGACCCAACAACAAAAGCCTCTACTTGAAAAATTATAATAAGGTAGGACACACTCCACCTGAGGCAGCCCATTCAATTTTGGGATAGCTCTCATTGTTAAGAAGTTCAGGCCTAAATTGTCATCTTTGTAACTTTTAACTATTGCTCCTCTTTGTAAGATCTAGGGCCAAATTGAACAAGTCAAGTCCATAAGCATATATTAAGCACGTACTGTGTTATCAGGCCTTGAGTGAAGTGTTGGGGATACGAAGAAAGGCAAAAACCCAGTCCCTGCCTTCAAAGAAGCTCACAATTTAATGGGGAGGGAATAATTAGGTATATACCTGATATATACAAAATAGATAAATCAGGACAGAAGGCATTAGCATCTATGGGAACCAGGACAAGTGGGATTTAAGCTGAGTCTTTAAAAAAAATTGATAACTGGAGGGAATACAGGGTTCAGTTCCAAGTCTTTTGACTTTTCACAAAAAAATGAAGATTTCTTAACCTGGTGTCTGGTGACTTTAAAAAATTAGTTTGATAACTATTTCAATATAATTGGTTTCCTTTGTAATTCTATGCATTTTATTTAATGAATTTAACAACATGATTCTGAGGAGTCCAGAGGCTTTCGCAGACTTCTATGACAAAGGTCCATGACACAGCAAAGGTTCAGAAATCCTTTTCTAGGGCTCTTTTCACTATGCCATCTGGTAGCATCTCCTATAGCAAACAGACTGGGGATAATGATTCACTCTAAAGATGATCTCAAATTTCCAAGCCCCCAGTGGCAAGTTGGAGGAGGTCATTAATAAACCTCAGCTACTTCAAAGAGAACAAAGGCTGATGCAGAATGAAATATACAATTATCTCACCTCTCTCGCTAATGGCATAAAGATTTTAATCTGACCGATACTATTAAGAAAGTAGAACCAAGAGCCCCACAAGAAAATTAGTAACACACTGTGAAGCTGTCGTACTCCGCCTCAGAAATAGTGATGCAAAATTCAAAATACTTATCTGTTCCTGAGGCTCTCTGAAATAACATTTCCTTCTGCATTCATTGATTAGCTACTACTTGGTGCAAAGCATTGTTAGGTGCTACAGATGGGGGAAAATGCAGTGAAGGAGGTAATTTGGACATTGTCCATAAGGAGAGTAGAGCCTCAGTTTCCTAGTTCCTGAGGCATACCAAACCAGTTGTTTCAACAATCTGACAAATTTTCCCTACAGTTTTTATTTGCAAAATACATTGAAGTCTGCCTCTGATGCCTAATTGTGTTGCCAAAGTGAACCTGGGGTCTCAAAGACTATGACATAAGAAGTTCTAGTAGGTCCTACCAGGGTGGAAAGATACAGGCCTGGTGATGGGTTCCATACATCTCAGTCTCAGTTTGGAAAATATGCAAGTTTTAATTAACCACTGGATGATGACTTTTTTTTTTTGGTCATAGCAACACTTGAGTAAACTACTAAATCATAGGCTATGATCTATGAAGCAATATTCACATCTATGAAATCAATGATTCTTGAAGCATTGGAGAAATATGTATCTGTAATCAATTTTAAAATTTTAGAACACAAGGCAACAACATACCTTAACAAGGGGGGTTATTTCAGACATTTTTAAAGTTTAAATTTAAATGTAAAAGTTCCTTAAACTTTTAAAATAAAAATTATTATTGTGCAATTCTCAATTTTATCAGAACTCTTGCTGGTATGCCAATATTTTACTTAAGAAAAAAACAATAGGGCAGGAGAGTGACTACTGTCGTCAACTGATCCAACCTATACTTCAACAGGAATTCCCCTCTATATCTCTGACAGAGTCTCATCCAGATTCTTCTTAAAGACCTCCTTACAAGGGAAAGTCATTTCCTCCCTAAGGCAGCTCATTTCACTTTTAGGGCCTAACTACCTTAGGAATTTGGTATTAAACCAGCACCTGCTACACCTCTACTGACTGGCTTGGAAATCAATGAATGCAACTACTGTAACAATAACTGATGATTAATATACCGTGTTCATATTTGCAAAAACGCTTTTCATCTAAGACTCATAACAACCTCCAGAGGAAGGTTGTGTCAGTTCTCTTATCCCCATTTTACATTTGAGGGAAATGAGCCCCAGACAGGTTTAGAAATTGGCCATGGACACACAGTCCATAAGGGTCAAAAGCAGGTTCAAATAAAGGTCTTCTTAATTCCCAGTTAGGTGCTCTGTCTGCTCTACCACTCTGCCTTTAAAATAAGTGATCAGATTCTGCTCCACTCTGAACTCAAGGACAGATGATGATGTTTGTTTAATCTCTGCATCCCTATGGCCAAGAACAATGTCTTGTAATAGAGTGGGTGTTCAATAATAATAAATAAAGGGGCAGACTGTACCCACAAAGAGATCCAACATGTGTCGATGCAAATGTGACCTCATTTGAACATATTTTAATCAAACAAACGTTCCCCTTGCATACGATGCTGGATGGAAAGCGTTCATTGTCAGTCTCACTTTTGTTGACACTGATTTGAATTTCACTTTCACTGAAAAAAACAAATATATTTATGCTGTGCCGAGTTATCTCTAATAACTTTGTCTGTGGTTTTGTGCCCTCTTCCACCCCAAGAAATAAAATAAGTCTTATAGTGTGGGTTGGGGCTAGACACCCCACAGTTTGGAAATCTCAGCCTTAAGGATATGGTATCTATCACTACCCTCTCCCAATGATGACAAGTTCTCCCTCTCTTGCCCCTGACTCACAGATTCTAGAGGGGGTCTCTTTGGTGCACCCCTAGCCACTTTCACTTCAAACTCTGCTCTGCTACCGACAAAGACACCCTCCCTTGCAGTCCAACCCTCTCATGACCTTGGTCCCTCCCATCTAATGACTTTCAGGATTCTCTCACCTCCTTCAATGGCTCCAGTACCAGGACTACAATTCTTCTTTCTTCCCTATCCCCTGCCATGATTCTTGGTAATTTCAGTGTTTTCAAAGTAAATACTGGACACCTCAGCTTCCTCAGCTCTATTTCTCTATCACCCACAGAGCGGGTCGTGCCCTCAACTTGCAGATCTTGGGATTTGAATGGCGATTAATTCCCTCCTGGGACTACCACCTCCTGGTGCTTTAACCTCACCTATGCTCTTAACTCCTCTCCTGAATATCTTCTTCATCCTTATCACACAACCTCCAGGCCCTCTGTTTCCATCCCCTACCCCTCTGGTGCTTCCCAGTCTTCATTCTCTGGCCAACTCTTTCAGTTATACATTCTCCTCTAGCCCTGGAACTTTCTCCTGTTGCAGTGAACTGTGGCTAACCTTCTACAATCTACCTCCCCTACTTTTCCAAAGGAGAAGATTTTATAACCGGAAGAAACTGAAAAACTATACTTTCAGGTACAAATTTAGTAATGGCTAATATATAATAACAAATATATTGTATTATAGCATAACATAATATATAAAATATGGCACTTTAAGGTTTGCAAAGTGCTTTATAAATATCTCATCTGAGCTTTATACAACCTCTGGGATAGATGCTAGCATCTATCTATTATTTCCCCCCTTTTTTAAATGAGGAAACTGGGGCAGACAGAGGTTAAGTGACTTGCCCAGGGTCACACAGTTACTAAGTATCTGAGGCTGGATTCAATCTCAGTCTAGTGTTGTAAGCACTTTATTCATGGACTCTTACCTAGAGTCCCCACTGTTACATGAATCCATTTTTATTCATTCCTTACATAGTTCCATATCACTCAATAGCAGTGGCTATTCCAAATCTCTCTTCTCAAAACCCCAATTCCAACCCAATCCACTCTTTCCTTAGTAGATGACCTTGTCCCTACTTTACGAAAAAAATTAAGGCCGTTAAGTTTTTCTCATCTTCTTTCCTCTACAGATCAAACCTTCTATATGACTTCTCCCATTCTTTTCTTCTGTTTAATCTCAGAGCATAATATGGCCCTCAGCCTTACCAAAGCTAATTCCCTTGTCCTTGATCCCATCCCCTCCTATCTCTTCCAAGACCCTGTTCCATCAATTATCCTCAATCTCTCTGCGCTAGCTCCTTCCCCCTGATTATAAACATGCTCAGGTCTCCCTACCCCCACAAAGAAGCTTTCACTTGATCCTACCACCCTCTCAAACTTTATCTTCTCTGCTGACGTGCACTGTTAAACTTCTACAAAGAGCAGTCTATACTCAATACTTTTACTTCCTTACCACCTTATTCATTATTTAACATCCTACCATCTATTTACCCACCCAAACATGACATTAACCATTAACCACAAACCATTACAAAGGTCTACTTGGACTCCACTGGAGGTCTACTGAAACTGCTCTCTCCAAGGTCACCAATGACCCCACTCATGCCAAATCCAATGATCTTGTTTGAGTTTTTATCTCCCAAGACCTTTTCTGCAGCATTTGATACTATTGGCCATCCCTTCCTTCTTGATATTATAACCTTTCTTGGTTTTCATGATATTTGCTGTTGTTCAGTCATTTCAGTCATGTCTAGCTCTCATCATGACCGCATTTGGGGTTTTCTTGACTGAAATAATGGAGTGGTTTGCATTTCCTTCTCCAGCACATTTTACAGATGAGGAAACTGAGGCAAACAGGTTGAAGTGACTTGCCCAGGGTCACACAGCTAATAAGTGTCTGAGTCCAGATTTGAACTCAAAGAGATGAGTATTCCTGACTCCAGACCCAGCACTCTGTGCGCTATGGCACCACTTAGTTGTCCTTTTCATGACACTAGTTTCCATTATTTCTATTACCTCTTTCCTATGATAGTTTCTCCTCTTCTGCCTTTTCCCTAAGTGTAGGCATACCCCAAGACTCTATCCTTCACTATCTTCATTCCTACCTTAGTAATTTCATCTGCCTCCTAACTTCCATTATTTTCTCTATGCAGATGTTTAAAACAATGCTGTATCTCCTGCCCTCTTCTCTCTCAAGGAGCTCAAGTCCACTTCCACCAGCCTGCTGGACACCTCCACCTGCAGGAAGATTGCATTTGATCTCCCCTCTAAAATGTGCCCTTTTTCTTAAAGACTTCATTTCTATGGATTTACCACCACTTCTCCAACTCTTTCAGACTTGAAACCTCAGAGGTATTTTTGACTAATCCCTCTTTCTGATCCTCCCATTGAATTGATAATCAGGTGCCAAGGCTACTTCTGAAACATATCTTACATTCATCCACTCCTTTCTATTCCCCCACTGTTGTCATCTTAGTTCAAGGACCCACAACCTCTCCCCTAAACCACTTCAATGCCACCCTATCTGTCAGAGCCACCAGTTTCTCCATTCTTTAATTCATTCTTTGCTGCATTCTCAAAGTAATCCTCCTAATGCACAGATCTGATTACATTATTCTCATGCTCAAAAACACTCGGTGGCTCCCAGCTACAAAATACAAACTCCTTCTTTTGGGATATCTTCAACCTACCTTTCCAAAACTTGTTTCACAATATTTCCTATTAAGTGTTTATGTTCTAGTCAAATTTTCTCTAGTCTAGCATGACTTTTCTGCTTCACATCTGGAATAAATTCTTCTCCCATCTCTGCTTAAAGAAATCCTTTCTTTAAGTATGGAAGTATGACCTAGCTCAGGTGCCACATCCCTCTTCCATGCTATTTACCCTTCTTCTCAGAATAGGAGTTTTCCCCTTGTCCTTTAATCTCTCAGGGCAGTCTACTTGACTTCTTTTCATTTCATCATTTCCTAACTTGTATGGACAGCTAGGTGGTGCAATGAATAGAGTGCTCAGCCTGGAGTCAAGAAGATTCATCTTCCTGAGCTTAAATCTGGTCTCACATACTTACTAGCTGTGTGACCCTGTTTGCCTCAGTCTCCTCATCTGTAAAATGAGCTAGAGAAGAAAATGGCAAATTCCAAATAGGGTCATGAAGAGTTGGATATGATTGAAATGACCGCACAACTTGTATTAGGGGTTATTTAGATGTCTTAGTCCATCTATAAAACTACAAGTGTCCAAAGAGCAGGGACTATATGTCTTATTTGACCTCTGTATCTCCAGTGCTTAGCACAGGGCCTTGCACATGGCAAATGCTTAACAAATGACTGCTGAATTGAATAGTAAGTTCTGTATTAGATCATGTCCTAGAAATATGTGCAGCAAAATCTGGGTATAAAGTTTTCACTATTCCATGTAGTCAGTTATGGCATAGGTTCAAATTGGGTTCCTCATGTACATATCACTGATATAATCTGGGGTGCCCCCACCTTTACTTCCCCTACCCACCCACTCAAGATAACAAGAATAATTCGGGAGCCTCCTACTGACAGCCCTGCCCCATACTCTGCTCTTATTGCATTTTCTATTTTCTTATCCCTTGCAACTCCCAGGCTTCCCAATAAGAGAGATGAAAACAATCTGATTTTATCAACTGTACACCTGACTAGTCCCAAATAATAACAGTAGTGTGTGGTAAATATTTGGCAACTAGGTCTCCAAGAAAAATTTTTTTACACAAGACATACATTTAAGTTTAATCTGAATTAACATGGTCTCTGTTATTTTCTTAAGTCTAGGTGGTGAGCAAAGCAAGAAAGAAAATCATGATTTGTAGCATTTACTGGTTTCTAAGGTAACCTCACAGTATGAACCAGCTCTAGCACACCCCTGAACGACAACCAAACATACTGTCACAGTGCAACCCAAACCACCACCCCAGGTACCTCCTTGTCATCTTATTGCAGAGAGAAGGGATAGGAAAGGAGGTAACCAGCATTACGTGCCTTGTTTGACAGTCACTGTGTGATCCTCACAATTCCAGGTGCTATTACTATTCCCCTTTTACAGGTCAGGAAACAAGCAGATCTCTAGAGGTTAAATGATTTGCCAAAGGTCACACAGCTAAGAATTTGAACCCAGATCCTTCTGGACTCCAGGTCCAGTGCTCTGTGCACTATGGCACCACCTAGCTGCCAAGATAATACTGCAAATGTTGTTGGGAGGAAATAAACTTTGAAAGTTACTCTGGGTCAGACACATGGCCCTTCTAGCCCCATAGTCCAACTTAGCAACTCCCATGTCATTTTGTGGAAGAACTATAATCACAGATTCCTTAAGTCAGAAGCAGGCAATCATACCTGGGCGAGTACTTTGTCTATGGCATATCCCAGTGGTCATTCAGTTCATTAGCTGCTTTCAATAACATCAGTCTTTCAGGGTTTAGGGATGTTCCTCAAACAATATAATATGCCATTATGGATTTCTCATCCCAGAGTTGGCTCAATTATTCAATTTCGCTGAAAGGGCAATATTTTAGTCATGAGAAACCTCCTTCTAAAAGCTCATTTATAATTGATGGAGGCCCTTAATTTCCTCTCCATCCTTATTGTTTACCTTGTACATAACATTTTCCAGAGCTCTGAAATGTTAATTTACAAGCAACATGCCATCTACAGGAATTTTCTACACCCATCAGCGAGGGATTTAAAGCCTTGTTTCAAGGTGCAAAAATGCAGAATGGGACAACAGAATTCATCTATTTAAGAAAAACTTGATAAGAATTAAACACAAAAGCATGCTGAAAGACATCAGCAAGAACTTGTTTCCCTTGGCCATTTCTTTACTGCTCTTACCTCTTCTTTTTTAAACAAAATAAGAACCATTTTAAAGTTGCTTTTCTTAAACAGAAGCACATATTTACACTTATCTTGCTTCCAGAAGATTCTGTGTTAATGCTAATTATGGTGCTTCAATGGGCATACTGTTATTGTTTAGTCACGTCCAACTCTTCCAGATGCCATTTGGGGTTTTCTTGGCAGAGATTCTGGATTGGTTTGCCACTTCCTTCTCCTGCTCATTTTACAGATGAGGAAACTGAGGCAAACAGGGGGAAGTGACTTGCTCAGGCTCATACAGATGATAAGTGTCAGATTTAAACTGAAGATGAGTCTTCTTGACTCCAGCTGGACACTCTAGCCACTGTACCACCAAGCTGCCCTAATAGGCATCCCCCTTCCATTATCTGGAGTATAAAGCATACTCCTAGTCTACTCTGAACTTGAAAAGCACCATAAGCACATACCTCTCACTGCCTTGCTTTTTCACCACCCTAGCCCACTCCCTTCCAAATACCAAACCTCCATCTAGAGCCCTAATTATGTCAGGATGTTACCCTTAAGGCCCTCTGGGATCAAGTCTAGCCAGGTCTGGCCATGCCAGGGCTTTCTACTTAATGGGCCCTCCTCCCCTGGCCTTATAGAAATTAATATACACATAAAAATCAATCTAAAGCAGGGATTCTCACCCTGGAGTTCCTGAATTCTTTTTTCATAGTTCTAACTCCCCCACTCACTCAAGTAGAAGTCAAATAACAAATAAGTACGATCAAGTTAAATAAATCAACCTACTGAACGTCTAAAAATATACATATCATCCTGCACATGTTGGTTGTAATGTATATTCTGTGTTGTCTATCTTTGTGTATATCCAGTCTCCCTCACTTTATTATAATCCTTCTGAGAGCAGGGTCCCTGTCTGAGGGGGAGGGAAAGGAGCTCAGAGGTCCTCTAGTCCCATCCCTTGATTTCGTCAATTACGATAAATCTATGAAGGTTAGGGGACTGACCCAAGATTACACAGGTATTAAAGTGTCAGATGCAAGAAATAACCCTGGGTATTCCTAATTCTGAGGACAGCCTTCTATCGGTGATGCTTCCTACACCCTGACTTTAGTACATGTTTAAACACCAGCAACCATGCCTGATGAACTGAACCCAAAAAGAGTTTTGATTCTTTTTTGGTTCTGATACCCCTAATTATGTGACCTCTGACTAAATTCAAATGAGTCTGATTGTCAGCTGACCTCTAAAGTCCCTTCCAGCTTCAATACTCTATGAGTCTTTGGTGTCTACACAGGGATCTATCTGAGAATGTGAGAACGGCAAGAAATGTACCCATGGATACAAAGGCAGATACATAACTTATTGGTGAGTATCCCACTCCCCACCCCCACTCCCACCCCTCCTCGATGCTGAGAGAGTAGAATCAGGCTAATTGACTGGGCAATGTCCCGAGTCGGAGCTCCCGTCTGGCACATATGAAATTTTGAAGGAATCCAGGCTCATCCATTAGCATTTTAGTTTAATATTACTTTTAAATTGGAAAGTTGTAAAACTCTGGTATCACTGAACATCTATTATTAACTAGACAAAGTGAAAACCAGACTCCAAAGTGAATCACTCTCCAGTCTCTGAGAGAATTAGGAGGTGGATTTGGAGGCTTATTCAAACATGTCAGCTGTGTGATAAATTAAGTTTATAACCATTTCTACATGCAAAAATCCATTATTGATGTGAGTAGATTGGTTGTATGTGAGCCTGGTCTCCAAACTACAGTTTAGAGTCCCAGAAAAGTAGCCTCAGGAAGTTTATTTTCAGGAGAGCTGGTCCTGACAGGGGAAGAATGATGTAAACATAATTAAACATTCTGCTCAGCTTGCCCTGGTCAGCAGCTGCCTCTAAGCATGCTGCTGAGCCAATTTAGTCCTGAAAAAATACTCTTGGTTAATTGATACATAAACACCATGCTGCCCCCAACCCCTGAATCAGGCAGCCAGAGTAGCTTGATTTTGGCAGATGACAAGTTAATGTTCATTTACTGAGCTAAGTAAGGCATTAGGTAGCACAGTGGATAGGGCCTGGAGTCAGGAAGACTCATCTTCCTGAGTTCAAATGTGGCCTTAGACACTTCCTGGCTGCGTGACCCTGAGCAAGTCACTTAACCCTGTATACCTCCGTTTTTTCATCTGGAAAAGGAAATTGAAAACCATTTCAGTATCTCTGTCAAGTGAACCCCAAATGGGTTCATGAAGAGTTGGACATGACTGAAAAAGGACTGAAGAACTAAGCTATGTAAGGACACAATACCAGTCAATTCTGGGGAACACAAAAAGAAATGAATGATTTGGTCCATGCCCTCTGGAAGGTACAATCTAGTTGGTGGGACAAAGCACACATCCACATAAACCAAAAGGAGAGCAACCACAAAGTAATGTGCCACCACCACCACCAAAAGCAACAGGAGGTGTTGAATCCTTATTTTGTCCTAGACGCTGTATGGGGAAAACAAAAAACACAGACGTAAACAGACACACAGACACACACACATACATGATAGGATCCCGCTCTCAAAGGGGTTACAAAAAAATGAACTTGACAGTTTGACTTGACTATACTTATTTGTTATTTGGCTTCTACTTAGGAGTAGGGGAGAGTTAACAGATAGAAATGCCAACAAATTATGAAAAAAATTAATAACACATAGAAGAAAACAAAGAGAGGCAGGAATGCCAACAGGCAATTTTGTGTCTTCATTATTAAATTTAATAAACACTAAAAAAACTATCCCTAACAAAAGCATACAGTTTCTCATACATCCCTCTTTTTGTTCTTTGTATATTGAAATGACTGTGTTTGATTGCTAATTGCAAAGCTCATTAAAAAATTTAATATAAAAATACATTTTGTCACACCTCCAACATTTAGAATGGGGGCTGCCTTCCTCATACCTGTCTTCAAGGACTCCCTCTGCTCTCTGACTGATGGAAAGCAGAGAATCTTGTCAATCATAAAATGATGACTGGGAGGGCCTCAAAGGAGTTTCCCTCCTATCCCAACTCTAAGACAGGAGAAGATAATTTTCTGGCTCAGTAGAATCTCCATTTCATCTCTCCCCTCTCCTACTATAAGCTTTCCTAGTCCAAATTTTGGCTTCCCTGAGAAGGATACCCCATTGTTCCTGGGGAACTCACTGCTGCCCAGCCCAATATGATTGTTTCACCTAATGTCATGTTTTTACAGAACTGATTATAACACGTCAGAGTGATATACCTTTACAAGGGAGCATACACTTAGAGCCAAAGGAGTGAGACAGATGTCAGTGTTAGAGGGAGGGAAAAAATCAAATATGGGCTGAGAGAGGGAATGACTTCACAACAGGGCTACCTATGAGCCTTAATCTGGGGCTCAAAATGGAAGTAAAGTTGAAAGAAACAGTATCATTCAATTTGGAAGATGTCAGAATTGGTGTGGGAACTCTATGCAGAGGATCTGAGTGGGACAGGATTTCTTTTTGAAGAGTTTTGACTCAGGTGTCAAGGCAGGTAGGCCTTAGTGAAATTTTATTTACCAGGACTCAACAGCAGCCACATGGTCAGAAATGCCACAAAATCAAAGGTGAGGAGGGGCTCATGGACAAGAGGGCTATTTGGCAAACAACAAAAAACCTCAAGGGTCACAAGGAGAGTTTTCTGAAATTTTGGCTTAGGACTCCAGAATCAGAGCTCAGTGCCCGCCACTGGGGACCCGGGAAACAATTCTGAGTAATGATTTCTGGGTTCAATCACTCAGAATAATAAAGGATCAAAAACATATTTGTGTTACATGACTCTATACTTGCTCCTCAGTAAATCCCTGGCCTAGAAAAACTGGAGGGCTACATAATTAACCTGAGACAAGAGTCCATGTTGAGGCCTTGCTCATCAGAAAAGATTACTGAAACATAAAATCCTTTTGAGAAGAATGAGGGAGTGGGGGTTGGGGTGGGAATTAGAGAGAGCAGCCAAGGGCCCAGGAGGGGGTTGGGAAGATTTTGCCACGGGAATGAAAAGGGCTCTTCAGAGTCCTAAATTACAGCACACCATTTGCTGTCAATGCCAGCAGACAGCTCAGAAATCCATTCTCAAATTCCAGTGCTTCATTTCCTGGTTACAGCAACCTTCTCAGAAGACGGTGGTTTGAGAATTCTCCATCAAGAGTCAAGAATTTCATGACCATTAAAATCATCAGACAGTTAATATTAATAACTAACATACGTATAACACCTTAAGATCTGCCAAAGTGTTTTTTACATAAACGGTACCCTCAAATTCTGGTGATGTTTTAAGCTATTTAAGCTTTAATAGCCTACGGTTGTCCCCAAGACATGTAAGGTACCCCATATGATTTCACTGGACCTTTACCTCAACCCTGAGAGGTGGGTGCAGTTATTAGTAGTCTGCTAGGTGGCACTGTAGAAACAGCACCGTGCCTGGAGTCAGAAATGCTTGAGTTGAAACTAGCCTTAGACACCGTGTGATCCCTAGGCAAGTTATTTAAGTAGTGGACTTCCCAGAAATTTTAAATCAAATAGCAGAAGTATTTTAAGCAAATAGTTTTAAATCAAATCCTAGGAATTGATATCTTTGGACTTATCAAACATTGTATTTTTCTGCTGCCATCTTGTTTAACTAATCTGTTCCAATGATCAACTCTTCCATTTTTAATCAGTATTAAATGATTTTGATGATTAATTACTGCCTTATAGTACAGCTGGAGATCTGGTACTGCTGGGCCTTCTTCAGTTCTAGTTTGTTCATAATTTTCCTTGAGATTCTAGACCTTCTGTTCCTCTTTTGGAAAGTAATTTCTCAGAATTCTGTAATGGGCTCATGGTCACAGCTAATGGTACAACTAGGCCTAAACTTACATCTTCTATCAAGTGTGAAGCTCTTTACCACCTACTGCTTCACAAGGCTATCTATCTAGCTATCATAATGCCTTTCCCAGTGACCAAATATTCCCCATTAAAACCCTGCACTTAATTGTTGAGCCACACTTAATGTTGGCATGAAAGTTGATCAGCCAGTTAATTATACCCATTAAGGCCCAGAAAGGTTATAGATGGTGACTCCGCTAATCTTGTTCTCAGACTTCACTCAATTCCTCTGTTACACTAAAAAGCTGTGTTCTGAAGTAAAAGAACAAAAACAATAAAAGTTACCCTTGGAAAGCAAGTGGTAAACACACAACATGGTTCAGGCTCCACAAACACTGACTGCTTGATGCTCTTACAAGGAGGGAATTAAAGAATGTAAATAATTAGGTTAAATATAGATGCCCTGCAAATCCCTTGCTTATTTCAGGCAGACAAACAAGAAAAGCACCAACTCTAATAACAACAGCTCACATTTATGTTGCCCTTTAAGATGTGAAGGCATGTTTCTTACAACATCATGGCAGAGTCCAGGAGAACTAGGTTCCTAGAAAGGAACCCTAGGAAGTCCTGTTTCTGATTTCACCTCTGACCATTAGCTGTGTGTTCCTGGGTGTGCCATTTTACTTCTTAATCCTCTAGGAAACTCTCTAAGACCATTACAAGTCAAAGAGGAAATGCTGACCTGCATTGGTAACAGGTATTTATTAGTCCACGAGTTGCTTATATGAGTGAAAGAATAGGGCCAAGTCCCTATTCTTTCTGATAACCACCTTATAATATAGAAATGATAAAGTATGATTTAGCCCAATTTTACAAATAAGAAAGAGGCCCTGATTTCCCCATGTTGATACAGAGAGTAAGTGTTGGGGCTGGGATTTGAATCCAGGTCTCTAACTCAAAGGCCAGCACCCTTTTTCTCCATGCCATAATTCCCAATGTTATCAGTAGGCACCCTCAAATCTGAAACCTCTCTCCCACTAATCCCTCAAAAATTATAGACTAACCTATTTCTCCACAAATCCCCCTTTGTCTCACATTGGATATGGTCTGATCATCACATGTATAGCCACAAGTAATAGAGTGCAAATTCCGGAACTGGAAGCATAAAACTCATGTACAGCTTTAAGGAAAGATGCATGCCCAGAGCCAGGATCTAGAAACATTAGCATCTCCCGAGGCAGATGCTGGTGTTCTTCTGAAGACCAACCTTAAAACCACTGCAGGCCATCCCACTTGGCCTGTGTGTGTAATCTCCTTCGGCAGTGACCTACATTCTGATTTTCTAGTAGGCTCTGTGTGCCTAAGGCAGACATGACAAAGCAGAATTGAGCCCACATGCAAAGGGCATGGCCTTTAAGAAAACCTAAAAGAGAAAGGGGAATAGAATCTCTCTTTTGAGATTTTTTAAGAGAAAGAGAAAATGGCAAAAACAGAAGGACTGTGCAAATAGAGGGAAATGAAGGAATTAACTGGAATATCGTTTGTAATCAAGGTTCTCTGTATATGTGTTCCACTTTTCCCAACTAAAATGTGAACTCTATACAAAACCTTATTTAATCTTTGTATTTCCCCCAATGCCCAGCATAATGCTGTACACAGTTGTTAATAAACATGTACCTGTCCAACTCATTAATTAATTAATGCATAGCCACAATGAAGCAGTAAGGGTTATTTATGGATTTCATCTAACACACAAAAATCTTCTCAAAAATGAAATGCTAATAGTTGTCTTTGCCATGTTATTCTAGCATCAGGATGAGAACCATCTTTAAGATGTTCCAGTCCATGGGACTGTGGGAGGGCTGCTATATTTAGAGGCTGAGTATTAACAATTTGGATAGGAAGTGATACCTTCACGGGTAACTTCATAGTAATGAATAACAACATGTATTAAGCATTTGAGGATCCTATTCCCCTCATCATATACCTTTGGGTATGTTTTTAAAACATTAAAAAGTTTTAAAAACTTTTTAAAAAGAAGTTTTCTCCTAAATGTTCCATTTAGTATTTGTTGCTATATAATTTCATTTGTTGCTGAATAAAATTTGGTCAGATCTGATGCTCTGTATGTCATAGGTACTTAATGAATGCTAAATGTTTAGTGAATCCTAAATAAATGAACAACCCATTCTGAACATTCAAAGTATCAGTGTGGATTGGGTAACAGATGTCTGAATCAATTATAAAGAAGGAAGAAATGATAGGATAAATTTAGGCCATAATACAATCCAGGTGACCATAGGGACAAGGATAGAGAGTACATCATAGTGCTCATAACCTCAATGTATTTAGGTATTTTGTGAATTACTGTACCTGTAGGAGAAAGTCATACTTCATAGATTATCCTGGGAAATAAAATTCTAAGGCTTCCAGATAATTGATTATCTGGATAATGGAGGTCAAAGTACTTTTCAGCCAGAGTCATCAATCTTCCACTCCATTTCGCATGAAATCATAGTAAATGGTCACAGATTAGGGATGGATGGAGTCATTCTGAGCACAATGTTACAGCCCTATTTAGTATCTAATACTACCAGAAAGCAGTTAGATAAGAGAGCATCATTAAGCTTAATTTTACCTTCTGAATCCCCAAGGCATTGGGGAGTCCCATCATCTTCTACTAATTGCAAAATGAACAGATTTCCAGTAGCAGCACCCTTATTACTGCTCACTCCACAATCCAAGACAGAAAGGATACTGAAATCATATTTATTGTTGAATTGGCCACGTTACCCTTGTCTTACAGATGAGGAAAATACAGGCATGGAAAAGCTAAATAGAGACCTTGGGCTAATTAAGTTAGAAATGTGAAAGGTCACAGAGGAGCCCACTTCTTCCAGATATCCTGCCTCAGAAATGATGGGAAAGCTACCGAACTTGAACAATGATAAAGAAGGTGAAAGAGAGACCAATCAGGAGAGGAAAAAAGGACCAACTACAAAATTGCCCTAAAAATTTAGAAGACTTGGATTTTGTGTTGTGGTTATATCCCTTACTATCTGTGTGACCTTGGGAAATATATTCTTAGATATCATAAGCTAGAACTGAAAAGAACCTTAGAAATAATTTACTCCCAGCCACTTATTTTGCAGATGAGGAAAAATGAGGCCCAGAGAAGTTGTATGACTTCCTCAAGATTACATACAAGATGACGTAACCAGCATTAAGTTACAAAATCTGATGGTTTGTTTTTTTGCTGTTTCGTACTGTTTCCTCTCTAAGGGGGTTGGGCTAGATAAGTTTTAGGGACCTTTCTTGTGCTAACATTCTATAGATCTATGATCCTATGACAGAAGAGAAAAAAGGAAGGGTAAGGGATTGGGGAGCAGAGAAGGATGGAATATGCCCATGAGGAATAATCTGGGAGACACATTATCAGTTGGGACAGAAAGAGAAAACCCAAGCTCTCTCTGGTCCGGTACAATATGTTTGCTTATCTTAGGTGATTTTCAGTCTATTAACATGACCTGAATTTCAAGACAAAGCTATAAATATACCAGGACTCCAAGGATCTCAATCTGACTCCAAAAAATCCAAGCAAGAAGAGAAGAAAAATAAATGCAGTAGGAATGAGTTGGTCATTTATGCTTTGGATACTTCCCATGAGAAAAACCAGCCTATGCTTACCTATGAGAAATGCTGAGATCCTCACTGACCTTCCTGCTCTGCCCAGCAGGGGTCCTATTCAACGATGGTAGAGGTGTGCTCCTCTGGGGTAGAAGCACTGTCACCCAGGATGGCTCCTTTTCCATAAGCCTTCATATAAGGGTAGACTTTAAGAAGCAGCACTCAGGTAAAGAGTTATTTCTTAGGCCTGCCAATGCTTTGGGATTCCAACACACACAGTTTCATGTGTAGGTTTGGGAGTGTGTATATGGGTGTGTCCATGCGCGGGTTTGTGTGTGTTTGTGTGTATGAATATGTGTGTTAAGTATAGATGAAGATGATGCTTCGCAGGCAACTGGCTTCTGAGGCTGCACACACTGATGGAATGATGTGACATCACAGTAAGCATAGAAGGAGATCTATGGGGTTCTTAGGGTCTGAGGTCACTAGAACTTAGATTTTTTAAAGTCTTCAATCTAAGTTATCCTGTATCTTGCTAAGAGTAGGTGAGATATAAATATATAGCGATTCCTTATGCCTGGCAGGGTTTGCAATTACTCTTCCCTTAACTACTCATGCTACCAATGACGATCACATACAGAAAGAACAGTGACCGATAAAAGCTCCTTAGAGTTGCCTTCTGAGTATGTTTCTGTGCTTATACAGGAATGGAGCTGATGTCTAGTCTTCCGGAGAACTTTTCAAATTTTTGTTGTTGTTCAGTTGTTGTAGTTGTGACTGTCTCTTCATGACCAACACTAGAATGGTTTGCTCTTTCCTTCTCTGGCTCATTTCATGGATGACAAAACTGAGGCAAACAGGGTTAAATGACTTGCCCAGGCTCACACAGCCAGTAAGTGTTTGAAGCCAGATTTTAAATCATGAAGATGAGTCTTCCTGACTTCAGGCCTGTCACTCTATCTACTACATCACTAAATAACTTGCCCAGATCCATACAACTAGGAAGTTGTCTGAGGCTGGATATGAACTCAGGTCTTTCTGACTTAAGACCTGGTGCTCTATCTACTGGGTCATCTAGTTGCCCCCAGTCCTTTCAAATTTACCAGATGTGTAACCCTGGGCGAATTGCTCATCTCTTCCTCATCTGTTCCTTATCTGTAAAATGACCTTTATAGATCCTACCTGCTCTAAATCTATGAGTCCATGCCAAAAAATTATGTTGTGAAGGCCTGACTTGAGGTCATCTGGGAAAGGGTTCCATATATTCACCTGGAGTCAGATTGCTTTACTTTGTGGGCTAATGAAAAGCTCATTCTGGCCTCTCAAACCATTTTCTAATGCAAAAGGTAGAAGAAAGTAAGCCTTCTTGAGGACAGGAAGCAGAGTTTTACTTTCTGTCTTTGTTCTTCCAGTACTTAGCTTTTAGGCCTTCCATATGATAGATGCTTAATGAAGGTCTGACTGAATTGCTGAATTAAAGAGGCTCTCTACATACATGTATAAAATAAATGGAGGTGATGGAGATAGCAACATAATATTTAAATAGAACAAACAGCGCCAAGAGTTGGACACAGAGCTGGATATTGATATTAAGTTGGTCTATCAGCACATATAGCTTGGTTAGTCACTGCAAATGGACAATCGTCCAAAATAAGATGAAAAGGGGATTGAGGTGGATTCTGTTTGGGAAATTTGGTAGTGTTTGCAATTACCCCAAACTGCTTGCTATTGCAAAAACTCATCTTTTAGGTACCAGTTTTCTCCCGACAGGTTGCAAATCATGGCATACCACAATCTCAGAAAAATCAAAAAATGAATCTGATCCAAAGAGAGACAAACCACAGACATAAGTAGGTCAAAGTATATTACTAACAACAAGCTGTATGACAGAAGTACAGGGATAGGGACTGGACCTGTGATCTCACAGGCATAAGAAACTCTCCCTCCCAATGCAGGTTGGCCCCCTTCTCCGCAGCCTATCATCTTAGAGCTGTCGAAAGTACCAAAAGGTTAAGTGGTTTGACCAAGAATCACAGAGCCTAAATATGTGTGCCACAAATGGAACTAAACTCAGGTCTTCCTGATCACAGCTCTCTATATCACAGAGATGGCATAAAGAACATCAAAAATAAATATGACTGAAAAAGAAGGTAGGCTGGCCAAGTAGCAGGAGTGAGAGATAACAAAGAGAAGATGCATTGGTAGTAGACATGAAATCTCAAAAAAATAAGAAGGCCTCCAGTATTGCTGGATTGATCTTCTATGGGTGAGTTACACAGAGACAAAGACAAAAACCATGCAAGATGACCAGGCGAGGCTATGTTGTGATATAAATTGACAGAGATACTAACCTTTAAGTAATATTTAAATCCACCTAAGTACTGAAGAGATGGAGGGCAATGACATAGAGAGGCAAGATTCACCTCATAAGTCACTCTGAGAATAATATGTCACTTAGGAGTTGGCAGCTGATGGGGCCATGAAACAGTAAAAGTGATAATTTTATACTTATGGGGTTCCATCAATGATAATGGATGGAACATACATACACACATACACAAATGGAAACAACTAACTGATAAAGGGGAATGGAGATGAAAGAGACCTTGGAGGTCATTTAGGTCCAACTCCCTCATTTTACAGATGAGGAAACTAAGGCTCAGAGAGGTCATTCCATGACTTGTCCATGGTCGCATAGCAGAAGCAGAAGATTAAAACCCAGGTCTTCCTGACTCCAAATCTAGCACTCTATGCATTATACCATGATGCTCTGAGGATGGGAGAAGACTTCCACTGGGGTCCTGGCATCCTCAAATGCTCTGCTATGACCCTTCTATCAAGTGAAAACTGTCAAATGAATCCTATTTTCCTACTGGCTTATATTGTATAAAGATAATTTCTAAAGATTGAGACTAAAATGGAAAAGCTGCGCTTAGTCACCCCAACTAAAGCAATGGTTATGACCAGCAGTTACAGTCACATCAGTGTAAGTGGAAGAGGAAGAAGAGGGGGAAATTTTTATCTGTTCACAGACTAATTTCAATCACCTTGATAATGCTTCTTTTAAAAAAAGGGGGCAGGAGGTTGGTGGGTAGGACTGCAGTAAAGAGAAAGGTACAGGTGACAGTACTGGTATAAAGTCCACATAGGAATATTCCTCATCCTGGTCACTACCTGACTCCTCCCACAAAAACTGCAACTGTGATTGGATGAGCCTGGCACTCCAGGCAGCTAAAATTAGCCTGGCAGTCTGGACAAAGGGCACAGCCAAGATAGCACTGGAGTCCAAATTGCCAGGATTTATTTCATCTTTTTGCTTGTTTCCAGGCCTCGTTTCCTAAACCAGGTATCCACTCTCTGGACCTACCCCTTCAGGCTAAGCCAGTCCAGGGTCAATAGTTAATGACTCCCTGAAAAAAAGGCAGAAGGACAGGAAACTGTTGGTGTAACAAGAGATTGTCTGTTCTCCTTGGACACTGCTTGCTTTGCTCTATGTGACCCCAGGGGTCAGCTCGGATGTTGGTGACTTTTTGTCTCTTGGTTGTAGCCCTAGAGCTCCCTTAGGACTGCATTGGTGACTTGTCTCAATTTTGTTTGGCCTTCCCAGTCAGGTTTCTCACCCTTGACTTCCCTCATCTTGGACTCTCTCAATTTCAGTCTTTTTCTGGGCTCTGTCCAGTTTTTATCTCTTTTTATTTTTCTGGATAAACAACCTGGAGTCAGGAACCTAAAAGGATACGAAACTATTGTTAACTACAAGTGTCCATTTAAACAAAATGTGCTCTGTAAGTGGTTCTAGAAAAGACACTGTATAAACTGTAACACTAAGAGGAGAAATTTGCATGGGCACTCTACAGACTGTTCATACATCCTCAAAACAATAATGGGAGGCAACATGGTTTAACAGAAGGAACTCTGGACTTGGGAGACATAAGACCTGGGGTTGAAGCTTGGCTCTATGAAACTATTACTTGTGTAATGATGAGCCTCAACGTGTCCCCATCCATAAAATGGAAATGACAATAAGAAATGCACTCTATATAGGGTAGAGGTGTTCTGCACAGCGGAAATTTTTCTGGATTTCAAGATGGCAAAAGTCTGGGTTCAAAACTCATATCTGATACTTTAACTAGCTCTGTAGAACCCTGGGCAATTCACTCTTTGAGTCTCAGTTTTCTCATTTACAAAATGGGAATAACAACTCAGGTAAAATACAGCTCAGCATTGTTATCAGGATCAAATAAGACAATGTATGTAGCATATTTTGCAACCTTTAAAGCACCATGTAAAAGTCAGCCTACTACCATTAATAATTTTGTTGTTCAGTTATTTTCAGTCATATTTGACTCTTCGTGACCCCATTTAGGATTTTCTTGGCAAAAGATACTGGAAGTGGTTTGCCATTTCCTTTTCCAGCTCATTTTACAGATGGGAAAACTGAGGCAAATAGGTGACTTGCCCAATGTTACATAGCTAATAAGTATAAGATTTTAACTCAGAAATTTCCTGACTCCAGACCCAGCACTCTATTGTAAATCCTATATGGCCAATCATTAATAATAATAAACCATAAAACACTGTAGATTATGAGGTAATATTGTCGTTACAAGGCTATTAGCTTTGGAAAGCCCTTCCTTTGCTAGCTTTTCAACAATACATCAGAACAATGAAGAAGGCCACTGACTAAGACAGACTGACTAACTGATCCATCCAAATCAGTAGAAGGCAGGTTTCTGTAAAAGGTAATTAGGTAGCAGAGCAGACAGTGCTGGATTTGAGTGAAGAAGAGTCAAGGTCCAATAGGACAGTAATAGAATCTACCTCACGGCAAATTGAATATCACACGGGATAACATACGTAAAAATGCTTTGCACTATATGAATACCAGGTTGTGGTGGTGGTGGTGGTAGAGGTAGTAGCAATAATAAAATAGTACTAGTAGTTGTAACAAAGAAGAACATTTGACTCAATGATTTCTAACACCATAATCAAACGATCTCAGCGCTCATCTAGCTCAGCCCACATCTGAGACTGCTGACAGTTATCTAGTCTCTCACCTCAAGACTTTTCATAATATGTTCATTTAATAATAAATTTAACATATATTCCATTTCTGAAATCCAAGTATATATATGGATTTCAGAAATGCACATCAATATGTATGCATACCTATTATATATGCACATATATAACATTCATATTTTTATATAGACACATACTATGTATAGCATTCTCCTAACTCCCCAGTCTAAGAACCTATGTGAAAAGAAAATTAGGCCAATCTACCATGACCTATTCTTGATGACTCCATGTTAACTCTTAATGACCATTACTTCCCAAAAGGAAGTAATGTAGTTTGAGTATTCTCCAAGTCTGTGAACTCTCATACCAAAAAAAAAAAAAAAATACTAGGTATTTACAAATATCCACACTGAATTAGACTAATAGGGATCCAGTATCAACTTCAAGATGTCATTTAGCAATTCAAACATTCATTAAGCATTTATTATTTGTAAAACACTCTACACTTTAGAAAATGTGAGTCGTTAACCCACCCATCTTGTTTTTACAGCTAAATGCTTTCCTAACAACCTCCCACGATAACATATAATATTACAAGTTGTTACCAATGCCTAACCTGAATTCCTCCATATAAAGGCCAAGCAGGGGACAGCTAGAAGCCATGATGGATAAAGCACCAGCCCTGAAGTCAAGAGGACATGAATTCAAAGCCTGATACTTACTAACTGTGTTAGCCTGGGCAAGTCACTTGATCCCAATTGCCTCCCCGCCAAAAAAACCACAACACAAGACTCAGCCTTTGACACCTTGTTCTCTACAGAAACGGAATATTTTGTTGTCAGTTATAAACCTTAAACCTGTAATTAGACCCCTTTCTTCCTCTCTTTGATAAGTAACAATAAAAAAGTATTATCATTGATAGAATGATTTACAGTGAACAATGTCTGATATCCATTATGCATTGATATCATTTTTTATCAATTATATTTTATCAACTTTATATTGATTATCAAATACAACCTATCCATGAGTTGAGGAATGCAAGTATAATAACCCTCATTTTATGGCAGAGGAAACCCTTCCCAAAGAAGTGAAGGGATTTGGAAAAGAGTATCAGAGATGGAAGTAAATTCAGAGATGTCTTACGTAACTTAGATTCTGGTCTGTTCCTTTCACTTTACAGATGAGAAAACGAAGGTGAAGCAGCTTCTCCAAGATCAAACACTGATAGATGGCTATGTTAGAACTCAAACCCAGGATATGTCACTTGAAATTCTATGTTCTTTGAAATTCTATTCTTTCTCTGGTAGTGGATAGGTGTCCACTAAAGAGATAGCACGACTAATCGTACACTTCACACAATGTTGTGGCCACGACACTGACCTGATAATTAACATGCTATCAGAAGGACTCAGAGAGAGCTCTTTCTTTTCCCTCCATGAAAACCAGAAAGGGCCTGTTATGCCAAGTGCATGAAAGCCACTCACTCATCTGCATTCTGACAGCATATGAGCAAGTAAAGTGTCTGTCTGTGGGGAAGAGAGAGCAATCCCGTAGCAAACGGGCCACCTCCTGTGTTTGAAGCTTTCACCCTGGCCTCATTTACCCCATGATCTCACCAACTGAGCTAATTCTCTTTTTATAAATGCCTAGGGTGGCTCTTTTAGAGTTCGTCATCTTCCACCCACGTATCTACATCCCAACAAATGGCAGGGACAGTTAGAAGAAAAGTCCCTCTTACAACTTCCATGTAATCTGGAATGGAAAGGACCTTTGCCAATCTCTTCATTTCACAATGAGGAAACTGAGGTCCAAGAATGTTAAGTGATGTCCAAGGGGATAAAAAACATAGCCAAATTCCTTACTATCAACCTTTCTTTGTGTTACCATTTATTCCTTATGCCTTGTACCTCATAATGCATGAGCATGAACGTGCGTTAGATCTACAAATCTCCTACGTGCAGCTCTTCTTGTTACTCATTAACAACTTAATGACCATTATGAAGGACCCACCGTGTTCTACAGAGGACTGGGGATGTAAAGCCTGCTTATTTTTACCTATCTATCAGGAATAGAAACACTCGTCTTCTTCATTGAAATTCAACAAACACTTACTAAATGCCTCCTACTGGCAAAGTACAAGATAGGTGTTAAACTACAACTCAATGTAAAACAGACCCTGCTCTCATTTCCTGGTTCCCAAAGTTTTGCATGGGGATCTCTCTTTTGAATCCCTCTGCCCTCATAGAAACTCTTTATTACACTCTGAGGCAGCTAGGTAGTGCTGTGGATACAGCACTAGGCCTGGAGTCAGGAAGACAGAACTTCAAATTCAGCCTCCAACACTTACTAGCTGTGTGACTCTAGGCAGGTCACTAAATCTCTGCCTGCTTCTGCTATCTGTAGCATGGGGATAATAACAGTACTTACTTCACAGTGTCATTGTAAGGACTGAATGAGTTAACTTATTTTGTGACGCAAAACTCTAGAGCTAAAATAACTGGTAGTTATTATTTTTACTTTATTATATGGGGAGGATCTTGAGCCAGTGACTATGAAGTTGTTCTGAACTTCCCACAAAGCCCTGAGCACAGCAGGAAGGGAGAAAAATGAGAACCCGAGCAAAGGTTATGATAGTTGGACAGCTCCCATTTCATGATCTTGGGTAGAGTCTGATGTTAGGACAGTGAAGTGTCTAGTATGGTGGAGGGAGGGAGACAGACTCCACCAGCAACAGCTTCCTTGCCAGCAGGGGTTTTGGGCTTAAGGCACAGAGAGGTAGGCTGGAGACACTGGGCAAGGAGGAAACATGATAAAAACATGAGGAAAATTAATTGTTGAGGCAATGAATGGATATTGGACTAAAGGGAGTTAGGAGATCTGTTGGGGGGGACTTTGTGGTGGATAACAGAGGTGTGAGGAAACTAGGTCCTGGGCCAGAACAGTGACTATGGGGGAACAAAGAAAGGAATTCTGAATACTCAAATGAACAATGGGGGATGTATGAGAGATGACACTATCTGCATCCAGAAGGGGAGCTGATAAATAGACGTGTATATGGAATGAAATTATATTTGCATTTAATGTTAGCCATCTCTTGGGTGGAGGGGACGGGAAAGGGAAGAAAAATAGGAGAAAGAAGTAAAAAAAATGTTGGTAACTTTATTATATACTTAAAAGGAATAACAAGTTGTATGTAATAGACTTGCAATTTCATGTGTAATCGTCTTTTTTATCATACTATATTAGGGAAATGTTTGTTTCATTTCATAAATTAAAAACAAAATAAGTAAATTTTTTTAAAAGAAAGGAAATGGGTCCAGTAGTTATCAGAGAAATAAAATTAACAGGATATCTGATAGATTAGATACAGGGACAAAAAGAGAGAGACTGCACCAAACCCTTGTGAGAGGATCTTTAGATTTTTGAAGCATATGGCATATCAAAAGAGTTTGCAAGCATCTAGTTCTGTGCCAACATCCTTTAGAGTAACAGTAAACAGCTTATATTTGTACAGGTTTTTATGGTTTATACTTTGTATCTATTTCCTTATTTGGGCCTCAAAAAGAACCCTATAAATTAAGATGGGGATCGTCCTGACCAGTGATTTCTTCATCTATGCAGGGAAAGTCCCTCCAGGATGGTGATTTGATCACCTGCAACTTAAAGGTTTAGAGAACTGTCTAGAGGAACTGAAATGATTAGCAATTGCCTTTAGTCACACACTACTAGTTCTCCTCATAGCCAGGCTTTGAACCTGGGTCTTAATGATCCCAAGGCAAGTCCCTCCATCCTTTGAACCATGCTGTGATTTATCAAGCACAACTAATATTATCATCCCTGTTTTACAGATGAGAAAACTGAGATCCAGAGTGGTAAGATCTACTCTTACCTCTCTGAGGCAAAGAACTAAAACAATCTAATTGCAGTATTTCCTCCAATTTCTGCTCCTGTATTTCTGAGGCTACCAAGGAAAGGTCAAATCTATTTCTTCATAAATATCAGGCTTTCCCCTGAGCAGAAATTCTTTCTGTCTGTGTGTGTGTGTGTGTGTGTGTGTGTGTGTGTGTGTGTGTGTGTGTAATGCACTCCTCTGTCAGTCTAGGAAGTCTGTGGACCCCTTCTCAGAAAAATTGATAGAATTACAAAGAAAACCAATTATGCTGAAATATAGATGCCATTTCCCCTCCTCTAACTTCACAGACCCTCTAAAACCTATCCATATCATGGATCCCAGGTTAGGAACTCATACATCAAAGACTCCTAGCAAGGGTGTGCTGGAACGAGCTCCAAGTAGGGAGAGCCAATTGTTAAATTTTCAGTATGAGTATTTAGTCTGAAGTGTGGCAAATGCTACAAATTAGGGTTTGATTTATTGTTTTGTCAATTATCTAGACTTAAGAAAGTGATGGAGGAAATGTTAACAATGTGTGCCTTAACTTAAAAATTTAAAAGTGTATCTTGTATACATCTCCCCTTCCTTCCCAGAAGCTGATTGTTAAACATTTACCAACATACTGTGTACTTTTGTATATTATAATGGTAGATATATATGTTAATGGTCTTTGAATGATGAATAAATAAAAAAATCACTGCTAAGCATTTACTATATGCCAAGTACTGTGCTAAATGCTGGAAGTACAATAACTAAAGGAAAAATGATCCTTGACCTCAAGGAAATTATATTCCAACAAGAAAGACAATACATATAGAAGAGTGGTGGTCGGGGCGGGGGGGGAGGTGTTTTGGTTCTGAAAGCTACAGGACTAGTGAGCGGAGCCACAGGGAAGGGACTGATAAACCTTTTCCAGCAGAGGCAATACAAATCTAATTATGGTTCTAGAGTCAGAGGAGAGGGAGGGAAGGAGGTGATAAGATCACAAAGGAATACTAAAATGAAGCTTGGTTGGAGCAGCTGGGCCTGATATTGATATAGTAAGGCCACAAGTGAGATACTCACCAAGTGGGACTTAAGGGTAGTGAAGGACTCCCACTCTTCTAAAAAAGTGCCAGGAGAACAACCTGTAACTGTTGAACTGGTTTCAGCGAAATTAAATTTATCTTAGTTCACAGCTTCCCTTTGAGGAAAGTGCTTTGGTAGTTTTCTCCCCTCCCCGCAAAATAAATGATGACTGGTACTCTTAGCCCCCATTTCTCAGATGAAGGATTATTTAAATATCCTCAGAGCTTCTCAGTATAAACTCCTTCATGCAACTCTTTTGATACAGTGCTTTTCTACTTCCAGAGAGCTGTGGTGTGTTTCCTATCATCCCAAAGGTACAGTGTCCAGCTTAGAAGATGGGACATGGGAGAAGAGATCTCTTTTCAAGTGAAAAACCCCAGTGTAATAGGACACTGATTCCAAAGCACTTTTCAGGTTTCTTACCTCAGAGCTGGGGCACAGGGTGTGGGGAGAAGGAAGGTAGCTCATTTTTACTTTATGCTTAGAATCCTTGCCAGTGGACCAAAAGAGGGTCCAAGAGTTGTGAAGACAATTTCCAATCCTGGAACTATGAAACTTAGACACTGGAAGAAAGTAACTAATGCTACACAAGAAATACTTTGTGATTTGCCTGAGAGAATTAGGTATGACCCTTATGCCCACTGTTTTTTAAAAGCCATGGAGAAATTTGAGAGTTTATCAGTACAGGCCAACAGTAGAGGAAGGGATAAAGGATATCACTCGGGATGGAAAAGACGGTTTCTCTCTCCTCTCACTCCTACCAGCCATTTTGCTTTGAAGAATTGATGCTTAATCAGTAGAAGGCAGGTAGCAGAGGTACACACATGAAATAGACATGGATACAGAGAGGCAGTCGTTTAAGGGAAGGTGCCCCTTCCAAGAGCAGGACTTCAACAATAAAGAAGGGAGTTGGTTCCTGGACACAAGAGAACTCTAGCTTTGTCCGTGGAGGCTGGGTCACAGGGAAGGCTGCACTAAGAAAGGACAGTTTAGTTGAGTTGTGAGCTGAGCTAGCACAGAGGTACACATGCCTCTTACTAGATACTTTTTGAAGTACTCACTAGTACACAGATGTCTGTGCCTTTTCCTTCCATGAATGTTGTGTGTATTTGTGGAAGAGTATGCCTCAGGATTTTGCTGGTGTCTGTTTTTACTCTGGCATCTTATAGTAAAATGCTAAGAGCTAATAGTGTCAGCTGGTTAATTGGTAGTAGGAAATACACAGCTAGAGTCTCCTAAGCTATAGTAGTATAGCTGAGGTTCTTGTCCCCTTGGGGACCCCCTGTTAACCTGTAGCCCAGGAGTGCTATAAATGTAATGGAATATTGTTGTGTCATAAGAAATTATGAAAGGGATGCATTCATGGAAATCTGAGAGGTCTTATTTGAATTGGTCGAGTGAGGTTGGTAGAACCAAAAGAACAATTACATAATTACTACAGTAATGTAAAGGAAAAGAACTCTAAAGTCTTAAGAATTCTAATCAATGCAATGGTCAATGCAATCACGTCAGGATTCCAGAAGACCACAGGATCATGGGATCATAGACTAAGAGTCAAGAGAAGCCTTCTATCTCTTGGACCCTGGGGAATTTATATTCACGTGAGTATGTGTGTGGCACACGCTGGAATCCACAAGTTTTAACATTCTATGTTTTACCCTACTGAGGCAGAGTCTACAGTGGCAAAGACTTTGGACTTTGAACTGGTCTTCTGGGGAGGTGAGAGAGATACAGTATATTCTGAAACTATGTTTCTTCCTTAAGAGCTCTTTGAAAAGACAAAGACTGGTTACTAAACTGACTAAGATATATGGGATCACAAGGCATCCATGCTGACTGCTGCCAAGCCTGAAGGTGGTCATTCAAGATAGTTTTTCTCCTTTCAGTTTTACCCACTCTGAAGATTAGTTTCATAAGAAAGGACTATCTTCAGTTCTCGGCCACCACAAAGAGAGCTGCTATAAATATTTTTGTACATTGGGACCCTTTTTTATGGCCTCTTGGAGATACAATCCTAGAAGCAGTATTGCTGGGTCAAAGGGTACGCACATTTTCGTAGCTCTTTGGGCATAGTTCTAAATTGCTCTCCAGAATGGTTGGATTAGCTCACAGCTCTACCAACAATGAATTAGTGTTCCAACTTTCCCACATCTTCTCCAACATTTATCATCTCCCTGTTCTGTCATGTTAGTCAATCTGATAGGTGTGATGTGGTACCTAGAGTTGAGGGGATGCCTGTCAATTGGGGAATAGCTGAACAAGTTGTGGTATATGAATGTAATGGAATACTATTGTGCCATAAGAAAGAAAGAACAGGAGAACTTCAGAGAGGCCTCCTGGAAGGACTTATATGAATTGATGTTGAGTGAAAGGAGCAGAACCAGGATGACATTGTACACAGTAGAAGCCACAGTGTGCAAGGACTGTTTCTGATGGACTTAGCCCTTCACAGCAATGCAAGGACCGAAAACATTCCCAAAGGACTCTTGAGGCAAAATGCCATCCACATCCAGAGAAAGAACTATGGAATCTGAATGCAATGGCATTTCTTTTGTTATGTTTTGTTTTGTTTTTTTCTCATGGTTTCTCTTATTCAATTTAATTCTTCTACTCAACATGACTAATGTGAAAATGTGTTTAATAGGAATGTATGTGTAGAATCCATATAAGATTGCATACTGTCTTGGGGAGGGAAGGGGAGGAAAGAGGAGAAAATTTAAGACATATGGAAATGAAAACTGAAAACAAATAAATTAATTAAAAAAAGAAAAGACTATGTATTACTATAAACTCAACTGAATTCAAGAAACATATATTAAGCACCTACAACGTGTAGGGGCAGCTAGGTGGTGCAGCATATAAAGCACCAGGTCTGAGTCAGGAAAACTCATCTTTCTGAGTTCAAATGTGGTCTCAGATACTTACGAGCTGTGTGACCCCCATCTGTAAAATGATCTGGAGAAGAAAATGGCAAACCACTTCAATATCTTTGCCAGAAAACCCCAAATGGAGTCACTAAGAATCAGACACAACTGAACAGCAACAAAAATGTGTTGAGCACTAGTACAGCGTTTTCAGACTTGATAACAATAGCTTATATTTATATGGGACCTTAAGAAGTACAAACTGCTCTTTTCACAGATTAAAAAATCGAGGACTGAGAGGTTAAATGGTTTGCCTGAGGCCACACAACTAGGAATTTTCATAGGTGGAAATTGAGCTCATATACTTCCTAAATCTAGTACTTTTAAATATGCCTTGAATAAGAAGACAAAGGGAAATTGTAGGTGAGGTACCTCTGTTCCTTTCTTTAATTATTCCCCATCCCTTCTCCCTGTTTTTTTCTCTTTTCCCTGAAACCCTAATAGCATTGGAAAAGCCAAGGCTTCCTCTACATGAGTAAAATGAAGAGGAATGCTGATAACACTATCCATCTAAAATTCATGATGTAAAGGACCCAAAGCATCTGTCTCATTGTCACTTCAGTATGCCTGTGCAGATATTTCCTTGAATCAAAAGGTGACTGAAATCATCTCCAAGTAGACTTCAAAGCAGGGAGGGCTATACTGTGCCCCTATTTCATAATGCCTCCTATAATGAATTAGGTTTAAACATTCTTCAGTCCCTTGGAATGAAAAGAAAGATGTGTTGTTAGAGTTTATAAATGTAGATCTGCCACAAAGACTAAATTTGGCTTTGCTGTCACACATGCCATATGAAACGATCAGCTTGTTTTAGAGTCTTACTTCTATCTTAAAATACCTTCTCGAAAACCTCATGTGACATGGGATCCATTCATGGAAGCCAGAGAATCAGAGGCTCTTTTCCAGCTTACTCAGGTGGCTCTTTTAGGTACCATCTTTAATCAGAACAATGAAAAAATGGGAACAACAGTTTTTGGTTCTGACTTACGGTCATAATGAGGAGAGGGGAAAGTGGATTAGTATGAATAGTTGAAAAGTTTTCAAGTAAATATAATGCTTGTTTTAATGAATGATAATCTAATGAGGGCAGCCAGGTGAGCCTAGAGTCAGGAAGACTCCTCTTCCCAAGTTAAAATCCAGCCTCAGACACTTCCTGTGTGACCCTGGGCAAGTCATTTAGCCAAACAGGTCTCAGTTTTCTCACTTGTAAAATGAGCTGGAGAAGAAAATGGCAAACCACTCCAGTATCTTTGCCCAAAAACCGCCAAATGGGGTCATAAAGAGTTGGACATGACTGAAAAACAAGTGAACCACAACAAATTTTTAATGATAAGATTCTTATGATGTAATCTCACTTTTTAAACTTAATAGCATCTATTTTCTCAGAAAGGAGTTTCCTTACCAGGAATTCCTTGAACTAATGAAATTACAAGTTTAGGCAAGAAAATAAAAATAAAGTATCTATTAGTGCACAAATATACAAAATATTACAAAATATTGTAAGAAAGGGTAAAGAAAAAGTCATGAAACATGGTCCCTTTCCTCCCGTAGTTTACAATATAGTTGGAGAAACATGACAACACACATGAGAACAATGGAGCATTTTCTTAGAATACAGAAATCTAGGGCTGGAAGGGATACATCAGGTCATCCATCTCAACCTGTACCTGAACAGAAATCCCTTCTATAATAGCTCCCCAAAACCTCATGAAAAGACCACAAGTGTCAGGAAACTCATTACTATTGGAGGCAGTTCATTCCACTCTTATCTAATTATCAGGGGGTCTTTTACTATACTTGCCTCTCTACAGCTTCCATTCATTTCTCCTAGTTTTACTCTTTGTGGCTAAGTGGAAAAGGCCTAATCCTCTTCCAAACAATAACCTTTTAAATACTTTTCTTCTCTAGCTCCTTCCCTTGATTTAGTGTTCATTCATTCAAATGAATAAATTTTTTTATCTTGGTCATCCTTCCCTGGATGTTGTCCAGCTTATAAATGTCCTTCCTAAAATGTAGTACCCAGAACTGAACATAATACTCCACATGTGGTCTGACTATGGGAAATAAAAGACATTTCCCTTGTTGTTGAAACCATTCCTTCCTTAATTATTAAATATTGTAATAAGAGTCTATAAGGCAAAAGGAGTAGAGATGAGAGAAATTATCATGGGCTGAGGCAATTAGAGAGATATTCATTTAGAAGACTAAAACCTGAATTGGGCTTTGGAGGATTGAGCTAATTTAGAAAGGCAGAGTAGAGAGGGAAGATTTATTCTAGGCTGGAAGAATAGGAGGAAATAGTCCCTTTTACATGGGAATTATTAAGAGATCTAAAAGAGTATAAGGCTGGAGAAGTGAGGATAGGGTTGATCTACAGAGACCCTTGAAAATCAGGTAAAGGAGTTTAGACTTTAGGCAATAGGGATATATTGTAGGCTCTTGAATAGGGAAATGACCTCATAAAAGTTGTCTTTTACAAAGATTAACCTGGTAGTATTGTGCAAACTAGATAGAAAAGAAAATAATTAAAATTAGAAGACCATTTTAAAAAAATGTTGCAATAATTCAAGTGTGTAGAATTCTAGAAGACTCATCACTGTGGTTTCTGGCACTTAAAAAATGTTTAATTAAAAGAAGTCTGGATTTAGAGTCAGAGGATCTGAATTCAAATCCTGACTGATTCTGACTCCTATAGATCTTGGATAACCTACTGTAAGTGTTCAACAAATGCTAGTTAACAGATTTTCTAAGCAGAAATCATTTAAAATTATAAATTTAGGAAGGCAGCAATTGGAGATATTTACAATGCTTGATAGTTTATTTATTAGGATAACCCAATCAAACCATCATGGCTCCCGCTCAATACATGGAGGGAGAATTCCCAAGTAAATCTTTACGGATCACAGAAAACTAGGGCAAAAATAGTCCTTCCCTCATCACAGCAATCAGTCTATCAAGGTCATCAATACAGAAATGATAGCTGGAGCTATGAGTGCAGATCCAAAATAGTTGACCGTAAGTAGGTTAAACATAGCTGTGAAATTTGCTCCCATTATTAATTTGTATAATAGATCATGTCTTCATTGTGAAAGAGTAAATTTTAGCCCAGTAGAGGTTGACTGTCATAGATTCCAAATCAATGGGTTCCAAGGACACAAGTTAACACCTCATTAAGCCATTAAGTAGCCATCAGACTATCATATTACAGGAAATCAACTCAATGCTTTAATAGAATAACTCATGGTAAATCAATTTGAGTCACAAGCAAATGCTAGGACAAGAGAGGAAAGATTACCTCTGGAAAGAATGAGGATGATGAATTCTTCACCAGCCTATAGTTTAATTGTGGCAAGGAACAGGAGATGGTATAGAAGTCGAAAACGCTTTTAGATTACACCTGAGTTTCAAATTCTGAGCCCTGAAACAGATCACAGTCTTCCTTGAATAATGAACCAGCACTGGAACCGATCTTTATAAGTCAGGACACAGATTCAACTTCACTATACCCACTGTGCTTTTGCACTGATTCCCAAACTTTTTGAAAAGTAAAGCTTAGTAATATTCTGCAAACTCCACTCCACCAGGCTTTTGAGTCAAGCTAAGTAATTCAGCCTGGAGCCAAGAGACTGATATCAAGTTGGCTGCTCTATTGCAGGCATTCAGGCCCCAAGAGAGTGCCTGGGAATACATACCTGACTTGACCTTGGGTATCTGTCAAGTTTACTCAGATGAAGGCAGTGTGGTAGGTCACATGACAGATAGTGTGGTGTGGTGAAATGAGTCTGGAAACCTGACCTAGAACCCACCTCTGGCATTTATTAATTACAAGACCTCAAGGCAAGACATTATCTTCCAGTAACTTTATTTGGAAAATGGAAATAAGAGCACATATTATCCATCTTAAGTTGTTTTGGAAATGTGAGCCATGGAAAAGGACCTTCTTGTCCAAAAGTACTTACAGCCACTATTTTTGCGGAGGCCAAGAATTGGAAATTGAAGTGATATCCATCAATTGGGGAATGACTGAACAAGTTATGATATATTATTGCAATGAAATGTTATTTTGTTATAAGAAATAATGAACAAGATGATTTCAGAAAAATCTGGAAAGATGTATGTGAACTGATGCAGAAATAAGCAGAAAGTAAACAGGAACAGCAATATTGTGTGATGAGTAACTATGAATGACTTAGCTATTCTAAGAATTAATGATCCAAGACAATCCCAAAGGACTCATGATGAAAAATGCTATCTGCCTCCAGAGAAAAAAGTGGTGGTGACTGAATGCAAACCAAAGTATACTATTTTTCACCTTCTTTCCTTTTATTTATTTATTTTGTTGTGAGTTTTCTTTCACAAAATGACTACTATGACTGCACACGTATAACCTATACCGGATGATTGCTTACCCATCCAAAGACAAAATTTATAACTCAAAACTTTAAAAAACCTGAATGTTAAAAATTATTCTCATGTGTAATTGGGGGGGAAAATTTTTTAAAATTATTTTAGAAAAAGAAATGTGAGCAATGACTATTATTACATATTTGGTTTTCTGTCACACTTACCTAAATTTAACCAGGGTATAGAATCAGTATTGTAGGCAACAGGTCATACAACAGAAGCAGGACACCAGTGCTCAACTACCAACTTTGTCATTAAACTTAGGTGACCACGGACAAGTCACCGCCTCCCTGGGTCTCAGTTTCCTCAACCATAAAATGAAGATATTAGACTGCCTAATAAATGGTTCTCTGTCAGTTTTGGCAACTCTCAACTATTGGGTTCTAATCATATCACAGCCTCCTCCATCATCCAAGAACATGACTTCTTGTTGATTTATTAGTCAGTTATTAGTTAGATTTATTAGTTTGCATTTATATGATGCTTTAAGGTTTGCAAAGTATTTCACATTTCACTGAATCCTCAAAATAACCCTGTGTGTGGGGGTGGGGAGGCTGTTATCATTATCCCATTTTACAGATGATTTAGAGTTGAAAGGGGCTGTAAAAGGTCACCTAGTCCAACCCCTCTATTTTTATAGATGAGGGAACTGAGGCCAAAACAGTGACTTATTCAAGGTCACACAAGTAGTGACAAAGGAAGGCTGTAAAACCAGGTCCTTTGACTCCAAATCTAGGCTTCCACAGTGAGAACTGACTGATTAAACACTAAGGAGCCTAAGTCATCTGCTCCAGATGCCCCTGTCTCATTAGTTACAGGACATGCTCTGACATGAATTCTCTCTTCCCTTCCCAGCTCCTGATTTTCTTCACAGCCTGCAGTCCAGTCCAGCCTTGCCCAAGTCACATAGCTATTATTCGACAAAGGCTGCACTTGAACACAGGTGATGCTGGTCCAGCGGACTCTTTACTATACCTCATTAGCCCTCAGGTGTATCTATTCCACACTGCCTCTCATGTGCAATTACCATCTATCTCTTATACTACGCTCTTTCTCCTAGGGGTGATTATTATATCATTTTACAAAAGAGGAAACTCAGGTTCCAACAGGTGAAATGATTTGTCCAGGGCCACACAGTAAGCATGCAAGGCAGGATTCGAACCAAGGTCTTCCCAGGAAGATAAGTCTTCCTGACTCCAGGCCCAGCGCTCCATATCCACTGCACCATCTAACTACCCTAATTCAAGAAAGGTAGCAGTAGAAATAACAAGATTTGGCAAAATATGTAGGGTGAGAGGTCGCACCAAGGCTGTGAACCTGGGGAAGATGCTGGTACACTTGGCAGAAATACGGCAGTTTGGAAGAGGATGCTGGTTTTAAGAAAAAGATAATGAGTTCACTTTTTGGACAAGTTGAGTTTGAGAAGCCAATGGGACAACCAGTTTGACATGTCCAATAGCAAGTGGGTGATGCAGGAACTGAGCTTAGGAGAGAAACTAGGGCTGAAAGACAGATCTGGTCAACATTTTGCATTTATAGCATTAATTAGATCTGCGGGAGTTGCTGAAGTTACCAAATGAGAGAATAAAGAGAGGAAGGAGGAGAAGGCTCAGAACAGAGCCTTGGGGTATACCCACAGGGAGGGAGCAAGGCATGATTATCCAACAAAGGAGACTGACTGGTAAGAGGAGAATCAAATGAAATCTATGTCATGAAAACCCAGAGGAGGGAGTAGGCTAGTGGTGAAGAGATGATCAACTGTCTAATGCTTCAGGGAAGTGAAGGTGGAGGAGGATTGAGAAAACACCTTTGGACTGGCAGTTAAGAGATCACTGGTGACTCTGGAAAGTAATTTCAGTTGTAATGGGGGGAGACTATAAGTTATTGAGATTTACACCATCTCAACCCATTTATGCCTGCTTATTCTGTCCCAAAATGGAAAGGCAGGGGTCTTATGAGTCACTGTCCTGGAGGGTAGAACTTGTCCCCTTAAGAGTGCTTCTGTGGCTATGAAGAAATCCAGATTTCAGGGATGGTAGGCATTTTGTAGGTAAGGAAGGATTTCCTAAATGACACCTGCATAGCTACTGTCATGGGTACCCCAAGGCTGGGATTAGCTTATAACTACCCCAAAGGGTTGACATCTAGCTCAGAACAAGAGAGCCTAGAACAACCGTGGCCATTATGGGGAAAGTGGGATTCAACCCATCTTCCCACCCTCTTACTGGTTGATCACATACCTACTGGGATCATGACATAAGCTCACAGAGAACCTCACTCTGGAGACCATGGCACTACACCACATTACAGGTTGGACTAAACGACCCAAGAGGTCTTTTCTAACTGGGATTCTAAGTACCTTGCTCAAATGCAAGTTCAGAATTAGAAACTTCTGTCTTTATGCTTTAGAAATGGATTTGTGTTCCCAAACTTTATTTGAAAATAAATTGTTTTGAATTTGGGATGCATTTTCTTATGGAAATAATTTTACATATGGCTATAAGGATTTCTGGTTAGGTTACAGAAAACCAAAATAACCCACATATAGGTGGGTGGCACAGTGGATAATGTGATGGGCCTGGCGTCATTAAAACTCGTCTTCCTGCATTTAAATCTGGCCTTAGACACATACTAGTGGCGTGACTTGGGGACAAATCACTTAACCTTGTTTGCCTCAGTTTCCACATCTGTAAAATGTGAAAAACGACATGGCAAGTTATTCTAGTATCTTAGCCAAGAAAACTGCAAAATAGGGTCACAAAATGGACAAAACCGAACAAAATAACAATAATGCAAGACCTCATACCCACTAATGCATAACAATGTTTCTACGGAAAAAGTATTCATTGTGCAGAGAGTAACCCCTTCCTCGCTCCCCACTCCAACTCTGTACCAGAAGAAAGGACTTTCCCATCTCTATCTCTCCTTATGAGAGGCAACAGGAACACAGACTATCCTATCTCCAGATCAGTGGTCATGGGAGAGGAGGAACTTAAAATCTAGTTTTTTGGGGGGATAATAACACCCACTTGTCTGAGGCTCTTTGGCAACTTGTGAATTAAGAGCTAGATGATACAGTAAACTGGATGAGCACATTTGTGCTAAGGGAATATGGAGAAGCTCCCTTACTTAATGGATGATGTAATCTAATAGGAAGGGGGCTAATATGTCGATATACTTGAAACAAAAGAAAATGAAAACTGCTAATATATACCTCTTCTTATGATATAAAACAACTGAATCTTAATAAATCAAAACATGTTTTCTTCTTACAGTTTTTCTGAAATGTGTTTCTTTTGTCCTTGTCTGAAGAGGCACGATTAATAGAAGTCACTTAAAAACCACACCCTTCCAGGCTCCATTTGTGCTGATATCTCTTTGAGAACTGGGAAAGACACTCAACTACAAAACATGTGTCAGTCACCTCATTAGGAGCATATATAGTAAACTGATGCATCCTCCTTCTCCTCTATGGGAATGGTCTCATGGTAAATTAAAAACAAGTTTAATGGATACATGAAACTTACCTGATAGGAAAATGAGTAGCCAGCTTCATGAGAACTGTTACCAGAAATGAAGAGTTGAATTAAGAATGATGGTAAAGGAGGCAAGGAAAGACAGGAATAAAATTCAGAAGGACCAGATAAGAAAGAATGAGAATAAATACAGCTGTAAAAGCTTAGACCTGCAATAAGACTTTTAGGAAACCCCGCATAAGTAGCATTGAAATTTAAAGAGATAATACATAAAATGAAATCCCAGGATTATAAAAAAATTGTTGTTCCTCACCAAAACCTTTCTTAAACTACCTTTTAAAATGGAAGATTATTTTTTAAAAAAATATTTCTACCATAGAGGTTATTTAGCTGAAACATATATAATATTCACTAATTTGAATGTCTCTCACAGTTAACTAGAAATGAACTCTACAAGAGAATAGCAGTTTTCTCCAGGGAGTACATGACATTAGAAGGCAGGAAAACAAGAAGGGAAGTCAGTCGTGTTTCTCAAAGTAATGGCCCTTTGCACAAAAGCAGAGACCTGTTATTGCCATGTTGAAGAAACTAGGAGGACAACTGGGTATTAGTCCAGTAATCTGGGTAACTTGCATTTTTCTTTCTCAGATTTTTTAAGGATGGGGAGGAAAAGAATTACCCGAACATTCTTGGAAATTCTGCTCAAGTGCTTGGCATCCTAAGGCCCTGTGGGGGTCCTCTGACCCTGATAAGCAGCCACAAAACAGTTGTTTTAGCCTAACATATCTCAGGCTTGCCTTAAAGACTAAATAATACCCTGATTATTTCATTATCCATTTCATCTGGTGAAAGTGAAAAAAAAAAACTCAGTCATTTGAAGCCCAAAGTTTGAAATTACATAGTAATCATCCTATAATTAGGAAATTAAATGCAATCTAGTCCACTACAAATTCTTCAACAAAGTTCAGTTTTAAAAAAGTCATAAAATGTTTTTTTAATCACATTTTAAACAATCATCCAAATTATTTTTTTTATGGACAGCTGTCCTAATCTTTGTCAATTAATACTCACACACTTGGAGAGGTATTTCAAAACAGAGTGGCATTTTAGCCAACCCACGATTGATTGAGGATTTGGTGAACTAAAAGGCATTAGGCCCTTCCGTTCCTCCTATTCTTCAAATCAATGCAAGCTGAGAACATTTCCATTCAGTAATAATGGCCTGTCATAGCCACAGAAATCCATCTTCACTGGGATAACATCTGGCTGGTATCACCAGAATAATCCTCATTCTTTGTTAGATAAAGGCTTTCAGAAGTAACTTTGATTAGTTCCCCACATTCACAGAGTGGGAGTGGGGCTGGGTGAGGTAGAAACCACTTAAAGTCCCTTCATTTCCTTACCTCCCTTTCATCTCTGTCCTTAGCCTCTGCTGAAGATGGGGGGGAGGAGGCTAAGTTATTCCAAGAGTGAATGTTCAGATCAATTTAGAAAGCAGATAGTATAATACTTCAAGCCATACTTTCTATTCTCCACCTCACCAATTCCCTTCCTTAAAAAGATAGTGTTTATTCTTTCTTAATTTCCTACATGAAAGGGGAAGAATCATGTAGGACAAGCTGCTGATGTAAATTCTGCATCTGTATTGCTCCCCGCTGGTGGCTGTCTCCCTGATGTCACCCCACCTATCTTCAATGTCACAAGACTGCAAATGGTCTTGACCTCCTCACTAGTTCTCCTGGGAGGTTGTTTGAGGGGCGGGGGGGGGGGGGCGGGGAGAAGGACCTTCTAAAAATAAATGCTTGTTCCGAATTAATTTACCGTAACGATTTGTCCACGATCTATCCCATTACGACCCCAGTCAATGTTCCATGATTGTGGTGAGCTCCTTGGTGGGTGTTGCCCCCAAAGTCCAGTAGAACCCACATCTCCAGAAGTCTGGAGACGTTCCCAATTCTTTGCAACTCTATCCCTAAAGAAGGAAATCCTCTGCCTGGGGTCCTTTCTACTCAATCTTCTCCCATTCCCATCAATCCCTCCATGCCCTGATCCTCTTTCAGAAAAAGGCCTGCCGTTTCTCAGTTCAGTCCCTAAGCACGGGTTGTTCATGGGCATCTGGACCAGAAGAACACTCTCCATTACCCAACGCTCGCACCTGCAGGAATGCCTCTGCGCAACACGCGCAAACCTGCTAGTTCTCCGCAAGGATCGGTCAAACGAGCGGAGCAGGACCCTTTCGATCTGCGTGTGGATTAACATGCAGAGGGTGTGTGCACGCGCGCGCGCATGGAAGTGTACGCGCGCGCGCGCCGCGAGGGGTGGTGGCCACCGGATAGTGCCCCGGCCCGGGAATGAACTAGCGGGACTGTGCGCCAGGGCGCGTGCGGGTATGGGAGCTCCTGGCACGGAAGGAACGACGCGGACAGGCAATGCCCTCGGCACAGGGATGGTTTTTGTTTGTTTTGCCATTTTCTCCAACCCTAAGCAGCCTCCCTGAGGGCGAGGGAGCACCTGTGAGCCTACCCCAACCAGCCTGGGTGGTCCAGTTTGGTCTCTGCGCGTGCCCGGTCCTAAAAGGGGCGTAGTCCCAGCTGCGCGGTGGCCAGCAGAGCCTTTGCTATTCCCATACACTGTGGGAAAAGAAAACCCTCCCTGGGAATTTGGGGACAGCCCGGAAACAGAGAAAAGAAGCGTCTATTGTATCCCTGCCATCGCCGCGGTCACGTTGGCTCCTCGGTTATTAAGGGGGGAAAATCGATTCGACAAAAGCCTGCTGATTTTAGAGTGGCACCATCTCGGGAATGGTGGGGTGGCGAGGCTCGGGGTAGACACCACCCTTCTCAATCAAACGAAATTTTAAAACCGTAGCGGGGAAACACGAACCATTTAACAGGGAGACACAAAGCGGCACTCTCCCCAGCGCGCATTCCCTAAGGCCGTTCTGTGGTAGCAAAACGTAAAGCTTCACAGCAGATTTCCCCCCTTCTGGCTTTTAACCATATCACCACATGCCATCCCGTTCTCTACAGGGTATATGCCAACGATATCACAACGGCATTTATAAGGACATGTCAGACTGCAAAATATGGCACCACCGATTTGAAAAAGAGAGGAGGGGGAGAAAGCCCATCCTTCCCCCCTCCCTGTCCTCCCTTCCCCCCTCACTCCAGATACACACCTACTGCAGCATCCAGAGGCAAGCCCACACCGCCATCACGGCCACGACGTAAGGGCCGGCTAGAGAACGGACAGCGCTACCCGCTGCGGGTAAGGGAGGAACGAGAACCCGAGAAAGCAAGAGAAAGAAATCCGCCCTCTGAAAATGCACCTTGCAGCCCGCAGCCCTGAGTGCGGCAACTGACGTCTGCCAAAAAGCAGCTCGATTTTCCGAGTGACCAAGGCGGGGACGCAGCCGCGGTGCTGGACACGCACACGCACACACACACACGCACACACACACACCCCTGATGTTTTTTGGCGGGGGAGGAGGGGGTGAAACAGAAAAAAACACCTTCCCCCCTTAAGAAACGTCAACCTCACCATTCATCTGCTTTTTGATTTTTAGTTTTGGACACAGGGAGAATAGGAATTGAGGACAAACTTGCATCCATGCATCCATCCATCCATCCTTCCATCCAATCCATCCAGAGACCCCTCCCAATTCGGCGAATCCACTCCACCTTAGCCAACATGTCCCCTGAATTCTGGGAAAGAAAGCCGGGTTGGGGGTGGGGACCCTAGTAATCCTTTCACCTGAAGCCCACTAGGGGTGGGGAGGCATCTAGTGAAAAATCCACCCCACGCCCTCCTAAGCGCGGTACGCAAAACGGGAAATCGGATGCAGGTTCCTGGGAGATTGGAAATTTCTTCTCCCTCATCCTCACCCCAGGGCCCCACCCCCTCCTGGTCGTTGGCATTGGAAAAGATGCCCCTCGCCCTACTGCGGCAAGTGGTATGGGGGAGGGGGATAGCAGCAAGTCCCCCTCCCTTTTTTCCTCCGAGGTCACTGCAACCGGCGCCCCACCCTGTGCATTCAACACCTCGCTCTCCAGGTTCATGCAAAGGCTTTGACGCCTTCACTCCTTTTTTCCTTTCTCCACACACGCTCCCCTTTGTGGATCGCCAGAGAAATCCTGCCGTCCTCCCCCAGCCGGGTCCGCAGCCCGCGGCCGTGGCTGGGGGTCAGAGGGCTAGGTAAAGGCATCCCTCCCTGCCCGGCGGGCGCTCAGCCATCCAGCCCGGGGAGGGGAGCGCAGAGACGCCGCTGGGGGCCGGGGAGCAGCTTCCCGAAGCCCCCGCGCTTACCTGCTCGGCCGGTGCGAGGGGAGTACGGAGCGCGGAAAAGGTGGCGGTGGCGGCGGCCGCGGTGGTGATGGGTGGCGGTGGCTGGTGGGCGGAGGTGGGCAGGGGTGGGCGAGAGCGGGCGCGCGCAGCCGAGGAGCAGAGAGCGCGACCACGGCGCCTCCCCGCGAACGGAGCAGCTCAGCAGCAGCAGCGGCAGCAGCAGCAGCAGCAGGAGCAGCAGCAGCAGCAGGAGCGGCAGCGGCAGCAAGAGGGCGGGGGCGGGGGCCCAGAGCAGGCAGCAAGTGGAGAACCGCAGCGCCAGCGCAAGCGCGACTCCGAGCCTCAGGGGCCCTCCCTTCCCCGCCGCCGTCTTCTCCTCCGGACGCCAGAGGGCGCCCTCAAGCGACCGGGAGCCCCGCCCTCGGGTCGCGCCGATGCCCCTGCCGCAAATCTTCTTTTCTTTCCTTGCCGTGGTTCTCTCTTGCCGTCTTCCCCACCCTGTGAATCTCAACCCCAACCCTTCCCTCACCCACCCTGGCGCCTGGGCTCCCCAGCACTGACGGGCGCGCGCGCTCGCGCCCGGCGCATGCGCACGCGCCTCTCTCCCACCCCATACACGGAGCCCCTTCTTCTCACAGCCTGGGGCCTTTGTCTCGTCAGAGAGACCCGGGGGCTTTTCCCTGGGGGGAGGGGGGGCACAGGGCGGGCAGCCAGCTCTGACTTAGGCCCGACACCCCCAGAGTCACAGAAGCACTGGCGAGGGCGGTGCCCCGGAACAGAGAGGACCCCGTATCCCTCCCCGCATCCCTTCTGCAGCCCCAGGGTCACACCCACAGTCGTCGTCACAGCGTGGGGGGGGTAGCGCCGAGGCTCCCCCCGCCCCATGGTCATTTTATCCGCCCCCACCCCCACCCCATGACGAAGCCCGGAAAGGTTACGGGTGAGCCCAAGGTCACAAAGCGGCTCCTGTACACGTACCTTCCCAGGTCCCGCTCACCGCCCCCC
>CM053770.1:520593998-520606154 GCA_028658325.1 Potorous gilbertii
CACCTGTAAAGCCATCCCCTCCTGCTAGCTCGCGCCCTGCGTTTCTCCCTTTCTGGCTCCTTGACAAAGGCGTCTGCCTGCAATCGATGCCCTCATCGCCTTTTTTCTCCCTCTCTTCTTAGTTGGGATTGGGACCCAGGTCCTCTGGCTGGTGTGCATCCTCTTCCGCCCATCTCCCTTATACCCCCAAATCACACGGTCATTTCTGACCTCTCTGGGACAGTGGACAGGGCATGGCATGGAGTGGGGAAGACGGGTTCAACCTTGGACTTTTTACTAGCTGGCGAGTAATTCATATAACCTGTGTGCCCCAGCTTGCCCATTTCTAAAACAGGGATAATTCTAGTAGTATTTTCTTCCCAAAATTGATATGAAGATAAAATGAGATACTATTTGTAGAGTGCTTGGCAAACTTTTTTTTTTATTCTTGGGCTCAAAGATCACTGAAGTGGAAGACTGAGGCCATGGAATTGAAAGACCTTTGCTCCTGGGAAGAAAAAGCTATGACAACTCTGGATAGCATGCTAAAAAGCAGAGATATCTCCTTTCCTACAAAGGGCCAGTATAGTCAAAGCTAAGGTTTTTGCAGTAGCAATCTATGGCTTTGAGAGTTGGACTATAAAGAAAGCTGAGTTCTGTAGAACTGAGGTTTTTCAATTACAGCGCTGGAGAAGATGTTTGAGAGTCCCTTGACAACAAGGAGGTCAAATTAGTTAATATTTAAAGAAATTAATTCAGGTTATTACTGGACAGTCAAATACTGCAGCTGAAGCTTAAATTCTCTAGCCATATAATGAGAAGAGGGCACTTTTTAGAAAAGATCCTGATGTTAGGAAAGATTGAAGGCAAAATGAGAAGGGAATGACAGAGGATGATATAGTGTCATGGGAACAAGAAACACAAACTTGGACAGACTTCAAGAGATAGTAGAGGATAGTAGAGACATGCTATTGTCCAGGGGATCATAGAGAGTAAGACACAACTGTATGCCTGTACAACAACAAATTGCAAACCTTGAAGTGATGTATAAATGCTGTTATAAATAGTAGTATTTGTTGTTAATATCAGAGAGCCCCTCCCTCGTTCCATTTTACTTTCCTACACTTCCTTGATTAGGGAGATTCATATTTATTTTCTCAATACCCAGTATTTCTTAAGCAGGACAGTTTTGGAAGGCTGCAGTTCATTGGAGTTGAAAGAACTGGAGATTGGGGAAGTTTCAGATCTAGGGGAGAGTTAGGGTGATACACTAGAAAGAACGCTGTCTTTGGAGTCACAGGGCCTGGATCCCAATTCTGATTCTACCATTTCTACCTGTGTGATCTCCACGTCACTTAACATCTGTGGGCTTCAGTTTCCTGTAAAATAAGAGAGAGGATCTCTTCCAGCTTGAGATTTATGATTCTATGGGTTGACTACTCTACTTTGTGACCTTGGACAACTAGAAGGCCAGCAGAGGGTAGTGGACCGAGTGCTGGACTTGGGTTCCATTATGACCTCTGTTATGAACAAAGTATGTGACTTTGGACAAGTTATTTACCCTTCCTACCCCAATTTCCTCTTCTGTAAATTAGGGTTTGGACTAGATTGATCTGTAAGGTCCTTTTGGTCCTAATATATGGTTCTATAATTCATTGGGGCAAGACAATCCTTGTGACTCACTATCCCACTATCTCCCCCATCACAGCAACTTTCATAAACCTTTCCTCTCTCAACTGAGATTCTTTCTCCGTATTCCACAAGAAATGTCAGACATTTGCTTCTCCTGTCTTCCTCACCTCAAATCACTAAGATCCCTTCTGCAATTTTCTCCTCTTTTACCCCTGTCTAACATAACAAAGCAACAGTTCCTTCAAAGGCAAACGACTCTACATATACAAGGATTCCATTCCATCTTCTCCAGCAGGTCACTCCCTTTTGTCATCCCTATGTCATCTCTATTCCCTCACTAATCTTCAATCTCTCCTTGTCTGCTGGCTGCTTCCTTACTGCTTACCAACATGCCATGTCTTCCCAACTTCAAAAAACTCCCACTTGATCAATCCCTTCCAACTATCTATCATGAGTACCTTTTGTGGCTAAACTCCTTGAGCAATTCATTTACTTGGCCATGCTTCCTCTCCCCATTTTTCTTATTTTCTTCTTAATTCTCTGTACCCTGATTTCTGATCTTATTGTTCAACTGAACTTGCTCTCTCCATTTACCAACAATCTATTCTTAATCACCAAATCTAATGACCTTTTTACTTGGCCTTTTTGCAGTCTTTGACCCTATTGAACAGCCTCTTTCTGATACTTCCTTTTCTGTAGATTTTTGTGACTCTGTGCTCTTCTGGTTCTCCTCCATTCTGTCTGATCACTCAATACTCAGTGTCCTCTCCTAGAGCTTCGTCCAGGTCATGCTTGCTGCACATGGATGTCCCCCAAGGCCCTGTCTTGGGCACTCATTTATTCTCCCTCATACTGTTTCATTCGATGATCTTATCAGCTCCCTTGGATTCAGTTACATCTTTATGCAGATCATTTTCAGATCTATCCTCCAGCCCCAACCTATCTCCTGACCTCCAGTCTTGCATCTCCAGTGTCATGGAAATCAACTGGATGTCCTATAAATATCTTAAGTTCAACCTATCTAAACTTGAACTTATTTTCTTTCTTCCCAAACTCTTCCCTCTTCCTAACTTCCCTATTATTATTGTAGCTTAGGTATTATCCTCAATTCCTCAATCTCTCTTACCTTTTATAGTCAATAAATTGCCAAGTCCTGTCTTTTCTATTTGTAATATCTCTCCTATTAGCTCTCTCCTCTTCTCTGATATTGCTACCACCCTGGTTTAGGCCCTCATCACCTTGTGCCTGAACTATTGCAGTTACCTACTGGTTGACCTCCTTGTCTGAAGTCTAAGCTGTCAAAACGACCTTCTCAAAGTGAAAGTCTGACCATGTCACCTCTCTCTTTTTCATTCAACTCCAATGACTCCTTGTTGTGTCCAGGATCAAATATAAAATCCTCCACTTGGCCTTTAAAGCAAAGCCCTCCATAGCCTTTCCTGTTTCTAACTTTCCAATCTTCATATATTTTATACTGTCCTCCTGACCAACACATGCTCTGTGATCCATCGACACTGGTCTCCTTGCAGTTCTTCCAACTAGACATTTTACCTCCTCACTTGACCTTTCCCCTGGCTGTCTCCTATGCCTTGAATGCTCTCCTTCCTTATCTCTGCCTCCAGGCTTCCTTGACTTCCTTGAAGTACCATCAACAAAAAGCCTTCCCTAAGCCCACCTCCTTTTTAGCGTCCTTCTCTCTAAGATTATCTCCAACTTACCTGGTATATATTCCACTTGTATGTAGCTGTTTACATGTTATCTCCCCACCATAGGCACAGATACTTAATAAAAGTTTGTTGACTGACTACACAGAGGACTTCACTGATCTGCAGTTGTTGTTTCTTTCACTTGTAAAATGACTACATGTTATTTCCCACAGAAATAACTCTTGCGGGAGAAAGTCTTTCATTAATATCAGACGTCTAACCATTGTTGACTTTTAAGTTCATGCAATTAATTTACACCACCCTTTCCCCAATCTGCTGATTTAGAAATCATTTTTATCATATTTTCAATAACCTTCCTATGTTGATTACTATTTTCCAACTCACACTTCCCCTATAATTAATTACCTCTGAATATTTAAAAATTCATAGTGACAACCTTTGTGAAAGCCTGGTTACACGATTTACCCAAATCAATTTCAATTCTTAATTCTTTACATCTTTCAGTCACACAGCAGTATGGTCATATAGGCTTCACCATCTCTTAGAAATGTATTTATTTGTCTGTGTATATGTTTTGTCTCCCCCTCCTCCTTGGTAGAATATAAGCACCTTGAGGGTAAAGCCTGCTTCATTTTTGTCTTTATATCTTTGTATACTCAGTATCTAGTAAGGTGCTTCGAGCCCTTGAAGCAACATTTTATCAGCGTTGATTGAATCGAATTGAAGAAAAAAAAAAAACAGGCCACACAATTCCTTAATTGCTTCAGCTCCAACTTCCTAGCTCTATGTTCCCTCATCTGTCACATACCTTATACTTCAACCATTTCAGGGAACTATATAACCTCCAAGATCAAGAATGCAACGCTAATGAATAGATAGTTAGTAAGTGCCTACTATGTGCAGTGCCCTGGGCCAGACAATACAGAAAACATTTAAGAAACTGATAAAGTCATTGCTCTTCAAGGAACTTGCGTTCTAGTATGAGGATAAGACATTTATGCAAATAATTATAATACAAATTAGATTGTGATAAGTGAAAAGACCTCAAATAAAGAGTGATAGGAGGCTGGGGGAGGATCACTTCAATTGGGGAGATCAGTAAAGGTTTCATGCAAGACGTCATATGTAACTGGGTATACCTTGAATGAAGAGAACTCAAAAGGTGGAGATAGAAAGACAGTCTTTTCCAGGAATGGGGGCGTGGAGGAGGTGAGTGGTTCTGGAGGAGGGGTAGGGATGGTCTATGCAAGGGTGAAAAATTGAGAAAAGGTAGGAAAGGCAACATTTTTGGTCTATTTTGACTATATTATTAGTATGTAAAGAGTAGTAGTTTATATATATATAATACATATAATATGTAATAATATAATATATATTAATATCAATATGTTAATATATAATATAATGTAACATGACATAATATGATACATAAAGTTAGGGCTAGATTATGGAGGGTTTTGAATGCCAAGAAAGGAATTTTTATTTTATCCTGTAAGGAATGGGAAGCCACTACAGGTCTTAGAGCAGATCCATGATGTGACCGTCTGGCTAATTCTACTCTCCATCTAAAAATCCCTGTCCTTCTACCTCTCCCATTGCCTCAGTACACTTAACTTTCCCTTGCCTTATCCAAATTTCGGGTGCTGAGATCCTTTCTTGATCATTCTCCATAAGCATTTATTAAGTAATGTACCAGGCACTGTGCTAAGTTCTGGGATACAAATAAAGGCAAAAACAGTTCTTGCCCTAAAAGATCTCACAGTTTAATGAAAGGAAAGGAGGAGATATGCAAACTGTTATGTACAAATGAGATATCTACAAGATAAATTGAAGATTATCTCTTTTTAAAAAACAATTTAAATATCTCATTTATTCTTTTTGGAATTTATTTAATATTTTATTTTTCCCAGTTACATGTAAAAACAGTTTTTAACATTTGTTTTTAAAACTGAGTTTCAAATTTTCTCCCTTCCTCTCTCTTCTCCCCCTAATTGAAAAGGCAAGCAATTCAATATAGGTTATACATACGTAATCATGCAAAACACATCTATAATAGTCAAGTTGTGAAAGAAAATATAGACAAAAAACTCAAGAAAAATAAAAAAGTTTAAAATAGTATGCTTTAATCTGTATTCAGACATCATCAGTTCTTTCTCTGGGGATGGATGGCATTGTATTTCCTTTAGAGTTGTCCTGGATCATTGTATTGCTAAGAATAACTAAGTCGTTCATAGCTGATCATCTTACAACATTGTCATTACTTTGTACACAGTACATTTCACTATTCATCAACCCATGTAAGTCTTTCCAGTTTTTTTCTGAAAGTATCCTGCTCATCATTTCTCATAGTATAATAGTATTCCATCATAATCACATACCACAAGTTGTTCGATCATTCCCCAATTGATGGATATCCCCTCAATTTCTAAATCTTTACCCCTAGAAAAGAGCTGCTATAAATATTTTTGTACATATATGTATTTTTCCTTTTTGTTTTTTTTATCTCTTTTGGGATACAGACCTAGCAGTAGTATTGCTAGGTCAAAAGGTATGCCTGGCTATGTAGCCCTTTGGGCATAGTTCTAAATTGCTCTATAAATGGTTGAATCAGTTCACAACTCTACCAACAGTAGAATATTTTTTCATATAGTTATAGATAGCTTTGATTATTTCATCTGAAAACTGATTATATCTTTTGATCATTTATCAATTGGGGAATGTCTCTTATTTTTTATAAAAAATTTTGAGAAATGAGATCTTTATGAGAGAAACTTGTTTTAAAACTTTTTCACAGTTACTATTGCTAACTGTATTTTGCTCCATTCTATTTCCCCAATCCCTGTTTATTCTATTGTCTCTCTCTTTTTACCCTGTCCCCCCTCAAAAGTGTTTTGCTTCTGACTACCCCTTCCCCTAATCTGCCCTCCCTTCTATCACTCCCCTTCCTCTTATCCCCTTCCCTTCCTATTTTCCTTTATGGTAAGATAGATTTATATACCCAATTGTGTGTGTATGTTATTCCATCTTTTAGCCAATTCTGATGAGGGTAAAGTTCACTCACTTCCCCCCACCTCCCCCTTCTTCCCATTCACTATAAAAATTTTTTCTTGTCTCTTTTATGTAAGATAATTTACCCCATTCTACCTCTTCCTTTTTCTTTCTCCCAGTACATTCTCTCTTACATCTTTATTTTTTAGATATCATCCCTTCATATTCAACTTACACCTGTGCCCTCTGGCTATATATACTTCCAACTATTCTAATATTGAGAAAGATCTTATAAGTTATAAATATCATCTTCCCATGTAGGAATGTAAACAGTTTAACCTTATTAAATCCCTTATTCTGTTTCCCTTTTTATGCTTCTCTTGAGTCTCATATTTGAAAGTCAAATTTTCTATTCACCTCTGGTCTTTTCGTCAAGAATGCTTCAAAGTCCTTTATCTCATTGAATATACATTTCCCCTCTGAAGCATTATACTCTCTTTTGCTAGGTAGGTAATTCTTGGTTGTGATCATAGTTCCTTTGCCCTCCAGAATGCTATATTCTAAGCCTTCCAGTCCTTTAATGTAGAAACTGCTAAATCTTGTGTTATCCTGACTGTGGCTCCAACATACTTGAATTGTTTCTTTCCAGATGCTTGCAATATTTTCTCCTAGACCTGGGAACTCTGGAATTAGGCTATAATATTCATAGGAATTTTCATTTTTGGATCTTTTCCAGGGGATTGGTGGATTCTTTCCATTTCCATTTTACCTTCTGGTTTTAGAATATCAGGACAATTTTCCTTGATAATTTCTTGAAAGATGATGTGTAGACTTTTTTTTTTATCGTGAATTTCAAGTAGTCCAATAATTTTTAAATTATCTCTTCTGGGTCTATTTTCCAGACCAGTTGTTTTTTCAGTGAGATATTTGACATTGTTTTCTATTTTTTTATTCTTTTGGTTTTGTTTTATTGTTTCTTGAGTTCTCATAAAATCATTAACTTCCATTTGCTCCATTCTAATTTTGAAGGAATTCTTTTCTTCAGTGAGCTTTTGAACCTCCTTTTCCATTTGGCCAATTCTGCTTTTTAAGACATTTTTCTTCTCATTGCCTTTTTGGACCTCTTTTGCCATTTGGCCTAGTCTGTTATTTTCTTCAGTATTTTTTTGCGTCTCTTTTACCAAGCTGTTGACTCTTTTCTCATTATTTTCTTGCATTACTCTCATTTCTCTTCCCAAGTTTTCCTCTATCTCTCTTACTTGATTTTAGAAATCCTTTTGGAGCTCTTCCGTAACCTGAGACCAATTCATATTTTTCTTGGAGGCTCTGGATGGAAGAACTTTGGCTTTGTTGTCTTCTTTTGAGGGTGTGTTTCAATCTTCTTTGTCACCATCATAACTTTCAATACTCAGAGGTTTTTTCCCATTGTTTGCTCATTTTTCCAGCCTATTATTTGATTTTTAACTGTTTGTTAAAATAGGATTCTGCTTCTAAATTTGACTTAGTTGTCTATATTTTTGAGAAATGAAGGAGGCCACTGTCTCAAGCTTCAGGGGTTTTGCATAGCTGTTTTCAGAGATACTTCTAGGGACCTGTAAGTTTTCAGTTCTTCCAAAGTGATATGATCTCAGGAGAGGTGTTTACTATTCTCCTGACCTGTGAGTGACCAAAAGCACTCTTTTCTGCCCTAGAACTGTGAGGAGGGTCTTCCCTCCACTGTGTCTGCAAGCTGCTATGCTAGTGCTCCTCTTTGCCCTGGGACTACCACCTAGGACTGGAACCCAGATCAGAGTGTGGGCAAAGTAGCAGAGTCCTGCCTCAGTGCTAGTAAAAGGGCTCCTGTAATCTCCTTCTGACCAGTTATTCAACCCTCTTATTGTCTGTGGGGTAAGAGCCCTGGAAGCAGCCACTGCTGCTGCTGCAGATTCAATTATTTCCAAGGCCTGCTCCTGGTTTGATTGGCCTGGGACTGTGCTGGTGTGACCTGTGCTGAACTTTGCTCCACTCTAATCCTGGTTCAACAGACCTTTCCTGCTGACCTTCTAAGTTGTCTTGAGCTGAAAATTTGTTTCACTTCATCATTTTGTGGGTTCTGCTACTCTAGAATGTGTTTGGAGTCATTTTTAAAAGGTGTTTGGATAGGTTTGAGGAAGAGCTCAGGCAAGTCTTTGCCTTTACTCCATCATTTTAGCTCTGCCTTGCCTGAAGATAATCTCAAGGGAAAGGCACTTGCATTAAGGGTGACCAGGAAAGGCTTCTTGCATAAGGTGGGATTTTAACTAGGACATGAAGAAAGCTAGGGAAGCTGAGAGATAAGGAGGGAGAGAATTCTAGGCATGGGGGATGGTCAATGAAAATGCCCAAAGTAGGGAGATGTTTTTGTTTGTCCTTGTTTTCAAAGAGGACCGGAAACGTCACAGAGTGAATTGGATATAAATGAGGTAGAGTTGCATAATTGTAAGCTCCACTCTCTCTTCCAGAATTATTGAAGTCTAGTGGCAAGACACACGAAAGTGAGGAAGATTGGTGATAGCCTGGGAGGCAATGGATGACCTTGCCATCCAATGTCTCACCAAGCTCCAAGCCACTTCATTGCTGTTGGAACAAATTGTTCCCATATACACATTCTATCAAGGAGATGTCTTCGCATGCTTGGGGTAGACACCCTCCAACTTATCACTAGTTTGAGGCCTGTTAACTACCTTCAGCGTGGTTTAGTTCATATACCCAGATAATTTACTAGGGTGTGGCCACTGCATATGCCATTGCTTCTAGGAGCCACAGGCGAGAGCTAGGTGATAGGCAGACACCAAAGGTGGATGAGCAACCCTGAAAGGGTTCAGCAAACCCTCACTCAAGAGTGACTAGTCCTCCCTTACCATCCCCCTCACCCCAGGGAGATATAATGGGGAACAGCAAAAAGGTGAACATCTTTGGGTTGTAGAATATGTGGAGGGAAGTAAGATATAATAAGGCTGGAAAGGTAGAATGGGACCAAGTTGGGAAGGACTTTAAAAGATTGCTTCACATATCTCTATATCCAACTTGATGCCATGCCTTTGCCCCTTTGAAGATTTATTAGCCACCATCCGAGAATTCTTTGATGGCATGGCCTTTTTCTTTTTTTACTTCCTCATCCCTGGAGAACCCCATCATCTACTGTCTCCGATCTTGTTCCGAGTCTCCTAATCATGGCAGATGCTTTTTCTTCTTTGTTTTCCAAGGATTGCTCCTTGGTTGCCTTTGTTGTGTCATCTTCCTTCTACCAACTAAGTGTAGGTGGTCACCAAGGCTCTGTCTTGGTCTCCCATTTCTTTTTTCTAATACTTCTGAGATCTCACTAGCTCCTATTATCATCCCTTTTGCAAATGACTCCCATATCTATACATACCTAATTTCTCTCCTAAACGCCAACCTCACATTTCCAATGGCATCCCTATATGGATGTTTTGTAGTAATCTCAAACTCAACATATTCAAATTGTAACGTATCATGATTGTATATCAATAATCTTTATCAAATTGCTTACTGTCTCAGGGAGAGGGGAGAGGAGGGAAGGAGAGAGAGAACTGAGAACTCAAAATTTAAAAAAATGTTAAAAATTATCTTTATTTGTAATTGGGAAAAAATATTATTAAAAAAACAAATTTTCCCCAAAGTGGTTCTTTCTCCAAACTTTCCTATTTCTTTTACTGGCACCACCAGCCCTCCAGTCATTCAATTTTGCATCCTTGGCATCATCCATGTTTTATTATTTGCCAAGTTTTGTTGCTCCTGCCTCCACACCATCTCCCATACCTATCTCTTTCTCTTCACTCCCAACTTCTTCTCTAGATTTGGTTTTCATTACCTTTCACCAAAATTATTGCAGTTGTCTCCTAATTAGCCTTTCTGCCTCAGGTCTCTTTTCTCTATGATGCATCCTTGACATAGCATTTTTTCTTTAAATTTTTTAAAAAAGTAATACACATTTACTTTTCTTCTTCTCATCTCTACCTCCCCACAATAAAACCACTTACAAAAAAGTGCATATTCAAGTAAAACATATGCCCACATTGACCATGTCCAAAAATGTGTCTCTTTCTGCATATTTAGTCCATTGTTTCTGTGTCATAAAGTGATTAGCATTCTTCATTAATGAGACTCTGGAAGCATAGTTGTCATTATGTTACAGATCACATTTCTTCTTTCAAAGTTGTTCATGTTTACCATTTTGTTAGAACATAAATTGTTTTCCTGGTCTACTCATTTCACTCTCCATCATTTCATATAAATCTCAGATTTCTCTGAACTCGTTCATCTAATGATTTCTTAAAGCACAACAGTATTCCATTAATTCACATGTCATACTTTGTCGAGCTGTTTCCAAATGGATGTGAATCCCTTTAGTTTCCACTTCATTGCCCCCACAATAAAAGGGCTGCTGTTCATATTTTTGCAGCAACAGCTCTTTTCCCTCTTTCTTTGATTCCTTTATGGTATAGACCAAGTAGTGGTATCCTTGGCTCAAAGAGTATGCACATTTAGTAATTGGAGCACAGTTCAAGTTGCTCTTCAGAATAGCTGAGCTAATTCACAACTCTATGAAGAGTGCAATTAGTATGACTTTTCCACAGTTCCTCCAACATTTGTCATTTTCCTTTCTTGTCAACAATGCCAGTCTTATAGGTATTAGTTAGAACTGGAGAGTTTCTTTAATCTGTGTTTTTTTAATTTTTAGTGATGTAGGGGCATTTTTTTCAAATTGCTAGTAATAGCATAAGTTTTTTCCCTTCAGAATTGCCTGTCCATATCCATTTATCAACTGGCAAATAACCCTTACTCATATAAATTCAAGTCAGTTCCTTATATATCTTGGAAATGAACCCTTTATTAGAGAAACTTGATTTAAAGGTTTTTGCCAGTAAATTGTTTCACTTCTGATCTTAGCTTCATTGGTTTTGTGTGTACAAAATTTTTTAATGTTATATAATCAAAATTGTCAATTTTATCCTCTATAATTCTCTCTAGCCTCTGTTTTGTCATGAATTTTCCCCCTATCCATAGGCAAGAAAGGCAAGTTCTTCTTTTTTCCAATATTTGTATATGACATAATTTTTTATATCTATGTCATTGGGATCTTATCTTGGTATTGGTCTAAACTTAATTTTTTCCAGACCATTTTCTATTTTTCCTTACTGGGTTAAGAGTCCTTATCCTAGTAGATAGAGACTTTGGATTTATCAAACACAAGGTTGCTAGGTTTGTTTACTTCTACATATTTTGTTATTAAGCTGTTCTACTGATCAACTTCTCTCCTTTTTAATCAATACCAATTGTTTTGATGGTTACCCCTTTATAGTATGTTGAAATCATTATTTCACTTGAGATTCTTTATTTTGTTTGTTTTTTGGTTTTTTAGTTAAATTTATTTAACTTTTTACATTCATTTTCACAAAATTTTGGGTTCCAAATTTTCTTCCTGTTTGTCCCCTCCCCCCACCTCAGTACACTGAGCATTCTAATTTCCCCTATCACCAATATGCCCTCTCTTCTATCATCCCTCCCTTCCTTTGTCCCCATCTTCTCTTTTGTCCTGTAGGGCCAGATAACTTTCTATTCCCCATTACCTGTATTTCTTATTTCCTAGTAGCAAGAACAATACTCAACAGTTGGTCCCAAAACTTGGAGTTCCAACTTCTCCCCATCCCTCCCTCCCCACCCATTCCCTTTGGGAAGGCAGGCAATTCAATATAGGTCATATCTGTGTAGTTTTGCAAATGACTTCGATAATAGTTGTGTTGTGTAAGACGAACTATATTTCCCTCCATCCTATCCTGCCCCCCATTGCTTCTATTCTCTCTTTTGATCCTGTCCCTCCCCAAGAGTGTTGATTTCAAATTGTTCCCTC
>CM053770.1:520606654-520639069 GCA_028658325.1 Potorous gilbertii
TTCATGCTTTTCTTGTATCTCTCTCATTTCTCTTCCCAGTTTTTCCTCCACATCTCTAATTTAATTTTCAAAATCCTTTTTGAGCTCCTCCATGGCCTGAGCCCATTGAATATTTATTTTGGATGTTTGGGATACAGAAGCCTTGACTTCTATTTCTTTCTCTGATGGTAAGCATTGATTTTTCTTTTCTTGAAGTCTGAGATTCAAATGCTGCTCGCCAGCCTCAGGGCTTTCAGTGGGGTGGGGCTGCTATTCAGTGTGAGATTAAATTCAAGTGCTCAGGTAGGGGTAGGGCTGCTATTCAGTGTGAGATTAAGTTCAGCTGCTCAGGTAGTGGGCAGGGCCACCACATGGGGCTCAGTTCCCTCAGGGGCTTTATGCGGAGGCCTTCAACAATGGATCCGAGCTCCTGCCTGCTTTGGGAGCCTTTGTCTGCTGCTACCTCCCAAGGGAGCCTGAGTTATGGAGATGCCCCGCTCCCCTCTCAGCCTGTCTCCTGGGCCTGAAATGCCTCTCTCTTCTCCTCCCTGTCCCGGCTTCCCTGGCTTCTTTCAAACTTTCTGTAAGAAGACTTCCTAGTCCTCCTTAACATACCTTCCATCCATTGATTTTTCCTATTTTACCCATTAGATTATAAGCTCCTTAAGGAAAGGGATAGTATTTTGCTTCTTTTTGTATCCAATAAGCTTAGTTAGCACAATACCTGGCACCCAGTAGGTGCTTAATAAGTGTTTATTGATTGATTATCCAGATTGTTTATGCATAGTTTCTCTTTCAAAACTTCTCATTTTTATTTTTTCCAATTACATGTAAAAACAATTTTTATAATTTGTTTTTTAAAATTTTGAACTCCAAATTGTCTCCCTCTCTCTTTCCCCCTCTCCTTGAGAAGAAAAGCAATTTGATATAGATAATGCATGTGTAGTCATTCAAAATATAGCCCTAACCACCAAATGGGCTTTGCCTTAGTCAAACTGAGAGTAAAAAGATCTTAGCTTAAAAAGCTACATTCTGGACCATCTCTAGTTGTCCTGATCTGTATCTTGCTGCTGGACCCAGAAGGCTCTGGAGGAGAAAATGAGGCTGGTAACTTTGCACAATCCTGCTTCACTTAAATCCAATTCACTTGCATGTTATGGCATTACCTCCCTGATGTCATGGTCCTTTTTCTTGAATGAAGGACAAACAGCAACAATTTCTGTATTATATACATAGATATTTTGTAGGTTGCTCCCCCCTCCATTCCCCCATGCATTAGATTATAAGCTCCTTGAGAGAAGGGACCTACAGTCTTTCTTTCTTTGTATCCTCAGAATTTAGCATAGCACCTAGAACATAGTTGGCACTTAATAAATTGTTCACTGACTTACCAACTCTTCTTCCTCTTGTCTGTCCTTTAGAATTGGACACTGCCTTCCTCATATGTAGAAGTATAGGTACACTTGGCTGTTTCCAGGTGAAGCTGGATTCATGTCTGCTATGTAGGCTAGCAGCAACTAACATTGAGAATTAGAGCTTTAAGATGGAGGTACTTTAGTCATAGCCTGAGAGAGAATTTTCCAAATGCCATTTGGGCACAGGGGCAGGAAAGCTGAGATGAGCAGGCTGAGATGCCAAGCAGCTGCTGGGACCTGTTGAGATCTGAGAGAACTAGATCAAACCAGGAGTCAGAGCAGTCAGCTAGGAATCAGTCTGTGCAGACTAGAGTCTGGACTGAGCTGAGAGCCAACATGTGTCCCCCAAACCTGAGAGATTAGTGAGGTCAGGAGACCATTGTGAATGTTTGGCACTCCTTCTTTTGCTTCTGCTTTCTGGTGTTTATATCCTGAGATGGACCCAAGCAGGCAAGCCTGTCCTTAATCCTGCCCATAATTTGTTGGAGTAGACGATGTAGGGATATTTCCCAGGCACCCCAAAGAAGTTAGAGGTGAACAGCTGGCAATTCAAAGATGATTGGACAAAGCTGTCCATGAGAATGGAATGCTTAACAATTTTTTTTGCGATTTGACTTAAAACAACCACAAGGCCCATGATTTCACTGGTATAGGGAACTTTCTCTTTCACTGTAGACTTCTCTGTCACTTATTTTAACTAACATTTATGTAGCACTTTAGGGCTGGCCAAAGCCCTTTTCATGTGTTGTCTCATTTGGTATTTAACACAACCCTGTGATATAGCGGCTGTTATTATCCTCATCGTACAGATGAGGAAACTGAGGCAGAGAGAGGTTAAATGACTTGCTTAGTTACCCAAACTCCGTGCTTCCTGATTCCAAGTCCATACTCTACCCACCGTACCACCTCTCTACCCTGTATGCTTACATGGTTTCCTGGGGCACTGAGAAGTTTCACTGGTGGAGAACCTGCAGCCTCAAGGTCACATGTGGTCCTCTAGGTCCTCAAGGGTGGCCCTTTGCCTGAATCTAAACTTCACAGAACAAATCCCCTTAATAGAAGGACTTAAACTTTAAGTCATTTGCTAAAGTTCACATAGCCAATATATTTCAAAGGTGGGACCTGAACCCAGCTCTTCCTGATTCCAAGGTTAGCTCTCTATAACATATGTTGTACTAACTCTTATTTTACTACACTTACTAAACCCCGAGACCACAAAAAAGTCAATTGCCTATAACTAATCAACATAGAGGGAACAGGGAATATCCCAGAGGCAGATTAGAGTCATGAAGATTTCCCTATTTTAATAATTCTAAACCATATTTTATATCCTGCCCTAAATTCATTCAGAACCTGAATTATCAAAATTTTCTTCTTTTCTTGTTCTTTGAAGGCCAGTGACTTAGGAGGATCGAGCTGCTCTTTTAAGTACAGAGCTTGCTTCACGGTTGATGGAATGAATAGACTAGTGGTTTGAGTATAGCACCACCTGGTGGACCTATACTATGTTATATACTCCCTTGATGGTCAATGATAATGTGACAGACTACTTCTGTAGTCTTATGGAAGTCAGGACATGAGCGGGATGTGGGTTGTTATCTCTGCTTAGCACCTCATGTGTCACTTGAGATACCCACAAAATACATATGTAACCCTACAGTGCTGCCATAGTTGAATTGAACTGAATATTATTTGAGTAGGAGTTTCCAGTTCCTCTCTTCTAGTCTTTGCCTTCAGTTCCATCTAACAGGCCTTCCTTGAACCTGCTAGAGCAATTGAATAACAGGAAAGGAAAGCTGCCTGAGGTCACTACCTCCAAGGGAGATGGATGAAACAAAAATTTTCCTTACCTGCTCTTCTCCTTAATATTGCTGAATGATTTTCCTTTGCTCAGGGAATCTGTTACAAGCTGGATTCACATGGCTTATTTCTGGTCCTCTTGCTTTTGAAGAGTTATAATGTTTATCAGTAAAATGGCTGATTTGTTTCAAGCCACAAGCTGGTGAAAGATCCCAGCAAATTAAACAATTTCCTTCTCTCTCTTCATGTAGATAATCAAAACCTCCCTCTCAATTGCCCTTGAGAAAGTGAAATACTACTTAATACTAGCTTTTAGAGACTTGTTGAATAGCAATGTAAAATTCAAACCTTAAAGAAATAGAAATAAATTTAGAAACAAATATGCCCTGGGAGAAGGTGAGGGAAGAGAGAGTGATTTCACCATTGATAGTTCCCAGCAAATGAAAACAGTTATATTATGTTCTACTGCGACTGAATGGTCTCAAATCTCACACCTACTTGTGGCAGAGATAGTAGCAACAGCAACTGTAATATTCAGCTTAAGGAGCTCCTCTAGTGTTTCTCTCTTATTTTTATAAATTTGGCTCATTTTTTGTATACTTGAGAAATGAGACCTTTATCAGAAAAACTTGCTATAAAATTTCCTCCCAGTTTCCCACTTTCCTTCTAATTTTGGCTGCATTAGTTTTGTTTGTATAGAAGCTTTTTAATTTCATGTAATCAAAATTATTCATTTTACATTCTATAATGTTCTCGATCTCTTGTTTGGTCATAAATTCTTCCCTTATTTATAGATATGACAAATAAAATGTTCCATGTACCCCTAATTTACTTAAGATATGACTCTTTATTTCTAAAACATTTATCCATTTTGACCTTATCTTGCTATGCAGGGTGAGATGTTAGTCTATGCATAGTTTCTGCCAAGCTGCCTTCCAGTTTTCCTGTCAGTGAGTTCTTGTCCCTAAAACTTGGACCTTTGGCTTCATAAAACACTAGATTCCTATGGTCATTTACTACTGTGTATTATGTACCTATTCTATTTCATTGATTCACCATTCTGTTTCTTAACTATATCAGATTATTTTGATGATTACTACTTTGTAATATAGTTTGAAATCTGGGACTGTTACACTGCTTTTTTTCACATTTTTTTCCCTTGGATTCCCTTTATGTTCTTGACCTTTTGTTCTTCCAGATGATTTTATTACTTTTTTTCTAGTTCTATAAAATAACTCTTTGGTAGTTTGATTTGGTATGGTACCAAATAAGTAAATTAACTTAGATAGAATTGTCATTTTTATTATATTGGCTTGGCCCACCCATGAACAATTAATATTTCTCCAATTGTTTAGATTGTTTTTGTGTGAAAGGTGTCTTGTAATTATATTCAAAAAATCCCCAGGTTTGTTTTGGCAGATAGACTCTGGACTATTTTTATATTACCTGTAGTTATCTTAATTGGAATTTCTCTTTCTATTTCTTCTTGTTAGACTTGGTTGATAATATGTAGAAATTTTGATGATTTATTTTATATCCTACAACTCTGCTGATGTTAATTGTTTTAGTTAGTTTTTAAGTTGATTCTCAAGGGTTCTTTAAGTATACCATCACAGCAACTGCATAGAGCTTATTTTGCAATAACTTCTTTATTATTCATTTTATGGTTAGATTTATCTGGTTCGGAAAGGGGAAAGTTGAGGCCTTGCACTAATTTGGTTTTATTGTCTATTTCCTCCTATAATTCATTTAACTTTCCTTTAAGAATTTGGAGGCTCTGCCATTTGGTGCATATATGTTTAGTACGGATATTACTTCATTGTCTGCGGTTCCTTTTAGCAAGATGTAGTTTCCTTGCTTTTCTATTTTTGTTTTTACTTTGTCTGTGATCATGATTGCTACCCCTACTTTCTTGAAATTTCAGTTGAAGCATAATAGATTCTGCTTCAGCGTCTTATTTTACTCTGTATCTCTCTTCATGTGTTTCTTGTAAACAATATCATATTGAATTCTAGTTTTTAATCCATTTGGGTGTCTGCTTCCATTTTATTGATGAGTTCATCTCATTCATATTCACAATTTTGATTACTAACTGCATTTCCCTCCATTCTATTTTCTTCTGTTTATCCTTCTCTTTCTTTTTTACCCTGTTCCTCCTCTAAAGTCTATTTTGTTTCAGACTGCCACCTTCTTTTATTTGCTCACTCTTATCACACACCCCTCACTTTTCTTTCATTCCTTTACCCTCCTACTTCTTTGTCGGATAAGACAGAAAGATAGATTTCTATTACCAAATGAATGTATATCCTCTTTAAACCAATTTAGATGTGAGTGAGGTTCACACACTGTCCCCTCCTCATTTCCCTCTCCACTATAAAAAACTCTTCCTTGAATTCTCCTTTTTATATAAAATAATTTCCTCCATTCTTCCTTTCCCTTCCCCCTTTCAGGGTATCCCTCCATCTTGTTATTCATGTTTTCATGTCATCCTAACATAATCGACTCATTTCCATGCCCTCGTTCTATGTAGAATTCTTCTAACTACTTGCAAGATATATGTATGTATGTATGTATGTATGTATGTATGTATGTATCATCTTCCCATATCTAAAGGTAAACAGTTTAACCTAGAACTGGGAACCTGCAGCTTCAAGACCACATGTGGCCCTCTAGGTTCTCAAGTGCAGCCCTTTGATTGAATCAAAACTTCACAGGATAAATCCTTTTATTAAGGGAATTTGAGTCCCTTATCATTTTTCTTTCATGTTTGCCTTTTTATGCTTCTCTTGAGCTTTGTTCTTGAAAGTAAAAATTTCTATTCAGCTCTGTTTTTTTTTTTTTTGGTCAGGAACGCTTGAAAGTCATCTATTTCATTAAATGTTCACTGCTGCCCTTCTTCCCCCACCCCAAAAGGTTAATACTTAGTTTTTCTGGGTAGGTTATTTTTTGTTGTAATCCCGACTTTTTTTTTTTTACCTTTTGCAATATGTTATTCCAACCCCTACACTCCTTTAATAAGGTAGCTACTTGCTAAATCTTGTGTGATCCTTACTGTGGCTGCTGGAAATATTTTTTTTCTGGCTGCTAGAAGTATTTTCTCTTTGATCTGGGAGCTCTGGAATTTGACTACAATGTTCCTGAGGGCTTTCATTTTGGGATCTTCTTTAGGTGATGATTGGGGAATCTTTTCATTTCTAGTTCACCTCCTGGGTCTAGGATATCAAAGCAGTTTTCCTTGGTAATTTCTTGAAATATGATGTCTAGGTCCTTTTTAAAAAAAATCATAGCTTTCAGGTAATACAATAATTCTTAAATTATCTCTGCTCAATCTATTTCCAGGTCAGTTCTATTTCCAATGAGATATTTCACATTTTCCTCTAATTTTCTTATTTTTGACTTTGTTATATTGTTTCTCGATGTCTCATGGAGTCATTTATTTCCACTTGGCCAATTCTAAGTTTTAAGGAATTATTTTCTTCAGTGATCTATTGTACCTCTTTCCATTTGGCCAGTTCTGTTTCTTAAGGTGTTATTTTCTTCAGTTTAGTTTGTAACTCTTTTACCCAGTTGTCAACTGTATTTTCACAGCTTTTTTCCTTTGCTTTAAATTCCTTTACCAAATTTTACCTTTACTGTGTTTATTTCATTTTGAAAATTATTTTTTAGCTCTTCCAGGAACATGGTTATTTTTTATTGAGATTTTCTTTGCCTATAGCTGTTTTGATTTCATTTTCTTCTTTTTGTCCTCATTTTCCCTGTCACCATAGTAGATTTTTATGGTCATTTTTTTTTGTTGTTTGTACATTTTCCCACCCTATTTCTTGATTTGGAACTTTATATTAATGTTGGGCTCTGTTCCCAGAGTGGGGTGGGGGAGGGGTGCTATCTCAAGCATTAGCTTTTTTTTGAACTGCTGTTTTCAGAGCTAGTTCTGGGATTTTGGAAATTTTCCATGTTTCCAAGGTGGTGTGATCTGGGAAGAGGTGTGGTCACTGCCCTCCTGCTCTGCACTCTAGTTCTTACCCAGGAAGGACCCCTGTCCCTTGAGACTGGATAAGATACTGCTCCTCAGGGTCTCTGACCTCTTGGTAATGGAAGTGATACTGCCCCTCAGGGCTTCTACTCCCTCTTGACTGAAAGTGATCTTCTCTTCTCTTGAATTATGACCCCAAATTGGGTATAGGCAACGAAGCTGGCAAATAGTTGGTCCTGCATCTAGTACTAGCACAGAGAACCCCTGTAATCTCTTTATGATAAGTTGCCAGATTCCTTTACCATCTTTGGCTTGAGAACTCCTGAAGCTCCTGCTGCTTCTGTTGCTGCCATCTAGTCCTGCTACTGGTATGTCATTGATGTAGGCTCTGAGCCAGCATCTTCCCCCTTATCACAGATCTCTCTGACCTCCTATGTTGTCTTGGACTGGAATAGTGTCCTACTTTGATCTTTTGTTGGCTCTGCCACATCAGAATTTTATTTGAGGCATTATTGTAAAATTGTTTGAAGGGTAATTTGGGAAAGCTCAGCTGAGTGCTTTCTCTTCTTTTGTCATGTTGGTTGAAAAAAAATGGAATGAGGAGATTGAAATGAGATGAATTTTAATGTACCTTCTAGATCTGATATCCTATGATTCTAGCAAGGTTTGTTCTAAGTCCATTTAGATGAGTTTAGAGTTACATTCTGTATCCTGAAACATCATTTTACATAACAGCATTAGCAGCCACCACAGGTGCTGCCATGACAACAATTCATGTTTATGTCATGCTTTAAGGTTTACAAAGCACTTTCCTTATAACAGTTTTGTGAAGTCAGTAGTGTAAAGTGTCTATGTCCCTGCTTTGGAGATAGAGAAACTGAAGTTTAGAGAGTTGAAATGACTTGTCCCATCAGGGATGGTGGAGTAGACTCATCACTGTTACCATCAAGGCCATCCCTCCTCTTTTTCTTTTCCCTTTCATCTGGACTGCTGAATTGCTCTCAGAGCTTGGATGAGGTGAGAGTCTGATGAAGTGGAGGTTTACCAGATCTCTCATTTGTTCTGTTACTGCCTCCTAAAGCTCTCCAGATTTTATGTTTTATTTGTCTTACAATCCATAGGTACTGTCATCTTAGTACTCCTGGGCCTTTCTGCTCTCCCTGTGGATAAACCTTTTATGTTGTTTCCCTCAATTAGAATGTGAAGTCCTTGAGAACAGAGACTACCTTAATTTTTATTTTTGTGTTAAGAGCACTTAGCATAATGCTTGGCATATAAGAAAGACTTAATAAGTGCTTTTTCATCTATTCATTCCTTGTCTAGAATGATGCAGCTAAGAATTGTAAGATCTAGGATTTGAATTTTAGGAAGGCTTCCTTACTCCAAGACCTGTTTTCTTCTTAGTACCCTATGCTGCCTCAGCAAGTTCACATTCCACATCAAACATTTACTATCTGTGTGACCTTGGACAAATCATTCATTCTCCCTGGGTCTTAGTTTCCTTAATTGTAAAATTAGAGGGTTAGACTAGATGGCCTCTACTGTCCCTTCCACATCTATAACTATGTTGAAAAAAGACCTTACATTTCCTCTCTCTCTCTTTCCCTCTTCCTCTCTGTATGTGTATGTATCAGCATTTTAGCAAAAAGTACTTTCTTACAATAACCTTGAAAAGTAGTTAGAACAAGTATAATTATCTCCATTTTGTAGATAAAGAAACTGAGCCTCAGAGATTGAATGATCTGCCTATGGTCACACAGAGCTGGTAAATATCATAGGATTTGAACTCACATCTCCTGACTCTAAATCATATACTCATTCTTTATAACAGTCAGACCTAAATTCTCTATTCTAACTTAGTTCTAGGCAGCTTCAGCTAGATTTTTTTTTTATCAGCACTTCAAACTCTGTATCTCCAAACTTAAACTCATTATCTTCATTCCCACAAACCAGTTTCTCTTATGCCCTTCCATCTTCTCTCAGAGGCATTATAATTTTCCCATTTATCCAAGCATACTACTTGGAATCTTTTACTTACTCTTGCTCTGGCCTCTTCCCCCATTAACTTAACAGTATTTCTTTTCAATAGTCTCATACTGTCTTCTATCTTTGTATTTCTTCTACCATCTTACCCATTCACTCCCCTAATAAAGGTTTTGTTGGTGAACTTTGGTAATCATTTCCAAACTTCCTTCTCATCACACTAGAGTACTCTTCCTAAAGTACAACTCATGTCACCTCCCACCCCTAGATCAAAAAGTTTTCCCCATTACCCACTAAAGAAAGTCCAACTTCCTTAGCTTGCTTGATATTCAGGTCCCTCTAGAGTTTGAACCTGTCATGGAATGTTCCCTCTCCTCACCACTATCTCTTAGTTTCCCTGGATTCCTTTAAGTCTCAGCTCAAAGCCCACTTTCTACAGGACATCCCAGTCCCCCAGCTTCTAATGCTTTTTCCTTTCAGAGTGTCTCCATTTACTCCATATATTTCTTGTATATACCTAGTTATTTACATATTTCTTCAGGGTAGGGAGCATGTTTTTGTCTTTCTTTGTATTTCCAGACCTTAGTATAGTGCCTGGAATATAGAATTATATTAAAAATAGAATTGGGCTAATAGAAAAAGAGGTACAAAAGTTCACTGAAAAAAATTTTTAAGCTCACTTAAAAATTAGAATTGGGCAAGTGGAAACAAATGACTCGATGAGAGATCAAGAAACAATAAAACAAAGTCAAATGAATGAAAGAAAGAACAGAATGTGAAATATCTTATTAGAAAAAACAAACAACTGACCTGGGAAATAGATTGAAGAGAGATAATTTAATACTTATTAAACTACCTGAAAGCCATGTTAAAAAAAACATAGACATCATGTTGTAGGAAATTATCAAGAAAAACTTCCCTAATATTCTAGAACAAGAGGGTTAAATAGAAATAGAAGGAATCCACTAATCACCTCCTGAAAGAGATTCCAAAATGAAAACTCCCAGGAATATCGTAGCTAAATTCCAGAGCTCCCAGGTCAAAAAGAAGATATTGTAAGTAGCCAGAAAAAAATAATTCAACTACTATGGAGCCATAGTCATCATCCCACAAGATTTAGTGTCTGTCACATTGCAGCAGTTGAGGGTTTGAAATATGATATGTTAGAAGGTAAAGGAACTAGAATTACAACCAAAAATAACCTACCCAGCAAAATTGAATATAATCTTTCAGGGGAATAAAAGCAGAAATTTAATGAAATAGAGTACTTTCAAGCATTCCCAATAAAAAGACCAGAGCTACACAAAAAATTTGACATTCAAACAGGACACTCAAATAAAGCATAAGAAGGTAAACATGAAAGAGAAATTATAAGGGATTAAATAGGATTAAACTTACATTCATAGATGAGAATATAATTTCAAATATGAGAATACAAATTTACATTCATATGTGAGACGATAATACTTGTAATTTCTAAGAAATTTATCATTATGAGGGCAATTAGAAGGAGTATACATGGATAGAGGCCATGGGTGTGAGTTGACTATGATGGAATGATTTTGAAAAAATAAAATTAATGGATGACAGAGAGGGATGCCTTGTAAGAAGGGGAAGGGAGAAGAATAGGGGAAGTTATCTCACATAAAAGAGGCATGAAAGGAAGAGCTTTTATCAGGGAGGGAGGTGGCAGATAATGCTTGAACCTTACTTTCATCAGGAGTTGACTCAAAGAGGGAATAACATACACACTCAGTTTGGGATAGAAATCTGTCTTAACCTATCTTAGAACTGATCCAACCATTCTAGAGAGCAATTTGAAACTATGCCAAAAGAGTTATAAAACTGTGCATATCCTTTCACCTAATATTACCACTACTAGGTTTGTATCCAAAAGAGATCATGGAAAATGGCCTACATGTACAGAAATATTTATAGCAACTCTTTTTACAGTGGCAAAGAATTAGAAATTGAAGAGATGCCCATCAATTGGGGAATGGCTGAACTAGTGATATATGATTGTGGTGTCATAATACTATTGTGCTATAAGAAATGATGAACAGAATGGCTTCATAAAGATCCAGGAAGAGTTACATGAACTGATGCAAAGTGAAGTGAGCACAACCAGGAGACCATCATATACGGTAACAGAAATATTGTACAATGACCAGCTGTGAATGGCTTAGCTATTCTGATCAGTGCAACGTAAGTCACTTAACCCCATTTGCTGCAGTTCCCTCGTATGTAAAATGAGTTGGAGAAGGAAATGGCAAACCACTCCAGTATCTCTTTGCCCAGGAAATCCCAAATAGGATCCTAACGAGCCAGATATGACTGAAAATGACTGACCAACAACAAAAAAAGACAATTCTGAAGAACTTGGGATGAAAAGTACTCGCCATCTCCAGAAAGAGGACTGGTGATGTCTGAATGCATATCAAAACATACTTTTAAACTTTCTTTATTTTCTTTTTTTTTTTGGTTTGTGTTTTCTTTTGCAACATGGCGAGTAAGGAAATATGTTTTCTACAACTTCACATGTATAGTCTACATCAAATTGCTTGCATTTTCAAGGAGAGGGGAGGGGAGGCAGGGAGAGAATTTGGGACTCAAATTTTTTTTAAATGAACATTAAAATTTTTTTACATGTAATTGAGAAATATTTAATGAAATAGATAAAAGTATATTGGAAGATGAAATAAAAATAAAGAAACAAGAAAGTGATTCCATTGTGAGTACCTTATGTGGATGAAATCAAGGTCCAGACCATAAAAAAATGACCAGTAGTACTCTTCATTGACTCAGATGAAATAATGCAACTATAATGCTTTACAAATTAAGTAGGATGATAGAAATATCAGCTAAGGGCTATAGTAGTTGCTCAGAGTTAGGAAGACCTGCCTGAGAGCAAAGCTAGCCTCAGACACTGACTAGCTGTGTGACCTGAAGTATATCACTTAACCTCTCTGTGTCCTAGTTTCCTCCTATGAAAATGGGGGTGATAATAGCACCTCCTTCATAGAGTTATTGTGAGTCTCAAGTGAGATACCGTATAGAATGGACTTTGCAAACCACAAACTAGTATATAAGCTATTATTAAAATTATTGTTGCTGTTGTTTTCTGTCTTGGTCTCTCTCAACGCCCTTCCTCCACACCTCAAAGATGTCTTTCCCCATTCTTTCTTCTTTTGCCCCCACCTCAGAGTAACAAGTGGTCCTTCTAGTGATGTGTTAATGCTGCCACTTGTGACCGTGATTCCTGCTTTCTACCATGTTTTCCTACAAATTCACCAAAGGAATATCTCAAATACTGGGTGCTTCCTTTGTGTTGTCTTGACGTAAGGATATATGCAGGCTTCGCATTGGTTACTCCCGAAAATACTGTGCTCAAATTTAAAGAAATTTTCCATTTTGATAGATATCAGACCTTCAAGATAGATATCACTTGAAAAAAATTGCAGCACAAAGGAATTGCTTCTACCCTCACTGCTGTTTTTCTTTTTTATTGAAAATTCCTGCTTTTCCTTTACTTATAAATTTAAAGACGCTGATGCAGAGCTCAATAAAAGTTGATGAACACAAGGACGCCCATGTGTCTAGTTAAAATGGTGACAAAATAACAGTGAGTAACACAGTTCTCCCACATAAACTCAATTAATTCAGAAATATAATTTCCATTCAGTAATGAGAGAAATGATTACTCATAATCAATGATTTGGGGAAATTGAGTTCCTCCTTTATTCTAAAGTCCTCATTTCAGGGCTCAGTTTCTGAAGGACATTGTTGATAGGCATTCAATTAACTTTCTGCACAGTCTTGCTCAGATCCCACCCAGGTGGGGAAGGCCATTGTGCTCTACACCGGGTATGGGTGGGGGTAAATTCTTTGGTTAGATTAAGTAAGGTTGGGCAATTTAGAAATAAATGATATAATCAAAGTTGTATCCCTCAGTCCTTCATTACAGAGATCCACTTCTCATTGTAATATTATTCTCTTTCATTAATTGTTGTTAATCAGAGTTGATTAATATACCCTCTTCCAAGGGTATATAGCTGAGCTGTGAGCTGACCACTATGATTCATCTTTGGTATTCGAGTGTCACTGACCCATTTTATTGGTAATATGCTAGCATTATTAATAAAATTATTAATTACCCAGAAAGTATGCCTCTCACACTTCTAAAATGTCACAATAACCATTTATTCTGTATCTACAGTATTCAACATATTGTGCTAGTAATTGGGAATATGAAGACAGATATCAAGTTTTATTTTCCTCCTTAAATGTGTGGGGATGTTTTCTGCCTATTTGTCTGTTGGGGATGTGAATCACTGAGACACCTACTTGTCTTATTTTAAAAGAAGTCAGTACACAATTCCCAGCTTGTAGGATGGTTGAATTTGGGGTTTGGGGGTAGAAGAGGAGGAACTATGATCCCACAAGGCATTGTACCATGCGTTCCTGGGGCTTGAAATTCACCCTGAATCTGAATAATACACTCAAATGTCGCTCTCCTCTCCAGCAACAGATGGAAGTTCCTAACTGAGGTCATTGGTTAAGCTCTGATATTATCTTGAGTGTATTTTATACTATAACTTTTCCTGCATAAGAAACAACCAATATTTTCAGTTATTAAAAATAAACATACAAAGCCCACTTCAATTTCAACCAAATTCTTGGCATTTCATCCAGCTAGTTGCCCTGAGCTGACTAAACATGTTTAACTGTTCATATGCCATTTCCTGTCACTGCCCTGAAATGGTTTTGTTGGCAAAAGAAGGATCCGTACCACTGAAATCAGTTATCCTTGTCATCCTGCTGAGCACCTGTCAGCAACCAGAAGGTTCAAGAAATAACGATTTCCTGATGCCACTCAAAATATTAAAATATAGGAGTGTCAGTGATGACAGCTAGTATGATAGAAATATCCTTTGAGGTTTTTGTAGACATCAACAAGCTATCATTTAAATGTGTCTGTTACTGGTGTCTAGACTCTACCCCCTTAGAAAATGAGAGTTACTTTATGATAGGTCATCATTTTATTAGAAAGATGTATTTATTCAAATTCAGCCTCAGACACTTACTAGCCGTGTGACCCTGGGCAAGTCACTTAACCCCAATTGCCTCCAGAAAAAAGTTCTTTAAAAAAAGATACATTTAATAGTAACCTACTTACATTTAATGTAAGTATGCATTTAAATACTTCAAATATTCTTCTTCTACCATTAGAATGCAAACACCTTTTAAGTAGGAATCATTTCAGTTTCTGTCCTTGTATCCTAAGTACACAGTTCCTGGCACATAGCATTATGATATGCTGTTGATTGCTTATTCATTGGTTTCATTTCTACATTATACAGACATTGAGGTCACATATGGCCCTCTTGGTGCTCAGATGTGATCCTTTGAGTAAATCCAAATTTCACAGAACAAATCATCTTAACAAAAGAAATTTGTTCTGTAGAACTTGGATTCAGGCCATATGATAGGAGATAGTTTCAGAGGATCACAGGTTTTAGAGTGAGAAGATCCCCCAAACATACATACACACACACACACATACACACCACACACTCACACACACACGCACACACATATACACCCACCCCCCCCACCCACACATACTGGAGGAGAAACTGAAGACAGAACCAAGTGATTTGCTCAAAGTCACATAGTCTGTAAGTGACAAGAATGGGTCAATTGGTTGCTGTCTGTCCATGCCTAAAATGGAGTTATAGACTTACAATCCTAAAACTTTTCATTGATAGCCCACTTCAAGACCAAGAACTCCAACCTGAAGATGACAGGTCTCTCTGGCAGATTATGGCCATGACTGAAAAATTTCCTTCCCTAGTGCCTTACCCTGTATTGAGCCTTGCTACACTTTTTCTAGGTTGATCCTTAAATGAGAGACATATATCATTGGTCACTAGACTTGCACTTAAGGCCTTATACTTAATAAAAAATGAACAGCTTGCCAGAGCTTGTATATGCTGGTGGTCAGGATCATTTGGGGCAGCTAGGTGGTCAGTGGATAGAATGCCAGGCCTGGAGTCAGGAGGACCTGAGTTCAAATCAAGCTTCCAGCACTTACTGTGTGACTCTGGGCAAGTCACTTAGCCCTATTTGACTCAGTTTCCTCATCTGTAAAATGAGCTGGAGAAGAAAATGGCAAACCATTTCAGTATCTTTGCCAAGAAAATCCTAAATGGGATCCAGAATAGTTGGAGACAGATGAAATGACTGTGCCACAACAACAAGGGCCATTTAAGGATTGACCACCTAGGAAGTAGGTCTAAATATGGGGTGGTGAGATGAAAAGGGGAAAACAACTCTTTCCTTCCCTACACTCAATTATTCCTTCTATTTCCCCAGAACCTCTTTGATGCAACACATCACTCAGAGTTAGAGGCCCAGGTACATAACCATCTCCCTTTATTTCCTTTCCATAACTTTGGATGTGGGAGGATTTGGGGTAGTGGAGGGATGGAGGAGGACTTTGTATTGGAGCACTTAATTTTCTTTCATTTTCCCTATATAAAATAAATTCTATGGCCATATTATATTGAATACCTATGTCCTGTGAATATGGAGTCATTGGTCAAAGAGTGGGATGGGGCAAGTGCCATAGACTTCCCATTTTTAGAACGTTTTAAAAATCATTTCACATATTTAAATTCAGAACCTAGACATCATGGAATTTAAATTGTCCATCTGCTGAAACTGTGGAATGGTATTCGAGGCTCTTTCACACATACATAATTGGAGGATTTTTTTTGAGATCACTTAGCTGATGGTTTAAGTGGACCACCACCTATTGGAAAATTTAGATGTTACACCTCTTTGGACAATTAATATAGTGACACACTGTCTTTCTGCAGTTCCCCAAGAGTGACAGCATCCACAGAAAAGTGTCATTCGTATATACCAACCTCATACCCATATTTAATTTTCACACATCATAATGAGACAACTCTTTTTGTTCTGTCATTAGTATATAATATCAGTTCTGATAGTCTAGCAATTCAATTCTCATGTCCAAGACAGTATGCTTGTAAACCTTGTGGCACAATGTAAAGAAAAGAATATGCACTGGGTATCAGAGAACCTGTGTTCAAGTACTCTATGTCTTCCTTCCTTTGTGATTTTGGGCAAGTCAGTTGCCTCAGTTTCCCCTTATGTAAAATATGGGTGTTAGACTAAGGTCCCTTCTAGCTCTAATTCTGAGATCCAACTATTCCCCCTTTTTGTATAGTTAAAACACATTTTAAATCCTACATTGTCTCCCCTTGAATTAGGTAAGGAAAAGGTATTGCCCATTATATTGGATGTGAAGGGTTGTGATATCCTTTATATACAGGAAGGGGTTAATAGAAACTGCTAGGTAATCATCAACTTCAATTATCCAGGGATTTTGCAAATTAAGGAAAACTCTTGACAGAAGAGGTCTGGAAAGCAGAAGAATATACTGTTTTCTTGCCAGTAAGAGTAAGAATTTACATCCTTTTTCAGGTAGATCTTAGTGGTTGATAAAATGTTGAACTTGGAACCAGAAAGGTTTGGGTTGAAATTCTGCCTCTGCCCCTTACTAGCTATTTAAATCTCTGAGCCTCAGTTTGCTTAATTATAGAACGGGGATAATGCCTCTGGTGGTTTGCAAACCTTTTAAACCCTATATAAATGTTACATGATTTTAGACCTGAAGTTGAGAGGGAAGGTCAGAAGCCTTCCAGCCCAACCTCCTTCAGTTTATAGTTGAGGATCCTGGGGAATATGGAGGTAAAGTGACTTGCCCAGGTACTAAGTTTCAAGGGTGGGATTTGAATACAAGTCCTCTGTCTTCAGAGTCACTGCTCGTTCCACATTTTCTTTGCTTTGCCTCAGTAATTATTGTCATTATTAACTTCTGGTGCTTTTTGTCCTTCTTCTTATAAAGGGAGAAGATGGGAAGGGAGTAGTTCATTGCAAAATAAACAGCTTTCTGGTAGAGAGAAGTCCTTGAGTTTCTGTCCTATTCAACATTAATTAGGCTCATGTTGTGAGTAAGGCACTGTGTTAGGCTAAGTGATATAAATGCCTACTGACTTGGTTAATTAATGGTTATTGTCCTTCATTCTGGAAGAGGACCAAAATGACATCACCATGATAAAGTGAAGTTTCAGCGTGCACAACTGTGGCTGATCGGACCAATACCAGCTCGGAATGTTCTACCACAGATTGGGCACAGACAATCCGTGTGAATGGGTGATGTCTTTTGATTTGTGTGTATATTGAATTTTCCTGAGGCAGAGATGCATGAAGTTGTCAGTCTCAGTCTTTCCTCCAGAGTCATCATAGTTCAGTGGCAGGACAGAGTCAAGATGGCTGGCGATGACTCAGGATACAGTGGATGACCTTGGCGTCTTCAGTCTCTAACCAAACTCTAAACTTTCCACATCACCTGCTTCAGCTGCCTCCATGGCTGTTGGAGCAAATTGTCCTCATCCGCCCATTCCACCAGGGGAAGTCTTCACATGCTTAAGGTAGAGGACCCCTTGGTTACCCTCAACCTAGTTTGGCTCGTCTGCGGAAACGGCTTACCGGGGTGTGGCCTCTGAGCATGCTGCAACTTCTTAATCCACAGGTAAGAGTTGGGTGGAACAGGTTGACACCAAAGGTGGAAAGAGCCCTGAAAAGGACTTGGCAGCCATCACATGAAGGTACTGGTCCTCCCTAAACGCACCCTACACCCAGGTTAATGCAAATCAATAAGAAGGCATGTTTTAAGTTGTGTGGAAAGTGATTATTAAGGACATATCTAGACTTGTTAGGATCATACATTTAATAGCTACCATTTATATTGTGTTTTAAGTTTTGCAAAATATTTTCTGTGTGGCATCCCACTTGACTCTCACAACAGTTCTAGGAAGTAGGTACATTTATTATCCCCATTTTGCTGAAGAGGAAACTAAAAACAAAGAATGGTAAAAAAAATTTACGCAGTGTCACACCACTAGCAAGTGTCTTACAGAGGATCTGAACTCAGAGGATGAGATGGCTAGACAGTGTCATGGAAACAATGGACATAAACTTGGACAGAATTCAAGAGTCAGTGGAGAATAGAAGAGCCTGGTGTGCTATGTCATTCATGAGGTCATAAAGAGTTGGATACAACCAAACTAAATGACTGAATAACAACTATCCTGACTCCAAGTCCATATACCATTTATCTGCTATAAACTGAAAAAAGATTTTAGGAATTATCTAGTCCAACATCTTTTTGGAGGAGGAAACTAAAGCTTAAAGATATGAAGGTAGTAAGGGTGAGAGTATTTAAATTCATGTTCTTTGACTCCAAATCCAGCATTTTTTCTATCGTCCCACACTGACTGTAGTCATGTCAGGCAGCAGACCTTTCTCAAAAGACAGTTTCCTCTTCAGCGTTAGTTTGGGTACTAATCCTGGAGGCATCTTCTGAAGATTTAGGCACCTCATATGTAAACACCTACATTCTAACCTATTTAGTCTTCATTAAAGTCCTTTCCATGACATAATGACGATCTTGGGCTTAGAACATCAGGTGCTCTGCTAAGTCTATCAAACTGGAGAGATTTCCAGTACATATCTGCCAATGGATGAAAGACAAGTCCAGCCAAATTTAGAGAAGTTCATCACTGCATTGGCTTTAAAGTGATGAATTATCACATTTTTTTCATGACAGCTCATGGAGATGCAGATTACAGGGATTGTGATCTGTCATGGTGGAGAGAATACCTACAACAATGAAGATTTAAGATCTTAAATCTTTGATGCTATATATCATGGTCTTCCACCCTTGAATTCCTTATTCCCCCGGTGCCTGGTATTAATATATTTTTGGCTCAACCAATTTCCAATCGCGGGTCTCTTCAAGACCTTCGGATGTTCTTGTTAGCAGATAATATTGTGCTGACTGCATTATGCCTGGAAACATTACAAAGACTCCCTCAGTGAAATTTGTAATCATTCAAAAGTATTTGCCTTAACTAATCACACGGGGAAAACAACTGGATGGAGAATGTTCAAATTATCTTATAGGGCTGAACAAACTGATACTGCAAATAATAATAGCTAGAATTCATATAGTGCTTTCAGGTCTGCAAAGTGCTTTACAAATTGTATCTTATGTCATCCTAACAACAACCCTAGGAGGAAGGTGCTGTAATTATCCCTATTTTGCCATTTAGGAAACTGAGGTAGATAGAGATTAAGGGACTTGCCCTGGGTCACAAAACCAGATTTGAACTCAGATCTTGACTCCAGATTTAAGATACTAACCAGTGTGTCACCTACCTGCCTAAAAAATATACAGTAATCTGGGCTTGGACTTGAACAGAAGAAGGAGAGCAAGCTAGATTGCCTTTGGGGATCTACAAAGTTCTTTTAGTGATCACAAGCGTTTCCTTGAGAAACAGTTCTGCTATCTTTTTAATACCTATCTTCTTCCAATGTTATTGGGTGCCTGTGAGTTATAGAACAATGTTTTCTGTTGTTTGGTCACTTTTCAGTTATGTTCAACTCCTCATGACCATTTTGGGGGTTTTCTTGGCAAAGATACTGGAGTGGTTTTGCCATGTCCTTCTCTAGATCATTTTATAGATGAGGAAACTGATGCAAACAGGGTTAAGTTCTTGCCCAAGGTCACACAGCTGCTAAGTATCTGAGGCTGGGTTTGAACTCAGGTCATATTCACTCTAGGCCTGGCACCATCTAGCAGTATATTCTGAAAAATTCAAATTCAAGATTGACTAGAGGACAATGGAGAGGCCCCATGGTGGGCATGAGCAGTCTGTAACACATTTCAAACAAGGAATTACTGATGAGTGCTTGTCCTCCAGACAAGGCAATTTAGTTTCGATCTGGATAGTGCTGCCAACATTAGGGGACGTTGCTAGGAGCAGCTGTTCATTGCTAAGATATGTGTAAACCACCAGGTGGTGGACAGAGCTTGAGGTATACACGCTAACTGAACTGGTTATGAGCCATAATGCCTGAACTACCTCTTAGTCTTCACCTATCAGTTCTCCTGGCCTCTGCATTTAAAATCAGGAGTTGTGTTTAAATTGGTTCCAAAAGTGACACCTTATACTCTTGGCTTTTGTTTCCCCAATCACTTGTATTCTTATCTTGTTTCTTGGTGTATTCCCAAAGAATTCAGTCATTTACTATATTGGCTAAATATCAGTCAGTCAACAAGCACTTATTAAGTGCTTACTATGTGCCATTTGGGAAAGCTAGGAGGTGCAATGAATAGAATGCCTGGCTTGAAGTCAAGAAGACCTGAATTCAAATATGATTTCAGACAGAAGCTGTGTAACACTGGGCAATATTAACTTTGTGATTCTGGGGTACTTTCTGGTATGTATGAATCCCCTAGATTTCATAAGTCATATATTACATCATTTCTGTGGAAACAAAAGTCACTTCAGTCTTTTTGCCTCAGTTTCCTCATCTTTAAAATGAGCTAGAGAAGGAAATGGCAAACCACTTTAGTATCTTTGCCAGGAAAACTCCAAATGGGGTGACTGAAGCAACCGGACAACGGCAACAAAAGAAGGGGCCAGAATGTGAACAATTTTAAATGTCAAACAGTTAATATTTGATCTTGGAGGTGTGATAGGAAGACTCTGGAGCTCAGTAAGCAGTGGAGTATGGATAACCTGGTCAGACCTAAACTTTAGAAAAACGTTGCTGTTCAGTCATGTCTGACCCTTTGTGCTTCCTTGTGGGGTTTTCTTGGCAAAGATCCTGGAGTGGTTTGCCATTTCCTTCTTCAGCTCATTTTACAAATGAAACTGAAAGCAAACAGGGCTAAATGACTTGCCCAGGGTCATACAGCTAATAAGTGCCTGAGGTCAGATTTGAGCTAAAGAAGATGAGTCTCTATGCCTCTTGGCTGCTCTTAGGAAAATTACCTTGGCAGTTTCTACATTGAAAAGAGAGAGAAAATGTAACAGCTTTAACCCTTAAATTCCTGCAGACAAACTGTGGTGACTGCTTCCAGCAGAATTTAAATGTCAATTCTTACTTTCCTTTTCTCTGTGCTCTATCCTTTTATCCTCACAGTAAACATACAAACCCAAAGGCTACTTTACAAAATAAAAATGGGGAAGAGGGAAACTACCTTGTCACTATTGTTTCCTATAGAATTACTGCCTAACTGGTAGTAATTATCAACCTTGACTCCTGTAAAACCTGGGCTCAATTCCTGGCCTGCTACCCGCACAATTATGAAATGATCTGGCTCCAGAACCTTTCATTCCTGCCCCAGGGAGCCCATATGGTCATATGCCTTCTCTAAAACTCTTACTGGTGTGTCATAGCTCTAGGCTGAGACCGATTCAGTTAATTAAGCACCTACTATGTGCCAGCACTCTGCTAGGAACTTGGAATACAAAGACAGAAATAGAGTTGTCCCAGTCCTCACATAGTTTATATTTTATTGGGAATAGGGATGCAGGTAATTAAATACAAGATAATTTGAGGAGGGAGAGAACATTGACGACTAGGGGAAATCAGGAAAGGATTTTGTGTAGGAGATGGCACTTCAGCTCATCCTTGAAAGATGCTAGGATTCTGAGAAACTCATTTGGGGCAGTGTATCTTGGGGATGTATTTTAGACATGAGGGATGCTATGTAGAGCACAGGAGGTAGGAAAAGTGAAAGATTGGCATCAGTAATATGTGACCTTCGTACCAATGGATTGGACACTATTCTTAGAGAGACAGAAAGCCTTCTTACCTGGTGATCTTGATTGTGAGAAATAACTCATTCAGGTTCAGGAAGGGTGAAGATAAAAGAAATAAATTTACTAATGCCACTGCAGTGGTGTCTCATTGGGTAGACATGACCTCCAGAAACAAAAGAAAGCCTTAACAACCTGTGCCCTACCACAAAGGCCCTCCCCTATCTCCCTATTGGCTAGGTAATACAGGGTATACAACTTTCTGATACTCCTACTACATAGTTCCCCCTCACATATTTCCCCCCCTGCTAGATGTATTGTATGACCATTCAAATGAAACTTTAGCCCTCCCAGAAGAGGAGTAGTTGATATTCATAAGCTTATTATGCATGGCTCTTCCAAGCAAGACTGAGCTTTTACTCTACTTAGCTGACTGCTAACCTCAAGATAAGATGGAAACCAGTTGGATCCTTATTTTTCCCGTTATTTTCTGTATGAGACAAAACTCCTTCTTTCTATTTCCCTTTCTTCTGGTTGCTATTTTGAATTCATGGAAAAAACTTCTCCGTCATATCTCTCAATTTTCCCCATCCCTCTGGTAGAAGACAATCTAGTATCAGTCTATGTTGTTAGTGTCTTCTGCAGTCAATTTATTTTCCTGCATTTGCTGCAAGTCAAAAGATTTTCTGATATCTATGGAGCCCTCAGATTTCATAAGTCACACATTACGTCATTTCTGTGGAAACAAAAGTTTTAATTATTCCTCACATGGAGGCCCCAAGACACTGTAACCTCTTTGACCCGGATTTTCCCCCTATTTTTTTTTTAGTTTATTTGTCTTTTATAACTGCAGATATTGTTCATTATCAACAAGGTATAGTAACAGCAATGTAATTTGTGGCCTGAGCTTACACAGCCCAGATTCAGTCTTAGAGCTTACCCTTTCTTTCCTCTCTGGGCTCCATTTCTGACTCTTTGGACTTCTTTCTCTGCCATGACCCAGCAACCTTTCCACTCTGGAAGATCCGTCTGCCCTTGTGACTCTGATTGTTCAGTGCCTCCTGGAACCTTCTGGACAGGTTCACTCCTGCGTTCCTCTCTGGACTTCTTTCTCCACCATTGTCCCACATGGATATCCTTCCCTCCCACTTCTCAGCATCCTTTTATGTGTTGTTTTCCCTCATTAGAATGTTAAACTCCTTGAGAGCCAGAACTATCTTTCTGCTTGTATTTTTATGACCAGAATGCAGCAGGTGTGTAACTGGCTCATAGTTAGAGCTTAATAAATGTTTCTTGACTTGTAAGCCCTGTAAACCACATTCCCTGGGCTCATTTCACTTCCAGCCACAATTTCCTTTGATAACCTCAGGATATAGCTCAAACAACTTATAGATAGGTTTCCTACAGAACTGGGTACAAGTTTTTCCAGCTGCCATGATTAAGGCAATAAAGTATTTCAATATGAGGTATCTGACAGCCCTTATTTCATCTTATGGAAAATGCAGGAAACATTGTCTAACCTCAAGGAAATTCTGCTGTGACCACAGGAACTTGGATATGCAACCACTCTGCCTTCTGCATGTGGTTTGACCAGATTCAATCCTGGGGGAGCTCCTATGGGCTCAGCAGTGATTGCTTAAATTAAATGTGGAGATCCACAGGATGTTTCTTCAAGGTCAGGAAGAGTAAACACAGAAGAGATGGCCCAAACTCAGTTCAGGCTTGCCTGGGTAGGACATACTATGCTTTAGATGGCATGTGCTTATAGCCACAAGGAGACTGAGGTGGAGAATAGAGTGAGGCTTCTGTCCCTCACCAGATTCTCAGGATACAACTTGAAATAACATTGCATGATTAGCAGATAGAAGGGAAGAGAGGTGGGGACTGCTCCCTTTTTGTTTATGCACTAGTTATCAACCTCATAGCCAAAGAGGATGGCTGTCACCTCATAATGTTAGCCTTATTAGAGATGCCATATATGGATGCATTCAACAACATCCTCCATCTCAAACTTCCACATGGTCATCTGGAACAAGCAATGATGACTGTGATCATGCTTCATGGCGTGGGAATGGATGGGTAGAAATGGTAACTACTACAACATAAAGAACTCACAGTAGCCCAGAAACAATTGATAAAATTTTCTTCCCTCTCTGATGAGTTCTACCTTCTCCCTAAGAGCCTATACAAGCCTAAACACATAGTACCACACAACTATTTGGACTCCTCTTGGAAAGGAAATGAACTTTGAGTTCTTTTAGCAATTCCCCCAGTATTCTAATGAGTCACATGTTTGCCCTTGGGAAAATACAGGAATTTAGCTTTATGATATTACCATAAAGACTGGGTTTACTCTGGAAGTAGGTACTCACTGGATCTGCGCAGTATTGTTTACTTGTTTCAACCAACTCTATTTTGGGATTTTCTTGGCAGAGATACCAGAGTGGTTTGCTATTTCCTTCTCCAGCTCATTTTACAGAGGAGGTAATTGAGGCAAATAGGGTTAAGTGACTTGCCCAGGATCACCCAGCTAGTGTCTGAGATCAAGATTTCAGGATGAGTCTTCCTGATTTAGGCTTGGCACTCTGGGCACAATAGTGTCACCTAGCTGGCCATATGTATACAATTTATACATATATATATATATATATGTGTGTGTGTGTGTGTGTGTGTGTGTGTGTGTGTGTGTGTGTGTGTGTATATGTATATGTGGGTGAATACATATATAAGTGCATACATGCATAAATTCTTTTCCAAGAGAGATTCTTTTAGGGGGTGTGGCTTAAATGTCTGCCCTATATTCAGACCACCACCACCACCAACGAAACAATGAAAATAATTAACATTTATATATCACTCAAAGATCTGACAAGTGTTTTACATGAACTACCTTGTCTGTTCCTCACAATACTTCTATGATATAGGTACAATTTTTATCCACATTTTACAGATAAGGAAAGTGATGATGAGAGATGGAAAGTGAGTTGAGCAGCATTACTCAGCCAGGAAGTTCCTGAGGTACTTTCCTGAAATCTTTCGGACTCCATTGTCTGTGCTCCATCCTCTGCACCAGTGAGCTGCCTCTCAATATAATATAGAATCTGCCAAGTGTCTTTAAGTTAGTTCCTCATCAAACAGTGGGCACCATTATCAAGCATTTCTGAGAAATGGGAGAGCTCCCCTGAGGAATACAGCGTAAATTGTGGGAAATCAATACATTAGCAGCAGTAGCAAAGTTAATGGATCTTAAAGGAAAGATATAAGTTAAGGGAAAATGGAAATTCCTACTCTGTAAATATGGGTTTCATTCTATGCACAGTGGTTGGGGCTGTCCAGTTTGCCTGTCCGGGCTTTTTAAGAGGCCTGCATCATTGCTTTATTAAATATCTCTCCCTTACAAGCTTAATATCAGGCTTTATTGAATTTTGAGATGACCAGGAAGAAATTAAAGAGGAAGGGGGTGTAAGAGGGAGGGAAGCCATGTGTGTGTGTTTCTTTTCTATCTTTCTTAAAATTATATTTGAAAAAGATTCCAGAGTCTAATAAGTGACTGGTGAATCTAATATTCTAAAAGAAAGAGGAGGGGAAAATGTGCCTGCAGTCATAGCTAAATTAAAGCTGTTCAAATACTCCTGCCAGCAAAAGACTTACGGAGGTAGAGATGATTCATAAAGATAATTTTTTTCCATTCCTATCACATTATTCTCTCTCCCAACCCCTTCTCTGCCTCTTCCTGTACCTTAGGCTACAAGAATGCCAGTACTTGGGTGAAGGTGAGGATAATATCTAGAGGAGCTGAACTGCTGGCTAGTGGTAGCGGTGTATCATAAGGTGCTGGTTCTTTAAAGAGACCTTAGAATATAAGATGTTAAAACATAGAATGTTACAGCCAGAAGGGACCTCAGAGATTTTCCAGTCTAGTGCATTCCTTTTATAGTGGGGAAAACCAGTGAAGAAGAAAGTTATTTGTCCAAGTTTCCATGTTGATTAGGGATAGAGTCAGGCCTCTGATGCCCTGTCTTCACTGTCCCTGTTCTTTCTTTAACAATAAGAAAAAAAATGGTCATTAAATACCTCTGAGATGCAAAATATTGAGCCAGGTGCTCAGAATCTAAGGGTGAAAAATGACATTTCTTGACCTCAAAAAGCTTATAGTGGAGTCAAAGGGTAATGCACATAAGTAACTAACTATAATTTACTTTAGAATAATATTGAGTTGTATTGGGCATATGCATGGGAGTTGATGAACTCTCCTTCCCTTGTATGGGACAGACTGAGGAAGATCTTTTCTCATGGGTAGAAGAACAAGAAGAGCAGGAATGTCTGGTAACCTCCGAAATGCCTTCAAGCTCCACATACAGGAGCCTATGAATATCATCCAGAAAGGATTCATCAGAATTCTCTCCAACATGGAGTAGAAGAGTCGAAAGAAGTTATTCAGTCACATAACCAAGAGAAGGATATACACAATCACCACTGTAATGTAAAGAAAAACACTATGGGAAGACTTCAGGTTACTGTAATGTAACCAGAAGACAGATGATAAAATATACTTCTCTTCTCTTGGCAGAGAGATGATTGACTAAAGATGTGGAAAACTGCATATCTGTATATGCCATCACCTTATGGTCAGCGTGTTGGGGGTCAGAGGGTGGGCAGGGGCTTGCTCAGTTTTTCATTTGTTTTTTTATAAGGGAGAGTTGCATGGGAGTATCAGGAAGGGACAAAGTAGAAAAAATCAGTAAGATATTGGGGGAAAAAGGTCAGAGGTGATCATCTGGGTCAAAAGCTATTTAATCTTGAGGCCAGGCTCAGACGGATGGGGAAGCTGTAGACTCAAGGCCTCTATGTGCAGTCATTTGACTAAATCCAAATTCATAGAACAAATCCCCAAAAGACCACACCCAGGGACCTAGAAGATCACATGTCACTACGAGGTCACAGGTTCCCCACCCTGGTAGGACAATAGAGCTTCTGCAGACTCCTGGAGCCATGCAGATACATCAGAGAGATGTTGAATTTGTACTTACTTTGGTAGGTCTGTGATTCCTCTCATAAGGTAGAGAGTTCACTAAGTGCATTGCTATGACTTTGTGCAGACTGTGCTAAATCTCTGGGGAAGGAAACCAGGTCCATCCAGAGGGGCTCTCACAATTGTTTGGTTATGAACTTAGATAGGAGTTGTCTTCTGTGATTCTCACTGTCTGATGTAAAACTGTCCTGTATTTAATGCCCTTGTTAGCCTAAGTATTTATAAAGAAGTTCAGGGATCTTAGAGAGAGAGGAACTCTACATTCTGATATTCTAGGGGAGACCCTGGGTAGGATTCAAGCTGAAGAGAGGCCCCTGAGATCGAACCTGGTCATCTGTAAAAGAAGTCAGGGTCTGATTCACAAGTTAAAAAAGTACATGGGATAGACTGAACCAAGTAGGCTTAAAGATTGCAGGAAAGAGGGATTGATGACTTCTAGTTGAGGGGGACTAGAGAAAACTTCATGGAAGACTTCAAAGAAAGAAAGGATATGAATGGATGAAAATTGGAGAGACTCCTTTTCTGTCGTGGAAGATAAAACACTTTGCAAAGAGTCAAAGAGAAAGGAGAAAATTGGGGTATAGTAAACAGTCTAGTTTGACTAGAGCACAGATGGAAAGGGGTCAGGCCATGAATGCCAGACTAAGGGATTTGTATTTTTATCCTGTAGGCAATGGGGAGTCACTGAAGTTTTGTGGTTTGTTGTTGTTGTTTTGAGCAGGTAAGTGACATAGTCAAATTTCTGTGTTAGGAAGATTATTGTGGCAGCTATGTGAAATATGGAGAGGAAAAACTGTAAGCAAGGAAACCAGTTAGTAGAGAATGACAGTAGTCTAGGGATGAATGAGGGTAATGAGAATCTGATTAGGGTGGCAGAAATGAAAGTAAGAAGAAAGGAAGAGATGAATGCAAGAGATGTTACCAAGGTGGAATCAATAGAGCTTAGCAACTGATTGGAGGGGGGTAGCTCTGGGAAAGAATGACTATGAGGGTTTGAACCTGGGGGAATGATTTTTCCATAAACAGAAATGGGGAGGTTGGGACACGAGGCAAAATCTTTTGAGGGAAGATGATGAGTTCTGTTTTGGAAATGTTAAATTTGTGACTTTGGTGTATCCAGGTACACCCCTCACCATAGCCATGTTATGTTGGGCCATGAAGGAGGAGCCAGATTTCAACAGAGATGGAGAGGGAATGTGCTCTCTCTTTCTCTCTTTTGTGTGTAAGGGTGGGGCAGCAGTGTGAGGACAGAGGGCCTACACAAAGGCATAGAAGTGGGCGAGAGCAAGATGAAATCAGAGAATAACTAGTAGCTGAGCTGGAATATAGAATGTGCAAAGAGAAATAAGGTTAAAAAGAAATGTTAGAGTCCGGTGGTGAAGGGCTTTATATACCAGTCTAAGAAGCAGACATTTTAGTCACTGAGTTTTCAGCCTCCTGTTTGTCTGTTTGTGGTCATGTGGTAAGAAATGCCTATAAAAACTAAAAATTCACCTCATTTATTGGCCCCCCTCCCATCTAAGGCACATGTATTGAGACCCACATGTGAAAACGAGCTCATTTTCAAATAGTCCAGACTGTATGGAAATGGGTAGCTGGGACTCCTCCAAATACAGAAATAGAATTCAGAGCTTTAAAAAACAACCAAAGGGACAAGGACTGGACCTGGAATTTACCAGCACAGGGAATTCCCAAATGAGGAAATACCTACTAGTACAGGTAGACACCTTCTGTACAACCTTAAGTCTTACAGAGTTGCCTAGAACAATGAGTAGTTAAATCAATTGACCAAGGTCACACAGCAAGCATGTGTCAAGGATAAGACTCGAAATTAGGGCTTCCTCATGGCCAGCTCACTATTCATTACATACCACTCTCTTCTGGTAAACTACATTAATAAATTAATTTTGTACTGGATAGAGAATCGATCTTGGAGTCAGAAAGACCTGAGTTCAAGTCCCATCTCTAATGCATAATGACTGTATTATCCTGGGCAAATCATGTATCCTCTAAATGCTCTAGGCAACTAGTTAAGTTCAAGAATGTGGCTAATATGGAAACATGTTTTACATGACTACACATGTATAATTGATATCAAATTACTTGTCTTCTCAAGGAGGAAGGAGAGATGGAGGGAGGGAATTTAGAACTCAAAAATAATAAAAAATGAATATTAAAAATTGTTTTTACTTGTAATTGAGAAAAAAATAAAGATGTTCTTTAAAAACAGACTAAGTTGCAGAGAAGGTGCCCAAATGTGGAAGGAATTTCTTCAGCTTGGGATTTCTCTATACCAGTGAATTCAGAGGTCCAGTTCCCATTCCAGACTCTGGCTATGAGATCCCTGGCAAGTCACTTAATTTCTATCTGCCTCAGTTTCTTCAAATGTAAAATTAGTATCATGATAGCACCTACTTCCCAGGATTGTTGTGAGGATCAGCTGAGATATTTGTAAAGCACTTAGCCCAGTGCCTGAAACATTATTGTTCTCCTGCCTTTTTCAGCCATGTCTGACTCTTTGTGACCCCATTTAGGATTTTCTTCTCAAAGATAGTGGAGTGGTTTGTCATTTCCTTCTCCAGATCATTTTTCTGATGAGGAAACGGAGACAAACAGGATGAAGTGAGTTGTCCAGGGTCACACAGCTAGTAACTGTCAGAGGTTAGATTTGAACTCATGAAGATGAGTCTTCCTGACTGCAGGCCCAGTGCTCTATCCATTGTGCCTTCTAGCTGCCCCTCCTGGCACATAATAGAAGCTTAATAAATATCCGTACCTCCTCCTCTCCCCACATTGAGTTAAAAAACACTGAGGTCAAGAGAAATCTGTGTACATATGTTGGTTGCTTACACACTCAGTGAGCAATAAATACACCAGGCCAGTCTATGCTGTTTTTCTTGCCCTGTCTGATGTGGGAGGATTAGATCTCACAGGGATAGATTGGTCTTTGTGTCCCACAATAACCTTCTACAGAGTCATGTGCTCTGCTTTTTAGCCTATAGTGATTTCATTCACTCCCAGCTTGAGTGCCAGCCTGTAGGAAGAAGGGGATAATGTAGGGCATGGGTGTGGGAGAAGATGCAGACATGATATCCACTGGAGATTCCCGTGGGATGCTCAGGCCTCATGAAGACTTCAGGAAACAGCTGAGTCATGGGAGCTGAACAGTTCTCTTGGGGGCAATTGAAGGGGAAGGGAACTGGGCTGCCTGGGATTAAACTGGTTTGTTTATGGTATTGAATAGAGCTTGTGGTGAAGACAAGGGGCTTGAATGTAGTGGGGAGAACACTTGAGGCTGGGAGGAGCAAAGCAGCTGTGGTGTTGAAGGTGTTGGGGACATGAATATCATTGTTACATCCTTATATGATCATTGTGTCATATTTATTTTATTGGTAAGAATGCTAAAGTCTAAAGGTCACATAGCTCCCAGGAAAGAGCTGGGCCTAGAATTAAGGTCCCCTGATACCCAAGCCCTTGTTCATTACTCTACATGATGCCCACATCATGGGCATCATGCTCTACGTCATCATAGTCCACGCTCTGATTCAATGAAATGCAACCACCAGAGTGAAGCATTACAGTGGGTGTTGAGCTTGAGGGCATAGAAGCAAGGCACTGGATTATGAATCAGGGAGCTTGGGTTCTAGGGCCCACTATTTCATTTTCTAGTGAGATAATTGTGGGAATTGAGTGATCCACAGTGACTCCACCTTGTGACTCAATTCTGAAGCTAGCTCGGTTCCCTTTCTATTCAATTTTGGGTCTAGTCCAAATTCTATCTTGGGAGAAAACTTTATTCAATTTTGAGAATTGTGAGAAAATTTTACGGTATTATTTGAACTTAGCCCTGCATGACTGGGAAGCTGGACCATCTCTACTTACTACTTAGAGACCCTTAAGTAAGGACCTAGGTTATGCTGACCCAAAACCCAGCCAGATCTGAAGATTGATACAAAGAGTTTTTTCACAATTATATATCTCAAGCAGCCCATATGTCTTATTTGAAAATTGGCCTGTACTGATTCATCAGTTATTATTTCCATGTTCCATTGATTGAATACAGATGTTTGCTGTGGGAGTAGGATACCTCTTTTTCTGATTTCAGGGAATCGTATCTATTCACTCTCCCCCTCCAAGTTGGGAAGTCTGTAATCTTTCTTCCAATTGGAAATCTAATGGTCTAATCTTGTATCTTGGCTTATATCCTGTTAATTGTTTTCTTTTAATGCATAAACATCTATCTCCCCCTGTACTCAGGTTCCAGTGCCAAGCTAAGGAGGCCTGGTGCAATTTGTTGTGCAATTTGCCTGCATTGCTTAATAAATTGATATACTCAAAAGCTCAAACCTTTGTTTTCTCAGTCATTTCATCTTTTACCCACCACACTAGAGCTATGATCTTAAACTTTATCTTTCTGTATCTGTTATATGCTGTTTTCTTCATTAGAATGTAAGCCTTTTTTTATATGCTTAGGGCTTAACACAGCACCTAGCACCTACTAAGAACTTAATAAATGCTTATTTACTGACTAAATTGACTGATTTTTTTTCCTCATCAGTTAAATGAGGGAATTGCTCTGTAATGTTCTGTCTAACTCCTTAAAAACCCAAATACTTAGTTTTGTGATGCTTTTGATATGTGGGGGCAGCTAGGTGTTGCAGTGGTTAGAGCACTGAACTTGGAATCAGAAAGACTCATCTTCATGAGTTCAAATCCAGCCTCAGACACTTACTGGTTGTGTGAACCTGGTCAAGTCACTTAATCCTGTTTGCTTTAACACTTAACATTTAACCTGTAAAATGAGCTGAGAAAAGAAATGACAAACCACTCTAGTATCTTTGCCAAGAAAACTCCAGATGGGGTCATGAAGAGTCAGACACAACTGAATGACAACAAAATGGTATGTTTTCTGAGGGTAATCCTCACACCAGACCCAACAACCTGGCCTTTTGGAACCGGTAAGAATTTCCCATCCCATCCCATCCCAACTAGTATAAATGATGAAAAATATCATGCCTGGTAGAATCTAGAGGAAGCTAATAGGCCTGCAAAGTGAGTGCTTTGGAAGATGGGAAATGATACTAGAAGCCTTGGGTTTCTGAATGACCAGCTCTAATTGACTTCAGAGCAGGTGAATTGTACAATTGAAGGCAGCTGTTGAGTGGATCCCTTCAGTAGATGGAAGCTAATGTGAGATCATAATTCCTTTATCTAACTTTAATTCCTGTAGGGTAGGAGTTCTTAACCTTTTTGTTGTTATGGACCTTGCAGGTAGTCTAGTGAAACCTATGGACCTTTTCTGTGAATAACGTTTTTAAATAATTGGAAGAAATGATACAGCTAAATGTTAGTGAGAATAAAGATGTATTTTTTTTTAAGTAAAAGGATTATATTTATTTATTTTTATTTTTTTTAAAAAATAAATTTATTTAACTTTTTACATTCATTTTCACAAGATTTTGGGCTCCAAAATTTTCTCCCCATTTGTCCCCTCCCCCCTCCCCGATACACTGGACATTCTAATTACCC
>CM053770.1:520639569-520694406 GCA_028658325.1 Potorous gilbertii
CATTTTCTCAGCCTGTTACTTGACTTCTGAGAGTCCTCTCCACCCCCTGGCCTAGATCTGCCCAGCTAGTGCTTGGGGTCTGAGATTCAAATGCTGCTCCCCAGCCTCAGGGCTTTTGGCGGCAGGCCTGACTGCTATTCAATGGGAGCTTATCTGCTGGTTCTCAGGTGGGGGCAGGGCCGCCTTCCAGGCTCAGTTCCCTCAGGGGGTTTATGCAGAGACCTTTTGTAATGGAGTTGCTGCCGAGCTCCTGCCTGCTCTGGGAGCCTCTGGCCACGCTGCCTGTGCTTCTGCCCCGGCTGCCGCCTCCCAAGGGGATTCGAGTCCCGGAGACACCCCGCTCCCCTCTCAGCCCGTCTCTCTCACTGACCTGTGAGTCTGTGGGTGGAGGGACCTTCGTGGCCGCCGGAGATTCTGGTCCCTGACACCTGCTTGGATCTGCTCGCTCCTCTCAGTGCCGCGTGGCCGGGCAGGGCAGGACAGGGCTCCGCTCCCGTCCGGGGTTCGATGGACCCCTGGGGTCGGGTTTTCAGGGCTCTCTGCAACGGAAATCTCCTTCACTGTGTTTCTGCGCGGCTTCCGCTGTTCCAGAATTTGTCAGGAGTTCTTTTTACAGGAAATCCTTGGGCTGTGGGTTTGGAGCTAGCAAATGTGAGTCTTTCTACTCCGCCATCTTGGCTCCGCCTGTCAAAGATATATTTTTATCATCCAAGTTTATGGACCCCTTGAAATCTGTCCATGGACCTCCTGCTATAGGGACATCTAATGGTAAAAGGAATCATTTATAGGATAGCTTATATATAGACCTTAGCTTGAAAAAGCCAAGGTCTCAATGCATCCTAAACCATCTCCAGTTTTCCTGATCTATATCTGGCCATTGGATCCTGATGACTCCAGAGGAGAAAGTGAGGATGGTGTCTTTGCACGGCTCTCCCTCACTTAAATCCAATTCACTTGCATGTCATGGCATCACATCCCTGATATCATGGTCCTCTTTGACAATGAAGAACGAACAGCAGCAAGTAAGATAACACAGTTGGCAAAGTCCTGAGCCATTAACAATCTCATCCGAGCGCTTCATTTTATGGAAGAGGACCAGAGGGGAGAAATTACTTGTATATAGAATGGTGGTATCAAAACCAGGAAAGGAACCTGACTCTTGACTCTGAGTCCAATATATTTTCCTTTATATCACTTTGCTTTTTACAGACCTCAGTGCTGGACACAGTGAATTGGCTTCATTAATTCTGTGGCTACAGTCGGAAATGTGGAGGGAGGGGAACAGGAAAGGAGAAGACAGATGACCTCTCTGAGGTTTCACTAATGTGGTTAGCGGGGTTGGAAGAGAGCCAGCCTCTGAATATATCCCAGAGGGTAGGTGAGTGTAACTTAGGAAAGACCAATGAGGAGAGATGGATGAGACTAACTGTAAAAATACTCTGGAAACTCTAAGGAAATGTGAAGACTTTAGCTTTCATGAGGTTATGACAATCAATGAGCAAGAATGAGAATCTAAGATAAAAGAGAAAGACCATAAAAGAGGGTTAGCATAATATAGGGAGAAATAGAAACTCAGATAAGGATTTTTTTAAAAAGGAAGAAGTAAAGAGAAAGGTGAAGAAAAACATTTTTTTCCATCCATTGCTGCTCCCAGTTCTGCAAAAATCTTCCTTCTGACAGACCTGAGAATATTCAAAGGTATCATCCTCTCTCCTTTTCTCTCCCCCAAGTCTTCAAGCTAAACATCTGGAGTTCTAGGTGATGCTCACTAAACACTCGCAGTCCTTTGCTATTTAGGTCTCTCCTTGGCCTGAATGCTCCCCTACTTAAAAAGCCTTCCTCAAATGTAGCACCTAACACTGAACATAATACTCAAGCATGTGTTCTGAGTAAGGTAGGTGTCAGCAAACCTATCTTGTCCTTTAGTCTGGACACTAAACATCAATTAATTCTACATTTTAGAAGAAAAGTCTACTATAGTACCTAGCTAGTATGCTCCCTTCTTCTAGGTCCTATTCTGTAAAATGAGGGGATTGAATGAGATTGCTAAGGGCTCTGGACTCCATCAACTCTGGCATCCTATGAATGATTCCCTTTACTACACAGATGTTTCTATATCAGGGGCCCCATAGATAGATTTTAAGAGGTTCATAAACTTAGATGGGGAAAAACACATCTTTATTTTCACTAACTTCTAAATGAAATGTATTATTTGTTTCAATTATTTAATAATAGTGAGATAAAATCCCACACCTCAGTTAGACATGACTAGGTATTGACTGAATGGCAGAAGATGTACTTCATTGTCCATGGCATTAATGGTCCACCTGCTAGCAACTTCTGAACTTGCCAGCATAGGAATTAGGAGGCAAGAGCCAGGCTCTGTGGGATACTTTGAAAATTCGAACTGTGTTTGTGACCGCAGCTGTCTCAGTCTGCACAGGCTATAGTGCTCACTTGTGACTTGTTCATAGATTCTTATGGTTGGTTATTTTCTCATGCATGTGTGCTCTACACATTGAAAACTCCTTGAGGGCAGGTTTTGTGTATTATACTTCTTTGTAACTGTCAAAATCCCCACATACTAGGTAGCATGATTTAGAACTAGAAGGGACCCTAGAGACCATCTCATTCAACCCCATTTTACCGATAGAAAAACTGAGGTTCAAAGATATTAAGTAATTTGCCCAAATCACCCAGGACAATGACTCAGGTCTTCTTACCTTTTCTTTCATTTCACTTTGTACCAGTGGTAGCTGGGAATGATCCAAAAAGTAAACTGTGCTAGGTGGGTGTATTAGAGAGGTTAGAGAGCTCTGTACTAAGGAGTAATCAAACCTTCATACAGATGTCAATAATTTTCTTAAATCACAGTTTAAGAAACTTCTATTGTTGCTACTTCTCCTGTTGATATTATGCAGTTATTCCAGACTCTCCATGATCCCATTTGGAGTTTTCTTGGTAAAGATACTGGAGTGGTTCTCCATTCCCTTCTCCAGCTCATTTGACAGCTGAGGAAGTGAGGCAAACAGGGTTAAGTGACTTAACCAGGATCACACGGCTAGTGAGTGTCTGAGACCAGATTTGAACTCATGAAGATGAGTCTTCCTGACTCTAGGCCTGGTATTCTATCCACTGTGCTACCTAACAGCCCACCGAGATCCTTCAGTGGTTCCCAATTACCTCTGGGACAAAATATAAACTCTCCACTTTGTGATTTGGCTCTAACCTACTTTTCCAGACATTTTATATTATTCCCCTGTGGTCTATGTGACAATCAAACTAGCCAATTTGCTGTTCTCCAAACTCAGCATTCCTCCTCTCTCACTGGATGTCTGCCATGCTTGAAATGCCCTCCTTCTGGGAAGTGAGAAAGGGAAGAAAACAATTTGGAACTCAACTTTCTTTAAAAGTTGAATGTTGAAAATTATCTTCACATGTAATTGGAAAAAACAAAATACTATATAAAAATAAAAAAAAGAATATAGGTGTTAAAAAAAAAAGGAAGACCTCCCTTCCTCCTCTTAGAATTCCTACCTTCCTTCAAATGTTCAACATGGGTACCATCTCCTACAGGAAACTTTTCCTAATCCCCCTAAGTGTTGGTGTTTTCTCCCTCCTCAAATTATCCTTGTTTATTTATCTGTTTATATGCTGTGTCCCTCAGTAGAATGTAAATTAGTTGAGGGCAAGGACCAGTTTTGTTTTGTTTCTGTATCCCTGGCAGCTACTATGATATTTAATGTGTAATATCAGGTTTCAGAAATGTGTATTGTATCCAATTTAGTTTAAAGCTTGTGAAGATTAGGAAAATTCATTTGGAAAGACAATATCCTTCTGGATTTTATTACTTTTTAACTCAGCATTAACTTTTTGACTAGGAGTGCAGATAGGTAGCACAGTAGATAGAACACTACACTTGGAAGCAAGGAAACTCATCTTCATGGATTCAAATTTAGCCTCAGACACTTACTAGATGTATGACCCTGGCCAAGTCACTTAATCCTGTTTGCCTCAGTTTCCTCATCTATGAACTAGAGAAGAAAATGGCAAACTACTCCAGTATCTTTGCCAAGAAAATCCCAAATGAAGAGTTGGACGTGCCTGAAAATTACTAAACAACAACAAATCCCCTGGAGATGATGACAGGCACATTCTCTCACTGAAGTTTTGACCCAATCAACTAGTTATTTTGGTGTTCCTGTAGATGCAGTCTCAATGCCAAACCTTCATTTGAAATTTCTTCCCATACGGTTTTTGAGTGTACTTTCTGGTCCACAAGAAACAACTGAGCAAATATTGAGTGAATGGACGTATTTGTAAATGAATGGACTTCCTGAATCATCATGGATTATATCAATGTCAGGATTTCTAGAGAATACTCTTAATTTATATTTTAAAATGCTGAGTGTTAATGACATTGTTGGCTCTTTGCTGGGCATGATTGCTTTCTAAATAGTCTTTTTCTCCCTGGTTCTAGGCCAAACACCATAGAAAGCTGGCTGTAAGTGCCAAAAATGCCTCATTTTTTTGGTCATATTTCTTAACAGCAAGGCTGGCTAGCATCAAGCATCCTGCTTTATCAGGCAGAAAGCTACAGGATGGTAGGTGCAAACATTAATAAGGCTCCTTGGGAACACTGTGGTCCTTGAAGTACTTTGAGAAATGCCCACTTCACCTAACCCCTCTTTAACATCCATTTTAACTCTCTCTTCAGAGTGTTGTACCATGTTCCTTTTCCTCTGTATGAGGTGAAAAGCAGAGTGCAAACCCAAATAGGGTGCCTGGAATGGTGCAATGCTTACAGGCCATGCCCTATCAGGATCAGCCTAAGGAACTAAGAGGGTTTTCTCTAGAGAATCCAGGTGCAATTAATAGCTAGCTGTCTTCAAGCATTTAACAGGGTTTCACATGGAATGATGACTAAATTCACTCTGCATGACCATAGAGGATCAAACAAGCACAACTGGTGTAAATTATAGAGGCAGATTTCAGCTCAATATAAATAAAAATTTCCTGAGAACTAGAGTTGTTGACGAAGGTCAGATTGTAACGATACTGGATGTTTCAAAGAATTTCAAAGACTCAGGCTGACTCCAAACAGTTAGAGAGATTTTATTGTGGTTTTGAGGTTTCATGCTCTGCAGAGTGGCTAAGTTCATTAGAGGAACCAGAAATTTCAGTAAGGTAAGACAGACAATTTTATAGAGCATAGGATGTTGATTACACAATCAAAATTTATGTAGAATATGAGTAATATTACAAAGGCCGGGGGGGGGGTTGTTAAGGGATTAGGTAATGGGAGGGCTCCCTTCTATAGTTCAGTGGTCAAATATTCTGGTCATACTGCTTTGAGACTGGCTAGCTATTGTGGTCCTGTCTGTTCAAGATGGATAGTTAGGTATTGTGGTCCTGTCTTGAGCTAAATGGATGATGTGATTGTGGTTGAGTACAAGAACACATCTGTTCAAATATGTGAATTGGATCTGGGGTCAATGGCTAGCTAGGGGCAGTGGGCATGCTATTCAGCGTGGCCTGTGAGGAAGTTAGAATAATGGGCTAGGGGCAGCTTTATTAGGATACCATCATTGTCAGTAGACCAATAAACATTTATTAAGTGCTTATCATATGCCAAGCACTGGAGATACAAAGAAAGGCAAAAACACTGGCCTTGCCTTCACGGAGCTCACATTGTACTGGGGAGATAACTGTTTATGTATAAGATATATGGTTATTGTCTCTCATTCTTGAAGAGGACCAAAATGGTATTAAGGTACAGTGTGTCCGATTGTGGCTAATAAGACTAATATGAGCTTGGAAGGCTCTACCACAGGTCTTCAAAGAGTCCTTATGAACATTTGGAGTGGAGATGGCTCTACATTTGTGCATCTCATGTTTCTTTGGAGTTACTGCAATTCTGCTTTGACATGCTGGGAGGTCCTTTGCCAGTGTCTCCCATGTCTCACAGTTGATTACAAAGTTCTTCAGAGAGACCTTGAAAGTATTCTTGTATTGCTTCTTCTGACTTCCATGTAAGTGCTTGCCTTGGGTGAGGTCTCTGTAAAACAGTTTTTTAGACAAATATATGTTTGGCATTTGAACAACATGCCCAGCCTGTTGGAGTTGTGCTCTCTACAGTAGAGTTTGGATGTTTGGGAGTTCAGCTTGAGAAAGGACCTCAGTATCCGGTACCTTATCTTGCCAGGTGATCTTCAGAATCTTCCTAAGACAATTCAAATGAAAGCAATTCAATTTCTTAGAGTGGTGCTGGTAGACTGTCCAGGTTTCATAGGCCTACAACAATGAGGTCTACAACACAATGTGTGTGCCTTCAGTTTGGTAGGCAACCTAATACCTCTTTTCTCCCATACTTTCCTTTGGAGTCTCTCAAACAATGAGCTAACTCTGGCAATGCATGTGTCAACCTCATCATCTCTGTGTGGACAAGACATATACAAAGAAGATGAAAGATAATCTCAGTTCATATGGAGGAGTGGGTTGCCTGTAGGAGGTGGTGAGTTCCCTATCACTGAAGGTATTCAACAGGAGATTGGATAGTCAATCTTCACTTGGATGTTTTAGAGGGGATTCCTACTGAGGTCTAGGTTGACCTCGATGATCTCTGAAGATCCTTTCAACTATGATTCTAGCAAGTGTAATTAGCATTCAGCACTGGTTGCACTTCTAGAAGGGAGTTCAGAATATCCTTGATGAGGCTATGGCTCTTTTTTTGGCATCACTAGTTATACCCTATCTTGTACTCCTGTATGGCAGGGACTTAGTCTTCTATTTCTTTTGTAGCACCTCACATCACCCAGCATGGAGCTACGCTGCCAAAGCCCTACATATGTGGAAGTTAGAATCAATGATGGCAGTCATGTGAGTGAATCACTGCTTATACAGAGGGGAGAGGATCTGCAGAGCACACCATTACTGATTAGATTGTAATCGGTGGTGAGGGGGGGAGTTCCACAGTGAAGAAGTCATATGTCTTCGATATAACCTTAGAGGAGAGGGTTTACATCAAGAGGGAAAGGCAATCATTTCCCTATGATTTGGTCCTGTAAGATTCAAGCAGGAGGGTGATATGATGTTCCAGAAATTCGCATAGTGTACCCAAAATTATGCCTCTGTCCCCATTACTTTCTCTTACAGGCACAACCAAAAAGTAAGTATTTATGAAGCACCTACTATGTGGCAGGCACTGTGTTAAGCAATTTACAAATAGTATTTCATTGGATCCTCACAATAATCCTGGGAGGTAGGTGCCATGATGACCCTCATTTAACAACTGAGAGAAAGAAGTCACATAGAGGTTAATAGTCATAATACCAACACCACTTATTTAGAGCTTTCTATGTGCCAGGCTCTGTGCTGAGCAATTTACAATTATCTCATTTGATACTCACAACCCTGGGCAGTAGGTACTATTATAATTCCATTTTACAGATGAGAAAACTAAGGCAAAGAGAAGTTAAATGACTTATCGAGGGTCACATAGCTAATAAGTGTCTGAGGCTAGATTTGAACTCAGGTTTTCCTGACTACAATGGAGAGGGAAATGGCAAACCACTCCAGCATCTTTGCCAAGAAAATCCCATATAGGCTCATGCAGAGTTATACGTGACTAAACTAAGTAACAAGAAGAAGTTCCTGACTCTAGGACCAGGACTTTATTCATTGTGCCATCTAGCTGCCTGAACCTATACTGAGATGCCTAGAAGTTGACAGAATACAAAAATAAAAGAAAAAAAAAGAGAAACTAGTACAGCCCATAATAACCTCAGATGTTCATACCTAAATGTACAAAGTTTAGGTATTAAGCAAGGGGAGCTAGTGATTCTAATTCAAGGAGAATTTGACTTTACCAAGACTTGATATGATCTTAACCCATGGCTAGAATGTGGCTCAGGATGTCACCTTTCTCAAAAGGAACAGAGACATAAGAAAGGCAGATGAGGTAGTTAGGAAATCCAGGAATGGGGAAAGGAAAGAAGGAAGAGGGAAGTACGATGGAAAGCATTTGAGTGGAGATCTACAGCAGAAAATTTTTGTCATTGCAGTAGGCACTTGGTCACAAAGAAGAAATAAATGGGGAGCTCCGGAAAAGATTACAAACTCAGGTCAGAGGGACAAGTGACAAGAGACTTCAGTTATTCAGTTATCTATAGGAGTTCACTCTCTGTCAAAAGCAGAGCACCTGATAACAAATGTGTGTGGCCATTATATTTTAATGTGAGTAAACTCAGCAGTTGTAGCAAATATATTATTATAGCTAATATTTTCATGCTCAATAGCATATTGTCAGGAGAGCAAATGCACAACAGTTTTCAAAAAGATCAACTACAAGGTAAGAAGTTTATTTAAAGACCTAGACGTGTACCACACGCCTACAGTAGATTTTTTTCTAAACAGGATTAAAGGGAAGCTGGGTGGAACTATAACATTTGTATCACTTAACAGTTGCTTGACCTGTATTAGTGGTAATGTGATCCTTCAAGATGTGGAGGAGCCAGTAAAGGGAAAAATGCATTATCTCTTGACTCTGGACATTTTCACTGGTTATCTCCCAATACCTGGAATGCTCTCACACTTTATCTCCTCTTCCTGGCTTCTCTGGCATCCTTCACACTCCAGATAAAATCCTGTCTTCTATTAGAAGCCTTTCTCTATCCCTCCCTAATTCTGGTGCCTTCTCTCTGCTTATTATTTCCAAGTTACTGTGTGAGTATCTTGTTTGTGCAGAGTTATTTGCATGTTTTCTTCTGCATCAGACTACGAGCTCTTTACGGGTACAAATTGTCTTTTGCCTTTTGCCAGCCCTTAGCCCAGTGCCTGACACATAGTATTGCTTAACAAGTGTTTGTTGATTGACTATTCTGGATCTAATTCTCACTAATACGGAGGTTGCTGGAATGAAAATGATGGGAATTTCAGGGGAAAATGACCACTCTATCCTAGAGTTTCTGATAGAAAAGGGGGAATCTGAGCATAGTCTGACATACACTCCAGATTTTGAGAAAGCAGATTCCGAAAGATTCATGAGAAAGATTGGTAGGATCCCATGGAATAAAATGCTTCAAGGGGAGTCTCACCAAGAAGTAGACAGCTCTGAAGAGTGAAAATCTGGAGGCAAAAAGGAAAACTATTCCAATGAGAAGGAAAAAGAGGTATTTTTCTAAAGAAACTCATGTAGTTACACAAGGACCTGAAAAGTAACAGCACTTTAAGTAATAACACTTTAAGGTTTGAGGAGCTATTTACAAATGTTCATTTGATCTTCCCAACAACCTGGTGATATAGGCTCAATTATTATTCCTCTTTAATAAATGAGGAAGACAAGGTTGGACAAGGTAAAGTGAGTTGTCCAGGGTCACACAGCTAGTAGGTATCAGAGGTAGGATTTGAACTCAGGTCTTCCTCTCCAAATCATGGACTTGATCTACTATGCTACTGAACTGCCAACTTAGATTTTTAAAAGAAATTTATTTAGGCATTCCTCCCCCCCAATTGAGGGGCAACCTTCTTGGTCTCCCCTTTTTGGCTACTTCAAAAAATACTGCTACAAATATTTTTGTACACATGAATCTTTCTCCTCTTTCTTTGATCTCTTTGGGGTATAGTAATACAGATGGATTTAAAAAAAACATTCTCAGTTTAGTGTTTTGGGAATGTAATTTCAAACTGGTTCCCAGAATTGGACTCAACTAAACAACAGTTTCTAGGAATAGAGAGGTGAGAGTTCCATTTATACTCTGCCCTTGTCAGACATCATCTTAAGTATTGTGCTCAATTCTGGGGTCATGGTTTGATAAGGACATTGATAAGCGGAAGAGTATCTAGAGAATATTGAAGGATGCTGAGTCCAAGTCATATGAGGATCAGTTAAAGGAATTAAGCATGGCTAGTCTGGAGGACAAAAGACTCAGAGTAGGACATTGTTCCACTGTTGGTAGAAAAACCCCCCAAAGGTTTGTGGATGAAGGACTGTTGTTGTTCAATCATTTTAGTCATGTCCAACTCTCTGTGGCCTCCTTGGTTTTTTTTTTTTGACAGAGATACAAGAGTGGTTTGCCATTTCCTTCTTCAGCTCATTTTACAGATAAGGAAAATGAGATAAACAGGGTTAAGTGACTTGCCCAGGGTCACACAGCTGTAAATGTCTGAAGCTGGATTTGAACTTAGGAAGACAGCTGACTCCAGACCCAGCACTCTATCCATTGCCTCACCTAGGTGCCTAGATGAAGGATTAGACTTGCTGTTTTTGGTTTCAGAGGACAGAACCATGGGCAATAATTGGAAGTTCCAAAGAGGACAATTTAAGCATGATATCAGGAAAAAAATTCCTAAAAATTAAAACTGTCCAAAAGTGCAGTGGCATACCTCGAAGAGGTGGTGGGTTCCCTCTCTTTAGAGGTATCCAAAGAAAAGTGGATCGATCAACATTCATTTGGTATATTATAATGGGGATTCCTTTCATATATAGGTTAGACTAGATGACTGCTGTGATCCTTTCCAACTCAAATTCTGTGAAAATGATGTGAAACTGTGCTGGTAAGGAAATCCGAGGACAAGAAAGGTTTTTTTAAAAGCTCTTTAATGGGATTGGAGCACACATGTGTGGAGCTTAGATGAGCTCCCCTGGAAACTTCTGGAGACAAGTGCTTAGCACTGGAAGACTTCAGGATGATGTAGCAATCTCTTAGGTCCAGTAGCAGCAGAAAGAAGCCAGTCATGTGCTCATGGTTTCTTGTTGCTTCAGCTAGACTGACTTGCCTGACCCACTGGCAGCAGTTAATGGGGTTGCTTAGTTGGCCTCTTGTTGTCAGGAGTTCCTTCCCCCAGTGATGAATATGGGTACTGAGACTGACCAGTTTTCGTGGAGGGATACCTCTCTTTGAAAGACTCTTGAGTTCAGGATTCTGCACTGTCTCCATTAGGATCTCAGGGTAACTGAGATGTTGCAGTTGCTTTGATATGCCTGACTGAAGCTGACTCTTCTCTCTCTCTCTCTCTCCCTCTCTCTTTCTCTTTCTCTTTCTTGGACTTACTTCAGCAAAGAGAACAGGAGAGACTAGGAGAAGGAAAAATGCCCCAATTTTAAAAAGTAGAAAAAAATGGAATCTGGTGGGAAACCTGTGTCCTCGAGGCCACATGTGGTCTTGGCTGCAGCCTTTTGACTGAGTCCAAGTTTTACAGAACAAAGGCTTTTATTAAAGAGATTTGATTTGTTCTGTGAAGTTTGGATTCAGTCAAAGGGTTGCACTTGAGGACCTAGAGGGCCACATGTGGCTTCGAGGCTGCAGGTTCCCCACCCCTGTTTATAGACCAATAAACTTTAACTTTTATTTCTGGGAAAATTCTAGAATATATTTTTAGGGAGACTGGAGTTTTCACTGGCTTGAATATAGCATGAAAGTTGTTCTGCAGCAGACAGATATGATTGGGGGCTAGGTGGAGGGACAGCACTGACCAGGACTCCTTAGACCCCTTTTTATTGTAGTTTAAGTTTATTATACGTCAATCTAGAATCTTGGAAGTGTGTCACCTTGTCCAAATTCTTAATTAGATAACTGTAAAGAAAGCTTTAACCTCTAATCCAAACATAGGGGTAGAAAAGGAAATTCCTACTCTTTCCTTTGGGACACAGCCTCTATTTTGTTGAAGTGGGAGGAGTTATTCTGGTTATCATGAAAGAACTGTCAGCCTTCCCCTTTGAGAGAGAGTTCTAACCACCACACCCTAATAGTCTATGGCTGAAATGGCTTGGCTGGCTATGAAAAAGTTAATGCAGACAAGATATAACAAGGAACAACAGAGCATCTCACATAAGAAACTAGATGGTGAGTACACTTGGGAGCAAGTATCAGGCCTATGAGAGCACTTTGATGACATCCCCAGAAGTGGCATTGCAGGTATGAATTCCTTATGTGGGCTTTCCTTGTGTATACACCGGCTTGAGATAGGAATCATGAAAAAATGGGGTGAAACTTCCATTTACCTATCTGTTGTCTTCCATGATAGAATGTAAGCTTCTCAAAGATATCTATCTATCTATCTATCTATCTATCTATCTATCTATCTATCTGTATAGTACTCCTAGTGCCTAGCACAGTGTCTGGTATACAGAAGGTGCTTAATAATTGCTTTTACTTGCTTGATATTTATTGGGAGGAGGGTCTTTCAGTATTCATCAAGCAGTATCCTTGACATTATCATTTTACTTTGCTTATGCTTGGGCTTGTCAGGGGAAAATGCTAGAATCAAGTATAGAAATTGGCATATGGTATATGGTACCATATACTGAGTATAGAGGGATACCTATTAATCAGGTTACAGGTTTAATACCCTATTGAGTATCTATTTTCTGTCTACTCTCCATCTCAAGTCATCCTCTCCTCTCAATATTAATCTAAATGTATTGCTCTGACTCCCAAGGTCCCTATTCTCCCACATTCACTTAAAAATCTGGATCAATAGTCTTTTTCAGACAGATACCTGGCTGGTATTTTATCGCAATCCCTATCTCTCCTTCTATGCTGCACCAAAACTAGTCCCTCAAATTTTTTATTGACACCCGAGCCTTGAGGAACATCCTTAGTTCCACTCTGCCATTGTATCTCCCCTGAAGGAATTGCTTCCCTTAGCAGTTTCTGCGTATCAGTGAAGATGTGGAGGAAATTGGCCCATTCTCTAAATTCCTTACCAAATGCTGTTACCCTCCCAGCAAATTACTGATAGTTCAGAAGAAGTTGGGGCAGCTAGGTGACACAGTGGATGGAGTGCTGGGCCTAGAGTCAGGAACATTGATCTTCCTGAGTTCAAATCTGGCTGCAGATATTTACTAGCTGTGTGACTGTTGGCAAGTCACACAACCTTCTGTGCCTAAGTTTCCTCCTCTGTAAAATGAATTGGAGAAGGAAATGGTAAACCACTCCAGGATCTTTGCCAAGAAAAAAACAAATGGGATTACTAAAAGACACAACTAAAAAAATGACTAAATACACACACACGCACACATACATGTTAATTGCCTGTAGTTGTCCCTTGCAAAGTGCTGATCTGACTTAGAATTCTTAGCTTCTTAATTGCTCTTAGCCAGTGTACTGAAAATTTCCCCTTACTTTGGAACCCTCCATGTTCTGGGAAAGATAGTCATGGCCTCTCTCTAGATACAAGCATACCTTGAAGAAATTGTGGGTTCAATTCCAGACCACTGCAATAAAATGAATATTGAAATAAAGTGAATCACGTGAATTTTTTGGTTTCTCGGTGCATATAAAAGTTATGTTTGCACCATACTGTAGTCTGTTAAGTGTGAAATAGTATTCTGTCTTTAAAAAACCCAAAATAATGTACATACTTTAATTTTAAAAATACTTTTATTACTAGAAAAAATGCTAGCCATCGTCTGAGCCTTCAGTAAGTTGTAATCTTTTTGCTGGTGGAAGGTCTTGCCTCCATGTTGATGGCTCTGACTGACCAAAGAGGTGGTTTCTGAAGGTTGAGGTGGCTGTGGTCAATTTCTTAAAATAAGACAACAGTAATTTGCTGCACTGTTTCTTCCTTTCTCTTGAATACTTAGAGGTCATTGTAGGGTTCTTAACTGACCTAATTTCAATATTGTGTCTCAGGGAGTAGGAAGAACAGAAGAGGAGAGAGATGGGGAACTGTTGGTGGGTGGGGACAGTCAGAACACACACAATATTTATCAATTAAATTTGCCATCTTATATCGGTGCTGTTCATGGTACCCCCAAACAATTACTGCTTCTGTTTGTCCTTCATTCTTGAAGAGGACCATGACATCAGAGAGGTGATGTCATGACATGAAAGTAAGGGAGGACTTTTAAAGGTCACTAGCCTCACTCTCTCCTCTAGAGCCATCTGGGTCCAGCAGTCAGATATGGATCAGAACAACTGAAGATGGCCCAGGATGCAGTGGGGGACCTTGGCCTTTCCAAGCTAAGGTCTCTAATAGATCTCAGTTTATTATAATAGTGATATAATAGATCATTCATCACAGATCATCATAACAGATACAATAGTTATAATGGAAAAAGTTGAAAATATTGTGAGAATTACCAAAATGTGACAGAGAGAAACAGTGTGAGCACATATGTTAGAAATAGACTTGTTTGATGCAGGGTTGCCTCAACTTGCAAAATTCATAAATTGTAATTTGTAAAAACAATTTGTTTTCATTTTGTAAAACAAAATAAACAAACAAAAAATCCAGTATCTCAGTAGATAGAGCACTGGCCCTGGAAGTTAAGAGGACCTGAGTTCAAATTTAGCCTCAGACACTTACTAGCTATGTGACCCTGTGCAAGTCACTTAACCCTAATTACTTCAAAAAACCAAATAGACCCCAGCATCTGCCAAGTACAATAAAGGGAAGCATACATGATATTCCTGTACAGTGACCTCTGGTGGAACTTGGTAACTGAAGTGGATGGGGGTGGGGGAGGATGGGAATGACTCATGAACCTATGTCCATTATACTAGGTCCCTTCTACTACATCAAATAATGCCATTATGCCCTTGAAATTCAAATTCCACATTTACTCATATTTGTATCTTGTCCTATTCTGCATTGGGGTAGTAGGTCATTCTTACTATTATTGCAAGAATTTGCATTGCCTTGTATAGACACCGGCTTGAGATATGAATCATGAATAAATGGGGCAAAACTTTCAGTTCTATGGTGATCCTAACTGCGGTGAAAATGTGGTGATGGTAAGTTCAATCGTCAAATAAAATCAAATAATATACCAGATGTAAAGCATTTTCTAACGCTATTATTTTTGAATTATAGTGGAAAACTTCTAAATATTTGTTATCTAGAAGCCAGCATGCTTGGAGGGATATCTGTCTGATTTAGCTAGACCTAGCGATAGGGAGCAGGTGTATGGTGCAGTAGAGTCTGGAGTTAGGAAGACTCATTTTCCTGAGTTCAAATCTGACTTCAGACACTTAGTAGTTATGTGACCCTGAGCAAATTACTTAACCCTGTTTGCCTCAGTTTCCTCATCTGTAAAATGAGTTAGAGAAGGAAATGGCAAGCCACTCTAGTATCTTTGCCAAAAATATTCTAAATGGATCACAAAGAATGGCACACTACTGAAGAACAACATGTTGCAGGATTTCCACAATGCTGCCTTTGATATCTATGTCTTTCCATTACTTCCCATATCTCTTCATCTGCCTTGATGCTAAGAAACCCAGATTCCCTTTTCCAGATGTTGCTCTCAGTTCAGCGGGGTCAGCAACTGCCACGTCCCTGAGATATTTGCCAGTTGTATGCGTAGAGACAAACTATAGAGCATGTGAAAGGGTAAACTCCAGAGGGTGGAGTACGGTGTGTCGTTCTTGGCAAATTCTGCCATTTACCGTAAGATTCTAGTCCTGCTATGAAGGTAAAATATAATAATGGAGACACTCCAGTATATACTTTTATTTTCATTCTGTGCGTATGAGGGACTATGGGTATTGATACTGGTAACAATAACTTAGCCCCTTACTTAAAAAATGTTTTATTGATGCTTTAGGAAAATCAAATGAACTCCTTCTTAATGGAGGGAAAATCTCTAGTAGGATCCTTATGGGGCAACAAAATCAGGAGGCAGATCTGAGTTAAAGACTGTCAGCAAATCCTTGTATTTCAGTGAGAATTCCTTCTGTGTGTCTCCTAAAAGAAATTTGACTACGCAAAAATAAAAGTCTCAAATGTCTCCTGAGCATTCTTAGGAAGTTTTGTTGGGAAGCCTACATTGGTTTGAGCTCCAGTCACCACTTACATTATACTGCTTTAACCGCAGAAACCCAAATACCATGTAGTTATGTCTGTAACTTTTAGAATCATCCACTCATACCTCAGAAATCTCTGCCTGACAAATAAAGGGGAGAGTTTAATGATTCATAGTCTTCCTCCCAAAGGATGACTTCTTAAACGGGCCCTAATATAGAAAACCAAAGTGGGGCAGTTAGGTGGAGAGGTGACTAGAGCACCAACTCTGGAGTCAAAAGGTCCTGCTAGTGATGTGACCCTGGGCAGCTCACTTAACCCTGCTTGCCTCAGTTTCTCATCTGTAAAATGAACTGGGGAAGGAAATGACAAACCGCTAAAGTGCCAAGAAAACCTTATAAATTGGATCATGGAGAGTTGGATTCAATTGAAATGATTCAACAAAAAAATGGAAAGCCTACCTTCTATTTCTGCAAAAAAAAGGGTACAAAACAGACTTAGAAAGTATCTTAACAAAAACTTATACAATAATTAAATATAGAGATCAAAACTTCATCAAAAAGAAGGAGGAATATTATTTTGTAACTGAATGAAAGTATTGAGATATTAACTCATCTGCTGCAGGCTTGATTAATACATCTTTAAGACAATTCCAGTAGCAGACAGGACTGTGAGGATCATATGTTGCTCATGCATGATTCTGATTTCTTCCACTAGGTCTCTATATTTTGAAAGTTTTTCTTTCCATGTAGCTTAGAGATAAAGACCACTGTGAAAACATTGTTCTCTAATTTTTATGGAACAATGTTATGACCAGGAGATTGTCAGCAACAGCTTTGCTACATGATAATGTTCCAGTTCCAGTACAATTTATTTATTGAATTCTCAAGAATATCCTAAGGTCTCCATTTGTAATATGAAAATTTATCATTTGTTAACCTTTGAAAAATAGTGAATTCAGAAAGACCTGAAAGGACTTATATGAACTGATGTGGAATGAAAGGAGCAGAACCAGGAGAATATTGTACACAGTAACAACCACAATGTGAGAGAAATTTTTCTGGTAGACTTAGCCCTTCACAATAATTCAAGGACCTAAAACATTCCCAAAGGACTCTTGAGGCAAAATTCCATCCATATCCAGAGAAAGAACTATGGAATTGGAACACTGAATGAAGCAGAATATTTTCTCTTATGTTATGTTTTGTTCTGGTTTTCTCATGGTTTCTCTCGTTCATTTTAATTCTTATATGCAACATAACTAATATGAAAATGTGCTTAATAAAAATATATGTGTAGAACCCAAGCCATCTCGGGGAGGGAGCAGAGAGGCAGGGGGAGAAAATCTAAGACTTATGGAAATGATTGTAGAAAACTACAAGCAAATAAATTAATAGTTAAAAAAGAAATATAGTGAATTTCTCATGTGTAGTCCTAGCCACTAGTTCATGCCTCGCTAAGTGTTCATTAAGTACTTTTTTTTTCAACCGTAGGCATGTGTTTCTACTATGTCCTTACATCATCTGTGTTGATGAATAAATCTGAACTCCTTGAGCACAATCTTTCTATAATTTCTGGTAGCAATTACCTGGTGTAAAATTACCATCAGAAACTCCCTCCATTCCCATAAACAAAACCACTTGACTCAGTGCTTCTTTTTGTACATACTGTTGGTTAAATTCATGTAAATGCACCTATGAGTGCATTTTGACTCCATTCTTGGATCTTAGCTATTTTATAGACTTTCCCCAGAAGTTAACCACTTCCAGAGACATTAGATAAGTCCAGGGATGGGTATCTATTTAAAACTTACTTTTACTCTTCCTAAGTGAGGTGATATCTGCTTTTCCAAAAGGCTATAGATACGACTCCATTACTTACATAATAGCAAGTTATCTAATTATTCAGATTGTATCTAAATATTTAAATATCTGGGGGTAGGTAGGTGGTGCAGTGGATAGAGTGCCAGGCTTGGAGTCAGGAGGACCTGAGTTCATATCTGATCTCAGACACTTACTAGATGTGTGATTCTGGGCAAGTCACTTAATTCTGTTTGCCTCGGTTTCCTCATCTGTGAGCTGGAGAAGGAAATGGCAAACCATTCCAGTATCTTTGCCAAGAAAACTCCAAAGCAAATCATTATAGAGTCAGACATCACTGAAATGATTCAACAACATATCCACACGTATGTATATTTCTACATCCTAAATCTGTCACATTGAAGAAGCCTTTTATCATTGGTACTCTGGAATCAAGTGTCGTCATTATATTGATTGTAGCTCTTACAGGTTTCAAAATTGTTCATCTTCATAGTGTTTATAACACTGTACAGTGTTGTTAGTGCACAAATCATTGCTTCTACTTATTTCATTCTCCATCAGTTTATAAAAGTCTTCAAAATTGTTTTTTATATAATATTGATGTTATGCTAGAAATTGTTTTTCTGGTTCTTCTCACTTCACTCTGCATCAGTTTATATAAGACTTTCCATATCTGTTGGAAGTGATCTATTTCTTACAGCACGATACTCTCCTACACTCACAATAGCAGTGAAATGCTGCTCAGAAGCAAAAGGTGTGTCGCTGTCCCTTTTATTAGTGCTGACTCAGCTCTCAGTTCTTAGCTTCCCTGGCACCTTTGGCTGTGATTCTGATGAACTCAGCACTTTATACCTAGATTACTTCAGTGTTCTAACTAGGACTTCCTCCTCCCCAATTTATCCTGAACATGGTTTCTAGAGAAATCTATTTGAAATGCTTTCATCGTGACATGATAAAAAGCTGTAAAGAATCTCAATTCCATCACAGTTAAGGTACTTTACCTGTTTGAGGGGAGCAGGGGCTCTCTAGAATTTGATCCATTATCCCTATTCAGGTTTATTTCCCATTATTCCTCAGTGTGAGAACTCACTATAATCATATGAGGCTCCTCATTGTGGCTCACACAGGCCATATTTCCTCTTTTCCTGCCTCATTCCTACCTGGTACCATTCTATTAATTTCATAGGTGAGAAAACAGAACCTAAGTTACATTGGGACTCTGGCAAGCAAACCTGCAGGAAAGCCTTCATGTTTTTGTTGTTTACTTCACCTGCAAAACCCTTCTTCTACTCTTTCATTTACCCAGGAAATCATGATTTTTCATTTGTTTCTCCTTTTCTTGATTGGTTATCTCCAATTTATCCCATATGTCTTGTAGGTATGTAATTATTTTCATAGTTTCTCCCCTATCAAACTGTGAGCTCCTTTAGAACTTGGTTTTTCTTTCTTTGTATCTCCAGTGTTGGACATATAGTAGGCACTTAATAAATGCTTTGTCTTGCTTTGCTTCACTTCTCCTCCTGAGGTCCATTTGGGTCTTGACTTGCATTATGATCTCAGTTCATTCCATGCTTCGGTACTTAGGGAGTGATGGGGCTTAGAACCTTGTTAGTCTCAGCTTCCTGTCCATGGAGGAGCCTCGGGTTGCAGAGGGTCTCTTCACCCTGCCTTTCTTTCATCCCCCTCCCTCCTCCTGGAAACCCAGCTGTCTGTAGACCCTCTGTATGAGGGCTGCTTGGAATTCTTTGCTAGTCCATCAATATTTGCAGAATGTTCCCTTTTGACATCTTTATATTATCTATATAACTTTCATAGACTTTGGGAATCAGAGTTCTGGATATTTGTCTAGAGAAACACCTGGATCACAGTCTTTCATGGCATCATCCAGAGAACCAGATTTGCTTGCTGTTGAGCACAGGACATGTGGGTTTCTAGGCAAGATGTCTTTGCAAATTGGAATGCATCGTCAATCATTCAGTTATGATGATGTCCTGGAGGATCTCACACCAATTATTCCACCTTCATCTGGCATGTGCAGTAAAGTTCTGTGGAAAAAGCTGGTCATTCCAGATTGGAAGTACCAACAGCTTTCCAAGGTTGAGGAAGGAGAAAATAGTTTCTGCATAATCCTCTCAGTTTCCAGTGACCAAATGAACTAGGTCCCAGTAGTGAAGGCCAAGGCTATGCACGTCATCATGAATTCTCCAATTACAAAGTAGACACAAGAAAGCATTCAGTGCTTTGAGTAGCAGGCAGGGTTGACAGATGCAGGATATACTCCCCATAAAGATCTCACCACAGAAGAAACCAAGTACCACCATGTAGCAGAGGCAGTCCATAAATTGAAGTTACAAAATGAAGAAATGATAAAAGTAGACTGATTGTTTCAACTCAGTCTTCTCCAAGTAGTACCACCCCTTTCTTCTCCCAAGCAAAAGCCCAGAGGCTGGTTTACTCATGGATCTTCTACTTCCTTACCTGGCCTAGATGTCAGCAGCATGAACTCTGGAAATAAAGACAAACCCTTATCTGAAAAATGGAGCCTTTTTGAAACAAGAACCCTTCAGAAATCCAACACTGATTTCAGTGTCCAGTCCTACAGAGGTACTCAGAAGCCATCACCTCTGGAGCTCATTTGGGTTCAGGCTATTAGAATTACAGAAGACCCAGAAGCCTTCAAGCCACCTAAGATGGACCTTCCAGTGATGGAAGGGAAGAAACAACCTACATGAACTCATAACATCAAACTAAGAGACATAAATGTGTTGACTCCTTCAGGGTTCTAAAGTTCCCTTTTCATATGAGCAAAGTTGCTTTCCCTGGTGAACCCATTGTTATGTAGAGAGAGTATCTTAGACTTTTCTTTCTTCCCCATCCACCTTGCACTTGACATAGGAAAGATGTTATCCATTTACAATTCTGCTGAGGATAATATTCCTGGGGAGGAAGTGATTGTTTCATTAAATATCTGTGCAAAGCTTGAATCTCTCTAATGCAGGAAGATCTATTCTGTAACATCCCAAAGTTAGTCTGAATGATTTCTCAAAGTACAGTTGACTACAACCACTTACTGATCTATAGAACTAGGTTGCAGGGGGCAAGGGAAATAATTAAAATCTAGTAGACTTAGTTCTGGAAAAAAATAAATGCTTTATCTTTTCTTTTTTAACCAACATTTTAAATATAATTTTATTTTTTCAACTATGTGTAAAGACAGATTTTTAACATTCATTTTTAAAAGACTATGAATCTTTGAGAGGATAATAGATAGCAATATTTTAAAAATATTTAAAAAATATTTTCTCTAAAAAATCTGATTTTATTTGTATAACAAACTGCAAGAGGATAAAAATTCCTTTTCCAAATTTAGGTCAGTATCTTTTCTACAAATTAGAATAAGTTGCTTATAGCTTTAAAAGGTTAAGTGACTTGCCCAGGATAACTCAGCCAATATGTGTCAGATAATAAAAAATGATTAATATAGCACTTTAAGGTATGCAAAGAGTTTTTCATTTCTTATCTAATTTAAGTTTCATTTTAAGATTTTAAAATATATAATAAAGATATTTTTACTTCCATTTTACAGATGGAGAAACTGAAGCTCTGAGAGATAAGTGACTTGCCAATGGTCACACAGCAACTGAAAACAACAGAAGCAGAATTTAAACTCAAATATTCTAATTCCCACTTCAACAAAATTATTAGTATACCCAAAGATCCTTTTAGATAGCAGCCTTTTCTAATGCATCAAAACATTTATTTACTAAGCATTAATTGTGAGACAGTTTACTGAGGGGTAGGTCAGCTGAGGGGCAGCTGGGTGGTATAATAGATAGAGCAGTGGGCCTGGAATCAGGAAGACTCTTCTTTCTGAGTTCAAATCCGGTCTCAGACACTGACTAGCTGTATGACCCTGCGCCAGTCATTTAACTCTGTTTGACTCATTTTTCTCATCTGTAAAATGAGCTGGAGAAGGAAATGGCAAATCCCTCCAGTGCCTTTGCCAAGAAAATCTCAAATGGGGTCATGAAGAGTGTGGCATGATGGAAGAAAATGACTGACCAAAAAAGGTCAGAGAAGCCTGGAAAGTTAGAAGTCTCTGCCCACTAACAGTAACTTAGACTTCCTTAATATTTTCTGGTTCTGAAGCACTTTGTCATATAATTTAATTTGCTGTTCACAATAACCCTGAAAGTATTATCATTTCTATTTTACAGAAGAAGAAATAGAGGTCTGGAGTATTGAAGTGGGTCCCCTAAGGTGACACAATTAAGTCCAGTGAAAGAGCATTTATTAATCACTCACTCCATGCCTCAATCTTCTTGTCTGCAAAATGCGAGGAAATGGTACTTACGTTACCTATGTTACAGGGGAGTTATGAGGCTGAAATGAGATCATTTCATGTAAAATATGTTGTAAACCTTAATGTAATTGTCACAATCCTGCTTAAGCTGGTCCCTTCCTACCTTCCCAGCCTTCTTAGACGTTTATTTCCTTCCATATGTTCTTCAATGCAGTGACACTGGCCTCCTTCTGTTCCTTGAATAAGATACTTGATCCCATGAATTTTCTCAGGCTGCCACAGTGCCTGAAATATCCTTTCTCCTCATCCTTGTCTTCGGACCTCCTTCAAGTCTTAGCTAAAGTCCAACTTCTGCAAGAAGGCAGTTTTGGTATAGTCAGAGGATCCAAGAACTATTCCCTGTTCTACTCACTATCTGTGTGACTTTGGCCAAGTGTCTTAATTTTTCTGAGCCATATTTGTAAAATGGAGATTATAATACTTACGTTACCTCTACGTGGGTTTGTCCTAAGGATCAAGTAAGATAATGCTCACCAAGTTAAGTTGTTGTAAGTTATAAGGAACCATATAATTGTTGATGGTTGTTCCTTGTTGAATTCAGTTACTTATGTGTGTGTTCATTCTTCGTCGCCGAAGAAGACCATGCCATCAGAGAAATAATGAAATGACTTGCACTTGACTTTTTGAGTGAGGAAGGGCTGTGGAGGTCACCAGCCTTACTTTTCCTCCAGAGACATCTGAATCCAGTAACCAGATATTCATCAGGATGACTGGAGATGACCCAGGATGAGGCAATTGGGGTTAAGTAACTTGCCCAAGGTCACACAGCTAGTGAATGTCAAGTGTCTGAGGTGAGATTTGAACTCAGATTCTCCTGATTCCTGCATTGGTGCTCTATCCAATGCACCACCTACCTGCCCAGTTCTGTTACTACGGACAAGCTTGAAGAGTGAACTACTGGGTTGTGGTTTTTAGTTATGGTTTGAGAGATGCATTCCTTCCAGTTGCCAAATGTATGACTCTTACTGACTTGCCATCACTAAGATTCTGGTGAGATACCAGTGAGGCATCCTATAGTCCACTAGGTGGCAGCAAAGGCTAACTCATAATCAAGGTGTCACCTACATTGTCTGCTCAGATGTCATTTAAGCAACAATCATGATTGGTTGGACCGTCCTCATCCTCCCTACACAGACACCTACACATCCCGTCTGTGCCCTCCCACATCACACTGTAGCCTACTCAAAGTCCTCTGGTCCTAGTTTTCTAGTCTGTAAAATGAGATTGTTAGATAAGATGGTGACCAACGTCTTCTCTATCTCTAGGATTCCATGAAATTTGACTGGGGCAATAAGAAACTCAAGCTGACTTTAAAACCTTATCAGGCAGCATCAAAACAAATGAAATTTGGCAGTTTAGAGGCCACAGAATGAAGGATCACTCAAACAATGGGGTTAATGCAGGAGAAGTTCCTAAAGGAAGGTGAATTTGGAGGTATTTCTGGAAGGGACGTGGAATGGTAGAGAGGAACAAGAAGACTACTTTCATTTTTCCCACTTAATTTTTATTTTATTTTTCACAGTTATATGTAAACAAAAAATTTAACATTTAAAAAAATTTTGAGTTTCAAATTCTCTCTTCTTTCCCTCCCTCTCCTTCAGAAGGCAAGCAATTTGATGTAGACTATACATGTGTAGACATGCAAAACATTTCCATGTTAGTCATGTTGCAAAAGAAAACATAGGCCAAAAAACAAAGAATAATTTTAAAAAGTTTAAAAATGCTTCAGTCTGCACTCATGCACCATCAGTTCTTTATCTGAAGGTGTACACTATTTTTCATCATACGTCTGTTGGAATCGTATCATTGTATGACTGAGAATTGCTAAGTCATTCACAGTTGGTCATCATACAACATTGCTATTACAGTGCACAATGATCTCCCTGTTCTTTTCACTTCACTTTGCATCATCTCATATATGTCTTACTGCGTTTTTCTGAAACCCCACCCAATTGTTTCTTATTGCACAATAGTATCCCATCACAATTATATACCACAATTTCCCTAACTCATGGGCATCTCTCAATTTCTGACTCTTTGTCACCACAAAAAAAGCTTCTATAAATATCTTTGTATATGTAGGTCCTTTTCCCTTTTCTTTGATCTCTTCTGGATACAGATGTAGTAGTGGTATTGGGTCAAAGGGTATGCACAGTGGGCATAGTTCTAAATTGTTCTCTAGAATGGTTGGATCAGTAAGTAGACTATTTTCAAGAAATGGGCTAGAAGGTCAATAGCCAAAGTATAGGAGCAAGAAAAGTTAGTCATGTGGTACGTGGCTGGGTGGGGTAGAGGAGATCAAGCATTTTGATTAACATGTTTTCTCTAACAACTGGGGTCCACTGTCTACTACCCTGATCACCAAGTTCTGTTGAAGGGTACTATTTCCCTCTTCTGAGATCATCCCTAGAAACATGACCTTCCCTGGCAAGACCAATGTTTTGTGGAAGGTGAAGCCCCCTGTCTAGACCATCACCTGAGGGTGGGGATGAGTCAGTATGAACCTGGAGCCTTTCATAGAGTTCTGGCTATAATCACCTGTCAACATCAGTGAAACTGTTCCCATCACCACCAAGCACAAGGAAGGCCTTGAAGTCCATTGCCCAGACTCATTAGAGCCTGCAAATTCACACTAACTCCTTCTTTTTTAATCCCTGTGATACTCAAGAGTCAACCAATCCCCTCCATAGTCCCCATAATTCTCAGCCACCTCAACCCTACCCCTCAATGTCTTGCTCTGATCTGACCTGCAAGAAAGTTATAGGAATAGTGAAGGGGAGCCTAAAGGAGCAGCTTGAAATGATCAATTTAGGACCAATAACAGGGCTTATAGTTCTAAAACTGGAGGAGAAAGAAAAAAAATAAGAGAGACAGAGACAGAGATAGAGACACACACACACACACAGACAGGGAGAGAAAGAGAGGGAGAGATAGGAAGAGGGAGAGACAGAGAGATAGAGAGAGACAAAGACAAAGACCGACAGAGAGAGAGAGAGAGAGAGAGAGAGAGAGAGAGAGAGAGAGAGAGAGAGGGAGAGAGGGAGGGAGGGAGGGAGGGAGGGAGGGAAGGAAGGAGGGAAGGAGGGAGGGAGAGGGAGAAGGAGAGTTGAAGTAATAGGAAGGAAGAGGAAGCCCAAGTGACAAAGTGATAGGAGGAGGTGGCCAGAGTAGGGAATGAAATAAAGTTGAAAAAAAAAATCTCCTCATAGAGAGCTTCTCTAAGATTAGCTATGCTAATCTTTGGCCAAAAGGCAGTGACCAGGTTTGTACGGCAAGCTTTTCTGGCCCAGTAAGACTTATGGCAAGACTTCAGGGGTGCGCTAGGTGGCGCCATAGTACACATACTGGAGTCGAGAAGACTCATCTCCCTGAATCCAAATCTGACCTCAGACACTTACTAGTTGTGTCACCCTGGACAAGTCATTTAACCCTGTTTGCTTCAGTTTCCTCATCTGTCAAATGAACTGGAGAAGGAAACTGCTCCAGTATCTTCACCAAGAAAATCCCAGAAGGGGTCGAGAGGAGTCAGACGTCCGAAATGACTGAACAACAACGTAGAGGAGGCAGGTAGTGTGGTACAGTGGACGGAGCACTGACTGTCGAGTCAGAGAATTTTAGTTCATTTTTCATCTCTGATGCTTACTATGTGATGCTGGTCAGATCACTCACCGTTCCCAGCCCTCAGTTCCTCCTCTAAGAAGAGGGCCTCCCTGTCCCCTGTCCATCTTGACCAAAATGAGAATCTCTTCCAGCCCTAAATCTATGATCCATCATCAAAGGTTATGCTTCTAGGCCATGACTTTTGAGGCAGCATAATCCTGTGGAGAGAATACTGGATTTTTGTGTGTGTGTGTGGTTGGAGGGACTGGGTAAAATTGTCATCTACTATCTATACAACCTTGAACAAGTCATTTAACTTTGGGGCTTCAGGTTCCTCAAAAAATGAAGTTGGAATAAATGCCCTCTATGTCCCTTTCAGTTTTAAATCTGTGGTCTTCTGAACCCAGGGTGACCCCCATTGTGCTATATATTATGGCACTATACATGAGATTTATACATAGCCTGGAGCTGGGAAGAGAGGTATTCCAAGACCATGGTAAATCTGGGCCATTTCCCCAGCACCCCCTTTACCTATCCTCAACCAGGGGGTGCTATATTGAATGCCCCAGGAGGGGCTGGGGCTGGTAACTTAGTCCTTCTCCCCTCACAAACTCCTCCCCTCATATTTCCCACTGTCCTTTTGTTCCTTCTCTTACAATTTCTCTTGGAGTTCATTATAACTGATTTCAATGGCATATAAATGATAGAGGGCTGGGAAGAGGATTAGTATGATTGGTTTTGGGATTCTTCTCCCACCCTCATGTAGCTTCTTGTTAGGAATCTCATGAAAGAAAAGACCAGAGCAAGAGAGGCCCTCACCAACTGGGGCATGCTGGAGGTTGGCCAGACTCCTAGCCTTTACATAGGTCTAGACTTTGTTATTCAGTTGCTTCCGTCATGTCTGACTCTTTGTGACCCCATTTGGGTTGTTTTTTTGCAGAGATACTGCAGTGGTTTGCCATTTCCTTCTCCAGTTCATTTTACAGATGAGGAAACTGAGGTAAATAGGGTTAAGTGACTTCCCAGGGTCCCACAGCTAGTAAGTATCTAAGGTTGGATTTGAACTGGGGTCTTCTTGATTCAGGTCTGGCATTCTATCCACTGTGTTACCTAGCTTTGCCAGGCTTGGACTACTCTTACATAGACTTAGAACAGCATACATGGACTTGTAGGCTACGAACATTCCCTTTCTTTCATGGAAGAAGAAGTAGGGCAGATTTTTCTATCCCTCCCCACCCCCATCTCTCTTGTTCTCTATCTGTTTACCTAATCTAATCTGTCTGTTTCTGACTCTCTAATATGGGTGCGTATGCACGCACATGCACGCGCACACACACACACCAGGATACAGGCATTCACTTCATTATTCTGGGTAGGGAAGTAATATGTTTCTTCTGGCCACTCTCCCTATTGGACATAAGGGTTCAGTGAATTCTTGTTCCCTCCTGGGTTGCCTGCCTGGGTAAAGCTTCAGTGATGTGAATGCACAGCAGGATGGGGGCTAGAGGCTGGGGAAGAGCCAGGGACCTACAGTGCCCCCTCTGTCCATCACCAGATGGCTGCTGGCTGTAGAAGCAATGGGTGCCTGTTGAGCCAAAGTATTATCTCTACTTGTGCCAGAACAAGGAGAATTCACTGTCAGTGTCCTGGATGCAGACCTTCCCTCCCACACTTAGTCTGCCCTCTCCCACTGGGTTCCTGCTGTCTTCCTGAGACGCCTCCTTGGACTTGCTAAGGAATCCAAAGGCTAGAAGTGTCTCATGGCACTCGCCTTTCTACCACAGAGGAGCAGGACTTCTAGGTTTTAAGGCCCTGGGGACTGAGCCTAGAATTGTAGAATATTAGAGCTATCACTTAGAGCAGGGATTTTTTATTTTTTCTATGTTATGGTAAACCCTATAGACCTCTCTTCAGAATAATGTTTTAAATACATAAAATAAAATGCATCAAATTACAAAAGAAACCAATTATATTGAAATAAAGATGCATTTTTCCTATCTAAGTTCACAGATCTCTTAAAATCTACCCATAAGAAACTCCATCTGGACCAATTCTCTCATTTTACAGACTAAGAAACTGAGACCCAGAGAAACTGGCACTTGCCTGTGGTGTTAGAGAACTCCTTCAACGATGACTATTATGATTCATTTCAGTGTCTGGTTTGAGGTTTCTATGACCTTTCTTAGGCTGAGTATTAGGATATGTCTGCATCTTAGAATCTTATATCAGCAAGAGCCATCCTTCCTCTGGGGAATTCAAAGGATTGGAAATCTCTTGCTAGAGAATAAATGAGAAAAATACACAATTTATATATATATATCTATATTAATAATTGATGACTTTCCTCCCTCATGTTTTGATTTTTGTGAATTAGTTTATTTTCTTCTGTAGTAGCTGCTTAACCATATGAGTACAGCAGATACAGTGCCAGGCCTGGATTCAGGAAGTTCAAAATCAACCTTAGATGCTTACTTGCTGTGTGACCCTGGGCAAGTCACTTACTTAACCCTGTTTGCCTGAGTTTCCTCACCTATAAAAATGAGCTGAAGAAGGAAATGGCAAACTGTTGTAGTATCTCTGCCAAGACAATCCCAAATTGTGTCATGAAGAGTAGGATACAAATGATAAATGACTGAAAAAAATGAGGGGGGTTGGATTTGATGACTTTTCAGCTTTAAAATGTGATTCTTTGATCCATTCCAGTCCCCTTCTTATCTAATCACGAGAAGATTGGGAAGCATTTGAATCTCCATACTCTCATCTCCTCTGGTTAACTACTGGACTCAAAGAACCCAGCTCTGGGAGCAGAGTTAGTAGACTATCCTGTGCTCCCCACCAGTGACCATCCTGGAGCCACTGAAAGGTGAGAGCATCCCTCATACATAGCAGAAATGGAACTTTTCTTATGTAAAAAAGCTGGGAAGACTGTGTTACAGATGAGGAAAACAGAGGTTGTTGAAGGTCACTTAGTTCAGAAGAAGAGGACCTGAATAGGAACTTGAATGCCAGCTGTACCATTTATTACCCATATAACCTCAGACCTCAGTTTCCTCCTCTGTAAAATGAGGTGATTGGACTAGATACAGTACCTTCTAGGTTTCAATCTATGAGCCTATGAACTCTCTGATGATAAGTTGCCATATCATCACCCCAGGATGCAACATCCCCCTCTTCATCTCTAGACCTACTGAGGCTTCAGTTATCTGTATAGAATTTTTTTATTCTTCAGTCCTTTCAGTCATGTCTGACTCCTTGTGTCCCAATTTGAGGTTTTCTTGGTAAAGATATTGGAGTTTCTTGCCCTTTCCTTTTCTGACCAATTTTACAGATCAAGAAACTGAGGCAAGCAGGGTTAAGTGACTTGTCCAGGGACACACAGCTAGTACGTGTCTGAGGTCAGATTTGAACTAAGGAAAATGAGTCTTCCTGACTTCAGTCTGGGCATGATGTGCACTATAGTGCTCCCTAGCTGCACCCTCTATACAGAATACCGTTTAATAACTCTCATTGACTTTGTAAGTCTTGTGTGGCCTTTCTCCTTTCCTGGAATAACTTTCCCTTTACAGAAGTTAAGGAGGCCAGCCTTGGCTTTTAGTGATCTATAGGGGCAGGAATACAAAGCACCCTGAGGTCTGACAGAGTTCCCACTGCCTTGTGTTAATATATTTGTTTTGGTCCTCTGTTACTGTCCTGAGGAATGTTGAAACAGAGGGGAGCAACTTTTTTTTTTTTGCAATTACATAAATTGAATTATCTGTTACCAGTAAAACCATTTTTATTATATTTTGTGGTCTATACATGTCTCATTGCAATTTTTTAAAACTAGGTTTTTTATATTTTTCATATCAGTTAGTTTTCTTCCTGTATCCTACAATGCCTCCAACCTCATACCCATAGCTTATAAATGAGATTTTTCACCTTTTTGTGTCTTGTACCTTTTTGGCAGTCTGATGAAGCCTATGAATCCCTCCTCAGAATGTTTGTAAATTCTTAAAGTAAAACACACAGGATTACAAAGAAATCAATTACATTGAAATATAGATAGCAAGATATTTTTGAAAAAAAAAAACTAAGTTCATGGATGCCAAGCTAAGAATCCAGTCTTATAGTTTTTTAAAGTTAAAAATGGGAGAGAAAAAAATCTGCAAATCTAATCAACCTAGTGAAAAAAACCCAACATTATATTATTATGTGCAATGTTTTTCATCCATAGACCTCTCCTTCTCCCTCTCCCTACTTCAAACTTTTATCTCATTGCATTCTAATTGTTTTTTGTCTCTGACTCATTGCATTCTAATCTAAACTTGAATCACCAAACTGACCTGAGAGAATTCCATTCCTCATAATAGCTGCCAAATGTTGAGTTTGAAATGGGAGCAAAAAAGTTATCATGTCACCTCATTTTAAAACTCCAACTCACATGGTGAGCTCTGATTGTAGCAGTGACAGGGGAGAGAGAGAGAGAGAGAGAGAGAGAGAGAGAGAGAGAGAGAGAGACAGAGAGAGAGACAGAGACAGAGACAGAGACAGAGAGACAGAGAGAGAGACAGAGACAAAGAGAGACAGAGACAGAGACACACAGAGACAGAGACACACAGAGAGATACAGAGACAGAGACACAGAGACAGATACACAGAGACAGAGAGAGACAGAAATAGAGAGACAGAGACAGAAACACAGAGACAGAGTGACAGAGAGAGACAAAGACAGAGAGAGACTGAGACACATAAAGAGAGACAGCGAGAGAAAGAGAGTGAGAGGGAAGGAAAGAGGGAGGAGACAGAGACTGAGAATTCAGAAACATACAGACAGAGAGGAAAAGACAGAGAGAGAGAGAAAGAGATGGACACAGAGAGAGATAGAGAGAAAAGGTCTGAAGATGGTGTGAATGCCAACACTGTGATGGGAATCTTTCATTTTCCTTTTATTACACTATTTCTTCAGAATATCTGGCTGACTCCTGACTCCTGATTTTCTTATTAATATTAGCCTTATCTGACTAAAAAACAAATAAACAAAAGAAAACCCCTGACTCATGAAATGATAGTAGTAAGGTATCAAGGGAAGATTTTGACATTCTTAAGCTAAGAAACCAAATGAAAGGAAGAAGGGAATATATCATCTTTAAAACCTCCCCAAAACCTCCTTTTTATTTGTGGAAAAATTTCCCTGATACTTAGTCTTAGTGACACCTAAATCCCTTCCTCTAGTTTAGCCCATTGTAAATTCTTTAAAATGTAGCCTCATAGTTTAAGGACTTATGAGATTAGTTTGTCCAAACTTAATTGAAAGAACCATGAAATGTTTTTTGACGAGGCCTGTGTGACCTTTATGGCATAGGGGGTCATAAAGATTGTTATATATTAAAAATTATATCTCTAGCATATTTTTTTTGAATCCTAGACCTGTGCTTAAATGTAATAAAATCTAGGGTTTTGCCTGTATGATACCTATCTTGGCAGTTATCCAACCATATAAATTCAAAGAGGACATGTCTACACATACACACACACACACACACACAAACACACAGCCTAGCACACATAATTCCTCAGCTCATATAAGGTGGACCCTGGAGGCCTTTGTATGTAGATCTAGAACCCCAAAGGGAAGGCTACAATTAGTGTTCAAGGTTCCTAGAGTTAAACAGATTCCCTTCTTCCATTTTCTCAGTCTGGTTACCTTTCCATAGGAGGAAATGGTGGATATAGTGCTGCATTTGAACTCAGGAGAAACCTCACTCAGATCTCAGCTTTGACTTCCTAGTTGTGAGACTCAACAAGTGACCTCTCTGAGTCTTAGTTTCCTCTCTCCTAAAATAGGGCTAATAATACTTTCACTACCTGCCTCAAAGGGTGGTCATGAGATAAGGGCTTTGCCATACAACATATAAACTTGTTATATAAAAATGTATATAGGAGGCGGAACCAAGATGGTGAAGTGAGAGCAAGTACTCATCTAAACTCTAAGACAGACTCCTTCAGATACCACTAAAAAGAGAATCTGAATAAATTTTAGAGTGGCAGAATCCAATAGGAGACAGTGTGGCAGATTTCCAACCCAGGACAGTTTGGAAGGTTGATGGGAAGGATCTGTTGCACAGGGCTGGAGGAGCGTAGAGTGCACAGTGTGAACTCAACCATAGCAAAGCTGAGGAGGAACCACTCAGCAGACTGAAGCAGCACCATCACTGCAGATTCTCAAACATATCAGCCCAGGACGGGAGTTCAGTGGAACTGAGTGAGAGAGAAGTGCAGCATCCTAGGTAACTGCACTAACCACTCCTGAGACAATCAGACTGCAGATTAAATATCTGTAAGTTACCTACTTGAACTTCCAGGAGGCAAGATGGCAGAGTGATCTGTAAATGCTTTATCTCTCCACTTGTTGTTTTTTGAAACCTCAGAGAATGTTTCCCCAGGAAAAGTCCTGGAACAGTGGGATCAGAGAAAAATTTAAGGATTATTGGTCTACCAGAAAGCCATGATGAAAGAGCCTGGACAATATCTTCCAAGAAATTATTAAGGGAAAATTCCCAGAGGTCTTAGATCCAGAGGGCAAAATAGTCATCAAAAGAATCCATCAATCACTTCCTGAAAAATATCCCAAACTGAAAACACTAAGGAGTATTGTTGCCAAATTCCAGAATTATCAAGTGAAGGAGCAAATACTGCAAGCAGCCAAAAAAAAACCCAATTTGTATATCAAGGAACTACAGTCAGGATCACACAGGACTTTGCAGCTTCTACATTAAAAGATAGGAGGAATGGAAGATGATATTCTGTAAGGCAAAAGAGCTTGGACTACAACCAAGGATCAATTACCCAGCAAAGTTGAGCATAATATTTCAAGCAAGGAGATGGACATTCAATGAAATAAAGGATTTCCAGACCTTTCTGACGAAAAGGACAGAGCTCAGTAGAAACTGTGATCTTCAAAGTCTCAGGAGAGGCATAAAAAGGTAAATGGGGGGAAAGTCTTGTTATTTAATATGGGCAAACTGTTTACATCCCTATAAGGGAAGATGATACTTGTTAATCTTGAGAATTGTATATTTATTATGATATTTAAAAGGGAAATATATGTATATATATACACATAGATAGAGGGAGCAGATATAAATTAAATGATGTGATGATATAAGTGTGATTTAAGGGTGCAAAGGGATTGTAACAGGAGATGTGAGAAGGCAGAGGTAGAAAAAGGTAAATTACATCACAGGAAGAGGCACAAAAACAGTAGAGGGAAAGGGGAGGGAGAAGAGAACTGTGTGAGATTTATTCTCATCTGATTTGGTTCAAGGAGGGAACAACAAACTCAGTTAAATATAGAAATCTAACTAGCTCTATAGGCAGTAGGAGGGGAAAGGAGAAAGAAAAAGGAGAGGAGGCTAAAAGGGAAGGAAGAAGTAGTAAGGGAAAAGGGGAGTAAAAGGCAGGGGGGCTGAAAGAATGGAGGGAAGACTGAGAGTGGTAGTGGTCAAAAATTAAAACTATTGTGGAAGGGAGAAGGGAGAACAAAGGCACAAACAAGGGGAAATAGGATAGAGGAAAAGACAATCATAGCTGTGAATGTGAATGGGATGAACTCTCCCATAAAACAGAGGCAGATAGCCTAATGGATTAAAAAACATAATCCAAAAATACGTTGTTTACAAGAAACACAAGTGAAGCAGGGGGATACGCATAGGTTAAAGATAAAAGATTGGAGCAGAATATATTGTGCTTCAGCTGATGGAAAAAAAGCTGGCATAGCAATCCTAATCTCAGACAAAGAAAAAGCAGAAATAGATCTAATCAAAAGAGATAAGAAAGGAAACTATCCTTCTAAAAGACACCATAGACAATGAAGCAATATCATTACTAAACATATATACACCAATTGGTATATCATCCAAATTTGTCGAGAAGTTAAGGGAGTTACAGGAAGAAACAGACAACAAAATTATACTAGTGGGGGACCTCAACCTACCCCTCTCTGAACTCTGGAATGAGGGAGAAGTGAAAAAAAATCTAAGATATATGTAAGTGATGGTCGAACACTGAAAACAAATAAAATAATTCAATTAAAAAAAAGAATGTATATGTAGAACCCATATAAGATTGCATGCCGTTTCAGGGAGGGAGGGGGAGGGAGGGAGAAAGGAGAGGGAGGGAGGGGAAGAAAATCTAAGATACATTGAAGTCATTGTAGAAACCTGAAAACAAATATATTATTTTAAAAAATGTATATATTGCAACATAATATATAGTTGTAAACTACTATTATTTCCACCTCTGACACATACTGGCTATGTGACTTTGGGCAAATAGCCTCTCAGTGGCTTAGACAACTCTCCAGGGCTATACATTTCAAAGAAGTTGCTAACCTGCTTTGTAGAGGGAGTTTTCTCACCTGGTAGTTCCCTTTACCAGCAAAATCACATGTTCAGTCCCTATTGTATAGTCTCCAATAACTTAATCCCACTCCTGCCCACTCCCAGTTCTCTGCTTTTTGGTCTATTTAAGACAACATTTTAAAACAATGGAATCTTGTATTTAGGGCAACTAGGTGGATCAGTGGATGGAGTGCCAGGTCTGGAGTTAGGAACACTTAAGTTCAAATCCAGCCTCAGACTCATACTGTCTGCGTGACCCTAGGCAAGTCACTTAACCCTGCTTGCCTCAATTTCCTCATCTATAAAATGAGTTGTAGAAGGAAATAGCAAACCATTTCAGTATCTTTACTAAGAAAGACTCAAATGGGATCATGGGATCAGACATGAATAAAAAGACTAAACAACAACAGTCCTCCTTTTCTGCCATCGTTAGGACTTCCCTCCAGACTCCCCTTTTCCATCATCACTCAAGGATTCCTCTCTTGCTCTGTGCCCCCCTCAGAGATCACACATCAGTCTTGTGTTTATTCATATAAATCTTTATCAATAAAAAGAATACCCTCATCTTGATCTTACTCTCTTAATCCCTCAGGGCTCACATATCAGCCTGTCTTTATTCACATAAATCTTTATCAGTAGAAGGAATTCCCTCATCTTGGTCTGTTCTAAGACAGGATGAGTGTTATTCCCATTTTACAGATGGAGATGCTGAGGTCTAAAGAAGGTAAATTACACTTAACTTGGGGCAGATTATGTATGTCACACACACACACACACACACACACACACACACACACACACACAAACATACACTCCGTGGGCTGCGTTCTCTTTCAAAGGAGTAGGTGCATGTCTCTTGACCCAAACATAAGACAGACTGGGTAAGACTTTCAGATTTTAACATATTAACTTTTATCTTAATGGAGAATAGGTATATAGCCTTCGGGCTTCCCCTTCTCCAATTAGCTGAGAAAACCTGAGTGAAGACATATATAGACTTTGCCCAAATTTGACATTACAATCCAAATTCCTAAAATCATAGAATGTCAGATATGGTAAGGCCCTTACAAACTATCTTATCCAACTCCTTCATTTTGCAAAAGAGGAAACTAAGGCCCAGAGATGGTTCTGGGGATTCTAAATGATTTTGCTAAAGTCACAGTTAGCTAGCTAAACAGAATCTACTAAGTGCCTACTATGTGCCAGGCATTGTGCTAAGCTTTCAATTTATAAAGAAGAGTAAAACATGGTCCCTGCCTTCAAGGAGACTGCATTCTAATAGGGGAAATGGCATGTAGATAACTAGATACATACAAGGTATACAAGGGTGTACTGTAGCCAGTCCAATGGGCCTTAGGGAATCAATTATTAAATTTTCGGTGAGCATTTATACCTCAGAAATTGTCAAATATTCCAACTCAGGGTTGATTTATTGTTTTCTTCATCTGTAAAATGGGGATAATAACAGTAACACCTACCTTCTAGGGTTGTGGTGAAGGTCAAATAGCCTTGGCACAAATAGTTCCTGGCACATAATGGGTGCTATATAAATGCTTGCTATATTAATAATAGTAACACTTATTTTATTACTCCCCCTCCCCCTTTATTAAGAATATCCTCCTTTTCTGCCATCATTGGGACTTCCCTCCAGACTCCCCTTTTCCATCATCACTCAAGGATTCCTCTCTGGCTCTGTGCCCCCCTCAGAGATCACACCTCAGAGATCACACATCTAAGTGCCTTGTGTTTATTCATATAAATCTTTATCAATAAAAAGAATCCCCTCATCTTGATCTGCTCTAAGACAGGATGAGTGTTATTGCCAGTTTATGGATGGAGATACTGAGGTCCCAAAGAGGGTAAATTATACTTAACTTGGGGCAGATTAAGGACCAGAACCCAAGTCTTTTGACTCTTGATTTGTCAACTGAGTCCAAGCCTTTTGTTCTATAGATGAAGAAACTGAGGCATTCAGTGATTATGAGGTTGCCCAGGGTCACCCATGAAGCGAGTGTCTGGAGCAGGATTTAGTCAGGACATCTGGACTCTAAGGAGGGAACTAAATATCTAACTGACTCATATATTATATTAATATCTCCAGCACCTGACACAATGCTCAGCTTCTTGTAGGTGCTTAATAAATGCCTGTTGATTGATTTGTTGGTGGGAAGGCTCTATCGACTGCCCCATACTGCCTCTTTCCATATTACTTTTCCTTGGTTTTCTAGCTGATCCATGAGTCCCCAATTGGATAATGAATTATTTCGATAAACTATTCCACACTTACCCCACCCCAAAAATCCCCAACGTAAAAGGTGAGGCACACAGAAAATGCTCAATGTTTGCTGAATGAATGAATTTTGCACATGTTGAATGGAGGTAAAATTTGGTGAGAGTGAATATTTAAGCCAACCGTGTGTGTGTGTGTGTGTGTGTGTGTGTGTGTGTGTGTAGCATATGTTGGGGTCAGGAAATGTGGGAGCTAAAGCCGCATAGAAACTGAGGACTCTGAATAGAAAACTTACTACCCTATAGGCCAAACTGAAAATTTGTCTCTAGGGCTTAGAATAAGGAAGAACTGGGTTTAAATCCTGCCTCCAATACTTACCAGTTATGTAAACCTGGGATCATTATTTAACTTCTCAGCCTCAGTTTCCTTATCTGTAAAATGAGGGGGTTGGACTCAGTTGTTGATTAGGTCCTTTTCTAGCTCTAAATATGCAATCTCATGGTCCTATGACATGTTTCAGGGCTACAATTCCCTCACTTGTGAAGTGGAGCCAGGCAGACAATGAGAGTGGAGAGGTTTTGTGAGGGTGAGTCAGGAGCAAACCACTTCTACAGTGATATCAAGTCAGGATAATACTGCCACAAGGGGCAGTAAAAGGGACATTGCACAAAGACCAGGAGAAAATGGTCTAAGATTTCATGAATAAGTACTGAGTGCCCTGTGAGGGAACCTGTCTTCTCTCAAGAATCTCAGCTAGAAATTAAATTGAAGGGGAGAGTATTGTACGGAGGAGAGCTTTATCCAGGTGTAATCAAGGAAGAGTTCTGTAACTTCTGCTCCAGCTTGAAGAGTCTGGCTCATCCCCTCACAGCATGGTGGATAACTCCTGACTCTTACGCACCCCTTCCCACCTCTAGAAGGAAGCCCAGTAGCACAGTGGCAGAGGAAGGCAGTCCTCAGGAGTACAATGACAGAACCCTCTGGAGAGTGGCTCTTGGTCATCCACAGAACAGTGGTTATGTACCAGTGGAAGTCTATGAAGCATAGGAAAGAAGTATATAACCTCTCCTGGCAATGTCAAGACCTCTTGGAACCCCCAAGCCTCACTCTGGACCAGCACTCTAGCCCAAAACAATTCTTTGTTCTGAGAAGGCTTTCTTAGTATCTGCTGTCAGTGAGGTTAGGTTGAGAGTGAAGGTGGAGGGCTCATTCTGTGAGCCCCTTCACAGATACTCCGACATGGGACTTATGGCACAGAGAAGTCAGTGGGGCACATGGCAAAGGTTCGTTGCCTAGGGATATTGGTGTGAAGAAAGCAGGAGAGCATGTACAAGGAAACTGCCCAAGACCCTCTCTAAGCAAGGTATATACCCTGCCTGAAGAAGTCAAAAGTAATAGTTAGGTGTTGCAGTGGGTAGAATGCTGGGCCTGGAGTCACATAGTTTGAATTCAGACTAGACATTTACCAATTGTGTGACCCTGGGCAAGTAAGTGATCAAGACATTTAACCTTTGTCTGCCTCAGTTTACTTATCTGTAAATTAAGAAAGAACTTGCTAAGTGCTTTACAAATACTAACCCATTTGATGAGGATAACCACAGCACTGAGGATTATTGTGGATCAAATGAGATAATATATATAAAGCACTTAGCACAGTAACTAGTACATAACAGGTGTTTGATAAATGCTTATTCTTTTCCCTCTCCCAGTATGGCAGCATACATGTGCCAAGAACATGGGCCACCCTGGAGCCCTTGCTACCACTGGCTTTTTCTGTGAATTGAGGAGAAGGGTGAAGCTGTTCAGAATTTTTTCTGTATTTCTAACCAAAATCTGCCTCCTCTACTTCTTCCATCCCCTTTCTCCTAATTTTGTCCCATGGAACTCAGGGCTAATGGGACTGGAGGTCTCAGGGTGTGCCCCACACCTTGCTCCATGCCTATGTAAGATAGAGGCTAGCGATCATGGAAATGTTCAATCTGGATTCTAATTTGGGCTCTGATAGTTACCAGCTGAGTAACTCCAGGCAAATCTCAGGATTGATCTGAATCTTAACATCTGTAAAACAGGATAACAATCAACTTCATAGGACTGTTGTGAGGAGAGTGCTTTGTAAGCCTTAAGGCCCTATATATACATTGTTATCTAGTGATCTCCTGCCTTAGAGATAATATGACCATCATTAGCAAGGTAAGACTTTGTAACAAGGAAGTTCTATAAAAGCAATAATTTGGGAGTTCTGATCCTTCTTTCCTAGTATTTTGGTTTGTATCCTTCCCCTGGGGCCCTTCCCAAGAATTTTGGTGCTTAGTAATGGGGTATTATTCTATCTGTGTGCCCCTTAGAGAACAGGAATTTTCCATTTTGGTTCCTGCCTGGGCTAATTAAGCGTGAAGCTCAAGATGATTTCCTTAGACAGAGGGCACAGGGTGAGCTGAATATGAAGAGAGGGTGCCTAAAAAATAAAATCAAGTGTTGAGGAGAATGTGCTGGGAGAAAGAGAAAGAGAGAGGTAGAATGTCTTAAATCATCTCACATAAAAGAGGCAAGAAAGAGCTTTCACAATGGAGAGGAAGAGGATGGAGGTGAGAGGAAATAAGTGAGCTTTACTCTCATCAAATTTGGCTTAAGGAGGGAATGACACACACTGTTGGGTATGGAAATCTATCTCACCCCGCAGGAAGGCAGTGGGGAAGGGGATAGGAGAGGGAGGATAACAGAAGGGACAGCAGATTGGGGACAGGGGTCATCAGAAGCAAACATTATTGTGGGGGGACAACAGGTCAAGGGAGAGAATGGAATAAATGGAGGGCAGGAAATGTGGTTAGTCTTTTGCAACTTGACTGTTGTGGAAGCGTTTTGCATGGCTACCCATATATGACCTATATTGCATTGTTTGTTTTCTCAATGAGGGGAAGTGGGAAGGGAGGAAGAGAGAGAATGTGGTACTCAAAGCTTTAAACATGAATGTTAAAAATTGTTTTTGCATAATAAGTTGTACAGGCAATGGGGTATAGAAATCTATCTTGTCCTACAGCAAAATAGAGGTGAGAGGGATGGGACAAGGGGGGGTGACAAAAAGGAGGGCAGATTGAGGAAAGGGGTAGTTGGGGTATGCACTGTCCTGGGGTGGGGGGAGGGGAGATATGGGGGAGAAAATTTGGAATTCAAAATCTTGTGGAAGTGAGTGTTGAAAACTGAAAATAAATAAATTATATTTATTAAAAAAGAATTCTGATCCATACAGTGATCAACTGTGATTCTAGAGGACCCAACAACAAGTATGCTTCCCATTGCCTGGCAGAAAGGTGATGGACTACACGTGCCGAATGAGACATGTTTCAGGATATGAACAACATGGGAATCTGTTTTTCTTGAATTTACATGTTTTATTCTACTTTTTTCTACTAGGGAAGGAGGTGAGAAGAGAAAAAAAGTTTGTTAATTTTAAAAAGATGAAATTTAATGAAAAAAGAATGAATCCAGTTTTTTTGTTTGTGGTCTAGCCATGTGATTACATAGATGTAGGGTGATGTTTGTCCTTCACTTTGAAGAAGATCAATGACATTACAGGATGATATATTAACTTGGACATGAAGTGGACTTAAGTGAGGCAGAGCTGGGCAAAGTTGACAGCTTCACTCTCTCTTTCAGAGTCATTGAAGTCCAGTGGCAGGACAAAAGTCAAATGACTGTTGATGGACTGGGATACAGTGGATGACCTTGATGTCTTCAATGCCTTACCATGCTCTAAGTGCTTCCCGGTGCCTGCTTCAGCCGTCTTCATATCCATTGTAACAAACTGTTCTCATCCATCCATTCCATATTAGGAAATTCACATGCTTGGGATAGATATCCACCCCGCCAAATTCACCAGTGGATTTGAGACCTGTTGGTTACCCCTTGCCTGGTTTAGCTTGTCTCCTGAGATGGCTTTAATCAGGTTGTGGATGTTGCATATACTACAGCTTCTGGGAGCCACAAGTGAGAGCTGAGCGATGATGAACACCAAAGGTGGATAAGCAGCTCAGCTGTTGGGCGTTCCTAGTGTGAAAGTCCTCTCCATCAATACAGATCATAGTTTGAGAGCTCTAGAGCTGGAAGGGATCTCAGAGATCATCTAGTCTGACTCCCTCATTTTATAAGTGAAGAAATTGAGACTCAGAGAGTCTGAGTTGCCCAAGGTTACATAATGGCAGAGCTGGGTTTCAAACTCAGGCCTCTTGGCTTCAAGGTTAGAGTGTTCCAAGAGAAGCACGCTTTCATTTATTTTTTTTTAATATATTTATTTTTAACGTTCAACATTCACTTCCAAATATTTTAAGTCTTCTTCAATCTGCATTCAGACTCCATTTTTCTTTTTCTGGGCGTGGATGGCATTTTCCATCATGAGTCTTTTGGAATTATCTTAGAATCTTGCATTGCTGAGAAGAGCTAAGTCTATCAAAGTCAGTGATTGCACAATGTGGCTGTTACTGTGTACAATGTTTTCCTGGTTCTGCTCACTTTACTCAGCATCAGTTCATATAAATCTTTTCAGATTTTTCTGAAGTCCACCTGTTCATCATTTTTTTTAGCATAATCGTATTCCATTACATTTACATACCACAACTTGTTTAGTCATTCCACAATTGATGGGCATCCTCTCAATTTCCAAGTCGTGGCCACTACAAAAAAGAGTTGCTATAAATATTTTTGTACATGTAGGTCCTTTATCTGTTTTTATCATCTCTTTGGGATACAGCTCTAGAAGTGGTATAAGCACTCTCATCTCCAGTGAGACTGACAAGTCATCTGAAGGTGTCTATGGTCTTCTTATAGAACTGTCTGGGGCACTAAGGGGTTAGGTGACTTGACAGGGGTCATGCAGCTAGCATGGGTCAGAAAGAGAACTTGCTTGTCCTGACTCAAAAGCTGGCACTCACAGAAACACTAGTTCTCATCTTCCTTCAAGACACAGCTCAAGTATCGCCTAATGCACAAAGCCTTTCCTGATCTGTGCTCCTGGAGCCCTCCTTTCAAACTGCCTTATATTTAATGATTTTGCATCTCTTTGTATTTATTCTCTACACACTTTTATGTGTTTTCTGTATCATTTGAAGGTAAGTTTCTGTAGCCTTGAGGTGACATGTGGCCTTCAGGTAGTTTTGATTCAGTCAAAGCACCGTAGTTGAGGAGTTAGTTGGCCAGTTAGGCCACCTAGTCAAGCCACAGATGGCCTTGAGGCCACAGGTTCCCCACCCCTATGTGAGTATGTACTGTGTCATTAATAGTGTTTGCATCTCCATCAGTTTCTGGTACTCAGTAGGTGCTTAATAAATGCTTTTTGATTCGTTATTAGGTCATCTTGCCTTTCTACATGCTTTGCACATAGTAGGAGCTTAATACCTAACTACTTAATGAATAAATTAATGAATTGTAGCTATGTTGTTGTTATTTAGTCGTTTTTTTAATCACTGTTCAGTTGTTTTTCAGTTGTGTCTGACTCTTTTTGACCTCAGCTGGTGTTTTCTTGGCAAATACACTGGAGAATTTGTCATTTCCTTCTCTAGCTCATTTTACAGATGAGGAACCAAGGCAAACAGGGTTAAGTGATTTGCCCAGGGTCACACAGCTAGAAGTGTCTGAGGCTAGATTTGAACTCAGGAAGATGAGTCTTCCTGACTCCAGGCCCAGCCCTCTATCCACTGTACCACCTAGCTGCTATGGATTAATAATAAATTTAAAATGAATAATAAATAGTAATTGCTAATACTTAATGATTATACCTATTATTTATAGATCTTAATTTATATATTTCATCAGCTATTACTTTAGTCATTATTTTACCACATTGTTACAATTCTTAATAATAACAACTGGAGTTTATACAATGATTTATGGTTTATTGCAAGGTAGTTTAGCTAATAAAAAGAACAGACAAACATTGTATAAAGTGGACAGAATTTTATCCAGGTTGAAAGGAGCACTTCAAGATTAGACAACAGTATGATATCTCAGTGGATATTTTTTAAACAGGGTATGTCTAGGGCACAGGCCTTAGGGAGCACCATCTTCACTCTCCAGTAACTTCCTGTCCTTAGGCCCTTGCATAGATTCCTGACTTCTCTATAATAATCCTTTGTATGAACAGTTAAACTTGCTGCCAGGACATAGATACAAAGTTGAGAGGTGGCACCAGACCTTACTATCAGATGAATTAATAGCCCAGGCCTTTGTGAATAGGGGCCTTGTAGTTGTCAGAGAGACGGGGGATGGTTTTTGCAAAGTCAGGTAGAAGCGAGAGGCAAAAATATATACGAGGTCAAGAGGACAGGGCTCAGACCTGAAAGCGGGTGAGAACAAATAGAACACTCTTGACCACCACAAGAAAGCGGGCCAGCTCTTTGTGGAATGGATGGCATATAATACCATTTAGAAAAGGCCTCTTTAGACCTTGCTTCAGCTGCCTGTATTTCAGGATGGACTCCTTTGTATATCTCTTTATGGAGAAAGGGAGTCTTTTGTAAGCAGGGTTTTAGGGAAACTAACCCAGCTGCCACCCTACTCAAAACTCCCCACGTGACATGTTGGGCCCTAGCTGCATTAATGTTTTCCCTGAGGCAGTTTTCCTCCTCACTCCTTCCCTGTGACACCTGATCAGCCCCAGATGCCCTGACACAGTTCCTGGTCTAGGGGCATAAAAGGTCCCAGGCCAGGTATAGTGTAGTCCACTCAGACTTGGAGGGTGCCTAAGACCACATGAATCATCATGCCTTGATGACTTATTGATCTGATTTTTCCAAATGGAGACGAGGGAAGCTGGTTCCAGAGAAGCTAAGTATCACTGTATTCTTGCTGTGTTAGGGAAAAGAAAACCTCTCCTCTTGTTATATGTTCAGTGACCCATCAGTACCTCATTTAATCCCAAAGTGGCAACTGAACTGAGAATATTGGTGTTAGAGCCACGCCCACAACATTTGGTGCAGTCTTGGCAGAATGGGATGAAATGAGATGGTTGTGGCTCACGTTGTGAAGAGCCCTGCAAATTCAGACAGCAGGAACCTGCCTGGCTCCCTGTCTCTGCTGTCCTCCTGACTGTATCCTCTCTGTGAGGCAGGATCCTGTTCAGGGAGACAGATTAGCAGCATGGGTGCTGGAGGAAGATACCTGGGAGGGTAAAGAAGGGAGGACGCCCAGTATTCCTTGGCTGTCATTAACTGTGTCACACCAGTTGGACTGCCAGAGTAGTCATACTGGAAGGGAGGGGGAGAAAAGCCACACAGACCAAGGCTGGAATTGATCAAAAGGCAGTTTGGGCACTCAACTCTTTCCCTCTTCACACACCACATATCACAGTGGAAAGAGTAGCCAGGATTGTTCCTGGAGAGAGAATAACTGCTTATTCTTGGTCTATTATAGCTAGCATTTATAGAATTCTTTAGCTTTGGTGAAGCCCTTTGCAAATATTATCTCCCATCCTCACAACAACTCTGGGAAGCAGATGCTATTATTATGCCCACTTTATAGATGGGGAAATTGAGGCTGAGAGCTCAAGTGATTCGCCCAGAGTCACACAGCTAGAAGTGTCAGAGGCTAGATTTAATCTCAGGTTTTCCAGCCTCCAAGCTCAGACCTCTGCCTGACTGAGGTCCCAAAGAAGCATCCCTACACTCTAGCTCTGATGGAATAGGATACCTATTGGTTAAGTCTTCTGGAGTGCATTTTTATCCCAGCCTGCTTATATGGAATGGACTTAGTGTCCCACAGCTAGGATGCTTTCCTTACTCTGCTAACAAGAAGAGGAAGCTGGGAATCCCAGAGAGCCATCCTTTCCTGGGTAGCATGGTAGACCTAGAAGGGCCCTTAGAGACTGCTTAGTCTAGATCTTATATTTTATGACTGGGAAAAATCAAGGTCTCAAAAGATGAAATAATTAAAGTTAGTCTCAGGAAGAGGTTTTAGAGACCATCTGCCCAACCTTTACATTTTGAGGGTGAATAAACTGAGACTCTGGGAGAAGAAATGATTCAGATGACAGATTTTAAGAGCTAGAAGATGGAAACTGAGGCCCAGGGAGAAAAGTGACTGATCTAAGGTCATACAGTGGCAGAGCCCAGACCAGTGCTTGAGTGACTCCAATGTCATATGTTCTTTTCACTGCATATGCAAGGTTTCTAAGTAACACAGTGGGAAGTAAATTGTTAAAACTGAATTCATCACCATGGAAAGGGCACTAGATTTGAGGTCAGGAAGACCATCCTTCAAATCCAAATCCTGCCATTAATGACCACATTAATGACCACTTTGTGAATGACCATAGATAAGTCATTTGCCATCCTTCGATCTGTTTCTCATCCTGTAAAATGAGGAGTTTGAATTAGATTATTTTGGACATCTCTGCAAGCTCTAATTTTATGATTATACAACCTCCAAAAGGTTAAAGGTGATCAATATATTCAATAAAGAGGTTAGGGTCAGCTATCGACCGGACTTAATGTCAGGAAGATCTGGGTTCAAATTCTATCTCTAACCTTCCCTCAATGTGTGACCCCGAATAAGTAAATTACTTAACTTTTAACAGCCTCAGTTTCCTCACTTGTAAATGTGTGTGTGTGTGTGTGTGTGTGTGTGTGTGTGTGTGTGTGTGTGTGTGTGATAATACCATATACCTCATAGAGTTGTCAGGGTCAAATGAGACAAATTATGTACAACGCTTTGGAAATCTTAAAGTGCTATTATTATTTTACTGCCTTTGCAGATGAGAAAATGATCAAGGGCTGTTCAAGGGTTCTGGGAAATCTAGAGGATAGCTCTGGCTTTTCAAGGCAAAGGTTCATAGGGCACCAGTTTGGCAGCCCCCTTGCACCCTGACCCCTCATATGGGAGTGGCGTCTATTGCAAGAAACCAAAGACAACAGACTTTCTTGCCAGGTGGCAATGAACCTCTTTAATGCCCTGATTTCCTGTTGCCACACATGGCTTTGATCTGTGATATTCCACCATACTCCTCCAAGGGCAAAGATGTGTAGGAGCCTGGGAGGATGGCTGTAGGGGTGACTGGTTCCCAGTTTAGAGTGAGGCCTGTGTCGATAGGCTCTTCTTTTCCTTTAGACTCTTTCTCTTGTGGAGCCCCATCCAGGTGGCTGCGCCTTCAGGGATGTCATCCAATGCCATGTCATTTGTGCCCAGAATCCCTGGCTCTTCATCAGTCTCAATTGGAGAGGTGGGTAGCTCTTCTGGGTCCAGGTTGGCATCGCTCCAGCCCTCGGAGCTATCGCTGAGGCAGCATTGGGTAGTGCCTTCATCTTCACCCAGGAGGACGGTCTCCTCTGAGTGCCCACTGGAGTTGCTTTCAAGGAGGTTAGCCCCCTCCCCAGTTGGCCCCTTGGTCCCCACAATGGGTCGCACATCAGTATCTTTCGGCTTCTGCCCTGATAGTAAGGATGGCTCTTCAGCCCTTACCCTAATACTGGGGGAAGGAGGTAACTGGATGATAGTGTGGGTAGGTGGCTTAACAAATCCCTGACCAGTCCAAAAGAGGGCAAGCTCCTGGCGACAGATGGCCACAACTAGACTGGTAACCAGGGTACAAGAGACTAAGTAGAGCAATGCTGGCTGGCCCATCTGCATGACAATCATGGCAAGGAAAGTAAGCAGTAGGCCAATAGCATAGGCCAAGGTACAGGCCATGTAATAGACTCGGGAGGAGCGGACCTGGATATCAAAGCGGTGGCAGTAGGCCACCAGGAAGCCAGGCACCACGATGTCCCCAAAGCCAAGGATGGAGAAGGGCCGGTCACAGAGAGTCAGTGGGGAAAAGCTGAGGCGGGGCACCTTCAGCACCATGGGCAGCTTTTCATGGCTGGTAGAATCAGAGGGACCAGAGGCCACTTCCACCATGATGCTCTCGCCAGTCCTGGTGAGGAATGGGGTGATGAAGACGAAGAAAACATCGAAGGCCAGCAGGGCCATCAGGAAGGAGGCGCAGCTCCGCAGGGTGGGCAGCCTTACTCGTCGGAGCACAAACAGGCAATAGGACACCCCTAGCATGTCTTGGAGAAGCCAGGCCCAGCGATCCTCATTGCGAAAGATCATCCAGGTTGCTGTGATGGAGGTGCACAGGCCGGCTAGCAGAATAAGGGACAGCTGCAGGTACGTTTGCAGACCCGGCAGGATGAGCTGGCAACGTCCGAGGGGCAGGCAGCGAGCCAGTGGAGCCAGGCAACTGTAGAGGCCAGTGCCAGCGCCCATCCCAAAGATGCCGATCATGATGTAGACGAAACAGTCGTAGAAGAAGTAGAGCAATAACATGATGGAACAGGACATGAGGACCACGGCGCCCGTCATTGTTGGCGTGAAGTCCACGGGCTCCTCGTCATCATTGTCTTCTTCCGCCAGGTCTTCGGCTTCCTCGCTCATGCTGGTCCCTCCTCCCCTACGCTCCCGGCGCCGCTGGAGACGCTCAGCTTCACTCATCCCAGCCCAGTAGCCGCCCAGGGCCACGGTGCCCACCGCCAGTAAGAAAATGATCATTATATTGTAGTCAAGGACAGGCTCCGGGGGCACGTACATGGCCACCCGGATGATGGCCCCACCCTGGGCCTGGTTCAAGATATCCAACATATCATCGTAGCGGAGGACGGCCACTGGGATGGTCAGATCTGGGAGTGGCCTGAGGCTCTGGTAGGTCACTGGAACAGGGGTGGTGTCTGAACACTGGAGGCCACCAGCACGGCTGACGATGAGGAGGCCGTGGGCACCCTGACCTTGGGCGAGGCGACCCTTGGTGTAGAAGCTGCAGTTCCCTCGCAGCACCATGGCGGTGCTTTTGCTCAGTGGTTTCTGGGGGCTAGAGCCCTGGGGGTATGACTGTTGGGTGTTCTCACTGGGGCACCAGGGTGCTTTGGTGCCATCGTGCAGGAGCAGCAGAGGGGCATGGTGGAGATCACGGGGCAAGGTGACGTACTCAGAGCTGAAAAGGGCGCAGTAGTCTTTGCTACCCTTCTTTTCCCATACCACATGGACCACGCCGTATTCTCCGTGGGCTGGAGTACCCACGTGGAGTAGGATGAAGGGGAGGAGGAGGTCCAGAGCTGCCATCCTCCTCAGCCACCTGCCTCAGTGTCCTGCAGGCCTGAGTGGGCTTTACTCCACAACGCACTTTGTCTGCCTTCAACTGCCCCACAAAGGGGAACCCCTCCCCTCCCTGTCACAGAGCTAGGCCCCTGGAAACCAGAGCCCCACCCTCTTCATCATAACACGCTGGGACCCAGAGTAGGGAAAGCAGTCAACTCCTTTCCACTTAACAGCTAAAAATATCTTTCATGAGTGTCTAGTACCCTTCACTACACAGTTTGCCTCAAATCCAGCTCTTTCTTGTCTCTGCTTAGTAAGACAGTCTAATCTTACCTTCTTTGTCTAATACTTTAGGACTGATGTGGGACCAGTGCCGGCCTTGGTCAGATATAGGGCTGACAGAATATAACATTACACAAAGAAATCAAAACATGGGCTAGAAGTCAAGAAACCTGATTTCTATGTCTGACTCTCCCTTTAAATAAGCCCAAATGACCTAAAAAATTCACTGCCCTACTCTGGACTCAAGGGGAGGGCATTGAACTCAAAGGTCTCCCAGTTTTCTTCCAGTTATGACATTCTATGAAATAATCATGAGTCAGGGTCGTTTCATCTTCCTAGTAAGACACAGCCATAGTCTGTCACAGTGCATGCAGTCTTGGAATCAGGAGGACCTGAGTTCAAATCTTGTCTCTTGACACCCATTAACTGGGGGACCTCAAGACAACTCACTTCTGGAAGAGTGCAACTGGATCCCTTGGAATGTCCTGGGGCCTCAGTTTTCTCATCTGATAGCAGAGGATTGTTGGGAGGATCCAATTAAATAGCCCTGAAAGGACTCTATAAATACTAGCCACTATAATAATAATATAATAATATAATAATGTATCAATAAGTTGTCACAATCTTCAGATTTTTTTAAATTCCTTGGCACTTATGGTGTGTGGCCCACCCCATCTCTCCTCCATGTTCTTCCCATTTTTGTCTGCTACTTATCTTAGGCTGGCTCCCCAAGAGTCTATTTCACCTGTGATGGTCAAGACCAAAGAATCTACTACACCCCTGCAGCTCATGTGCATGATTTCCCAGGTCTAGTTTGAGACTTGTCACTGAAACCTAAATCCCTTTATGATTTACCTCCCCCGCCACCCCATTTCTCCTTTGTCTCTAAGGATAAGCCCTAGAGATAGGGGGAAGAGAATGCCTAGGGCCAGATATAGATAAGTAAAGGGGACAAAGTGGGTTAAGGATGCCAAAGCACCAACTTTGCTTCAGAGCAGAAGTGGGCTCTTACTAGGGAGAGGGGGGTCTTGTCAACATGACTTCCCTTGGGTCCTTTGAGCACTCTATTGCCTTACTCCAAGATACAATGGTTAGAGGGAATTGGAGCAAATTTCAGAGGGGCAGATTTTTGCCCCACACAAAGAATAACTTCCAAAAATTAAATGGACTTCTCTGTAAGAAAGTGAATTCTCTGACATTGGAGGGGGTCAGGAGGAAGCTGAATAATTACTTCTCAGGGATGGTAGAGAAGACATTCCTATACATGTATGGGTTGGTTATCTAATTGATCTACATCATAAGGTCATCCAGGCCTCTGATGTCTCTGTGGCTTCAACAATGGAAGTGGTGGAACAGGCTGCTGGGAACCGAGAGGAGTACCTCTCTGAGGGCTCAGCAATGATACATTTCAGAAATTCTGAACCTACAGCAATTTTCCACTAAGTATTGCTAGCCCCTTTCCTCCCCCTGCCCTTCTACTCCTTCCCATCTCAAATCCCCTAAATGGTGAGAGAGGTGTCAAAACAACCTAGTTTCAATTTCTAGATAGAAATGAAGGTGATCTGAAGCCTTAAAGAGCAAGGGAGCCCTGTGTGTTGAATAATAAATATTTGTTGAATATTGAATAGTGAATGCTGAGCACTGCCCCCCCAGCAAACCATGCCCTATCAGTACTCTTATTAGATTCACTGCACCAGACTGATTACATCCTGTGGTTGTCTGATTTCATGTCTCTCTCCCTCCTTCCCTCTCTCCCTCCCACTCACCTCTGTCTCTCTCCTCTCGCTTTCTTTCTCCTCTCTCCTTCTTCCCCCTTCTTTCTCTGTCTCTCTGTCTCTGTCTCTCTCCTTCTCTCCCCTTTCTCCCTCCTCCTCTGTCTCCTTTTTGTCCCTCTCCCCTCCCCCTCTATTCTCCTGTTTTCCTTTTCAATAATGTACCTGTTTGTTTATCTGAATATGATTGCATTTAAATTAATTTAGATTTGATAATTAAAAAAAAACTTTCCAAAGCCCTCCAGCTCATTGTGGATAAAAATACCCCAAGGTGTTTGTTGCCAAATGAAAACACTGAAACCATAGAACCCACAAAAGACTTGGCACATGTCTAATGTTCAGGGAGGGGTGGAGAGCCAATCTACTTTCTTGAGTCCTTTCTCCCCACCAGGCCAAATATCTAGGAGGGAGCTTTGTTTCTTGAGGAATTAATCATCCTCCTTCCCACCCCAGTCCCCCCATACTCCCCAGGGTCAGGGTTATTACAGATGGGGAGCAACATTCTATAGAGCTGAGGAACAGCCATGGGGGGAGGAAGAAGAAAAAGGAGAAATTTGTGAATATCTTAGACATCATAATAACCCCCATTGGAGGAAGGAGGTAAAACGAGGATCTAAGAAAATAGGGTCTCTCATAACAACAGCTCACATTTATATATAAAGTTTTATAGTAGAATATTGCTTCTTAGGAGCAGGAATTGTTTTATTTGTGTTTCTTTATCCCCAGCACGTTGTACAGTGTCTGCCACATATTTAATCAAGACTTGGTGAATTGAATTATAATTTAGAGTGTTTTTTTTAACAAATATTATCTCATTTGAGTGAAAAATCCTGTGAGATTGCACAAGTACTATTGTAGGCAGGTGTCTGTAGGATTGTTTGTTTAAGGTGGAAAAATTCAACTGCCAGTCCACTACAAGAAGGGAGGAGTGCTCCCTCCCTCCTTTGGCCCCCACCCTTGGAATGTGGGTATTCTTATCCAGTGACTCCCCTTTCCCTCCCACTAGGCAGGATCTATTTTCTCCAGTCAGGACTCTTATGCCCCTAAAGAGAGAGTTCTGTGTGCATGCAGAAGGGGAAAAACAATGAAGAAAGCAGAATGACTCACCAGTGCCAAGCCATACTCGCCAAGCTCTCCTCCCCTAGCCAATTTACCGTCTCCCCACCTTCTCACTCTCCTCTCAATCTTGTGTCCTGGTACATTCATAATTGTTTCCATAGGCTGTTATTTCAATGTTGTCTATTTGAAACCATGTCTTCCAGAAGCTCATACAACTAAGCCTTGGACTCTTTGCTCTGCCTGAAGAAACTGGTCTTCAGATGCTTCATGCCACTATTATTCCCATTTGGTAGCTGGAGAAAATGAGGCCCAGTTTGGCTTAAGGGACTTTGGTGATACTATCTACTCTAGCTCTTTCCTTTTACAGATGAGGAAACTGAGGCTCAGAGAGAGGAAAGTGTCTTGATAAAAGTAATATAACTAGGATCTAGAAGAATCAAAACTTGGACACAGTTCTTTTGACTTCAGGTCCAGTGCTTTCTCCTCTGAGCTACATTACCTTACTAGTGGTGTGATTAAGAGAGTGGTGCCATGATTGTCAAAAGAAAGGGTACTCCAAGGCTATTTTCAGCAGGGAAGACTTACCTATCCCATGAGAAGGTTAGGAATTTTGGCATCTTATGCAATTTCAAAGAGTTATTTTCTCCCAGTATCTCCATTCCTGACCAAACTTTGCTCTGAACCCAAATAAATGTGCTGACTCACCCTAAAACATATATGAATGTGTCTGTCTACCTCTTACCCAGAGGACTTTGCTTGGAGATAGTAGAGAACATTCCTTCCAGTTCCAGTTGCCTCCTTCCTTACTATGTCAGAGATCTAGTTTTGTTGTACCTTTCATCCCACTCCCTACCCCCCTTCAATTCAGTAGAACTCCATTAAAAGGAATGAAATGGGGGAGGGTTGGAGTCAGGAGGGTAGAACAGGAAAGCATGCAATGAGCTCCTGTCCATAAACTCCTCCAAAGAGATCTAGAAAATGCATCAAATTGAATCCTGATGGGGGAAACCCAGAAGAAGTCATAGTGAATCATTTGTACAGCCCAGCTTGGCATAAAGAGACAGATAGCTGGCAAGGCCTGTGGATCTTGGGGATGGAATTGGGTCAGGAACATACCCAGCAGGTGTACTTGAGTGTCCAAGGAGAAGCTACACAGCAGGCCCAGACCTATAAGGAATACCACTAGACCTATAAGGAGGAACTGTAATGGGAACAGGTGCAAACTAGCAGCTTTATTGCCCACTACTCAGTTCTGGGTCAGATCCAAGGTGAAAGACTAAGAAAAGACCTATGCTGAGGAGTGGTGTTCCTGAGTAGGGTTCCCTAGGACAGTGTATTGAGGAAGGAGAAAGTTCAGAAGCCAGAATCAGTAGTAGTATACCTCAGACCTCAAACCACAGTAGGGTCTCACTTTCAGCATCTAGCCTATCCTGAAGAGGAATAATCAATACAGGAATGTGAAACCAAAAGGGAACCCACAATTCTGCCACTGTAAATGAAAAGAAGTTTCTATCTGGCTGATAGGAGGAGAGCCTAATAGCAGTCTACTCTATCCAAACCCAGGTCAAGAACTTGCAAAGCTCAGATCACAGAAGCAGCAAATAGACTTTGCCCTGGATCAAATCCCTTTGTGGGGATTTGTGCGAATCACTGACGCCTTTCAGGTTTCCACAATGTCCCTGAGATCATTGAATAGCACAATACTTAATATCTCAAGAAAGCAGTAAAAGGACCAGTTCAGATTTTCCCTCTAAAAAAGTGATATAGAATCCAGCCTTACTATCAAGTCTGGAATCAGGAAGTAGACTGGAAAAATAGGCAAAAAAAAGAACCCCACCATAATTAGGTATTATGGTGGCAAGGACACTCAAAATATAAGCACAAAAGTAGAGAATGACTCCAAAACATCTACATGCAATACCTCAGAGAAAAGTGCAGCTCTGGCACAAACTCCTGGAAGAGATGAAAAAAGAGTTTAAAAAGTTATAATAGATTTTTATACATGGAATGAGAGAGATTGAGAAAAAACTAGAAAAGAAATGAGAGATATAGAGAAAGAATTGGAAAGGGAATTAACAACTTGGTATAAGGGGTACAATACCTTGCCCAAGCAGCAAACTCCCTGAAAATTAGAATGGACAAAATGGAAGTCAATAAATTCATGAAGCTATAAGAAACACTAAAGTCAAAAGGCTGAAAAAGTGGAAGAAAATGTAAGGCATCTGATAGCAAAAGCAACAGACTTGGAAAAATATTGAGGAGAAAGAATTTAATAATCTTTGGACTTTCTGAATGCCATGACCACAAAAGAGCTTAGCCAATGTACTTCAAGAAATCATTAAGAAAAACTACTCAGAATCAGAGGGAAGAGTGGAAATAGAAATCACTGTTTACCTGCATAGAGAAACCCTAAAATGAAAACCCCAGGAACATTGTAGTCAAAATTCTGAACTTCCATATAAAAAAATTACTTCAACCATCCAGGAAGAAAGAATTAAGGTACTGAGGAGCCACAGTTAAGAATACTGATGATTTAGCAGCCATATAAAAAAAGACCATAACTTGGAGTGTAATATTCCAGAAGGCAAAAGATATGAGCTTATAGTAAAAAATAGCTTACTCAGAAAAACTGAGTATCATGCTACAGGGGGAGAAATGGATGTTTAATGAAATAAAGGTCTCCCAAACATTTCTTATGAGAAGAGCAGAACTATGGAGAAAGACTGAAATTCAAACGCAAGAATGATGAGAAATATAAAAAGGTAAGCATAAATGAACAATGATAAAGAACAAAATACATTCAAATATGAGGAGATGACACTTGTGTCCCCTCTGAATTCTACCATTATCAGACAGAATGGTCCCCCATGGAGGGACCAGATAGATATCCAGAGATGAGACCTAAGAATCATTCTGTAACATCTTGATGATTTTAAGAAAAGAATAGAAAAAGAGAAGAGGAATATGTGATGGAGGGGAAGAAAAGAAGATTATGGAAAACTATCTCATGTATTTGGGGTACACAAGTAGACATATAAAGAAGAAGGGGAGACAGTAATTGACATTTTGAACCTCACTGAATTAAGAAGGAAGAACACGCACATAGTTTGGCACAGAAATAACTTTCACTCAACAGAGAAATAGGAAAAGGGTAAAAGGGGGCGGGAGAATTTGAGGGAGGGTAGATTTAGGGAAGGATTAGTCCTAAGCACAACAAGCTCTAAGAATGTGCAAAAATATTTACAGCTCTTTTCAGTGTGCCAAAGCATGGGAATCTGAGGGGGTGCCCACAAATTGGGGTATGGATGAACAAACTAAGGTATTTAAATGTGTTGGGATACTATTGTGCTGAACTCTAATCAGTGTAATAACCAACCAGGACTTCAAAGGGCTAATGAGGAAATGTACTATCCATCTCCCAATAGGGAGGTGAAAAACTCAGAGTGCAGAATTAGACAAATATCTCTGGGACATGACCAATGTGGAAATTTGTTTTAATTGACCATATGTACTTGTAATGCATTTTGTTTTTCTTGTGTTCTCAACTTCAAAGGGATTGAGGTAGATAGGAGGATGAGAAGACAGATCTTGGCTGATTAAAACAAAGAAAATCTCAAAGAAAATAAAAGTCGTAGGCATTGCCACTAGTCCTGGAGTTAACTAAATCAAAACCAAATTTCAGGCTAGTTATTGAATGGCAGATCTGAAAGTTACATTAGAAAACATCTAGTTCAAAATTCTTATTTTATAGAAAAGGAAATTGGGTTCCAGAGAAGGGAAGGGATTTGCTTAGGGTTACACAGCGAGTTAATGTTAGATCTGGGAACAGTAGTTAAGTAGAGCTATAACTAGGGTGGGACAGCTGAGACTTTGTTCCAGGGCACAAAAGGTAGCCAATTTCTTCCAGATATGAATCCTCCCAGCACAAGTCATCTGCTTAGAGATTCTATGCAGCCATCTCCACTCCCTCAATTGGTCACCTTTCTTAAGGCCCAAAGAGGTGCTGTCACCAAAGGTTTCATTTCCTAGAACTGCCTTACCCCATCTGCCACCACCCCTAACCATCTCCATGTAGGAGTTAGATTATGAATGTGTGGTGTGTGTGAAAGGTGAAAGAAACTTTATCATTTCAAGCCTGCTGTAATGCAAAGTCCTAGCACTGGAATGTGAAGTCTTTTTAAAAAAAGTTTTCCCCCAAATTTATTTATCCATTTGGTTTCAATTTTCTTTTTTCTTTCTATTGTATTTATTTATATTTAGTTTTCAACATTTATTTTCACAAAATTTTGAGTTCCACATTTTCTCCCCATCTCTCCCCTCCCTCCAGCCCATAATGTTTTGCATTCTGATTACCCCTTCCCTCAATATGTCCTCCCTTCTATACACCCCTCCCTCCTCCCTTCCCTTATCACCATCTTCTCTCTCTTTTCTTTTTTTTTTTTTTTTTTTTTTAAATAAATTTATTTAACTTTTTACATTCATTTTCACAAGATTTTGGGTTCCAAAATTTTCTCCCCATTAGTCCCCTC
>CM053770.1:520694906-520817677 GCA_028658325.1 Potorous gilbertii
AAAAGAGAAGATGGGGAGAAGAGAAGGGAGGGATGATAGAAGAGAGGGCAGATTGGTGATAGGGGAAATAAGAATGCTCAGTGTACTGGGGTGGGGGAGGGGACAAATGGGGAGAAAATTTTGGAATCCAAAATTTTGTGAAATAAAAAGTTAAATAAAAAATAAAAATAAATAAATAAAAATTTAAAAAAGAATGTTGAAAATTGTTTTTACATGTAATCAGGGAAAATATATTAAAATGGCATCATATTGTTACTTGAGGAGTGCAGTTGAGGTGGGAGGGAGAGAATTTGGAATTCAGAATTTAGATAAAGAGTGTTTAAATTTTCTTATATATAATGGGAAATATTTAATGAAATGAATAAAATGCACTTAAAAAATGTAACATTCCCATTAGAATGTATGCTCCTTGAGGTGAGGGCTTGTCCTTGTCTTTCTTTATAACCCCAGTTCTTAGCACAGAGCCTGAAATGCACACAGTAAGCACTTGATAAATGATTGTAATCTGATGAAATGATTGAATGAAGTTCTAGGAATTAGCAATCAGCTATGAAGGGCCTCAACAATTACTCAATAAGCTTTTATTTAATGCCTACTGTGTGACCAGCATCGATGTACTAGAGATGGAGAAGGGTTTACACATACAAAGAATGAAATCATCTCTATTCTCAAAGAGTTTTTCTCCTGTCTTCAGTACCTAAAAACTTCTTTCTGTCTTTTCCTGCCTATCCTTCTTTTGGTTCCAATTCAGAGGATAAGCTGACTGTTACTCCTTCCTAAGGCCAAGTCTTCCAATTGTGCCCTCGATCTTATCACCTCAAAACTTATGAACAATTCTTGGGGCACGATTGTCCTAACTGAGGATTACAGAGGGAGTACTTCCAACAACCTCACAGTTTTTTTCTTTTAACTTGGTGTTGTTTAAACAGTTGATGGTCTGAATGTACACAACTAATTGGGAAAAGATGTACATGTTGGTAACTACTCATTTCCTTTCTGTTAAGATGGAGTCAATTTCTTTTCTTTTCTTTCTCTTCTCTTCCTTCCTTTCAATTTCTTCCTTCTTTTCAATTTCTTTCTTTTTCTTCCTTCCTTCCTTCCTTTCTTTCTTTCTTTCTTTCTTTCTTTCTTTCTTTCTTTCTTTCTTTCTTTCTTTCTTGATTTTGTTTGGTGCTAGTACATTTCCATCTCTTCTTTTGAAGCTCTTTTCCTAATTCATGATATATAGGCCCAAGATTTTGTCATAGAGGTCACTGACCTCTTTTGTTTTTGAATCCTGAAATATTTTGCCTCCATCCTCCCCTATGCCTACCTACATGCTGAAGTCTCTGAATATCAAGAGCTATGCTATATCCCAAAGAAATGAATGGAAAAGGAAAAAATCTATGTGTACAAAAATAGCAACTCTTTTTGTGATGGTAAAGAATTGGAAATTGAGGAGATGCTCATCAAATTGGGGAATGGCTGCACAAGTTGTGGCATATGGTTGTGATGAAGTACTATTGTGCTATAAGAAAGATGAAGGTAACTGCAGAAAAATATGGCAAGACCTATATGAACTGATGGAAAGTGAAGTGAGAAGAACAATAACAGTAAAATTGTAGTGATGATTGGCTACTATGATTGGTCCGATGATCCTTGGTGATTGTCTTTCATTTTCAAAAGAGGGCTAAAATGACATCTCTATGTTGGGTCAAGGCATGGTGTGTCTGACTGGTTGATCAGACCAACAGGAACTCAGAATACTCTACCACAGTTTGGGCACAGAGTCCATATGAACATTTGGAGTGGAGATATCTCTAAAATTACACACCTCAGATTTCTTTTGAGCTATTGCAATTCTGCTTTGCTTATAAAGCACAATGCCTTCTTTGATACGGTCTTGTGCCTGTGTCTCATGTCTCACCATCAATTCCAGAATTCTTCAGAACAACCAGTGATCCAAGGCAATTCCAAAGGACTCATGTTGAAAAAATGCTATTTGCCTCCAGAGAGAGAACTGATGAGCTCTGAGTGAAAATTAAAGTATAATTTTCTTACTTTATTTTCTTTTGCTTTTTTTTTTGAAATATGGCTAATTTGTACAATTTCACATGTATAATGATGCCATATTGCTTTCTTTTTCAGTGAGTGGGGGAGGAGGTGGAAAGGAGGCAGAGAATTTAGACTCAAAATTTAAAATCCAACAATATTTAAAGTAAATAAATAATCTTGTCAATTTCTACAAAGAATTTCCCTACTTCTTCATTCTCTCCCAAGGGAGGTCAATACATAAGCTGCATACTTTTCCCCACATATTCTTTTGGCTCATGCTCATCTTGAGCAAGCAAAGTGAGATTACCAAGTGTCTCATGAAATTATCACTCTTGTTGTCCTTGGGTACATGATGAAACTGACTGACATCTTTGTTATTTGTTTCTCTAAGGAGAATCATCCTCCCGTTTAGAGTGGTAACTTTTTTTTTTTACATTCTTAATATTCTAATTAATTCTTTATTTAAAACCTTTTTCCATTTAAAATTTTGAGTTTCAAATTCTCTCCCTTCTTCACACCCCTCCCTCTCCGCTGAAAAGGAAAGCAATATGATATCAATTATACATGTGAAATTGTGCAAATAATAATTCCATATGAGCCACACTTCAAAAAAAGAAAAAAATTAAAAAGAAAGAAAAGTATACTTCAATTTGCACTCAGAATTCATCAGTTGTCTCTCTGGAGGTGGAGAGCATTTTTTCATCATGAATTCTTTGAAATTGCCCTGGATCATTGGTCTAACTGAAGAAGCTTGGAATCAGTTGTGAGACATGGGAGACACTGGCACAGGATCACCCAGCATGGTGTGACTGTATCAAAGAGGGCATTGTACTCTATAAGCAAAGCACAATTGAAGCAGCTCAAAAGAAATTTAAGATGTGCAAATTTAGAGACATCTCCACTCCAAATGGAATATTTGATGACCTGTGGTAGAGTGTTTCAAGCTCGTATTGGTCTGATCAGCTATAGTTGAACACATTGTGCCTTGATCCCAACATAGTAACATCATTTTGGGGAATGAAGAACAGGGATCATTGGAATGATTAAGTCAAGTCTTTAACAGTTGATCATCATTGCAATATTGCTGTTACTATGTACAATGATCTCCTGGTTCTTCTCCCTTCACTTTTCATCAGTTCATACAGGTCTTGCCATGTTTTTCTTAAACTACCCCCTCATCATGTCTTATCATACTCCATTACAATCATATGCCACAATTTGTTCAGCCATTCCCCAATTGTTGGACATCCCCTCTATTTCCAATTCTTTGCCACCACAAAAAGAACTGTTATAATATATTTTTTTATATATTCATCCTTTTCTCCTTATTTCTTTGAGGTATAGACCTAGTAGTGGATTTCTGGCTCAAGGGACATGCATAGTTGGATAGCCTTTTGGGCTAAGTTCCAAATTGTTTTCCAGAATGGTTGGACCAACTTAATGGCACCTTGTAAAAGTCTAGACATGTCATTTATAGAAAGAATATCATCCATGCATGAGAATATCAAGTGCTTAATAATTTTTTTAAAATTTAATTGAATATGTTGAATTATTCACCAGTTCTGTCACTGTCAATGAAGGCTTTCATAAAAAAATCCAAGGGAAGCCCTGAGTGTTACTTTAACTAGTATCATTCAAACCCCGAGAATACCACTTGAGACACAGTCTTGCTCCTAAGAGGTGGAACAGGCTGAAAATTGACATAGGTTCAAGAAAAGTTTCCATAAATTAACAAAACCTAGATCTACAATCCATCAGCTATCCCTCAAGTATTTCTGAGCCCTTGATATGTAGCTAGCACTGTGTGCTTAGTGCTATGGGATCAAAAAGCAAAGAACCTATAATAGCTTATTCATGGAAGCTTGAGGGGGTGGAAGTGGACAAGGGATACTCATCACCTAGAGGGTCTGAACTGGAAGGACTCTTTGAGATCATATAGTCCAATCATGTTCTTTATTTCACAAAGGAGCAATATGAGGCCTAGGGAGGAGAAATGGCATGACCAAGGTCACACAGAATATTACCAAAATAATTGGTGCTAGAACTTTGCTCTCCTGAGTTTCAAGTTTGGCTCTCATTTCATTATATCATGTTGAGGGTCACCTTCATGCTATCTTTATTGCTCATGTTCCAGGTTGCATAGACTTCTCTGGAGACCCAGACCTCATATATGACTTAGCTCAGAGTGATCCTTTACTCTTAGACTCACCTCTGTGAGGTAGCCAGTTTGTGCAGTAGATAGAGTAGTGGGCCTGGAATCAGAAAAACCTGAGTTCAAATCCAACCAAATCAAACGCTTGGTAGCTATGTGGTCCTTGTCAAATCATTTAACCTCTATCTGTCTCAGTTTTCTCAACTGTAAAATGAGGATTACAGCAGTACCTACCTCCCATGATTATTAGAAGACTCAAATGAGATAAAGGGCTTAGCACAGTTCCTAGCACATAGTAGGCTCTTAATAAATGTTTGTTTCCTTCCTTCTTCTGACCTGACTAAGGATAATGGGGAGGACTGGCCAGTGAGGCCTGTGATTAGAACATGGAAGACTATGGTCTTCTGATTGCTACATACTGACTGGAAATCTTGGAGAGTCTGTTTCCCTAGAGGTGTAATGGAAGGAACTGTCCGTTTCAGAGCATGCGTAGGTGTTCTGTGACTGCTTGTTTCTTGTAGACTTGTTCATCCTTACTCTTGAAAGGAATCAATGACACCATGAGGATGATGTCTTCACTTGCACAAGAACTGGATTTAAATGAGGCAGAGCCATGCCTCACTCTCTCCTCCAGAGTCACTGAAGTGCAGTGGCAAAACAGAAGTCAAGATGACTGGTTTGGTTTATAATGAAGAGGCTCCTGTTGGTTGACTGCTGAGCAAGAATTGAGAGTGGAATCCAAAGATCTTCAATGGAGAAACTCTCTTTTCCTTCCTGTTGGCAAGGAGGAGTCTGAGTTTTGGAGGAGTATGTGTGACAGGGGTGATGCTCCTTTCTTTCCCATTAGATTAGTTGGCAATCAATCACATGGTCTCCTAAGTTATCTTATGTTTGTGGCTTCTTTCCTTTAGTGTAGAACCTTGCATTCTTCAACAGGTCAGAAAAGGCATTAGTAGTAGGGGTCCAGGAAGTGGATTCTGTGCTAGAGTTTACTGGAAGCTGAATTTGGTATACCAGTGAAGTCCTGGGGAATTCTGTTTGATCTAGTCCAGCAGTGGATTGGCCTGACAGCCAAGATACCTTGTACCATAAGCAAATGAATGACTCTCTCCACTGGCTGTGAATTTGATAGGGCAAAAGCTTTGTAGAAAACTTTTAAGTTTTCCTATCCCTAGGTACCAATTTAGTAGAGGAGAAGTAATAGAAGGAGTGGAGTGAGATGATATGCTTGTACATCCATTCTTGCTATGTGTGTATAAATATCCCTTTGTAAAAGATAATTGATGTTAATTGATTGTTGATGATATCAATATCAAGTATATTGATTATATTCACTGATCCTTGTGATTGATATTGAGAACACAGAACATTATAGGCTTGAGTCAATAACAATAGAAGAAACTCCATAACCTTTCAGTGTTATCTCTAAAAATCTGAGTTAGCTGCCACTTGGAGACTTGAGTTTTTCAATGCTAGCTGGAGTTGGACTAGAACTGCCTTTTGATATTGTCTACAGAAGAATTAGACATATTCTCCTCCAGCCTCACTCTATGGGACTTCAAATTTGTCCTACGCCAGGGCTGTCTCTGGAGACCATTTCTCTGCCATTCATTTCCTTTTTATTTCTTTTTAAAATTGCTTGTTCTTAACTCTTGGAACTGGATCGAGGTAGAGTCAACATGCCAAGCTGAGCCCTTGGTGGCAGTGTGGTGCATTGGAGAGTGCTAAATTTAAAGTCATAGGATTTGATTTTTTTAACCTAAATTTTCTTTCAGTTCTTTCCTCTTTCCTCTGTTTCTAACTATCTTCCCTGATTTAGAAAAAAAGAAAAACAAAATCTGTAACAGTCAAACAAAACAAATTCCCTCATTGGCAATGTCCAAAAAATAAGCTTAAGTCTGCCTTCTGAATTCATCACTTCTCTATCACGAGATGAGTTTCATCATTAATTCTCTGGAGTCATGGTTAATCATTGATCAGAGTTCCTGTCTTTCAAAGTTGTTTTTCTTTATAATATTGTTACGACTGTATAAACCATTATCCTGGTTCTACTCACCTCAATACACATTAATTTATACAGCTCTTTGCAGGTTTCTCTGAAACTATACCCTTCATTTCTTACAACACAAGACTACACCATCACATTTTTGTACCATAAACTCTTTTTCCATTCTCTAATTGGTAGGCTCTCCATTAGTTTCCAAGTTTTCTGTACTTCCTTAGTCTAAGCAATTTGCTTGCTTAGGACTAATTCTTCACCTAATCTATCCTCCCTCTTATTTTTTACTCTTCCTTCTCCCCTTTCTTTCCTATCTCCTTATGTGTTTCTACACTGAGTTGTGTGTGCATTCTTCTATCATTTGACCAGTTCAGATGAGAGAGGTTCAAGTGCTGTTTGCTTCCCCCGCCATATCCTATAGACTTCTACTCGCAAATCTCAATTATGTGAGATAAATTTCCCAATCCTTCCTTGTCCCTTTTCTTTCCCCATGCCACTCCATGCATTCCTCTTCCCTTCTCTTTCTATTCTTTTTTAAATGATCATTAAACATTACAGAACCAGCCCCAGGGTCTTTACTTAATTAAACTAAATTAATTAATTTAAAATTAATTAAAATAAAATTGTGAGAGGACATATGTATCATCTCCTCATATCATATGGTTTTTTACCCTTTTAATTCCTTATTTTAATTTTTTTGTTTTTCTTCATTCCTGCATTTGTAATTCAAAGTTTCTAAGCAGTTCTGATCTTTCCATATGCTTGAAAATCTTCTCTTTCATTAAAGATCCATTTTTCCTCCTGTAAGATTATACTCAGTTGTGCTAGATAAGTCATTCTTGGTTATAAGCCTCAATCTTTTACCTTCTGAAATACCATATTCTACGTTCTGTACTACTTCATAGTGGTGGCAATGCCATATTTCTTCCCTCCTGGTCTGAGTTCTTCAAGTTCTTGACCTGTATTTGGGTCTGACCAACATGTCTGTGGGCTTTGAGACACTAATAAGTTGGTGGAACTGTGAATTGATTCATTTTGGAGAACAAACTGGGATTATGCCTGAAGAGTCTTAAAACTGTGTATATCTTTTTGCTCAGAAATACCACTATTAGGACTGTTTCCCAAGGTGATCAGTGAAAAAAGAAAAAGGACATGTATATTCTAAAATATTTATAGCAGCTCTCCTTGTAGTGACAAAGAACTGGAAATTGAAGGGATGCCCATCAGTTGAGGAATGGCTAAACAAGTTGTGGTATCTGATTGTGATGAAATCCTACTGTGCCCTAAGAAATGATGAACAGGTTGATTTTAGAAATAAACATGAAAAGACTTGCATGAAATAATGAAGCATGAAATGAACAAAACCAAGAGAATATTGTATATGGCAATAGCAATATTGTTCAAAGAGTAAATGTGAATGAAGAAGTAACAGGAGTGTTATAATAGTCAAATCAACTACAAAGGACCTATGAAGGAAGATGTTATCTGCCTCCTGAGAAAGAACTAATAGAAGTGTGCATAATATGGTTTTATGCATATATATACATATATATGCATATATGTATATTTTTGTATATATCTGTGTCAAATGGTGGACTTTTCTAGTGCAGGGTGGAGAGGGAAGGAGGCAATTAGAAACTTGAACTGTAACAAAAAAAAATAAAATTAAATTAAATATATGCACATAAAAAATGTCTATGGATTTGCCCTTTCAGGAATTCTGGTAAACTATGGCTCAATTCAGCCACTATCAGCAAGCTGGAAAACTGCTGATTTAGAGTAATAAAATTGTAGGCTTCTACTTGTTCTGTTATGCTTACCCTAGTTATTACATTGCAGGCTTCAGACTGGATTGGAAATTGGCATTGAGATCCTGCTTACTTTCTGGTTTCAGAACTAACCAGCTGCACCTTGCTTCATACACAATCTAAGGTTTGCAACTACTCTATACCCTGAAATTCCATTCCTATGTACAGATACCTTCCTCAGTCCATGCTGGGTCAATGACTCAGAACTGAGTAGGGAACAACAGAACTGCCAGTTGACATCTGGCTTCAAGAATCTGTGCATGCACCTGTACAAGGTCAGACCCCTGTGAGTGGGGCTGGGACCACTTCTTGCATTAGAACAAAGAGATTCTCTTCATGCTTCAGGAAAATTACTGGCAACTCTGTGGAGAATGAATTAGAGAGGGGGGATACTTGAGGAAGAAAAGGCAATTAATTAATTAATTAAGGCTAATGCAATAGTCCAAGTGAGAGAGGATGAGGACTTGGAATAGGGTGGTGGTTGTGTGGGAAGAGAGAAGAGAACTGATAGAAGAGATATTATGGAAGTAAAGAAGAAGGAGTGAGTAGAGAGGGAGAGTTTGATGATTAGAGTGAGATAGGGGACAGCAGTGGCAATCTGGGTGGAGAAGATGGGAGGGAACAGGATCTAGGGCCCATTGAGCTGGCAAGGAGAAGGGCAGTTCTCATTGTCAGAATCTAGAGCAGAGAAAGAGAGTGAGAAATGATATCAAGGGATTTTGAGATTTAGAGAAGGACCCTCTATTTTCTCAGTAAATTATGAAGTAAGGCCCCTAGCTGAGAGGATGGAGGGAAGGGCAGGTATGGGAAGCTCGAGGAGAGAAGAGAAGGTTTGAAGCAGTTGCTGTAGGGAGTTGGGTAGAGAATCAATTCAGGAGGAATAAAAGGCTTGTTTTGCTGTGGTGAGGGTCTTGCTGAGCATAGGTACCTTAAGCTTTTAGTGGATTCAGTCAGTAGAGTTGTGAGATTTCATCCAGTTTCATTCATCTGGAGGTGAGTAGGAGCAAAGGAGGTGAATTGTGGGAGTCATCCAGAGATGTGGTATTGTGAATGGACCAGTCACTTAGTCTCATTGGCCCTCATTGCATCTTCTATAAAATGAAGCTGTTGGTCTAGGTGACCTCTAAAGTCCCTCATAGGTCTAGCTCAAGGAAAGAGTCATACGAAGGCAGGAGGGGAACCAGAATGGTTCTCTTCTTTGGCCAGTAGGGCTGGGGGACAGCAGAGACCATCTAGTCCGGCTTAACATGAAGATTAGTTTAAGCCTGGTAGTGGCTAGAGGAAATCCAGGTTGTTTAGCTTTTTTCTCCTACTACCTTCAACCCACATACACACATACATACACACACACACATGCACACGCACATGCACACACACATACGCCTTGATTTCAAATACAATACAGAAGACTTTGACATTGAAGAAGGGAAACCATAGATTATCTTGTACTTTAGATAGCCTTGGGAGATGAGGAATGGGGATGGGGAAAAGCAGGAAATGATTTTCTCCCTCTTTGTTTTCTGACTGAAGCAAAAGAATAAATGAATGAACATATGAATGAAAAGATATTTATTATTAAGTACTTGCTTAGGGCATTGGGAAAGGGCAGCTAGAGAGCAGATAGAGAGCCAGGCCTGGAGTCAGGAAGATTCATCTTCCTGAGTTCAAATACAGCCTCTGACACTTCCTAGGAGATCCTGGGCAAGTCGCTTTGCCTTGTTTTGCCTCAGTTGCTCATCTGTAAAATGAGCTGGAGAAGGAAATGGTAAACTACTCCATTATTTTTGCTAGGAAATGGCACATGGGGTCCCAAAGAGTCTAATGTGACTGAAATGACTGAACAACACCAACCAGGCAGGGCATGGGGATAAGTAAGTACTAAGGATACAAATAGAAAAGAGACAGTCCTTGTCTTCTAAATGGGGAGACAATGTATATAGGAGGAATACAAATAAAAAAGTGAACTAGTTCCTTTTTCCCTCAAGGAGTTTACCCTTTCTATAAGAGAGTTGGCACATGTAGGTGAGCGATGGGAAGGGAAGGGAGTTCTGGTCTGGGGAATCACAGGGAAGGTGAGTTAAAACTACAGGACTGTTGATCAAAGTGGCCTTTCCAGAGGCAATGATGGCACTAATTCAATTACCCCACTCAGGGCTCCTGAACACATGTCCACAAGGCAGATGAGGAGAATCAAAGGACCTCATTAGGTAAGTTGTTCTACCACCAACAGCAGAGAGGGTTCAATGGATGGCATGTTGTCTTTAGAGTCAGGGAGTCCTGAGTTCAAATCTGACCTCAAACACTTGGGCAAATCACTTCACCTCTGTCTGCCTCAGTTTCCTCAGTTGTTAAATAGAGATTATAATAGTACCTACTTCCCAGGATTTTCGTTAGTATCAAATGAGCTAATTTTTTTAAAGCGCTTAGCGCAGTACCTAGTAGGTGGTAAGGGCTATATAAAGGCTTTTTCTACTATGATTATTACAGTTAAGGAATCTAGGGAGAGAAAGAGAAATGATTTACCTATAGCTAATATATTTTTGACTGAGGACTCAAACCAGGTTGTTTGACTAAAAAGTATGTAGTCCAACTCCCTCCCAAGCCCTGCGCCCAGCTTTACAGTAGAGGAAACTGAGGAAGTGAATTACCCAAGGTCACACAGAAAGTCAGGATCAGAGTCAGCACTGGGTGTCTCTTGGCTCCGAGTTCAGAGCTATTTCTCCTGCCTCATTTTGCCTTTCATGTGTCTTGCATGTTGATGTGTCTGGGGATCTGAATGTATGTAGGGAGTATATACCTCCAGTCCTCAGTCCTTGGCTTTATTCCCTGGCTGAATCCAAACTTCACAGAACAAATCCCCTTAATAAAAGGCTTGGTTCTGTAGAACTTGGACTTAGTCAAAAGGCCACACCTAGAAGGTCACATGTGGGCTGGAGGCAGCAGGTTGCCCACCCCTGCCCTAGTCCCACCTGCCACTTTGTAGGATGGTCTAGGATGTTTATTTTTTTTTAAAGCTTCTTTTAAAAATGAGTAGAGTATACATGTAAAATACAATTATACATCTCACATTTATACATCTCAAGCAGCCCATATGTCTTATCTGTAAAAAATTACATGTAAAACAATTTTAAACACTTGATTTAAAAACTTTGAGTTCCAAATTCTTTCCCTCCCTTCCTCCCTCCCCTCTACCTTCAATTAAGAAGGCAAATAGGTTATACAGGTTGATACAGGTTATACACATGCAGTTATGCAAAATGTATGTCCGTATTAGACATGTTGTAAAAGAAAACACAGACCAAAAAAACCCCAACAAAAATAAAGATTTTTTAAAAAAATGTTTCAATCTCCATTCAGGCTCCATTAGTTTTTTCTCTATAAGCACAGAGCATTTTCATCATGAGTCTTTTGGAATTGTCTTGTACCATTGTGTTGCTGAGAACTCAGTCATTCAGAGTTTATCATCCTTACACTATTGCTGTCTGTGTGTATAATTTTCTTCTGGTTCTGCTCATTTCATTTTGCATCAGTTCATGTAAGTCTTTCCAGGTTTTTCTGAGACTATCCTGCTCACCATTTTTTATAGCACAATAATATTTCAGTATAATCATAGACCACAACTTGTTCACTCATTTCCCAGTTGACAGGTGTCCCTTCAATTTCTAATTCTGCCACCACAAAAAGAGCTTCTGTAAATATTTTTGTCCATATAGGTCTTCCTTCCCCTTTTAAAAATCTCTTGGGATACAGACCTAGTAGTGGTACTGCTAGGTCAAAGGGTAGGCAGTTTTATAATCTTTTGGGCATAGTTTCAAATTCTCTCCAGAACAGGATGCCTCTTTAAAGGAAGTAGATTTAAAATAGAGAACTGACAGTGATTTAAAATGCAATATAGATAGCTGGTGAGGTAGATGGATACAAAGGCTACTGCCAATTATTTGCATGTTTCAGGGAGATAATGTTACTACTACTAATAGCTAACGTTTACATAGCACACTTTAAGACTTGCAAAGTGCTTTACTAAGTTGTCATTGGATCCTGGGAGGTAATAGGTATTATTAGCTCTGTTTTACAGATTAGGAAACTAAGACTGCTGGAGGTTAAGTGATTTACTTATGATAACACAGTTAATAAGAATATGAGGCTGGATTTGAACTCAGCTCTCTCTGATACCTCCTGGCTGTCATAGTCTTGGGACCTTGTTGTAGATGCCTTATACTTACTTGTCTATGGCCTATGAGAAAATTCTAGAAAAAATAAGGAGGAAGAAAGAGTTAGTGTGACATAGTGGACATGCTGGCCATGAAATTAGGAAGACCTGAGTTAGGATCTCGTTTCTGACATTAGCTAATGAAGTGGGTGAAAGATGATATGACTGAGAAAACAGAGGTTTGAGCTTCTGAGGATATTGACTTATTAAGCAATGTATGCCAATTGCATAACAAATCGGGACCAGGCATCCTCAGCTTGGCACTGGACTCAGAAGACAGAGGAAGACAGATTTTTATTCATTAAAAACAATTATTCAAATAAGGACAGTTAATTAAAAGAAAACAATTAACCAGTATACAAAATTAGGTAATTTTATTTCTAATTGGAGGAAAAATTAGGGACTTCCCAAGTTGGGAGGGGAGAGCAAACAGGTGTAATTCCCTGAAATCAGAAAAAGAAATCTCCCACTCCCCCTAGGTGTCTATACTCAATCAAAGAAGCATGGAAACAGTTACTGATTGACCAGTACAGGGCAAGTTTTCAGATAAGATATATGGGCTGCTTGAAATGTGTAATTGTGAGAAAACTCCTTGCAGCTATCTTTGGATTTGACTGGTTTCTGATCAGCATAAAACAAGTGCTTAGTTACCTACCTAAGCAACAGGTGGAGGTGGTCCAACTTCCTAGCCAAGCAAGACTAAATTCAAATAACGAATTAAATTTTCTCAAAATTTCCATACTTGAATAAAATTTTCTCTGAAGACAGAAATTGGACTAGATCCATGATTGAATAGAAAGGGAATTGATCTAGCTCCAAAATTGAGTCACAAGATGGAATCAGCATGGCTTACTCAATTCCAACAATTCCCTCACTACATAACAAGTTAGATAACCTCTCTGGGTCACAGGAAGCTCTCTGAGACTGCTAGTGGGAAATGATGGGCAGTGATCTCCATGGTCATACAGCATGAGTGTGATATACATTTATAACTAAAGGCTTTCCTCCCCATTCCAATAAGCCACAAGCATCATTGAGATGCTCCAAAAGATCTTAGAGATCATTTAATCCAATCCCCTTCATTTAATGGATAAGGAAACTGAAGTTCGGATATAGAAAGTGATTTGTCTGGATTCAGAGCTGCAAGGGACCTCAATGTCATGGATCCTACTGGCAATCTGGTAAAGCCTAGGAACTCCTTTTTAGAATAATGTTTTTTGACACATAAAGCAAAATGCATAGGATTACCAAGAAAAACAATTACATTGAAATGCAATTATCGAAATTATTAGAAAAAGTTTAATGGACCCCATGAAATCTTTCCATGGATCTTGGTGGGGGAGGGCAGTCTCTGGAGCCCACCTTAAGAACCCTTGATCACATCCAATATCCTCATTTTTAATGATGCGGGAACTGAGACCCAGAGGAGTTATATATATGACTTGATGAGAGTCAAGCTGAACATCAGAGGGGGATAATGAATCCAGGTTTTGATTCTGGAGCTAAGGATCTTTCCTATCTTTTCCATCATTACTTCCTCTTAGGAAGTCACACAGCAGGCTAATAAGTAGTGCAGCCAGTACTAGAATCTACAATCAGCTAAATTATCGATTCAGAGAAAAATGGGAATCTTTAAGGCTTTTATTCAAATAGAAGAAAACACAAAACAATCAAGATTTCATTGGCAGGAACACCAGTGACTGGGGGGGAACAAAGCTCTGGAAAGAAGGGCTTCATGGTTTTATTACAAGGTGATCACACCATCTAAAAACTATTTTTATCTTTCTGCTTGACCACAAGGCAAGAGAAGACATGAAGACGTCAAAGGGAACCCAATAGGTAGGGAGGTTTCTAGCTGTCCCTAGGAATTCTGGGAAGGTCAAGCAAGGCTGTGACTCCCATCAGCTCTACCAGACTGTACAGAATGCATAGGTTGTCTGTGGTTTTCGAGGAGACCCTAGAATCACTATCACTGAGATGTGGGAACAGCATGTCCAAGTCTGCTCCTGAGTATGTTAGAGAAGCATGATAGTGGCTACACCTGTACTATTTAAGCTAATTTTTTTTCTTGCCTGTGTATATAGTTGAATTTTTGTGAGCTAAATAGGTATTGTAATATTCACCTTCACATAGCACAAAACACTCTCTTGGTGATATCTCTATGAAGAAATGTGACTATTAGAGGTGTTAAATTGTTCGTCAAGGGCAGCTAGGTGGTGCCATAGTGCACAGAGTGCTAGGTTGATGTCAGGAAGACTCATCTTCCTGAATTCAAGTCCAGTCTCAGACACTTATTAGCTGTGTGAACCTGGGCAAGTCACTTCACCCTGATTACCTCAGTTTCCTCATCTATAAAATGAGCTGGAGAAGAAAATGGCAAACTACTCCAAGAAAAAAACAAGAAAACACCAGATGGAGTCACAAAAAGTCTGAAACAACTGAACAGCAATGCTGTTGTTAGTCAGTCAACAAGCATTCATTAGATGCTTACTATAAACTAAATTATCATCTTTATTTGTAGCCTTTTTATTTATATATGTCATTTTTATTTATTTATAATAACATCATCATTGTTATTATAATTTCAGATGAAGAAATTAGGCTTTCAGGAATAAAAATTGCTTGTCCTTCCCTACACCAAGCCAAATCCTGTCCCTCCATCATGAGATTCAAGGTCATTTAGCTATGGGTAGAGGTTTAGGGACAGCTTCAGAATGGTTTTCCGGAAGACCTCTTGCCTAAACCCCCAATCATTGATATCCCCTTGGGACTCAGTCCTGATCAATCTTAGCTCTTCCACACCCTTTCATTCCTTTCTCCTTTCACTGCAATACCCTCTTTATGCTTGTTCATTTTCACTGTTTAACTTGACTAGTTAGCACCCATACTCCCCAAACATATCTGTTCTATTGAACAGAACTTTGCAAGAGGCAGAATTGGGAAGGTTGATGACACTTCACATCCAGGGGATCTAGAGAACTGATTGTTAAATTTGCAGTATTTACATCTCAGAAATTGGCAACAATCAGGGAATAATTTGTTTATTTTTTTAGTGTTTAAACTTTAAAAAGTGATGGAATAAGTGTTAATAACGCAAATTAAACTTAAAAGTGTGTCCTGGGTACAATTTTTTTAAAGAAAGTTGGTTATTAGACATTTATCAGCACATTCTCTGCTCACATCTCTAATACAGCCTTTGGGATGTATATGTATTATTTATAGAGAGCCAGAGCAACTGACCTGCTTTTCCTCTGATCCAGGGAATGGACTTTTGGAACTGACATCTATTTATGGAAGTAAAATGCACTGGGGTTGAAAGGGGATCTATAGATCTGTGTGATCTTAGACAAATGACTTACCCTCTCTACCCCTATTCTCTAAGCTATAAAATGGTTTGGGTTCCATTTTCTCCTAAATATCTCTATTCAATCATACCTTTTACTATTTATAAACTATTATTTAAGAAACATTACCGGTATTCCCTTTCCTCTCTTGCAAGGAGATTTTAGTTATATTACGTATGTTATGGATAACTTGTATATTATATATGTATATATATTTATTTATGGTGTGTCTATATATATGTATGTCTATATATATGTATATGTATACAGTTATAGTTGTATATTTACGGGATAAAGTGCTGTGAATAGATCTCTAGGCTTGGAGTCAGGAAGATTCATCTTCTTGAGTTCAAATCTAACCTCAGACATTTACTAGCTGTGTGATCCTGGGCAAGTCACTTGACCCTGTTTGCCTCAGTTTCCTCATCTGTAAGATGAGTTGGAGAAGAGAACAGCAAACAGTCTAGTATCTCTGCTAAGAAAACCCCAAGGGGTCACAGTGGGTCGGACACAACTGAAACGACTGAAAAACAAATATATCATATAAAAGGAATTTTACTTATATTAAATCAGGGTTTGCCTCTTCCTAAGGCAGATTATCAAGCAAAGTCTCGTTAGGAGGTTGTCAGTTATGATTTGGTTAGGGAAGAGTTGAAGGAGAGAATGTTAATTAAGAGTTAGATGGGGAATAGGGAAATAGAGTCAAAGAAAGGTGATGGGTTTGATTCTAAATGCAGCTGATATTAGACCGAGGCCAGGGGTCAGTCATCTAGGATTTGGTGTTTGCCAATAATGCCCACATTACTTTATTTCTAAATAAATGTTTTTTTGAAGGAAGGCAATTGGGGTGAAGTGACTTGCCCAGGGTCACACAGTTAGCAAAGGTCTGAGGCTGAGTTTGACCTCAGGCCCTCCTGATTCCGGGGCTGGCAGTCTATCTGCTGCACCACCTAGCTTCCCCTACTTTATTTTTTATATTCTCCTTCTTTAATTCCTCATATTTGTCATTTCTTAAAATACAAAACTCTTCCTTGATATTACCATAGTTTTCCAGTCATTCCTTAGTTGATGGAAACTCATTTTGTTTTGAATCCTTCCTTCCCTGCACAGGGTCAGTTTAAAAAAGTTGTCTTTAAGGAAGTCATTAGATGTAAGAATTGGAAATTAAGAGATATGATGGGATCCTGGGGGGAAGGGGGTGACAGTAGATGAGTAGCAAGCAGTGTCTTTAAAATGCTTTATTTATGCCTCTTATATATGATATCAGAGTAATTTCTGGAGAAAAAAACCCAACAACAACAAAATCCTCTAGACTGAATATTCCCATCTAACTAAGGAAATCAATTCAGCAAACACACCCAAAGAACTTAACCACATCAAACATTATATACAGCTTTCTGCCTCTGTAATCCCTTACTTTTTTCCATGAGGACAGATATTCTCAGGAATAAGTTGTTTTTTAATTACTTAGAGTTTAGCTTCCTTTCAGAGGTTGTTTTATTCACATTTTTGTGGTCATTGTACATATTCTTCTTTTGGTTCTCATTATTTCATTCTGCATCAGTTTATATAAATTTTTTAATATTTCTCTGAATTCCTTGTACTTATCATTTCTTACTATATGATAATAACTCATTACATTCACCTGCCAGATTTTTTTTTAGCTATTCCCCAGGAGTCTCAAGCACCCACTTTATTTTCAGCTCTTTGGTAGCACAGAGTGTGGTTGTTATGAATATTTTATTTTATAATGGACTTTTATTTCATTCATTGTCTTATTGGGAGGTATTGCCTAGTATTGGAATTGCTGGGTCAAAGGCTATGTTGCATCACTTTTCTTGCAAAATTCCAAATTAGCATACAGGAGAGTGGTATCAGTTCATAGTTCTACTAATCTTGTGTTTGCATTGCTGTATTTCCACAAATGAGATAATATTTATAAAGTGCTTAGCACAGTACCTACCATAAAGAAAGTGCTTAACAAAAACTTATTTCATTCCACTCCCACAACTTCTTCAACATGAATTGTTCCTGTTTTTTGTCATCTTCGCCAATTTTCAGTGTGTTAAGTGAGGCCACAGAATTGTTTTAATTTTCATTTCTCTCCCTAATGGTGATTTGGAGCATGTTTCCTAATGGCCATTTAGAGTGTATAATTCTTCTTTTCCTTGTATCAGTTTCCTTTAGGTGGAAATCACATTTTATGGAAATACAGAAATTGTATTTTATCAGTGATATTTGATGGAATTTTTATTCCATTTAACAGTTTCTTTTGTTAATGTCATTGATGCTATTTGTGCAAAAACTCATCAAAAATATGTATTTTTGTCTTTTATGATTGCTTCTGTCTTTTGTTTAAGAATTGTCCCCTCAACCACAGTGATGACAAGCATCACCTCTCACTGTTTTCTTATTTTTTAAGGATATAACCTTTAATACTTATGTTAAATATGTTAAAGTATGTTCTGTAATATTTGCATATAGTGCAAATGCAATATACGTATAGGCTTTTCCTTTGAAGAAGAGATTCTCATTTGTTGTGGTTGTATCTTTAAGTCCTATTTGGAGACAAGGGTCTGGAGGAAATGACCTCTGGAAGATCCTCTCCTGATCATGATGGAGAACTATGACCTTTGTGGGCTAGGTTCTATTCTAAGGTAGAATAGAAAGAGAAGTCTCACTAATAGGAGGTCTCACCTATAATACAACTTAATTTTATCTCTCTGAACCCAGAGAAGAGCTCACATTACCCCCAGGAGGGAATCTTGCCATTATAATTAACCTAGCTCTGTAATTAAAAGCTCTTTTAATTAATCAATGCAGGCAGTGGGGTTAGGCACAGCTGATAGGGAGTATAGTGAGGGGCAGAGAAAGGCAGAGAGACTATATAGCTTTTCCCTATACTACCCACCTTTTTTCCTTATAGAGGAAGGGCAGTAAGTGGAGGACCCTTGGTCTTCTCTTGGCCCGTGCTTGAAGCTTTCCAAGAATTATCTGGAGATTGGTTCTTTAGGAGACAAATGCTACTTTTGCCCAGAAAAATCATTGACTAAATCTCAAATCAGAACTTCTGAAACCATCCCCCCCATCCCAATCCTCTGTGATCCGACTCTTTTGACACATTTCCCTAAGACCTGATTTCCCAGGTCAGATGCTCTTTAACATCTGAAGAGGTCACTTCAGGTATGCCTAAGGAGACCCCTCAGTGTTCAAGCTGAGCATCTCATAGGCCTGGGGTAAGTGGGGAATAGGACCAGTATCCTCTATCATGTGCTGCTTGGGACCAAAGGGACTGAAGTGGAAAACCCAAAGCAATGCTTTGTATTTCTTTTCCTACACCTGGTCTAGTTCATTCCTCTGAAGGTGGAGGGCTGGCTCCCTGGAGAAACTGGAGAGTAAGGTGTACGTGTATGGGAACAGGGGAAAAAGAAGACAGCAGAGATAAAAGGGGACAGGTAGGGAGGAAGATACAGGAGAGGTGAAAGAGACAGGTGGAGAAGAGGAGACAGCAGAGGTGAAAGGGGATAGATGAGGAGGAAGGGATGGCAGAGGTGAAAGAGGACAAGTAAAAGGGGAAGGAGGAGGAGGAGAAAGCACTAGATGGAAGAGCTTCTTTAGAGAGGAACACAGCAACGAATTGCAACCTTCTCAGTCCTAAGGTTGGCATAAATTTGAAAGGTCAGAGGAAAAAAACAAGATCAAAGGTGAATATTAATGGCATCAATGCCTTTTCTCTTCTAATAAAGACCTTTGGGGCCGACGTGTGTATTTGATACACTCAACACAGATTGAACCCTCTCCTGGCTTTCCCTATCTCTTCTGCCTCTGTCCCTATCTGTTCCCCACTCAAGGTTGGACAACAAAAAGACCTTCTGGGATCATACATAGATATCTGTCCCAGACCAGGCTCAAGGATAGACTGCAAAAGACATCAGATAGGGGAATAGAAATGGTTTTCACTGGTATAGGGCATTCTCAGGTGAGGAAACTCCCTTTATCAATGCAGGTGGGCACCTCTTCTACAGCTGATTGTCCTAGAGAGTCATCTGGACTAGAACTTTGAGAGAGTGACTTGCTTGGGTTCACACAGTCAGTATATGCCAGAGGAAAGACTTGAATCCTGGGCTTCCTGGCCCACTCTCTATTATACAATGATAACTCAGATTGGGGGTGAGATTGTGAAAGAAAAGTAAGAAAATTAAAGTCTGACCCCTAGCATTTGGAATGTACATTTCTTTAGGCTCTAGGTGTTTTTAATTGGCAGGGGTAGCTCTGGAGCATATTTTGAATTTGGGTTGTGCATTTTTTCAAGGCCTTGATTAAACAATCACTCTACTTGCACACTTACCTACATAATTCAGAATTGAGTATAGAATAGCAGATATTATCACAGACATAGAGCTGGAATGGACCTTAAAGGCCCTTTCCCTTTGGATGGCTCAAGAAATGAGCAGCCTTATATACCGCAGGTAGAAATCAACAGAGATGGAATTTGAACTGTTCTACCTCTTTTTTCTCTCCCCCTCTTCTCAGTCTTCTTCCTCCTGCACTTCATGCATCAAGTCAAAAATAATTTTAAAAAGCCAGGCTAACATGACCACCTGCAGTGTGCTTGTCTGTCCTCCACATTTATCCATAGCCACCCTCTCCTTCAAGTCAGACTGGATCTCATTGTTCAAGCCTTCCTTTACTTGAGAGTCAACTCGACACTTACCAGTACAATGTGAAAGTATATTGTTTTGTAATAATAACAACATTGATAACAATATAAGCAACAATAATAGCATTTTATAGTGCTTTAAAGTTGGCAAAATGCTTTACAAGTATTATCTCCTTTAATTCTCACAACAACCCTGGGGGATAGGCGCTATCATTATCCCCATTTTAAAGATGAGGAAATGGAGGCAAACAAAGGTTAAGTGACTTGCCCAGGGTCACACAGCTAGTATATGTCTGAGGCAGGACTTGGGTCTCCTTGACTCCAGGTCCAGGATTCTATCCATTGTACCAACCAACTGCCTCCAGGTGTACTTATAATGCCTTGTACTCCTATCGATAGACTCTTAAAAGCTAGAGGGTTCCTCAAAGATCACTCAGTCTCCTTGTAGGAATCTTGAAAGGCAGTTATCTCATCAGGCTTCAGGATGAATGAATTTACAGTGGGAAGAACTCTGGGCTTGGAGTCTGAGGACCCAGGTTTGGATCCTTTGTGTAAAGGAAGGAGTAGGGCTAGATGACTCAAAAGGTCCCTCCTAGCTCTAGCTCCCACCTACCTTCCAGTGACAACCAACCATTTCCCAGGAACCCAGATCCACTGCCTAACCATCTTAACTTTTTTAAGTTGTCCCTTGTTCATGGATTTTACCTAATAACAATGGATTTTAAGATTTACAAATCATTTTGCATTCATGACCTCATCTGAGCCAACAATACCATCTATCTACATTTTTGTATACCAAAATGACTGGGATCTCTTAGAGGCCAGAGATTGTTTTTAGGTGTCTTTATTTCATTTATTGTACCCCACACCTCCAGCACCTTGGACGGGGCTGGGCTCAATAAATGCTTTTAAAGGACTCTGTCAGTCCAGTTGGCTGTGGAGGAAAACCCCATTCAGAAACCAACATACAACTGCTTCCTTAGCCTATCTGCTGTGATGGCCTCTAACTCTACTAACTTTTCCTTTAAAATGTGAGCTCCTCAAGTGCAGGGACTGTTGTGTTTTTAACTCATATCTCCAACACTTAACATAGTGTCAGGCACACAGAAAGTGCTCAATAAGTACACATTTTTTGACAAACTCCTTATTGATTGATTCCCATAGGATGAGGCTCCCAATCTACCATTAGTGCTCCAAGACCATTATCCTGGACCTTGCAGCCCTGGAGGTAGGGGATTTCCCTGCTTTGGAATTCAAGCCTCCTTTTTCTGCCTGGTCAGACAAAGTAGATTTCTGAACAGTTTTTTTTCCCATTCTTACATCCTCCTTCCACTACACTTCCTTCCTGCCTTCTCCTTTGCCTGACTGCCTCCACTTCTCCCCTCCCCTTCCTTCAACAAAAACCCAATTTTCTAGATTTCTCAGTGCCTTCCTTTGGTGGAAGGCAAAGTTGAGAATTATTTTACTGCAGTAGTTGTCTGAGACTCATTAGTCATTTCATGTTCCTCCTTTGTCAGCAGGGACCCATTATGCCGCTTCTCATTTTCTTCCATCATATTTCTGCAAAGCCCTCTGCCCCAGATTGAGTAAGAGATTCCCCATCACTTTTATTCTTCCCATACACATCCTTCCCACGTGTTCCTCCTACTCCTCTGGCCTTTCTATATCTCTCCCCTGTAGTTACAGCAGCTAGACCTCATGGAGTGGGTGGGACAGGTTGAGGTTTCAATGTTCTTTCCCTGATGTGTCTCTCCTCCTCCAAATGTCCCTCACTGACCTCTTCAGTCTTGCTCCCTCCTCACATGGTTATGTGTTAAAATTGTTTGTTTCCATTTTTAAGGGGAACCCCAATTCTTAGCCTCTTCTATTTGGAACTCCCCCAACATACAATCCAAATCTTCTCTGATTCCAACCACCTTTTCTAGGCTGACTCCCCAATCCCGGATGGGGACAATTCAGGGCAACTCCTCTTTCTTTCCTAACCTATCTAGGCTTACAGATTCCAAAGTTCTCTTCTGTGTGCATGTACACACACACACACACGCACACATACACACACACACACACACCGTACTCATAGGCATACTCCCTTTGATGGAGCCAGTGGAATTTAGGATATTTACTCTCATCTTTCTGCAGCCCCTATCCCTTTACTTTTCTCCTGCCCTCAGAAAATGCCAGCAGCACAAGGTCTCTGTGTTGAACCCAGAACTACAATTAGTAATCTTGACATCCTAGCTAGTTCCCCTCAATACATGCCCACAAAGCAACTTTAAAAGAGAGGTCTGTGTAGCAAAGGACCCAAGACCACGTATCAGGGAGTGAGTCATTTTGTTACTCTAGAGAAATGATCCCTACAGTAATAGATTTCAGGAGTAGCAGAGCCCTCAGGCAGAAAAATAGTCTGTCTGTCCTTCCCCATTTAGGGAAGGGTAGTACCACTCACAAGGCACCTACCCCTCTTGTTATAGTGAACCAGAGAAAAGTGAACCATGGGCAAGGAACAAGAGCAAAGTCATTTCTGGGAGCGGGGAGAGTCTAGAATCCTGATGGGGTTGTTATGGTTTTCAGTGACATTGTCTCTTCTTGCTGATATCATAATGGGTTATGATGATGTGGCCATGGTTCATGGTAGCATCATTGAACTTTCCAATGATGTAGCTGTGACATCACCACTAACAAAGACATAATCATTGCCAGGAGTTCTGATGACAATATCAGTTTCCTTGTGTGTCCTTATGATGACATCACAATGGTTTTCATGAAGAAATTGATGAAGATGCTCTGTTTCCAACTGGTGACATCTCTAAGGCTGATGATGGCAACCAACCAATCTTGTGGTTTCTAGTTGGATGGCTACATTGTGCTCCAAGGTGACAATATAGGTCACTAATTTTCATTGTCCATGTGCTTTTAATCTTCCACCCTGTCTCTTGGGTAGGCCTGTCCAAAGAGCAGACAAAGAGCAAATTAGGTCTGAGACTGCAGGCCTCAGAGTTCCAGGGTCTGCTGGAAGATTCTGCTTTCCCATCCATCTCTTATATGCTCATCATCACGTTTCCCACCTCTGTGTCTCATGAGTCCAACATTTCCCATGCTCTTAGGGCTGTTTTGGGTAAGCAACTGCTGGAGAGTATGCCAAAGTTTGAGGAGGGAACTGTTTTCCTGCACAGATTGGGAAGAGTCAGGTATGAGGGAGGGACAGTAGGGAGAACATACTGAATGATGTGTTCCTCTCAATAATCAAAGTTAGATTCTAGGTTCTGTCCCTTTTGGTGTCCCCAACCTCCACCCCCGTGTTCCCCATTCCATTCAGACAGCTGTTGACTGCTTGATGCTATGGAAACTAACTCGAGTTGGGGAGGTAGGGATGGACATGGCCCGAGCCACTCGAGCACGGATTGAATGTTTGTCTTGCCACCGATGCCATCTCTTTCGGACAGCTGAGCGGACCTGCAGGCAAAGAATGGAGGGCATTAAGACTGGAGTGGGAAGAAAGTTACTTCATAAATCCTAGAGATAGCCTGGGCTGCCCACTCTTCCTGGATCCCATCATTTCTCTATTTTCCAGACTGTAGAAAGTAAGACCTAGGTTCACTGATGAAACATCAAAGTCCTGACTTCCAACCCACTGAGTGGTCCTCCAGATTCTTAGAAGCGGGGTGCAAAGGAATGGTTGAACAGAGTAGTCACGGGGCAAATATTGGTAAGGGGAAAGCAGGAATCCCCAAGACATATCCAAGACCTGCTAGAAGCAGGCCTCCAGCCGCCTCACTCCTTCAAAAATTATTTTATCTACAGACATTAGAGGAAGGAGGGAAAAACACAAGGAGGCTATTATATATCATTTGTGGTCCTAACATCCCATCCTGTCACCCCACAACTATTCAAGTAGAAAGCCCAATTCTCAATAACCTCAAAGTTTTCCTTTATTTTGGAGGTACATTCCTTACCTCACTGTTGAGGAAACAGTAGAAAACAGATACGAAGAAACCCTGGTAGGAGGAAGGATAAGGCCATATTATTCAGAGTAGGGAGTACTATGGTGGTCTGCCCTCACTCAGAAAACTTTGCTTATTCCATCTCTCCACTTTTGATCTTGGCCACCCAAACTCCCTCTCTGCTCTTTGCACATCCATCGTCTTCTTCCTAAATTAGCTAGCATCCAACTCATTGCTGGAAGTCATCTCTGACTAACCATATCCTCCACTATTGGCTCCCTTTATCACTGATGCTTGTCAGAGTTTCCTATACTAGTCAGTAACTAGCTGTCTCTTGCCACCTCCAGACTGGCCCTCCAGAAGCCATCCCCCTATTCTCTGGGCAAACTACTGGCCTGGGGCTCAGCTGCATTGGTGGATGAATGAATGCAAACTCACCCAGCTCACTACAGCTGGCCCCATACTAGACCACACTTCACATCCTATCTAGCCAACTACCTACCTGGTCATCTTACCAACTATTCTGATGTAGCATCAGTATACTCCCTCCCCTTTCTATTTAGTGTTCTAAGAACAGTGACTGAATTAGCACTACTATTGCTTCGGGAAAGGGCATATCAATTAACTACTCTGTGGACACACTCACCATTCCTATGGCTCACCAGACCAGAACAACCCCTCTCCTCTCCCTATTAGATTACAAACTCCTTGTATTTCCAGGGTTTAGCACAATCTCTGGCACATAATGTTGCTGCGGAGTCATGTCCGACTCTTTTTGACCCCATTTTCTTGGTAAAGATACTGGAGTGGTTTGCCATTTCCTTTTCCAGCTCATTTTACAGATGAAGAAACTGAGGTAAACTGGGTTAAAAGACTTGTCGCACAGCTAGTAAGTGTCTGAGACCAGAATGGAACTCAGGAAGATGAACCTTCTCAAAGCCAAGCCCAGTGCTCTATCCACTGTACTATGTAGCTGCCTGGTTGGCATATAATAGGAAATGCTTAATAAATGCCTTTGTCCTTCTTTCATTGATTTCACTTTGTCTATCCTTGATCATGTGTCATAGCTGATCTTAGAAACCTAAAAACCCAGTTCCCTTATTTTACCCACAAGGAAACCGATGCAGAGAGAGGTTAAAGGACTTATCTAAAGTCACATAGTTAATGCCTGGGCTTACACTTCAACTCTGGTTTCTTTTTGAGAAAGATATTTGAAATTAGAAGACTCAAGTTCCAATGCCAGCTTACTGCCTGTGTGACCTTGGCCAAGGCTCTTAGCTTTTAATCTTTTCATCCGCAAAAAAATGGAATTGGACTCACTGGCATCTAAAAGTCCCTTCCACCTCTGATCCTATAACCTTAGGATTATTAGTCCCCTGCTCCTCTCATTATTCCATACAGCACCATCTCCAGTCATGCTGAACTATATCTTGCCATTTGACACAGATGGTTTCAGAGGAGAAAGTGAGGCTGGTAACTTTGCACAGCTCTGCCTCACTTAAATCCAATTTGCTTGCAAATTTTGGCATCACCTTCCTAATTTCATGGTCTTCTTCAAGAATGAAGGACCAACAACAGCATTATTCCACAGCTGCATCATAAGCTATTGGAAGGCAGGGGCAGAACTCCCTACTCTGGTATCATCCAAATGGTGGGAGCCATAATCATACTCAAACAATATGAAATTCTGTTAACAGATGGGCTGTCTGCTACACAAAAAGAAGAGCAGTCACCAACCCCCATGCTTTCTCTTCCCACCTCTGTCAAATGAGGAAGGCTGGGGATGAGAGTGGTACCTGGAAGGACTCCAGGAAGGAGTTGAAGTAGATGAAGACAACTCGAGAGACCTCATCCTCCCCAGGATTTACAAAGAACAACATGTATGTGATACCCAGAAGAGGCAACAGCACAAGTGTGGCTTTCACAGCTTTCCTGAAGGGAGGAAAGAGAATGGGGAATAGGAAATCAGGGATTTGCGAATGGAAGCCTCATTTGCTGCCCAGCAGAACCCTCCTCCAAGGCCTGTTGGAGGTCATTGGAGACAATAACCAGTGGTGAGTTGGAGGGGAGGAAATCTTTACTTAGGAGATTTCAGAGCAGGTGGGAGGGGATCTTGAGATCTGTGGGGGAAGGAGCATCTCTAGATGGGAATCTTGGGAAGAGGAATTTCAGGTTTGATAGGATGAAATTTTGGAGGTACTAGGAAAGCAGTCACCTGTACTGAATGGTCTCTGACGTGGTTGAAGCCCGGAGCTTAGTCATGAGGATACGGACAATATTGAAGAGGAAGATGAAGTTGATCTGAAATAGACCAGAGTCAGTAGGGATAAGGGTTGACCATGATTTCTCCCCAAAGGCTCCCTGTCCTCCCCTCAGAGTCTATTGGCATCTCTCAGGGTCCTACTGCCCAGGATTTGGTGCTTCAGAGAGATGACAAACCACCCCCTAAATGGGATGGAAGCATATTGACCATCTTTGTTATAAGAGGAGGGTGATGACATCCTCATCACAGAAGAATCAGATTCCTGGTCTTAGAGAGGTATTTGAAATCTGGGCATGAGGGCAGTGGAGTGCAGAAAGTAGACCGGGTTTCAAAGTATTATTGACTCCCCAAGCAGATTCAAACACCCTGGCTCATGTTCTACTCCCAAGCCTGCCTGATGCTTGTCCCATGTGCACCCAAATCATCAGAAGGCTTCCTCAAGGTTCCTAGTCTGCCGCCACTCCTGAGACAGCTGACTTGCTCATCCCAAACAAATTATACTCCTACTAAGTTCTTACCAGTAGGACCAAAATCATGGGACCCTGGTAGATGTAATCGGTGTACACTCCAGCCCTCTTTCCAAACCAGCACCTGGGAGGTCAGAAGTCATGGTTAGATGGAGACAGAAGATATCAAAGACCTCAACCTCTGACCTATATGAGACCTATGAACCCAGGGAGGAAGGCAATGGTCATAATTGTCCCAGTTCTGTCAAAAGGATGAGCTTCTCAACCTCAGCTAAAGATCCTCAACTAAAGCCTCAGTTATCTCATCTGTAAAATGCCTATGACTACCAACCTTCCAGATTGCAGGGCGAGTTTAACCTTTTTGATGTCACAGATTCCTATGGTCGCCTGTATGGTCTCCTCAGAATAATATTTTTAAATAATCAAAGGAAATGCCAAACTTCAGTTCGAGAGTTGTGAAAATAAAGATGTATTTTCTTCCCATTCACACTTACAGATATCCTGGAATCTATTCACAGACCCCAGGTTAGGAACCTCATTGAGAAAATCAGCTGCCTCTGATATCATTTATTTATTCCAGTGCAATCTAGATGTGGGAAAGAAGCAAGCGTTCGGGTAGATTTTGTTTCTATTCCAACTAATCGGGGTAGGATTAGCTCTTAGTCCTGAGTCTGGAAGAGGCCCAGGCAGTGGAGAGGTAGGGGGAGGGGGGAGAGGCAGTGTTACCGGGTAGGTATTCCTCAGACACCCAAGCTTGCGCTGTTCTGCTTTCCCCACCTACCCTATCCCCCACTTCCCCCAGCTAAGCTGGGTTCCTTGCCTTTCTAGCTGGGGTATAATGGAGCTTGCTCTCCCAGAAATGTGCAAGATGCAGAAATCAACTGGCTGCCTCTGAGTCAGGCAGGAGTCACCCTGATAAATATGGAACATATTCAGATTCCTCGTCTTTCCCAATACAGCTGAGGTGTCTCCATTTCCCAGGCAGGCTGCTTCTTCAGAGGGGGAGTTGAGATGGAAAGGAATGAGGGGGAGGGGCTGATGGGTAACATAACAGGAAGCCTGGGCCATATTTACCAATCCAGAGTCTGTGCTTGTGGGCACACATATCCCTACAAATGCACACAGGGATGTGAGTTGTAAGCGCGCACACACACACACACAAATGTGCTCACACAGAGATATCACACAGACACCAGTCTTACTCTAACAATAAAATCATGTCTACTTTAAAATAGATTTTGCTATTTAGTCTACTGTGTATACAGAAAGTATAAGAAAATAAGTGACTCATATAGTCTTGACCTACGTATCCTGTGAACATAGACATATCCATGAGCATATGCCTACCCATGCATATGCACACAGGCACATATACACACAAACAATACACATACACATAAAATGATATGCACATATCAAACATACTCCTAAAAAAGAGAGGAAGGTAGAGGTCTTGGACCTGAGAGGACTGGTAAAAATTATAATATGTGAATTTCCAGAGCATTTTGCACTTTTCATCTCATTTCATCTTTACAATATCTTTGCGTGGTAGATCTGGCAAGCATAGTTAGCCCCATTTCTCAGGTTCAATGCCTTGCTTGTGGTCACACAACTAATAAGTGTTAGAGGCAGGATCTAAATCCAGGTTATACTTAACCCTAAGGCCAGTACAACCAAATGCTGCCTCTGTAGAGGGCTATATTGCATTAACAATTTAAGTAAATGACTAACTGGGTAATCAGTTGATATATCTAGACCTCTCTATCCTAATTTATGATGTGAAATTACCAAGATGGGGCCACCATGGAATAGTGAGAAGAAGACATGAAGTTAGGAGATTGCCTTGCTCTAGCACATGTCAGCTCTGTGACTTTGGGAATCACGACCTCCTTAAGCAATAGAATCCTCAAAGACTTCATGGGGTTGTTATGAAGAACGTATTTTGTAAACCTTAAAGCACATGATTAATGGGAATTATTTTTAAGCTGAAATTTTCAAAGGACAGGTGGGATATACAAGTTAATTCTCAGGATCAAAGTCACCACTATCCTCCCTGTCAATCTTGTCCATCTTTGGTCTCCATAGACAGTCTCATAGCCCATCCAGACAGTCAGCTTCTTTTGTATAGGAAAACTTATCCAAAAGGTTCCAAGGTAGTTTATTAACTCATTCATTAAAATCTAAATCATTTAGACCTCAACTCTTTTTTTCTTAATTTTCAACATTCATTTTTTTAGTTTTCAACATTCACAAGATTTTGAGTTTTAAATTTTAAATTTTCTCCCCTTCCCTCCTCCCCAACATGGAAGATGGCATGCAATCTCACTTAGGCCACACATGTAAAATCATATTAAACATGTTTCTATATTAGTTACATTGTAAAGAAGAATTAGAACCAAAGGGTAAAACCACAAGAAAGAAAAAATCCAAACAAGGAAAAATATATGCTTCCATCTGCATTCAGATTCTTTCTCTAGATGTGGATAGCATTTTCCATCATGAGTTTTGGAATTATCTCAGATTCTTGCATTGCTGAGAAGAGTTAAGTCTATTAAAGTTATTAAACCTCTACTCTTGACCCCAGTTAGTATCTGTGCTCATTCCTTCTTCCTTTCTTTAGGGAGCTGAAGCCAAGTGAGGTCTTTCTTATAACAGAACCATGAAATGACAGCTCTGAAAGGTACCTTAGAGGCAATTTAGTCTAACCACCTCATTTTATGGAGGTGGAAACTGAATCCCAGTTAGGGGAAGTGATTTGTTCAGGGTCATGCAACCAGTGGGTAGAAAGATGGTCATTAGAATTTATGTCTCTTTACTCCTAGCTCAGTGGTCTTCTTATTCACTGCTGTTGCCTTAGAAGTTAGAGCTTTGCTACCTGAAGTGGACTCTTCTTGAGCTCATGAAGGTGATTGGGCCTATACTTTAAATGGGAAATCTGAAGTTTGGAGTAGAGGAACTGAGAATGAGGTTGTGACTTTGTGCAGCCCTGTCTCGCTTATATCCAGTTCAAGAGCAAGTCAAGATATCACCTTCATGATGTCACTGGCCCTCTGAGAATGAGAGAGTCAGGAAACAGTCTTGTGATGGCAGGTGGATAGTTGGGTTTAGCAGGTGGTATCATGGAGGTTGAGAGTACTGGGAAAAGGCATCTGTACACATTCATAGCAACACATCTTTCCTAGGCTCAAGGCAGAGCCCTGAGTACCCGGAGATCCTGATTCGCAGTACTGAAAGTTAGCCCTATGTCAGTCAGCACATCTCACTCATGTTCTGTTAATCTGGAACAAAGTGGAGTCACTTCTGTCTCAGGATAATAGGGAATAATAGATCTGTGAACATACAGTCTAACCTCCTCATTTTACATATGGGGAAACTAAGGCACAGAATTAAGGGATTTCCCCAAGGCCATACAAAGCCCTTCCCTTAAATCCACTTAGTTGCCAAATACTGTTAGTTTTGTCATCCTAATCTCTCTTGCATCTCATCCTTGCCTCTCTACTCCCATTAAAATATTTCTAGTTCAGACTCATCTTGCCTTGCCTAGGTTATTGTCACAGTCTCCTAACTGGATCTTCTTGCCTCTCAACTCTCTCTTTTCTAGTCACAGACCAACAGAAGGGGCCTCAAAGACTGCTTATTTAATCCAATCTTCAATAGAAAGGGGGAATTCTGTCTGTGAAAGGGGTCATCCAGCAATTGCTTGGGGTGCTTTAATGAGGGGAATCTCACCATCAAATGGGATAGCCCATTTACTTTGAGGCAGCTGTGATTGTCAGGAAGTTTTTCCTTATATCAAGCCTAAACCAGTCCCTCTCCACCTTTCTCCCATCACTTCAAGTGATCTCTACTGGAACCAATATATCTCACACCTCTTCCTCATGATATCCCTTTAAATGTCTGAGAACATCTAAACTGTCTCATACTAAATCTTCCCTTCTTACCCCCAGGCTAAACATCTCCAGTTCCATCAACTATCCTATAAGTCGTCAAGGTTCTTGGTGTATGTGTGTGTGTGTGTGTGTGTGTGTGTGTGTGTGTGTGTGTGTGTGTGTGAGATGGACCCCTTTTGGCAGTCTGGTGAATCCTATATCCCTACTCAGGTTTTTTAAAGTACATCAAATCATATACATAGATTTACAAAGGAAAATAATTAGACTGAAACACAGATATAAAATATTTTTAAAAGCAAGTTCACAGACCCTAGTTAAGGGTCCATGCTCAAATGGCTTGCTTCTTACCATCTGACTTGCCCTCTTTCTGTTGAATTTGTCAATTTCCTTCCTAAAAGGTGATTTCCTGAAATGAACTCAATATTCTAGACATGGTCTGACCAGAGCAGAATACAGCACGACTGTTATCTTACATTAAGTATCTAGACATTAAGTTTCTCAGAATGCCTGAAAATCTGGTCCAACCCCATTCCCCATCACATACACATTTTACAGATGACACAACTGAAACGTAGGAAAGGGAAGTGATTTGTCCAAGAGAGTCCAGCTTATTAGAGGGGTAGGGGATGAGGAAACTGGAACTCAGGTATCTTGACTTTTAGGCCAGAGTTTCTCCTTCACAGTTTAGTTCAGAAATCTGATCACTTTTCCTTCAGTCAGACTCAAGTAAAACATGCTTCCCCACCCATATCTTTGTTATTGGGATGTACTCTAGACCATGAATGATAAATGGGAGACAGAAGAGAGAAGAAAGCTAAAGATGGCATCTACTTACTTCTCATTGTCATAGTACAGTTTCCCGATGGCCCAGGCCACAATGATGGGGAAAGGCACACCTATAGAGGAGATAGCATCAGTACCAAGGTAGGATCCAGTCTTTCTGTCTTAGAGTTACCCCTTTTAAGACATTTAGCTAGGAATCACCCATCTTGATTCTAAGAATCTTAGACTCAATAATTGTGGGTCTGGGGATTTGATAAAATCCACGCAATCCAGCCCTTTGTCTATAAACAGGATCAGACTATCCAGGCATATCATGATCCCTGCACAGCATACACCAGGCCCTAAGTTAATTTGATGAATTGGTTTGGATGCCAGGCCACAGGGCAGGGTGTCTAGGGATTGAGGTGACTGCTTGCTCTCAGCTCTGTCAAATGGACTAAGTACCCCACTGTATCCCACCTTGACACATGCCCCACATCCCTCTGATGTGTCCCCATCTAGGTAACACTCTTCTTCCCCAGTTACTGTCCTTCGGGCCTTCTTTCTAGCTGGGGAAGAGGAATGGGAAGTCTTGGTACAGAGGGAGCCACATGAAGATGAGAAGAGTCAACTCTAGGGACGAACTGCAGGGTGGGGATGAGTGTGTATGGGTGTGTGTGGTGGTGGGAAGGGAGCTGGGATGGGAGTTGGTGGGTGCCATGCTGAGGGGCCAGGAAGACACAATTCTCGACTACCACACTCACACCAGCCAATACAGATGAACATCCACTTTCTGAGTTTGTCAGTAGAGTAGGTGAGCACAATGGCTGTGTGTAGGTAGCAGCCCTCTCCAAACATCCAGAAGAAGTTGGTAACGTGAAAATAGTTGTAGGCAGCAGTCACCAGCCGGCACCAGCCCTACACAGCAGAGAAGACATAGGGGATTAGGCAGCCAGAAGTCGAAGGGGAGAGAGTTAGAAGCAGCTTTTATTAGCACCCAGTCCTTAATTCTGCCTGTGTCTACTGGTGTTAGCTTCCTAAATAGAATTATTGATAGGAAAATTGGTGATAGCAGGGACATGAGAAACTGGGTCCTTGCCCTGCTCTATTTCCACCACCAACTTCTCTGTGCCAGAGCCAGCAGGTCCTTTGGAAGGAAGGGCAAATAGCAGCCTTGGTTCCCAGGGGGCATTTAGAGGGAGAGGGGATGGGATTTATTCCCCATCACCAGGGATGAAGGAGTCAGTAACAAAACCTCTGCTCTTCCATTGAGTAAGACTTAGGGAGTACTCATCCATTCCCCCAAACCTCTCTTCTGGATTCAGCCCCCCCCACATGGCCTTAACTCCAGAATAGGAATAGGAAGACTGGGTTCAATTTTGGACAGTCAAGGCTTGGACCTGATTTGTGACTACTTGTCAGGGCTGTTTCTGGAGGGATTCCTACAAGAGGAGGAAGATTGCACCTAGATGACCTCTGAAATCTCTTCTGACTAAGTTGCTATGGCTGTCTGCAAATGAAAAGACTTCTGTTTTGTAGGTCGAATATTAGCCCCACCTGATTGCCCCTGGAGGACATCTACTTTGGTCTCCTGCTTCTACTCCTGTCTCCTCTAGTCCCCCTTTCTCACGTCAGAGCAGGGCCTGATCTCCCAGGGCCAGACCATGTCCTGACCAGAATGTACATACCACATTACTCTGGTGCACCTCAGGGCTCATGGTGAGCTGCACCACAAACCAGGTGGCATTGCGTAAGATGAAGGCAGAGATGAGGTTCCAGTGAATGATGTTCCGAAGGCACCGGATGCTCCTTTGTTTTGATAGAGACAGGGAAGTGGAGATAGAAAACAAGATAGGAAGGTGGATGAAGAGGGGGAAAAAGTATACCAGTCAGCCAGAGAAGGCAGTGAATGCCTCTCTGACTGACCAACCCTAGTCCCTGCCCCGCTCAGCCCCTCAACCCTCCCAATCCTGGGGCAGGCATTTCCTTTTTTTGTCTTCATATCCCCAGCACAGTGCCTTGTACACAGTAGGTGCTAAATAAATACTTGTTGGAGACTAGACAGAGCAGGGAGATACTTTTCCCCTTTTGTCTTTCCTCTAGTAACCTCACCCTCTTCACCAAATCAGTCTCCTGCTGTCCTAGTGGCTCTCCCTGGCGTAGAGACTGGGTGGGGCAAAGTTGTGAGTACGTGTTTCAGATGACCATCACCTAAATAGAGGAGGCAGAACTAGGATATCAACTGCCAAGGGGAGGGCCCATAGAAAGGCTAGATGTACTGGTGAGGCTGGGTACTTGGAATCCTGTTACTTTACATGGCCCACTAGAATACCTTGGAATAAGCCAGTTTCCATAAACAAATGATTCTACAAAGCAGAATTCAATCTCTTTCTGCTCTGATCTCTTATAGCATCCATTGCTAGCATTTCTCAGAACTGCAGAATAGTTGAGTAGAATGGGATGATAGAAGTCACTTTCCTCATTTGGCATATAAGGAAACAGAGGACCAAATAAAGTGAAATGACTTTTGCCCAGCATCCCCTGGCACAGCTGATGGCAGGAAAACTTGAACCCAGGTCGATCTGACTCTCAAGTCCAGTACAATTTCTACCCCTTCACAAGACCTCTCAGAGTCTATACTTGTCTAAGTTTTATCTCCCTAGCTAGATAGTAAACAGCTGAATGGCAGAGATCATGTCTCATAAATCTCTTCTTCTTCCAGTAGTACCCAAGCACAACAATGAGTACTCAGTAGTATATGGTCAAGAAATACTTGCTGAATGGAAAAAAAAATCAACTGACTGGGAAAAACCAAATATCTCTGATAAGGGTTTGATATTCAAAATAGATAACTAACACAAATTTTGTTGTTCAAATCTGTGACCCTATGTGGGGTTTTCTTGGCAACGATATTGGAGTGGTTTGGCATTTTTCTACTCTAACTCATTTTACAGATGAGGAAACTGAGGCAAACAGGGCTAAATGACTTGTCCAGGGTCACACAGCTAGTAAGTGTCTGAGGCCAGATTGAACTCAGGGAGATGAGTCTTCCTGAATCCAGGCCCAGTGCTCTATCCACTGAGCAACCACCTAGTTCAAGGGTTCTTAATTATTTTTCATATCATGGACTCCCTTGACACTCTGCTGAAGCTAATGAACCCCTTCTCAGAAGAATGTTTTTAAATGCATCAAATAAAATACATAGTATTACAAAGAAAACAAACTGTATTGAAATAAAGATGTATTATATTTTTTCCATCCAAGTTCTTGGGCCCCCAGTTAAGAACTTCTGATCTAGTCCAATACTTTCATTTTACAGATATGAAAACTGAGGCCCAGAGATGGGGAATTAATTGTGCCCAGTATCACAGAGGGAGCAAGACAATGAACTCTGTCCTCTCAGGTGCATGGGTAAGATTAGAGCAAACTATTTCCCCTCTCTGGATCTTGGTTCCCTCCTCTAAAACAGTGGTGTCAAACTCTAATAGAAACCAAGACCGCTAACCTATCTATCTATCTATCTATCTATCTATCTATCTATCTATCTATCTATCTATCTACAGAGATTCCTGTGGGCTGTATATTGACTACATTTTATCGAATTTTTATCGAATTATTTTGTTAACTATTTCCCAATTACACTTTTATCTGGTTCAGGCTGCACTCAGGAGTGTTTCAGGATGCATGTGACCCTAAAGTCATGAGTTTGACACCTCTACTTTAGAATGTGAGAGACTAGGATTATAAACTTTTCCATTTCTGGCATATTGGGATTTTGGGGACCGGAGAATAGCCAATATTCATTCTGTATCAGAGGAGGAGAAGCAGATGTATGAGTTGGGACTGGGGAGGAAGCAATTCTCTGAGGAGGGACCCACCAGGGCTCTAACTAAAACAGGATAAAGAACTCAAAAGACAAGTTTCTTGGATCACTACCCATTCCCAGTCCCCAATCCAGCCCCTGTAGCTGTTGTCCTTAAATTTTCAAATGAGATGTCGATGTAAGGAAGTTGGCAATGCCAGACATGAGGGAACCTGGCTTTCCTGTCCCCCTCCACCATCTACTCTTCTGCACCAGAGCTGGCTAGTTCTTTGGAACTAAGAGAGAACAGCCCCGAAATTGCTCCCTACCATTGACTCTTCTGTGCCAGACTCAGCTTGTTCCTTAGGATAAAGGGCAAACAATAGCTCTTGGTTTCTAGGGTCATTTTGAGGCAGGAGGCTTCGTTCCCCTCACCAGGAGCATCTGCCTTAGCTCTGAGTGACAGTTCTCACATCCTTTTTCATCCCATTCCGTAGCAATGTGGTACTGACTGGGGCTTGGCACAGAAGTGTCTGGCACTGAGACCTCCATCCCTGCCAACAGGCGTGCTGCTGCCACACACACGTCTGAGGGGGACTGTTGCCAGTCTGCTGACGGCCCTGCCAGCAGTCGGCTCCTAGCTAGGGGGTTCTCACTCTGACCCACCAACCTGGCCCTGGTTGTATAGATGAGGGGGCAAAGCAGATGGGGGGCTCTCTGGGGTGGGTGAGAGTGAAGCAGAGCAATCTCACCCCTTGGGAGTAGTGAATTAGAGCCTCATTCATTACCGCCCCCATATCATTCCTCCTGCCCCATTCCATGATGGCAGCGGAACAGTTAAAAACAGAAGCAAAGTGTTGGGAAAGAGAAGAGATTTAACAGAGTGAGGCAGTTAGGTGGCAAAGTAAATAGAATGCTAGATTTAAGAGTCAAGAAGTCCTGAGTTCAAATCCTGCCTTAGACACTTACTATGTGACCATGGGCAAAAACTCTTAGTCTTCATTTTCCATTTGTCAAACAGGGATAATAACCAAATCTACCTTATGGGTTGTTGTGAAAGTCTAATAAGATAATATATGTCAAACACTTGGTAACCCTTAAATCACCATATATGTATTAGTGCTGCTAACCATAATAGTAAAGCTAGTAATTACGAAAAAGTCTATGACTATGATCAGCTATACAGCATCTATTATTATTAGAAAAAAGTCTCAAGTTCAAATACATATCATCAACCCATTTCTTCCCACCCACTTCTACCTTGCCAAGATGAAAGAGGTTGGTCACATCCCCCACCCCCACTTCATTTAGACTGCTTTGGGGGGATTTGCTTCTCCCTTTAAGATCTGATACGCTTTCTAACCTACTTGTACCTAGATATGTTGAGGGGAACATAGTGGGAGGGATAGACTCAGAGCATGTTAGTTCCAGCCAGGACCGGGAAGCACTAAATTTCAAGTCAGAAAGACATGGGTTTGAATGCTTCCTCTGACTTTCTCGTCATATGACTTGGGGCATATCATTTAAGGTCTCTGTGCTGAATTCTCACTGGTAAAAGGAAAGTGCTGACTTTGGTGGTCTCCAAAGTCCCTGATAAAAACTGTTCATGGTTCGAGCATCTTCTTACCTTAGCTGCATGAAGAGGACAAAGGCCATGAGGAGGGCTCCAAGGGAGATACAGTGGCCCAGGTAGTTGATGATGACAGCAATATGGTAGTGTAGTTTACTTTTTCTCTATATAAGGGAAAAGAGAGGAAATGAGGAAAAAGTAGAAAAGAGGAAAAATGTACCCAGTCCCTTACCATTTAATCTACTTGTGATGGAAAATGCTATCCACATGAGATAGTCAATGGATTCTGAATGCAGATTGAAGCATACTGTTTTCACTTTCTATATCTTTCTATGACTTTTTCCTTTTGGTCTGTTTTTTCTTTCATAACATGACAATATGGAAATTGGTTTTACCGAAATGCTCATCTATAACCTATATCAAATTGCTTACCATCTCAGGGAGAAAGGAGGGGAAGGAGGAATGGAAGGAGGAAATCTGGAACTCAAAAAAAGTTTCTAAGTGAATGTTAAAAATTGTCTTTAGGGGCAGTTAGACACAGTGGATAGAGCACCAGTCCTGGAGTCTGGAGAACTTGAGTTCAACTTCGGACACTTAATAGTTGTATGATCATGGGCAAGTCATTTAACCCTGCTTGTCTCACTTTCCTCACCTATAAAATGAGTTACAGAAGGAAATAGCAACTACTCCAGTATCTTTGTCAAGAAAACCCCCAATAGGGTCATGAAGAGTCATATATGACTAAAAAAGACTGAACTACAATGACCTTATGGCTCCCCAACTTTGAGCAGTTACCTTAAAGACATAATGTAGGCCTAACTGGCCAGTCAGCTTATGATATAGTCAAGAGGGAAACAGGGAGACAGGGAACAGATGTTTCAGTATTTCTAATTCCTATTACTGAGAAAACAGCTCAGCTGAATCTCTGGTAGCAGGTGCTAACCCCTATGAGTCCAGAAAGCCCTATGTACTCCTCAGGCTGAGGATCCCAGGAAATATCACCAGGATGATATTCTAAAGAAGAGTGCCAAGTAAACTCTCAGAACCCAGAGAATTAGTATTGTGGGCAACTGACTGAACTGGGACTGAGTGGGGTGTGTATGGATAGTGGTAGGAGGAAGAATGGGGAGATATAATTGCTTAATGTCAATGGAAACGTTCTCGACCCACAAAGCAATAGAGGCTGAGCCCAGGAGCATCCGGAAGATACATATCACAGTCTGTCTGGACCTGATTCTTAATTTCATTTTATTAAATTTTCCAGAAGCCCACATCAAAAATGCACTGGATAATAGCATCTGTGCTGCCATAGCCCACACATGGCCCATCTTTATCCATCAGGGTCCAATCCTGGCAGATAAACATTACTGCACATAAAATGCTCACCTTCCTGATGCCCCCTCCCTCCACTCTGCTCTGACCTAATCCTGTCATCTTTCATCCTTCCTTCAGTCCCCAGTTATTCCCAAAGGGTTGTGGGTCAACCCTGGAGTGAAGAGAGTAGACTGGGGGTGGTATGGTACCCAGATAAACAGCAGAAAATTTCCTCTGGTGGAAAGGCAGTAGAGTGGAGAGAGCAAATGGGTTTGGAACTAGAGGAGCTGGGTTTGAATGCTGGCTTTGTAGTTCTCAATTAATCCCTTAATGAACAAACATTGATGAATGACTGTTATAAGCACACTGCTGAGTGATGGTGATACAGAGGCAAAAATGAAGTAGTCTCTGCTCTCAAGGAGCTACAAAAGGAACACACATTGTGTGTGTGTATCAGAATAAATACAAAATAATAAGGTTGTTAAGTGAGGAAGGTACTAGTGATTGGAGGATATCAGGAAGGAAGGAAATAAAGACTTACTAAGTGCCTCCTATGTGCTGGACACTGTGTTAAGCACTTGAAAAATACTATCTCATTTGATCCTTATAACAATCCTGGGAGATCAATGCTATGATTATCCCCTTTTTATGTTTGAGGAGACCGAAGCAGACTGTGGTTAAGTGACTTGCCCAGGATTATCCAACTACTAAGTGTCTGAGGCTGGATTTGAACTGGATGGTCTTCCTGATTCCAGGTCCAGCACTATATGCAAGGTGACATCTGGCTGCCTCTAGGAAGGGCTTCATGTAGAAGGTAGTACTTGAGTCTTGAAAGAAATAAGGGATTTTAAGAAATGGAAATGAGGAGGGATTGCATTTTAGGTATGGGGTTGGCCAATGCAAAGAGAGGAGAAACCATGTGTAAGGAACAGCAAAAAGTCCATTCGGCTGGACCATAGAGGAGTAAGGTGTAATGAGATTGAAGTGGTAGGTTGTGAAGGGCTTAGGGTTAAATTTTATCCTGGAAGCAAAGAGGATGCCTTCAATTAAGGACTGTAGCAGCTAGGTGGTGCCATAGTACATAGAGTGCCTTACCTGGAGTCTGGAAGACTCTTCTTCCTGAGTTCAAATCCAGCCTCAGACACTCACTAGCTCTGTGACCTTGGGTAAGTCATTTAACCCTGTTTGCCTTAGTTTCCTTATCTGTAAAATGGACTGAAGAAGGAAATAGCAAACTGCTCCAGTATCTTTGCTAAGAATGGGGTCACGGAGAGTTGGGCATGATGGAACAACGACAAAATCCAACCCTTTCCTTTTACAGATGAGGAAAGCAAGACTAGAGATTATATAACTTGCCTGGGGTTCCTTAGGTTAACAATTTGAAGGCTCTCATCTCTTCTCTATCAATATTCTCTCAGAGGCCTCATCAGTGCCTATGTATTTAAATGTCTTCTTTATGCTGATTACTCCAAAATCTACATAAATTCAACTCCTGTCTCTTTCAAGATCATCACCAACACATCACCAACCACACATTGGACAATTCAAACTGAATGTTGTTATTGAGTCGTTTAAGTTGTGTCTGACTCTTTGTGACCCTGTCTGGGGTTTTCTTGGCGGATACTAGAGCAGTGTGCCATTTCCTTCTTCAGCTCATTTTACAGATGAGGAAACTGAGGTAAAACAGGGTTAAGGCACTTGCCCAAGATCACACAGCTAGTGAGTGTCTGAGGCTAGATTGGAACTCAGGAAGAGGAGTCTTCCCAACTCTAGGCCCAGTAGTCTAACCACTGTACCATCTAGCTACCACATGGGTCTGGCTAGATGATCTCCAAGGTGCATTCTGCTTGTCATTCCTATAGTTCTTCTTCCCTCAGTCTTGGGGCCTTTGTGGTTCTACTAAGGAGGGAAATCTTGGCTTTTTCCTCTCTGCCCCCAACCATCTGAGTGGCTGACAGGCTCTGTTTCTAAAGAACAAGAAGGGGAGAGAAAATCTCATCAATATTAGTAGATGGGGGTTAGGGATAAAGAGAATGAGGTTTCTTCAGTGTCAGCTCTGGATCAGTATGCCTGATCCAATATCCCCCTCGTAACACGTTACATTAACCACGAGGTCTCTGAGCTCAGTCTGCAGAGTGGAGACAGCTGGTGAGGCAGGCTGAGAGAGAGGAACACAGACAGCTGGAGAGTCACAGTCAGCTAAAGAAGGAAGCAGGAGCTATCCCAGGATAACCAGAGAGACAGCCCGAGATACAGACACGAAGCTCGTTAGAGAGACAGCCAAAGACACAGCTAAGGAGACACTTGGATAAACTGTCTGAGAGTTGGGGGAGTCAGTCCAAGACAACTGGAAAGACAGCTTGAGCTATCGCTGAAGACATATAGATGGAGAGACCAGTAAAGATAATGTAAACTACAACAGAAGAGATAGCCCAAGACACAGGGGAAGAGATAATCTGAGAAATGGTCAAGGAAGAGTAATGAGACAGCTGGAGACAAGCAGAGAGAGTCAGAAAAATGAGGCAGAGGGCTAGAGAATGGAGCCAGAGGCAGTGGGTTTCCAGGTTATGGGTCCGAGGAGCAGTTGTTGCTTTTGTACTGGGGTGTCCCAGACTGGCAAATAATTGCTGCTGAGATGACCCAACTCTGGGTGTCCTCTTAGTAGGGTGGTCTTGGGGGTCAGGGCCCCTTAACTGTTCCAGGAACAACCAGAATTCAATAAACAGTTAGAACTTGTCCAATTCAGAGACAAGCTGCCAGACTTGCTGGGTGACACCAGCTTTGTCTTCAAGGGCCTGGGAGGCCACCTGAGCAGCAGAGTTAACAGTCTGCCTACGCCCTCCTATTCTGATCAGGGTTAATAAGGCCATATTTTCCTATATCAGGCAGAATAATCCCGTATCCTTGATTTTTATCTTATCTATCCTGGGATCCTTTAAGCACCCTCACTGACACATTTGAACCCTCTTAGCCTTGATCGTTTTCTTCTCTTCCTTTTCCTCCTTCCTTCTCTCCCTGTCTTATTCTCCCTCTCTTTTCCCAACCCCTGTGCCTCCACCCTCAGTTTGTTTCTTGAAATTTTCATTCCCCTACCTATCTTTCCTGAGTTGTTTATACCCTCATTTCTATCAGTAAACAGGTAAGTACTGGGACATGAGCAAAGATTTCCCCCTTCGGGTGTCCTCTATGTGTACGTGTGTGTGTGTGTGTGTGTGTGTGTGTGTGTGTGTGTGTGTGTGTGTGTGTCTATGTGGTAGGGCAGGGCTGGGGGCTTGGAAAAGTGTGATTAGAGGGAACTGTTACAAGGAGGGAGACTGCTCTTATGGGTGGAGATGAGGTGGGGGAGATAGGGATTGATGCAGGAGGAGGAGAGGTTGATGTACAATGAGCAGAGAACAGTTGCTGTCCAGAGAGGACAAAAAGTCTGGTACCCTGCTGGTAATGGGGCTAAATGTCTTCCAGCCTACAGTCAATGTCTCCCGGTCTCCCTATATCTTCACAAATCCCATTTCACACCAACTTTTCCATGAATCTATTATCCGAAATGCCCCAGGGGCACTGACACTTAATTAAGGCTTACCTAAAGTGATCTAGAAGCTAGAGAAACCTATCAGCTCAATTAATTGGCTACTTTTCCTCTCAGTTCTTGGAGAGGGCTGGGGTGAAGATCTCAGTTGATAGGAGAGAGGGGTTAAAGTAGATAGAATTAGTGTAAGGGGATAGTCTTTCTACTAATTAAATTAATTGATTATACTGAATGCTAAGCAACTGTGCAGGATGGAGCGGCTGGCAAAGCAGATGCGGATGGCAGCGCTCTCATTGTTTATGATGGTAGGATTGAAAGAAGGGTTGATTGACAGGCCAGCAGGGACTCTTTCTGATTTGGTCCCTGAATTTTAAGGAGAATATGGAGAATTTGGAGAGGATACAAAGAGAGGAGACCTAAAGATTTAAAGACTAGGTCCTTGGGAAGGAATCCTCAACAACTTGAGAATGAGTCATTGGTCAGTCTTCCAGACCAACTCACAGAATCACTGAGTTTTAGAACCGGAAGATAATCTAGTCTAACCCTCGAATTTTACATAGGACAGCAAAGCTCAAAGAAAGGAAATCAGTTGACAAGCATTTATGAAGTTCCTATGATATGCCTAGGCACTATGCTAAGTGCTGGGGATATGAAGAAAGGCAAAAAAATAAAAAAAGAATCACTGCCCTCAGAGAGCTAATAGGAGAGACAATGTGCAAAAATGTTATATACAAGAGAGGTACCATGTAAATGGAAGGTGACCCATGGACACTTAGTAAGTGAACACCAGAGCCTGGAAAATATGCTAGGGTTTTCTGGTTACATTATTTCATCTCTTTTCTGTATAAACTACTGCACTTGCCCCTCCTCTTGTCTCACAGCCCCTCCTTCTCCTTAAGTCCTGGCTTATGGGCATCTACAACAGAGAGGAATGTGATTAGAATCCACCAACACCGCATTGTCTTGTCAGGTCAATGAGCTTGGGGAGAAAAAAAGGGGGGGCAAAAGATTGTAGGTCCATTTAATTTGAAGTAGCTTTAGTGTTGTGGATTGTAAGCTCCTTGGGAGTAAAGATGAAAAAAAAAATTTTGTATATGCATCACCAGTGCCTAAGTCACAGGATGCATTTAATCAAACATGTATTGATTGATGGATAAGGAGAGTCCTGAGCTGGGAGTAAGGAAAGCAGGTGTTCCAGCCATGCCAAAACTCACATTCATTTTACTTCCCTAAATCTTGAGTTCACAGCTATAAAGTGATGGATTTGGAGTAGAAACTAGGGTCAAAATCCAGCAATACCACTGCTAGGTTTATACCCCAAAGACATCCAAAAAAGGGAAAAGGAGCTATTTGTAGAAAAAATATTTATAGCAGCAATTTTTTTGGTGCTCAAGAAATGGAAATCTTTGGGATGCCTATCAGTTTGGGCATAGCTAAACAAGCTGTGGCATATGATTGTAATGGAATATTATTTTGCTCTAAGAAATGATAAGCACGATGATTTCATACATGAACTTATGCATAGTGAAGTGAATAGAAGTAGGAGAACATACAGAAACAATAATATTGTTCGATGAAGACCTGTAAATGACTTATCTCTTCTCAGCAATACAATGTTGCAAGACAATCCCAAAGGACTAATGATGAAGCATGCTATCTGCCTACAAAGAAAGAATTGATATTGTTTGAATACAGACTGAAGCATGCTATTTTCCCCTTTCTTTCATTTTTTTCTTTGAGTCTTTTTGTATAAAATGACCAATATGAAAATGTTTTAAACAATCACACATGTATAGCCTATATCTGATTGCTTACGGTCTGAGGGGGGCGAGGAAAGGAGGGTGGAATAGAATTTGGAACTCAAAATTTTAAATAAAAATATTTTAAAAATTAAAAAAAGAAACTAGTATCAAAGAGAGATGACAAACTCTCACCTCTCAGGTCATATGTGGCCCACGACATTCCTGAATACATCCTGTACCAGATAAAAATGTAATTGGGAACTGTTTAACAAAATAAAAAAAAACTGATAATAGATATACAGAATATAGGTAATAGTAATCTGTAGCTTTCTAGGTCATTATAAACAGTTTAGTGGGTGCTGTTTCTATTTGAGTCTACCTAATAGACTATATGGTATTTAAGGTAGACCTGTCTAGCTCAGGATCATTGTTATTCAGTTGTGTCTGACTCTTTGTGATCTCACTTTAGGTTTTCTTGGCAAAGATACTGGAATGGTTTTCCAGCTTATTTTACAGATGAGGCAATGAAGGCAAACAATGCTCAGTGAACTGCCCAGGATCACAGCTAGTAAGTATCTGAGGTCAGATTTGAACTCAGGATTCCTGATTTCCAACCCAGTGCTCTATCTACTGTACTATCTAGCTACTCTCAGCTCAGACAAGCTAAGTTCTATGGTTAGTTAAAAATATATTTACTTATAGAAGAAGGTGCTAAGAAAAGTTAAAAGATGAAAGATCATTTAGCCTGGAGAAAAGAAGGTTTCAGGGGTATCATCAGTTTCCGTTTTCAGTCAGTGATGGATGACTCTGATGGTGATGCTGAACAACTCGTTTCTATGTCGGGGAAAAAAACCAAACAGGATGAAAGGAGTTGAAATTAGAACAGAAGAGATTTAACTTGGATATAACCAAGAACTCCTGGATAGCCAAGGAAACAAAAACAGTAAAGGAGTCTGAAGGAGGGCACTCTGTTCTCAGAGATCTTTAAGAAAACTAAACACAGAGATGACTGTCTGTCCTAAAGACTGGGTCAGAGCACCTCCTTCTATATAATTCCCTTCAGTTCCTTTTCTGGGTCTCTAGGGCCATTGGGTGCCAAGAACTGGGCCAAGACTCCTACTTTCTGATTTTGAAATGCCCCATCCCGCCCATGTCTAAGAGACGCCATTTTAATGTCTCTCTCCCCTCAGGAGAGTGATAATTATTTTCCAACCACAACTTGTATATTTCTTCTATTTCCACTTTCTAAGAAAAATTCCAACAACTGGCCTCATCCATCTCTCCTATTGATTCTCCCTTCTGGTCCAGTCCATCTTCTCTCTAGATACACTCATCTTTCCCAGGACGGAGTCCCTACTCTCATAATACCATTCCTGTCCAACACAGGTCAAACAGAATCAGAGAATGTTGGAGCTAAAAGGGACTTCAGAAACTATTTTATTCAATCCTCTCCTTTTATGGATGAAGAAATTTTGAGGCCCTAGGAAGAGAAATGACTTCTCTAAGGTTATACAATCAAAAAATGGTAAAACCAGGAATCAAATCCAGATTTCTTGATTCTAAAAGTTCAATGCTCTTCCTACCTAGGGGAGATTTATCATTTGCATCTCCATCATGAGATGAAAACCACAACATTTCTGTGTTCTGTGCAGGTGCTTTGGAAGCCAGCCGTACTTATGACTGAGTTTGATTTTTATTTTTGAATTTTGACTTTGGTTTTCCTGTAACTCATTCCAGTGAGGATACTGTTATCCATTTATTATAATGCTCAAAAAAGGTGCTAGAGCACAGGAAATAGCATTCTTGATTTGGAATGCATAAGCTACCAACATTTACTAGCTGTGTGACCCTGGAACTAGTCACTTAGCTTTGCTCAGCCTCCTCACTATCATCTATAAAATGGAGAGAGATAACAATATCACCTTTCTTGAAGTCATATTGTGAAAAATCAAATGAGATAAGATATGCATAGCTTTTTGCCAACTGTAGTAGCTATAATAATATAATACATTTAAATATGTTTGTAATATAAAATATTTCAAATGTGTTTGTAATATGTTTATAACATATTTTAAATAAGTGAATAATATGAATAACATATTTTAATAAGTGTATAATATATTTTAAATGAATTTATAATATATAATCTAATAGGATTTTTATAATTTTACAGTGTGGAGGTTCCCCAAAAGTCTTACTGCAGTTTTAGGTTATTAAAGCTTAAAACTACAATATGACTTTGTACACTATGATCACTGTTGTTTTTAATGTCACTTAATTTCTCTGTACCTCAGTTCGCCTATCTATAAAACTAAGGTCATATAATCTATATATTAAGGTCATATAATGCATATTAAATATAATTTTATCTTGGAAAGATTAAATTAAATAGTCTATCATGGGATCACAGATTATGATCTGGAAAAAAGCTTTTGAAGTTACCTAATCCAGCCCTTACATTTTGCAAAGAAGGAAAACGAAGCCCCCACAGAAGTTAAGCAAATTGCTCAAGGTCACACAGGTAGTAAATAAAAGAGCCAGGTCTCAAACCCAGGTACTCTGATGACAACTCTCAGTGCTCTTTACACTGTTAACATCCTTTACTATTTGTTGTTGTTGACTTGTTTTCAGTCCTGTTGGACTCTTTGTGACCCTGTTTGCGGTTTTCTTTGCAGAGATACTGGAGTGGTTTGCCATTTCCTTCTCTATCTCATTTTATAGATGAGGAAACTGAGGCAAACAGGGTTAAGTGATGTGTCTAGGGTCACACTGCTGATGTCTGAAGTAGGATTTGAACTCATGAGGTGTCAAACTCTCACCTTTATGATTAACTCCCTCATTTTCCATATTCTGTCCTCCATTCCTCTCTGAGCCACTTCCCTTTCTACCTTCCCTGTCCTCTAGTCTTCCCCCACCCAGCTCCGGTCCGGGGTGCATCCTCCAGGGAATCAACTGATTGAAAATTATACCTCCTCATTAAGGATCTCTTGGCACTGAGAATAGTTGACTCGTACTGCCCAGCTCCCATTCGCAAGACACTCCCGGTAGCCATTGTCTGGAAAAGAGAAAAAGAGAGAGACAATGGGATGCTTCCCAAGGTATGTTTGGGGAGAAGCCCATCCCCTATGGTTAACCTACAGAGAAGGGACTGATCAGGATTTCCAAGGTAAGGAACCCATCAAGATGAGGCATTATCTCCTTTGATGGGAGACACTTTTGGGACCTTGCTTTGGTAAGGGCAGCTCTGACTTCAGATCTGACAGGGGTGTGGTAGGGGCAGAACAGTGGCTGCCATGAATCTTTCTGCCCTCCAGCTACCCACCAGACCAGCCACACAGGAGGCACTTTGCAGGGCTGAGAGACTAAAGCTTTACTTCTCTGTCAGGCATGAGACACTGGGTTCACCTAGACCAGTTCCTCTGATGTGGTTCCTTCAGAGCCTTTCACAGGGTGCTATATAGGGGGACAGAGACAAGACTTGTATTACTATAGGGAAATTCCAAGGTATGGAACCTCCCTCTAGATAGTAATACTGTAGAGTCATTTCAGTTGTGACTCTTCATGACCCTATTTGGAGTTATCTGGGCAAAGATACTGTAGGAAATGGTTTGCCATTTCCTTCTCAAGTTGATTTTACAGATGAGGAAACTGAGGCAAATACAATTAAGTGACTTGCTGAGGGTCACATAGCTAGTAAATGTCTGAGGCTGGATTTGAATTTAAGAAGATGTGTCTTCCTGATTCCAAGTCCAGTGCTCTAACCATTGTACCACCTAGCTGCCCACCAAGAGCTCTTACTGCTCCCCAAAGCCTGAAAGGTGAGGAAGCAGCATGAGCTCTCCCTTAGTACTGTTGGGGCTGAGGTCTCTACCCTCACACCATCCCCCTTTCCTTTGAGAAAGAGATGCTAATTTGATTTCTCTTCTGTTGAGCCCCCACTACTCCCACTTGCCTCCTTGACCCTCTCTCCAGCTGGCATCAATTCATTCTCCTTTGACTGAGATTCCCAGCCCCTATCCTGGAGCATAGGGGCCAGAGGGACCCTAGCGGGGAAGGAGAAGAAAGCCAAGAGTCTTTTCTCCTCCTCCTCCTCGAGTTGTTCTAGTCTCTGCTGACACTTTTCTGGGTGCATTAGCAGCTTTAACAGCTGAAGAAAGGAGGCTTCAGTAAACTTCTTTTTCACAGGTCTGACTTGGGGTGGAGAAGAGTAGATGACAGACAAGCACAGTATTGTTCATCACCTTCCCTTATGAATTTCCAATGCCCATCTCTGGTCTGTCAGATCACACCTCCACCCCAGGAAGTCAGGGAAAAGAGGATGGGGTGAGAGAGATTAGGATACTGACTATTTCTGCAAACCCAGCATGGACCACTGACCTGGGGATCAGGAAACCTGGTTTCCAATCTGGACTCTGATACTTCATAACTATGGGACCTTAAGACAAGTCTCTTGCAAGACTATTGATGGTCTCAGTTTCCTTATCAGTAAAATGATTATTAATAATAACTTCACCTAGTGAACAAAATTGTTGTGTGACTCTAATCAGAAGGGAAATTCAAAATTCCTTGCAGTCATCTGTAAGTCTGAGCTCTTATTAAAGGGATAAGCTGGTATGGAGAAAAGAGTACCATACTTGGAACCAAAAGACTCAAGTTGGGACACTGGATCGGACACTGGCAAATAATTTACCCTTTGTCAGTCTTAGTTTTCTCATCTGTGAAATGGTGATACCTGTAATCCTTACTTTACAGAATTCTACCAAGGTCAGATGGTTGTGAAAATAGGTTGGAATCTCAATGTAGTGTCCAGTGGTGGGGAACCTGCAGCCTTGAGGTCATGCGTGGCCTTCTAGGTCCTTGGGTGCAGCCTTTTGACTGAGTCCAAGTTTTATAGAACTAATCCTTTTATTAAGGGGATTTGTTTTGTGAAGTTTGGATTCAGTCAAAGGTCCGCACTTGAGGACCTAGAGGGCCACGTGTGACCTCAAGGCCTCAGGTTTCCCACCCATGGAGGGTGTCAAAAATCTTAGTGCAGCTTTAAGCTTTAAGAGTTTGTGAAGCTATTCAGAGTTAACAGTTCAAAACTGCACTGAGCCTTTTGAGACAACCTGTATATAGAGGCTACTGTTATTATTTCAGAGGCACTGGATTTAATGGATGAAAGGCCAGTCTTGGAATCAGAGGGACCCTGGGTTCACATCCTGCTTCTGACACACATCTGCAACTCCAGACAGCTGTAAGGATGAATGAATTGTTGATTTATATTGGTGGAGGGAATTTCCACATAAGGGGTTCCTCACATTGATGGAATTGGAGGGTCTGGGGAAAAATACTAGTATTTAACCTTATTGGGACCTTAGTTTTCTTCTTTAAAATGAAGATTTAGAGTCCCTCCTAGCTTCAGAAGTGTTTTATTCTTTCCTCAGATCACAAAGCACCCTAGCAGATACAAGGAAGTCTTGTTCCTGAGTTAGGCAGCCTGAGGCAGACTGGGTACTCTCTTTGCCCCAAGGCATCGTGCAAGGAAAACCAGACAGTCCTTAGGAGATGGAAGGAGGGAAGGGTGAGATGGTAAAGCTTCTTCAGCAACCAGAGTAGACCAGGTACCTGTCACCGAGGTTAAAGGGATCAGGTCCTATTCCCCAGGTATTGAAGAGCCACAGAGGGTGAATCAATAAACCAGGCCTAAATGGGGATTTCCTTCAGCCTCTCAGTCACAGTTACATCCATCCACTCCCTTCCACCTCACCCCACTCTCTCTGCAAGGTCTGCTGCAACACCCTCTAAAAGGAAGACACGGGAAATGAATTTTTAATGTTATTTCCTAGTTTCATCAGCAGCAGGCCAGGCCCTTGGGCACCATGGAGACTGGCAGCCTTGGTTCCATTCACTCCCCAAGGAGATTGGCCTCTAATTGTTAAATCAGGGGGAAGTGACCCAGAGGGATTAGGGCAAAGGAAGTGGCTTTTCTGAAGGGCCAGTGCAGTCGGGAGACCGGTCTGGGAAATCTACTTCTTGTGCCTGGGGAGGGCCATCTCCTCTGCACTTTCTTCAACCCAGGGAAGCTGAGACCAGGGGCCAGAGTTCAACTGAGTGAATTCTTCCTACTGTCTCTTGCAGACAGGAACCCTGGCTTTCGAGAAGGCCTACCAACCACCTCAACCCCTGTGAGGTAGAGGATGAAAGAAAACAGTGCAAATAAACCTTGAATTTAAAGCCAAGAGGAAAATGACCTCCTCCTTCTTAATCAATGGCCCCTACTGGGCTCAAGTTGTCTCCCTCTAGGAATCATGAGAATTGATATTTTTGGAAATCCTTCCCAAAACTTAGAAGATCTGACTGATGCCAAGGGGAAGAGGGAACACAGTAAGGATATCCAGAGATTCTCATGCAGCACTGAATTAATTATTGCTTCCTTATTAGAGGTGACTCTGAGTTCCTGGATGTGGTTAACAGTGCTGGCACAAGCCTAATCACTTTAGCAGCTATTTTTTCTAGGGATTGTTGGGAGATTAGAGGGTCATTTTCCAGTCTTCCCTTAAAGTTACCTCTATATTATTCTTCTTTTCATCTCTGGAATGCCCTTCTGCCTCATTTCTGAATCTTTAACATCCTTCAGGGCTCAGCTCAAGCTCTTGCTGACTCTTATCAGGCAAGTAGCCTCCACTGCCAAGGGCTTCTTCAATATTTTTTCAGGTGTATATTTTTCCTTATCATCATTAACTCATAGTTCTTCAGTTCTTTTAAAGGCTTACCTTTTCATCACAGGAACCCAGTAAGGTAGGGAGAGTTAAGTCTGGAATATGAGACTTTAACCTGGAGGATCTATCTGCCAGAGGTTCCCAAACTTATTTGGCCTACCAAATTTTGTCTTTAAAAAAGAGAAAATTACTCAGGGCCCTGCCCCAGTTAGGTTAGGTTAACCCTTGTTTTCATTCAGCACCCCCCCTCCAATTGCACCTGAGGCTACTACCATCCCCCCAGTGCCCTCCAGGGAACCAGTATTGTCCACTTTGGGAACTTATGATTCAACATTCTTATTTTCCAGAATAGAAAAATTACTTCTTCAAGGACATAGGCGAGCATCAGAGCTAATGTTAGAACGTAGGTCATTAGATTTAAAATCAAATATTCTAATTCCCCATGTTGTTTTCCCATCCCATCCCTCCCAGTACAGTGCTTTATATAAAACAGATACTCAATAAATGCTAATTGACTATCAGACAGTCCCCTCAGACATCTCTAAGATCATAGTTGTAGAGCCAGGAAGGACCTGAGAGGCCATCTAATCCAACAATCTCATTTTGTAGATGAGGAAACCAAGGAGCAAAGAACTTAAGTGACTTATCCACAGTCACACAGATAACAAGAATCAGTGGTTGGAATTGAACCCAGGTCCTCTGGACCTGAAAGTCAGGATTCTTTCCATAGTACCAAACATCCTTCCATTCCCTGAAATTCCTTCCTTTCTTCTTCCCTCTCTTTAATTCTCTACTTTTTGTAGTGGATTACTTGTTAAGCTTAAGAATCAAGAACCCCAAGGGGCAGCTACATGTCACATGGATAGACCACTAAGCCTAGAATCAGGAAGACCTGAGTTCAGAACCAGCCTCTGACACTTCCTAGCTGTATGACCTTGGGCAAGTTACTTAACCCTGGTTGCCTCAATAAGAAGAAGAAGAAGAATAAAAGAATCCTGAGGCCAAGGTGGGACAGGCAATCTGGTTTCCTTAGCCGTGATATAGTTTCCTCATCCCCTGAATGGGAAGCCTGCTGTCTGTACTGCTTGCCTTACAAGGTTGCTGTGAGGAGGATGCTTTGCCAGTCTGAAAATACAATAGGAATGTGTTGTATTGTTGTCATCCCAGGGACACCCTGCTAGGTTGCAGATGAGAAGTCAGGAAGTCTAATTAAAGCAGGCAAAAAGCTATTAGAAGAAACAGCTCCAGTCTCACCCCAGTTCGAACTCCTTCCGGGAGTTTATTTTCAAGTTCCAGGTGAATCTCATGACAACGTCCTTGATTTCTCCTGATTGGGCCTTCCACCTTTGACCTGACACCTTCCGTCTGGCTCTATGTTTTCCTCCTATCTTTTTAAGCCTGATTATTAATATTAACACAGCTTATATTTACAGGGTATATTACATGTATTACAATGCCCCTCCAAAGGCATTATCTTATTTGAATTCCACAATGTCTTTTGGAATGCAAGTATTGTTATCCACACTTCACACAGGAGAAAACTAAGGCTCAGAAAACCTCTCTGTGACTCTCTGGGGTTTATTTGTCTTGGACAGTGAGATGTACTGCTTGGTGGTGTAGTGGACAGAGTGCCAGGTCTGGAGTCAGGAAGACCTGAGTTCAAATCCAGCCTCAGGCACTTACTAACTCTGTGACCCTGGGCAAGTCATTTAACTCTATTGGCCTCAGTTTCCTCATCTGGAAAATGAGGATAATGACATCATCACCTCCTAGGTTTGTTGTGAGATATAATTATAAAGCACTCAGCACAGTGCTTAGCACACAGTAAACACTATATAAATGTAAGCTATTAGCATTACAATTGTTCATTCAGCTGTGTCCAACTCGACCTGATATTATCCATGGGGTTTTCTTGGCAAAGATAAACAAACAAAAATAAATAATGAAGTATTATTATAATCTGAGTTCAAATCCAGTCTCTGACACTCACTAACTGTGTGACCCTGGGCAACTCATTTAACCTTGGTTTGCCTCAGTTTCCTTATTTGTACTTGCCAGGATTGTTGCAACGATCAGAGGAGATAACAATTACAAATCACTTAGCACAGTGTTTGGCATATAGGAAGTACAATATAAATGTTAATTATGATGATAATGTGACCTACGCCCTATAGTGACCACCAGTCCCAGGGATGTTCACAGTTAAAAGGGCCTTTTGTAGTCACTGAAAAGTGATTTTTGAATCTTGTTTGAAACTCCAGAATGGATCATCCTGCCCATTTTATATCTATAACATTGAAAAACTGGTGATCATTTAGAGAAGAGTAACCAAGTGTAGATAGAGGAGAACAATCCAAATGGTAAAGGACTTTGAATTCATGGCATATAAAGATTGGTTCCAGGGGATATTTACTCTGGGAAAGAGGAGGCTTAGCAGGGGCATGATAGCTACCTTCAATTATCTGAAGAGTCATCACATGGAACCTGGATTAGATTCATTCTGTTAGGCTCCCAAAGGCAAATTAGGAGAAATGGCTGGAAGTCAAAAGAGGCCAACTGAAGTCTGCCAAAAGGAATAATTGCCTGATAATTTTGTGTTGTTCTGTCGTTTTCCATCATATCCAGCTCTTTGTGACCCCATTTGGAGTTTTCTTAGAAGACATACTGGAGTGCTTTGCCATTTCCTTCTCCAGCTTGTTTTTAAGTTGAGGAAACTGAGGCAAATAGGGTTGTTATTTACCCAGGATCACATAGCCAGTAAGTGTCTGAGACTGGATTTGAACTCAGGGAGTTGAGTCTTCCTGACTCCAAGCCTGGTTCTCTATCCATTGCAATGCCACTTAGCTGCTCCAGAACTAATAATTAGAGCCATCCAAAAGTGGACTGGGCTGCCTTTGGAGTAAATGGGTTCTTTTCCACTGAGGGTCTTCAGGCGGTTGCTGGGTGAACATTTCTCAGATATAGTGGACAAGGTTTGGTTAGTTTGGTTTAGGTTGGACTAAATGACATTTGACCACTGTTCCAGCTGTGGCACTGAAAAATTTCCTACTTGCCCAGGGTCACATGGCTGTAGAGCTGGGACATGAACTCAAGAGTCTTAATTTGATGTGAGGTACAAAGGTTTCGAATTTCTCCCTAGACTGGGGGTACTTAGCTTGGGGTATGTGATCTTATTATTTTTAAAAAATGTTTTCATAACTGTATTTCAAAATAAGTGGTTTCCTTTGTAATAGTAGGCATTTTATTGTATACATTATTCAGAGAAAGGTCTATAGATTTCACCACACTGCTAAAAATGTCCATGATAGAAAAGGGGGATATGCAATGAGCCTAGACCCTACAATGGCTTATGGGAGAGCTGCACACTTTACCACCACCCCAACTAAAGGAAGGTCTGGGGGAGTCCAGCCAGAAATCACGTGCTTGGCCTAAGGTCTCCCTCCCCTTTCCAGAGAGGAAACCTGACCCCCAGAACTCTGTGCTCCAGACTCCAGTTCTATCCTTGATGTGGCCCTTTCTCTGCTACCCTGCAGCTACTGATCTGTCGATAGACAGGGGCTGAGATACAAGCAAATTAATTCAGAGAGAAACAGGTGGCAGAACAATACACCAGCATCCCCAACAAGGAGCTGTAAAGCCCTGAGTCATGGGGCCAGAGAGGAGAGACGCAGGGGCCTCCAGCATCAGGTGTCAGAGATGGCCCTGTGCCAATCCACCCTTCCCTCTTCACCAAGAGATGGAAAATAATAACAGCTGACGTTAATAAAGGGCTTGGAGATTTACAAAGTGCCTTCCTCACAAGAACCCTGTAAGATAAGGTATTGTCATTGTCGCTTGACAGCTAAGGAAACAAAATCTGAGAAGTGAAATAAGTTACCCATAATCAGAGGGTCATAGGTTTTAAAGACTTAAAGACTATCTAGTTCAACTCCTTTATTTTTACAGATGAAGAAATTGAGGCCAAGAAAAACTAAGTGACTTGCCCAAGGTCACAGAGGTGTTAGGCACCAGGAGCTGAATTTAAACTCAGCTTCTTTGACTCCAAAGACAGTCATCTTTCTATTATAGCATGATGCCTCCCATTACCTGGAATTACTTCTTTTCTTTTACCCTCCTTGCTTTAATTTCCCTGTCCACTTTAGTGTATAGACTGTTGGACTTATGAGGCAAGAGATCACAAGTAAATTACAACAATAGTAAATTACAAAACTGGAATTCGAATTCAGATCTTGTAGTTACAAATACAGTTGGCTTTTCATTAGATTTTTGGAGGCATCAAGGTTCCTGATGTGGTCTCCTTTTCAGCATAATTCATTATCTATCCCTCAACTTCTCACCACTACACCTTCCCTCCTCACAATGAACAAGTTCTTCGATCTCCCTGCTACCTTATCTCCCCAAAGCAGGGCCTTACTTGTTGTGTTATAGCGGACTCCATAGAAGTAGGCAGGACAGGGCCGTACCACGAGCTGGCCAGCTGCACTCCGAGGCCAGCAGGTCCCAATGAGGTCAATGGAGGAATTGCACTGGAGCCCTAGGGGGAGGAGAGAGAGAGAGAGAGGAGGTGAGGTAGACCCTAGTCCTCCCCTCACCCTTCCCTAGTCCTCTTACCTATCAAAAGAGGGTAGAATAACCAAGAGTACCTTTCATACTCTATTCTCATGCTGCCCTTCCTCCTCACCATCCAGGAGAGATGCGAAAGGAAAACACCAAGGTGGGAAGGAACAAATATTATCTAGAAGAGGAAAGGCTAGTGATATAGTTACAGCAAGGAGACTGAGTAGAACAGATTTAGGGGTTAAGAATGTGTGTGTGTGTGTGTGTGTGTGTGTGTGTGTGTGTGTGTGTGTGTGTACGTGTGTGTGTGTGTGTACGTGTGTGTGTACGTGTGTGTGTGTGTGTACGTGTGTGTGTGTATGTGTGTGTGTGTGTGTATGAGAGAGATAGAGAGCAGAACCCCTGCACCCTGTACACAGTGACAGCACCGTTGTCCCATGATCAGCTATGAATGACTTAGCTATTCCCAGAATATAATGATCCAAGACCATTCCAAAGGACTCATGATTGATGAAAACGCTCTCGCCCTCCAGAGAAAGAACTGAGTCTGAATGCAGATCGAAGCAGACTGTTTCCATTTTTTTAATGTTTTTTTCTCTTTTGGTCTATTTTTTCTTTCATAACATGACTAATATGGAAATGTCTTACATGATTGCACATATATAACCTTTATCAAATTGTTTACCGTCTTAGGGGTGGGGGAGGTGAAGGAGAGAGGTAGAGAATTTGGAACTCAATTTTTTTAATATAAAGAATGTTAAAATTTGTCTTCACATGTAACTGGAAAAAATAAAATGGTATTTTTAAAAAAAGGAAAAAAGAATGTGTGTATTGGGGGAGGAGGTATTGTGTACTCAAGGGAGGGCTTAAATGCCAGGTTACAGAGGATAAATTTGACATGAGTGGCCATAGGGAACCATTTGTGCTCTTGAGCAGGAGAGAGACAAGGAAACCAAGGTGGTAAATCTTTTCAGGTTAAAGGGAATAATTAAAAGTTGTTAAGATCTTCTGCTGTCATTTTAGAGGAAGGTTGAACATTTCCTCAGGCAGCAGGTTCTATAGCCTGAAGCCAATTCCCTCCCCCTCTCCTAGCTGGTGCCTGGAGTTCAGTAATATAGTGAGATTTGTGCTCCTTCTAGCCTTATGCAAGTCCAGATCCCCTTGGCTTCTGGCCCAAATTTACATAACCACATCATGGGGAAAACAACTCCATCTCTGCCAATGCATATCTACATAAAAATTACTAAACTTTCAGGCAGGCAAGAGCATTTATCTAGTTCCTGGGGTATCTTCACAAAGCACTGTACTAAGCACCATAAGAAACATGTCACCCAGAAAGTAAGAATAGCTCACATATCCTCAATACTCAAAGACCTATAAAAGATGAGCAGTGGAGCATTATTTTGCCCATCTTACAGATGAGAATGGAGGCTGAGCACCAGCTAAAGGGCAAAGACATGATGGTCATGAATAGTCTACAAAACATTTCAAACAAGAAACAGTAGAGGAGAATCAGTGTAAAGGATGCCATTTGAGAAACGTATGATCAAAAGAAGATGGAATTGTCTGGTATATGTTGAGAGTAACCACTAGCCAATGGGAAGCCAATATACTCCATTGATATCCTTAAGACATCAAGAGGACTTGAGGAAGGCCTCAGGATATTGGGTAGACCTCTTGTGAATTTTGTCATTGATGATTGATTAGTCATTTTCAGTTGGTGTCCAATCCTTTGTGACACCCTTTGAGGTTTTCTTGGTAAAGATACTGGAATGGTTTGTCATTTCCTTCTCTACTTCATTTTGACAGATGAAGAAACTGATGCAAAAAAGTGGGCCACATAGCTAGTAAGTGCCTAACATTGAATTTGAATTCAGGTCTTCTTGACTCCAGACGCAGCACTCCATCCATTGCACTACCTACATGCCCTTGTGGGAAGTCATAAAGAATGTATCATAGTAGAGAGCTATCATATCTGAGGTCACAGATAGGTTAGAGAATGAGAGAACAAATGATGAGAAGTAATGTGACTTGTGTAAGGTCTCCTGGTTGGTAATTGATGTAGGTAGGACTTTAATATTGGCCTTTTGAAAAAGGCATAATCCTTTGACTTCAGAAAGTTTCACTGTGGATGGGGGAGTCAGGAATGGAATTCCACTGAGAGGCTGGAGATGAACCAACAGCTTGGTTCCCCATTCTGGCGTTGACCTAGACACAGCCACACTACTGGAACCTGTCTAGTTAATGACCCTGCCTGCCTGAGATGCAGACACTACCACAGTCAAGCATCAGAGCTTATTTAGTAAAGGTCAGTTGCTAACACCCAGGGACTGGCATAGAGACAGATTAACATGTGCAGAGGAGTCAGGAGTAAATGAGGGGAAAGCAACTACTTCAGAGTTAATGACCAGTCCTTGCTCTTGGGCTCTGTTCAAGGCTGCATCTCAATCATTTTTTCCTAAATTAGCCCTTCCCAGCCAGGATCACTTGGGAATCAGCATTGGTTTAGATTGGCTTCCTTTCTGGGCTGGGCTCAGGACAGCTCTAAGCAACACTTGTACACCATCAGTTTTTATTCTCTAATCAAAGCTATTCAAAGGACACAGAAAATTCAGGGCTGGAGGGGGCCAGTCCTCTGGGCCAAGTGGTCGCATGGGCAGAAAATTATAAGATCATTTAAGGAAGTGTAAGTGCTGGATTATTAGGATCAGTTCATCAGGCTCTTACAAAAGTGAGATTCTCATCCTTTCCAAGGACTGGGATGGGGAAGGTCATCCTCCTCAGCTCTCTCTTGCGCCTTAAAGACAGTATCCACTTTGGGTAGGGGTTGGCTATAGTGCCTTGCAAACAGTAGCACCAAGTCAATGTTGTTAATGATTAGGTGTAGTGGAAAGAGCACTGGAAGTGGATTGAAAAAGGCTGTGGCTCAAATCTTGGCTCTGGTGCTTACTGACTGAAGGACTAGAACAGATCATTTCACTTCTCTGAGACTCAGTTCCCTCTTCTATGAAGTGAAGTTAACAACATGAACTGTCTACCTCCCAGAGTTGTTGTGAGATAAATGAGCTAAAATAGTCGATTGATAATGACCAAGGTAGATACTGACCAAGGTAATGACAGATAGAAATAGTTTTCCTGGATAGATTATAGATAGATAGATTAGATAGATAGACAGATAGGTAGGTAGATGCCATACATAGGTATAGATTAGATAAATATGTAATACCAGCTTTAATAGCATTTCCAACATAAGACTTCGAAAATAATTACTGTATCTTTAAAGGGGAATATACCCTAAAGAGATCAAAGAAAGAGGAAAAGGACACATATGTATAAAACTATTGATAACAGTTCTTTTTATGATGGCAAAGAATTGGAAACTGAAGAGATGCCCATCAGTTGTTGGATATGTTTGTCCTTTGTTTTCAAAGAGGACCATGACATTAGAAAAATGATGACATGACTTGCACTTGACTTTGTTTTGAGTGAGGGAGGGATGTGCAAGGTCACCAACCTCACTTCCTTCTCCTGAGCCATCTGAATTCAATGACCAGACATTCATCAGGATGACTGGAGATGACCCAGGATGTAATGGGAGACCTTGAACTTTTAGGCTAAGGTCTTTTCAGGTACTCACTTAAAGTGAGGTAGTGCCCATTCACTGAATAGTCCTCTTTGAAAAGTAGTTGGGAAATAGCCTTTTTAAATAGAAAATGAATAAACGGACAAGTAAATCGATAAATAAATCAAGCAGGGAGGGGTAGGAGCCTCAGGGTTGTTGGTTCAAAGAGAAACAGTTACTATTGACATTCACTCTAAGCCAGGAGGGCCCCAAAACAGCCATTGAATGGAGCTTGGGTAGGGACCCATTGTTGTTCAATCTATTGCCCATCAATTGGAGAATGGTTGAACAAGTGTTACTTTGTGACTGTAATGAAATACTATACTGTTGTGCTATACAAAATGTTTGAGAGGATGGTTTCAGAAAAAGACTGGGAAGAATTATATGAATTGATGCAAAGTGAAATGAGCAGTCAGAAAAATGTTTACAGTAACCTCAATATTATAAAGATAATTAACTTTAAAAGACTTATCTTTCTGATTAACCCATGACCAACTACAACTGACTCCTTCAGATAGAGAACTAATGATCTCAGAGTACAAACTGAAGCATATTTTGTTTCTCTTTTTTCCTTCATTCTTTCCCTCCTTCCTTCCTCCTCTTTCTTTCTTCTTCCTTCTTTCATTCCTTCCTTTCTCTTTTACTTTCCTTCTCTTTCCTTCCTTTTTTCTTTTTTTCTCCCCTTCTTTCTTTCTCTTTCTTTTAGTATGGCTAATGTGGGCATTTTTTTTGTATGACTATCCACAATTGTACTAGATTTGGGGGTTTTTGCCTTCTCGATTAGTGGGGGAGAGAGAGAATTTGGAACTAAAAATAAAATAAAATTTAGTTTTAAAAAAAGCTAGTGCCCACTCTTCCACCCACAGGGTCCAGACTCTGTATGGATTTGTGGGAGAGTACACCTCCAGTTTTGGGGAAAATATTTGTAATAATTATTATGGTGATACCATTTGAGAAAATGCCTTTGCTAAAGAAAAAAGGGCTATAATTCTGTGAGACTGAGTTTGATTGTTGTCAAAGAGAGACTGTTAACTGTGGTAATTGGAGAGAAACTGAGTGAGATAGAGAGAACTAAGAGAACTTCTTTCTTGAGAGAACTGCTTTAACTCTTGTGAAGAAATGCAATGGAGAGAATTCTCGAGAAGTGACTTCATTGGCATCTTGAGAGAACTAAATGGTGGGTCTGTGTTTCCAGAACTGGAAAATCAATAGTAGTCATGGTTAGAGATGACTCTGGCTGTGATCTATAAACAATTATTTATATAATCATTTTGTTTGTTGTATTATTGATAAACGTATCATAAGTAACATGAATGGTTACTTAAGGTTAGGTAATTAGTGGGGATGATATATAGAGATGAACAAAAGTTTATGGGAAAAGAAGTTTTTAGTTTATTTAATAAATAAGATTTAATAGACTGGATGGGGGTCCAGAGCTAGTTGATTAATGAGAAATATCCTTCAGTTTTAGCAATTTATAAGGAAACATAAAATATAAGGAAATATAAGGACATACCCATTGATTTGAACCCAGGGTAAGAATGAATAATGAAAATGTGGCAGTAGACAGACTGGCAGAGAAGAGAATAGCTGGTACGGATCATTCAGTGTATTAAAATTTTGGAAATAGCTAAACTTCTGATACTGCCTGAAACTAACTTTGATGGTGGAAACTTTAGTCCAGGTAGGAGCGGAGGGTGACACCATGAAATATCAGCAAGGTAAATATGGGTGGGGGGAGGCAGGTAGAGTCTATCAGTACTCCTAAATCTCATGATATGTGCACTGCCTTACCCGTTCATCTTATACAATAGGTCAGGCTTGCATGGAATAGAAAAAGTGTAACATTAGAACTAAGAACGTGAGAGATCATGAGAAGTCACTAGTTAAGTCAGCAGACAGGGAGTTCTCCAAACTCTCCCTATAGGTCTCTATACAGAAGTTCCAAAGTTTCTCTTAGTTGTCTGATCCCTCTGGACTATAAGATGTTTTTCTTTATGTCTGGTTGCATTTTTTTCTTCTTTAACTTTAAATCATTTTGCTTTTATTCTTTCCCCTGTGGACATGAAGAACTTCTCACAATCTTCTCATAAAAACCCAAATGCTGACTTGAAGACATTAAGTAAGTCATTCTGGAGCCTTCTTGTCTCTGCATTAGCCAGTCTTCTGACTAAGTCTGACCTCTGGGTACCATCAGCCTCAGCTATTACCAAATTCCCATCCAGGGAAGTCAAAAAGCAAAGCAGGAACAATCACCAATCGCAGTCTAAAACCCAGGGCTATACAGCAAGGAGGACTGGACAAAGTGATTAATTTACTTTTAATTAATTAATTAAATTAATTTACTTTTCTGGTTCTTTGTCTCTTTCAAGAGAGGACTCCAGAAAACATCTGAATTATTTTGGGCTAGACTAAGCCAAGAAGCAGCTACACATTGGACATATACCCACAACTGGTTCAGGGAGATGTGTGTGTGTATGTGTATGGGTGTGTGTGTGTGTGTGCGTGTGCGTGTGCATGCGCAATAATCAATATTTGCCTGCGTTGAGGAAAGAAGCGAATAATTGGCAGATATCTGGCTGATTGGGGCTTGACCCCAGTCATAGCGTCACTGAATCAGACAGGTGAAGACAGAAGGGACTCTAGAGAACATCTAAGTCATCTAATTTTCTTTCTTTCTTTCCTGTACCTAATATCTAGCCCTTTTTGTTGGTTTGCTCTTTTTTTCCCTGGCTCTTCCCTGGCTTCTCCACAAAGGTCATTCACTTTTGTTCCCTTCCAACCCCATTGCAGACTTGCAAGAAATATGGAGGTGACAGGGGGAAATGAGATGCCAACATTGTTTTTTTGACCTTTACATTCAGATTCTAGAAAATCCTTTAGGGAATGTCTGCATGAGAGATTGGGAGAGTGAGAGGGATAGAGGAATGAATGCTAAACAGAGCCAATGAATAGAAAATCTATCCTCCCCACCCCCATCTGATAGTGTCCACAGCTCCTACTGGACAATGCAGCAGGTCATAAAAATGGACAATAAGAATCTTTTCTCTGTAAGGGGATTGGGTGGGGGGGGGGCTACCTGGCACAAGTCTATGTTGGATGGAAGATAATGATATATTAACTTTGGCTATGTCATTTCTTGTTGGACCTCAACTTCCTTTTCTGTAAAATGAAGGGATTGGTCTAGGTCACTTCAAAGATCCTTTTCAGCTGTAAGTCTGTATGTATGGAACTTAAAAGAAAGCTATTTATTGAGGAAAGGTGGGTGAAGTCAGAAAGGGAATGAATGTGATATATGTAACCAGAGAAAAGGAGAGTACAAATCAGGAGTGGCAGCTGGAGTTAGCAAAGGGAATTCTTTTTGAATGTGAAGAGATATAGGAGTTGTGGCTTAAAAAGAAAAGAGAAAAATGGAGAAAAAAGAGAAAGGCAGAGAAAGAAGGGGATATTGGAGGTAGAGCACAGGGACAAAATGTGCCAGTAAGCAGTATTTTGGATGACATTGTCACTAGGTGCGGGAAGTTGAAATCTACCTCTGTTTTGCAGGATGTCTGATCACCTTCCCATGACTGCACCTCTTTTCATTCTATTCACACCCCCCCCTCCTAAACATCCTGGGATGGAGCCCCTGGCTAACTCAGCACCTTCCATTAGGAAGGGTTCCCTTTAATGAGCCCTCTGGGCAGACCACTGCAGCTGCTTGCTGTTCATACACAAGGATTGCAAAATATTGCGCATAAACCCATCAGCCATCTCCTGACTTTCTTCCCTCTGGGCAGCCTAAACTCTGCTTCTTTGACAGACTGGGGAGTTGGGAGAGATGGAGAGACCTTCAGAAGGGTGGGTACCTGCTGATTAGGCAGTGGACAGAGCCAGGAGCCAGCTCAGCGGTACCATCTGAACAGAGCAAAACACAGAGCTGTCAGAAAGAAAGGAGTTCATATAGGGGAGGGGACTGAGATTACAAAGGAGTGGAGTGGAAGAAAGGAAGGAAAGAGAAAAGAAAGAAGAAAGGATGGGGAGGGGAAAGAGGTAAGAAATGAAAGAAGGAATGGAAGAAGGAAGGAGGGAGGAGGGAGGAAGAAAGGAGGAAGGGAGGGAGAAAGAAGGAAGGAAGAAGAGAGGGAAAGAATGAAGGAAACAAGGAAGGAAGAAGAGATAATGAAGGAAGGAATGAAGGGAGAAGGGAGGAAGGAAAATAGGAGGGAATGGTGAGAGGGAGGAAAGAAGGAAGGGAAGGAGGGAGTATGGAAGGATGGAAAGAAATTTAGAGGGAGGAGGGGAAAGGAGGAGGAAAAGCAGAAGAAAGGAAAAAGGGAAAAAGTGTATATATGAAAGAGGAGAAAAAGGAGAAATTGGGTGAGACAGAAATGGAAGGTGAGTGAGATGAAAGAACTATAGGGAAACAAAGAGATATATCCAGGACATCTAGGACTAGCTGCAGCGATAGAAGCGCCAAAATGGCTTTGCTTTCCAGATGTAAAGGATGTGGAGTGGGGGAAGGGCAGGGCAAGCAGGAGATGGATCAGTCAAACCTGAAAATCACAGAGGCAAAGCTAACTCCCCTCTCCACCCAGAAACTGCAGGCTTCCATTGTTTGTCTGAAAGTGCCTTGGAAAAAGGGGCAAAGTCCTGTTGAGACAAATATGCATTTTTCTCCCCAATCCCAAGCCACAGGGACTGTGATGAGGACTTCAGTTTTTTTTTCCATATTGATCTGGTTTTAGAAGAAAGGTTTCAGGAATGAAACTCAACCAACCTTGTAAATAAACCTCCCATACTTAGCAAACCAGAAGAAGCCTAGGCAAGAGGCTTCTCCACCAGCCCCATCCTCAACCCTTATCCCCACCAAAGGGCAGATATATTGGGTCCAATAAAGCCTTTCCTGGAATCCTGCTACTGTTTCAAAGCAGATCTGCTCATACTCAACTAGTGCCAGTAAGGTAGGCTTGTGGTGAGCAGGCCATAGATAAATATGACCTTCCTAACTTTCTTTCCTTATGGTATTTTTTGATCCAGCCTCTTAGAGACTGTTCTCTATTCCTCACACATAACACTCTATCTCCCATCTCCAGATCCTTCCACTGGCCATTCCTCATGCCTGGAATGCTCTCCCTCTTTATATCTGCCTCTCAGGGTCCTTCTCTTCTTTCAAGATGAAATTCAGGCTCCACCTTCTACATGAAGCCTTTCCTGATTCCTCCAACTGTTAATATCCTCCCTCTCAAACTACCTCGTGTTTAATTATATTTATTTATTCATTTGTTCATTTATTTATTAACTTTATACTTATGCTAAAACATTTTAATGTTGTCTCTCTCCAGTAAGCTCATTGTGACTGGGGATTATTTTCTTCCTGGAAATTATATTCCCCTTAACTTGCAAATGCCTCACACATTTTGTTATTCAGTCATTTCAGTTGTGTCTGACCCTTTGTGACCCTATTTGGGGTTTTCTTAGTAAAAACACTGGTGTGGTTTGCCATTTCCTTCTCAAGCTCATTTTTACAGATGAAGAATTGAGGGAAACAGGGTTAAGTGACTTGCCCAGGGTCACACAGCTAGTAAATGTCTGAGATCAGATTTGAACTCACATAGATGAGTCTTCCTGTCTTATAGACATGGCACTCTATCCACTGTGCTATCTGACTGCCCTGGCCTGACACATAGCTGGTGCTTAATAAACACTTGTTGATTTATTGCTTAATTGATTCCTCCTTTCAAATATTCAGTGTCACATCAGGTGGCTACAGAGAGGCCTAGATATTGAATGCCAAGGTGAGTTATGGTCAAATTACCCTAATCCATGAAGCAGGTAGGTGGCACAGTGGATAGAGTGCTGGATCTGGAGTCAGGAAGACTCATCTTCCTGAATTCAAATCTGGTCTCAGACATTTACCATCTGTGTGACCCTATGCAAGTCACTTAACCATCCTTTCCTCCATTTCTTCTTCTGTAGGAGGAGCTGGAGAAAGAAATGGCAAAGTGTTTTAATATTTCTGCCAAGAAAACCCCAAGTGGGGTCACAAAGAGTTGGACACAATTAAACAACAATCCTAATCCATATCAACTGGAGGGGACCAAATTGAATTATTGAAGTTTTAATTTGATAGTACTAAAATTAATGCAGTTTTATCACTTTTTGGAGCATAGAGTAGCTTAAAGTAAGCTTAAAGGTGTCGCTGAGGTAGAGAAGGATCATTTGAAAATGGCAGGGGATCAAGGCAACAAGAGACCTGTGACCCATCACCTGGGTGGGGGTAGAAGCAACACAGAGACCAAAAAAGGTCCTAATCCATCTCCTTCTGAACCTCTGCTTGAATGTTCTCTAAGATCTAAGAGGGTCTTGCCCCTTATCAGGGCCCTAAAGGTTCTTCTGTGGGATTAAAAAAAACTGTTCCACCAAAAACAATGTGTGGATCCATAAATCAAGCAGGAAAGGTCTATCATTCATAGCTAAGCTCCAGAAGAACATCCTCAATGAGACTTCGTTTATTTCTCTAATAGTCTTCCAACCCTAAGAAAATGGGTCAGATCCTCATGTTCAATTCCCTCACAGTTGGATTCTCAGGAAATGCTGCCAACTGAACTATTGGTATGACTATTTTGAATTAGTCTTGGGACCTCAGCAAATCATCTCCCATGATATGGCTCTGTAAATCTGAGCAGTAGGACAGAACCAGGGGACAATTCTTAGATTTTACATGGCTCCCAGAAATTCTGAGTTAGACTTTTGTCTACTCCCTGTGGGTAGGGACTGTATACCGACAGTTTTCTATTCCACACCATAGCAAATGGTGAGTGCCCAATCAGAGATGGCCAAGAGCACTTGGCACTACTTGACCACAGAAAAGTAGGAGGGAAGTAACTGTGAGAGAGGAGAAAGGGGATGGTTTAATAACCTATAACCAAACTGCCTCTTATTCATTGTATCCCAATAGGGAGTATGTTTCAGGTCTTAGAGGTCAGACCAAATAATCACAGAGAGTTGTTGCTAATTCTAGTTCCACATTTTTGCCCTTATCTGTCAGTCTTCTATCAATAGGAAAAGTTCTGTTCCCTTTCCTAGTGGTAGGAAAGGCTGGAGGGTACAGGAAAGGGGGTGAGCTAGATGAGTAACTTTTAACATGGTAATATATAAAACAGATGAGGGAAAAACTCTGGCTCTGTCTCCAGGTTCTATGGGTAGAGGGAGTCTCTTCACTATCACACTTCCTGAGGTTCTTTGGTGATCAGACTGAGCCATCAGTTACTCCCAAAACCACTTTAACTACTACTACTCTCAGGGGTAGTGAATTAGGAAGAATGTCCAGACAGTTCCTTCCCTTCATTGACAAGTTCATCATCCCACTAAGACCAGACTGGGCCCTCTGGATACATATCTATTCTACAGTTAACATAACTGTACTGGATTAGTTTAGACAATTCATTTCTCTGAAGGCAGAGAGATGGACCCAATGACCTCCAAAGATCATTTTCCAGCTTAATGAGGTATTAATTTGCAGAGGCATGAGTCAATGGGTAGATCACTGTGATTTTGAGTTAGTAAACACTGAGTTCAAATCCTGTCTCTCCTACTCAGCTGCACTCTATAGTTTCCTCTTTCTTGGCATAAATAGTGTTAGACAAAACCTTCTTTTCAATGTTAAACAGACAGCCATATTTAACCTCTATATTTTTGCCTTCCTTTACTCCTGTTTGTATGCAAAGGGTGAGCTAAACATGGAGTACATCCTGTCTTGAATCCCTGAGGCCAACAACAGACTAACAAATTAGAAAGTCTCTTTTCCTTCCCTTGAACCACTGTCCCCAAATGTCCCCAGGGCCACTGGCTGACCAGTTGGGAATGCAGCATGATTATATGCCTTTCTGTATTCCATAAGTACTTGTGGAAAATGGTTCATATTTAAACACTGACTTGCATTATAGAAATACACTTCTCTATGTATCAATTATTACTTTTCTGTGCCTTGGTTTGTAACAATGTATGGAATACTTTTATTTCATTGTATTCTAAATTGTAAGTAGGGTTTTCTCTTCCATGACAATACTTCATGCCTGTGTGACCCTGGACAAGTCACTTAACTTCTCTCAGTCTTAATTTCTTTCTCTGTAACATGGGAATACTAAAACCATCTACCTCATAGATGTTGTGAGGATCAAAAGAAAAGAGGTATATAAAATACATTGTAAACTTTATAGCCCTATGTAAATGCAAACTTATGGAATATACCATGGTTCTGATACTGTTGTCATACAATTACATGATTTTATAATTTTGTGACCTATCTGTAATGTGCCAGATGGACAGATGACAGAATGACTCCAGTCTAGTTCCCAGTGGTGCTCTCCTTGGTCCTGGAGTATGCCATGTGAAAAGAGGACGGGGACTCCCCACAGAAAACCAACGTCTTGGTGTCACTAAGCAGCCAGACTGACTATCCATCTGTCAATGTCCCTCTCTGCTCCCCACACTCTCCATCTGTCTCTCCCTGTGCCCATTGGTCTGGGCAGGTCCAGGGAGAGAGGAAGAAAAATGGCACTTGATCAGAGGCTTCTGCAGAGGGTGATCGATCAGCATACCAGAAAGCCAGTTTTGGACTGAGGGAGGGAGGCAGTGGCAGGGGTGAGGTGAGGAGAGTGAGTAGGGAATATAAATCACAGGAGAATGAGTACCATTTATCACCACCTCCAAGGACAGATGACACCTACGACAGTAAGCTATGGAATAGACCTCTTTAGAGGGCAGAACAAATGAGTTAATGGAGCCCGATCACCATTCCTTCTGTCATGAGTCACCAGGGCCATTCCTATTAAGAGGCTTCCATTTCCTAGAGGGAGTTGTTGCTTCCAGTTCCTCTTCATACATACCTGCCACATACATATCTTCCTCTAGTGCCATTCTCATGCTTCACCTTGACTCAAGAACCCTAGAAGCACCCTGTGGCCTGATATGTCTAATCTAAATTCCTTACATATCAGCTGAGCTCCTGATGATTCTCTAGACCCATTTCCTCCTTTGCCCACACTGAAGTCATTCATCCAACCATAAGCCTCTGCTTGTTCTTTCTCTATACACCACATGGGAGGCCCTCCCTCTTCCCTTGTCTAGTGAAATGAGTTACCATTAAATTAGTTTTTCTGAGTCCAGTTTTCTCATCTGTAAAAAAAAATAGTAATAGGATACTCATACTACTGATCTCACAAGGTTGTTATAAGGATTGAATGTAAAGTATATGTGGAAGTCGTCCTAGATCACTTCCAAGCCTAGCCTAAGAAATCCCTTATTGTGCCTCCACATAGCACTCATTTCTTTGATTAGCAGGAAAGGATTTTGTACTTATTGACATACTACTTGAAACTAATCGATGTGGAAATAAAAAGCCCATTACAGAGATTACTTGCATGGTGTTTGTCTTCATTATGTCTAAGCTATTTCCGGTACTGCTTTTCTTTCTCCACATTGTCCTCCCTTTCCCCCACCATCAAATTGTGGTTAGGTTTTGTGTCTTCTTTCTTCTGTCTCTCTCTCACTACAACTGGTACAGTGCTCCACCCACTGTAGGTACTCAATATGAATTTATTAAATAATTAGCTAAATCCCAATCAAATGGCTCAAAAGAGGTGCTAGGGAGACCAATCTTCTATTACCATTCCTTCTCTCCTCCACTGCTCCCACCTTTCTTCTGCCTCTAAGTGACACATCTCTCTATTTGTCCCATCTGATCCGTAAGCCTGATACCCACTGCTAGGCACCCTTGTTTGGGATTAGGCAATTAGAATTAAGCTTTGCTGGTACCATTCAGAAAGGTGGCTCTGACCATAATTTTCATAGAATGGAAAAGAGATGCATTTGTTTGATACTTTGTGCAAAATAAGGTGACAAATGCAGAGCCTACAAACAGAAACACATTCTAATTAGGGGAGACAACACATTAAAGAGGGTTTGGTTTCATGGCAGATAGAAGAGCCAAGTGGAACTAAGGGTCCAACAGAAGCTTGGATAATGATAAGACCCCATGGACCTTGGTTAGCAATGGCAGGGCAGATGGTCCCTGACCAATGACTACTGGAAAAGGGTCCAAGTGGAGTGGGGGTTTGGGTGATGGTGATGAGAGAGCTCAGCCTCCAGGCTGGGATTGGGGTGAAAAAGAGAAAGGGTTCTGGGAGGCCTATTCCTGCTAGTTGGTAGGATGGGGTAATGCCTCAATATGGTCAAAAAGAAGAGATGGACTTAGAGAATCATCAGGGCTTCAGTAGATGTTTTATAAATCTGAATTAGATACATTAGATGATGGGGAATAATACTAGAGTTCTTGAGCCAGGGAGGGATATGATGAAAATGGCACTGAAGGAAGATTTTTTCTGGCAGATATGTATAAAAAGGAAGTGGAAGCAGGAAATCTCCCTGAGAAATGGAGGCCTGAAAGGGATGGCTTTTGTGCTGTTGTTTCTCCAACTCTGGTATATGCTGTATAGGGAGCAGTTGGAGAAAAGGGAGGAGGAGGATGCCTTGGGGTACTCACCAGTGGTGTTGTTGACTAAAGACAGGCTCTCACAATACTGGTCCTGGAGTGAGGCTGAGACGGGTGCAAGCCACAGAAGAAGGGCCTATAGGGGCCATGAGAAGAGAGAAACATGGTTAGAATTCTATCATTCCTAGAGAGCCTACTCTGGACAAGGCAGCCAAAACTAGAACCTTGCTGGAGTTAGAGCTAGAAGGAAAGTCAGATATTATCTAGTCCAAAACCATCATTTTATAGGTGAGGAAACACATTTAGAAGAAGTGACTTATCCAGGGTCACACAGACTATCCACTGTGCCACACCTAGCTGCCCTAGGATGGAGCAGAGAAAGTCAAACTGCTGGGAAGGGGAGCTGAGAGATCTCGTGGAGTCGGTGGTGAAAAGAATACCCTATTTGTAGTGAGAGGGACTGTATTTAAATACTAAATAGAATAATAATAGCAATACGAGCATTTATAATAGCATTATAAGTTCTGCAAAACACTTTGCAAATAGTATCATCTCTGAGCTTCATAATAACCATAGAGGATAGGTTTATTTTATTTATTGTCATATAATTATATATAAATATAATTATAAAATAATTATTTATTATCCCCATTTTACAGTTGAGGACACTAAGGCAGAGAGCAGTTAAGTAACTTGCATGAGGCCAAATAGCTTGTAAATGTTTGAGACGGCATTTGAACTCAGATCTTCCTGATTCCAAGTCTGGCACTCTATCCTTGTATCTGTCAGGGTTATTGTAAGGTTCCAGGTTCAAATGAGATAATGTTTGTAAAATGCTTGGTTCAGGGCCTGACACAAAGTAGGTACTTAATAAATGTTTGTTCCGTTTCCTCTCCATCTGCTGTAACCTTCCCTTTTTCTTCTCCTTTTCTTCTTTATCCCCTTTAGTATCCTTGGTTCTTACATCAAATCCCTGATTCCGTTCTGGTAGGAAGTTAGTGGAGGGGGCCTGCTAGAGGGAGTGCTGTCATGAAACTGGACGAACTTATAACACAGATTTTTCTTGTGGGAGTGGGAGGTAGTGGAAAGAGCCCTGGACTTGGAGGTAGAAGGCCCTAACTCAAATTCAGGTGCTGATACCTGTGCGACCCTGGCCAGGTAATTTTACTCTGAGCCTCAGTTTTCTTCATCTGTAAAATGGAGCTCATGTCTGCACTGCCTCCTTCACCGCATTGAGAAAGAGCTTTGTAGCTTCTAGGCTCTATCTATAAAGGGGAGCTATTCCTAGGGGAGATAGCTAGGAATATTTGCTAGAATAGCTGTTAAATCCCACTTTCCAGAAGAATTATATTTATTGAATTGAATTTCAGATGCAGTCCCATATGAGAGTCAAAAGACCAAACCAAATTTTTCTGGCTCTGCTATTAATTAGCTGTGTGAAATTGGGCAAAGTATCTCACCTTTCCAGGCCGTCACTTCCTTCTTCTTAAATTAGACCATATGGCCTTGGGAGTTCTTTCCAGCTCTAACTTTCTATGGTCTTTCCTCCTTTGTACCTGGGCCCAGTGGGCTGGGTCATTTGCTTTTCCTGTTCTCCACTAAGGACCCCCCTTCTCAGCTCTAGACCCATAAATGCACAGACTATGTTCATACCTACAGATGGGCAGGATCTCAAAGGTCACCTAGTTCAACTGTCTTTACTTTACAAATGAGGAAACTGAGACCCAGGAAAGGTCAATGACTTATCCAAGGTCATATAGGTAATAAGTAGCAGAGGCTGGGTTTGAACCCAGATGGTCTGACATCAGAGCCAATGACGATCTTTCTATAATACCATCTTGTTTTCATCTTTCTGGATATAACCATGTCTCCTCTCATTATACTCCCATTCCCTTCTCCCCACTCCTTTTCAGGGAGAGGGATTTTTGACAGTTTTTCCTTTTGTTTTCATGCCTGAAATTCCGTCACTTTCTAGCTATGGTTTCCCCCTCCCCAATTATATAGTCTCCCAGAGCAGATCCACTGGGGAAAGGAATATTCTTCTTAAAGAGTCAATTCCCCTGGGATTCCCTCCTTGCAGAGCAGAGCAACCCCACCCCTCTAGGCAAGCAAAACTAAGTTCCTTCTGCTAATATTAGAGACTCATTACAGCTCAGCTCTGCCCCTTCTCAGCTGCACTGGTGCTGTTCAAAATCTCCCTTTAATTAGGCACTTCCCAGTGTTCTCACACATACCCACCCTGCTCATTGGTGATAAATGTGTTGGGGGATCTGTGTCTGTGCTGCCTAATTGCCCTTGGATTCCAGGGAATAATTGTGACCTCTTGCTTCTAAGAACCCCCTCACTACTGTGGCTGCTGCTGAGCCTTCAGGCAAATAAAGGTCATGGAGAAGCCCCAACTTAGTGCATCATGGTAGGAAAACATGTGGGCAAAAAGGATACTGAGACAGGTATGTGGTTAAGGTCAGAGGGGGTTATGAATTCTAAGCAAAATACCAGAATGGAATACCCAGTCACCTTCAACTTAATTCATCAAGTATATGTAAGGTGCCTACTATATGTCAGGCATTATGCTAGGTGATGGGATACAGACCAAAATGAAATGGTTATTGCCTTCAAGAAGCTTATATTTTAACTAAGAGAAACAACATGTGGATATATATTTATGTATATGTGTATACATAGACAAGAAGGTAAAACTGCCTTCTGTAGAGCTCACCCCTATGTGATGAGCCTGTGCACTGGCTACTTCCAGGGGAACAAGTGGCTCAGGACTGAAAGGATTTGGCATTTTGGTAGGATGCAGCAAACCATGGGAAGTTCCTCCCCCTAAGCTGTGAAAACATCTGTACACATGTGGGTCCAGAGTGGAAAGGGACTTCTCGGTGGAAAACAAGGAAGGCAAATCAACTGCAACCCTGCTGGGCCCAGATAAAAATCCTAGTGTAATATAGGTGTGTGTGCGTGTGCGTGTGTGTGTGTGTGTGTGTGTGTGTGTGTGTGTGTGTGCTGGGCCCAGATAAAAATCTTACTGTAACATAGGTGTGTGTGTGTGTGTGTGTGTGTGTGTGTGTGTGTGTGTGTGTCTAGAGTCAGGAAGACCTGAGTTCAAATTTAGTTCAGAAACATCCTAGCTGAGTGACCCTAAGTTACTCATTTAAACTCTGTAGCTTCAGTTTCCTCCACCATACTATGGGGATGATAGCAGTAGCAACTTTTGCAGAGCTGTTGTGAGACTCAAATGAGATAATTGTACAGTGCTTAGCAGTGACTGGCCCATAGTAGGTGCTATATAAATGCCTTTTTAAATATTCAAACTGGATCCAAAGTAATTTGTTATGGGGGGGTCACTAGCAGCTCGGAGAGATTAGCAATGGTTTCATAGAGTGGTACTTTAGCTGAGCCTAAGGGTGCTAAGAAGTAGAAGGTAAGGGAGAAGAAGCAGGCAGGAGAAACAACCCATTCACAGGAACAGAAAGGGGAGATGGAGTATCCCTGTGAGGAAAGCTCAGAACACCAACTGGGTTGGATTGGAAAGTGAATGAAAAGAAGAAATGTGTAATAAGCATTGCAGACAGAAGATAAAATATGAAAAACTTTGAATGCCAAACAGAGGAGTTTTTATTTTAGCCTGTAGCCAAGGGGGAACCCCTGAAGCTTTCTGTACCAGGGAGCTGTATGATCTGACCTGCACTTTGGGAATGTCACTTTGACAGCTGGGTGGAGGATGAAGCAGAGAGATGAGCTAAGAGGCTGCTAAAATCGTGCAGGTGAGAGGTGATGAGACCAGGCACGTAGGGTGGTGACCCTGTCAGTGGGGAGATGAGAATGGATTTGAGAGAGGCTAATGGATGTGAGAGGGACTGTGAAGGAAATAACAGCAAGACCTGGTAGTTGATTGGATATGGCAGTTGAGAGAGAATGAAGACCAGGAAAGACTGTAAAGTTGCAAATCTGGGTGAGTAGGAGAAGGATAGTGACACTCTCAAACAAAAATGGGGAAGTTAGGCAGACAGTTATTGGGGGAAAAGATAGTAAGTTCTGCTTTAAACATTTTAAATTTGAAATGCCTTTGGGACATCCAGTTTGAAATGTCCAACAAGGAGTTGGTGCTAAGAAAAAGACCGGGATATATCTGGGAGTTACGTGCATGGAGATGACAACTGGACATGTGAAAGCTAATGAGATTATCAGAGGGTATGTAAAGAGAGAAAAGAAAAAAGGCTAAGCAAAATCTTGGGGTACTCAAACAGTTGAGGGCAGGGTAAGGATGATGAACTAGTAAAGGAAATTGAGAAGAAAGTCCCTACTAGGTGCAATGCATCTTGGAGAACAAATACATCAAGTACTCTTTTCCTCTCCTAAATTCCCACTTTTAAATTTTCCCTTCTTCCTCAAAAAATAATGAAAATAGTTGAATGGTTTATTATTCTTGGTTTAATTGGCTGGTCAAAATGTTCTGACAATTTTGTAACTTCAAATTCTGTTACTGAAACGGGTTATGAAGAAATCTCCTCCTGAGGGAGCCTGTACATAGTGCACTGAGGTAACCTCAGCTATGTAACTAACAATCCATGATATGCATATTTAAGTCAAGGACCAGGGGGAAAGGGTAGGAGTGACTTTTTCTCAAAGAGGAAAATAGAATCAGAAAAGAAAATTGCAGAGGCATTTGATACTGGAACTGATCTACGATAAATGAATGAAAAAGCCTTATCAAGTGCCTACTATGTGCCAAGCATTTTGCTAAGCACTGAGGATACAAATCAAAGAACAAATACTTTTCCTACCCTCTAGGGGGTTACATAGTACTGGGGTAGAATATTTCATAGGAAACAGAAAGTTTCAGCTGACGGCATATCTAGAACTCCTGCCTAGCTAGAGGTACAATGAAGATTTCTTATACCTTGTGCAAATTCTTACCTTTTTTTCAGAACTAGGACTAGGGGTAGGTAAGACAGCAGGCTGATAGTGCAACATATGGAGGGTACAATTGGGGACACTTTTAATATTCATTTTTTATAAAGGCATATTTTAAGACTAGAAACATCCATGACCTACAACCAATGAAATGGCACATGGTAAGAGTGAAGGACTATATAGATAGTCTCTTAGAGGGGGAGGGGGAGGTTTCCATTTTGAAACCATGTCCCCTGCATATAAATATTTATTTGGTAGGGGGCCCTCCCTCTTGACTATTGGCATACCTCCAAGGACAGAACTGAACCACAAGGAAATCAGTCTGGGTCCAAGGCTAGCAACATTTGCAGGCGGTCTAGAGGGCATGATTTGAGAGGTTCTCAGACTGACCCATTTTCCCAGAGAGCAATCAGACTGCCAGTTGTCCCACCCTTGTATCTTAAAGCCTTTACAGTCTTCAAGAATAGGACAACGAGGTAGTGCAGTGGATATAGCACCAGGCCTAGAGTCAGGAAGACTCATCTTCCTTGAGTTCAAATCTGCCCTTAGATACTTATTAGCTGTGTGACCCTGGGCAAGTCACTTAATTTTGTTTGCCTCAGTTTCCTTTTCTGTAAAATAAGCTAAGAAGAGAATGGCAAATCACTCTAGCATCTTTGCCAAGAAAACCCCAAGTGAGGTCATGAAGAAATCAGAAATATCAGTCTTCAAGACTCTTTATTTAAAATGCAAAACCACCTGGGATATATTACATTCTCACAAATCTCAGAGCTGGAAAGAACTCTGGTAACCAAATAATCCAATTCCATGAGTAAATAAGAATCCATCTACAAACCCTATTAGTATCTGTGCAGCATCCACAGGGTTATAGGTATATTGGCAAAAGCCAGAAGAGAAGAAATGTGGTTCAATAAACATTTATTAAATGCATCGTACAAGAAAGGAACAGTGCTAGGTGCTTGAGATACAAAGACAAGGATAAAACAGCCCTTGTCCTCAAGTCTCTGACACTATGTGTGGTGGTGGTGGGGGGGGACTGAGGGATGCTGGGGGCAGGGGCAAAAAACAATGTGTACTGAATTAAGAATAAGGAACAGAGAGTAATTTTAGGAAGAAGACACCCCTAACAGTTGGGTAAGGGAGGGATCAAAAGCTCTCTAGAGAGCCTTCTAGGCCACCAGAAAAGGCAGGAGATAGGAGAGCGAGATTTAAGGGCACTGAAAGAACACATTTCCTTCTGATCCACAGTGTTCCCACCCACTTCCAAAGACCAGAGAATGAGCAAGCATTGAATTTAACAATAATAAGAGTTGATATTTACAATAAGCACTTGTCAGTTTATAAAGTACTAATCAGGCAACTAACTGGCACGTTGAGTCAGTAAGACCTGAGATTGAATCCTGACTTAGACACTTAGCTGTGTGACCCTGGGCAAGTCACAACCTTTCTCAGATACAGTTTCTGAAACTGTAAGATGGGGATGATAATGGTGCCTACCCTCTAGGGTCGTTAAAAGGATCCAGTGAAATAGCATAGGTAAAGTGCTTTGCAAACCTTAAAAAGCTATATAAATAAATCCTAGCTATTTATATCCATTATTTTTGCCTGATCTTCATAATAGTCTTATGCATAAGTAAAGTATTAAGCCCATTCTATAAATGAGGATACTAAGGAACACAATGGGGAACTGATTTCCTCAAGGTCAAACGGAGGGGCCCGTGGTAGGGCTGGAGCTGGAACCTGTGTCTTATTTCTCTAAGTCCATTCCACCTGTGATACAACAGTGTCTCTGGATTCAGCGATTCACAGGGCACCTACTATGTGCAGAGCAGAGTGTATCAGGGGTTACAGAGGGAACTGAGGATAGGTCTCTTGTACTTTAGAAACTACAAGACATGTGACCACAGTAAAACAAAGACCAGCATCAACTAGTGAGAAGAGCATTGGATGGAGACTCAGAAGACCCAGCAGGGTTTAAATCCTAGCTCATCAGTGTTTGACTTATGTGACCATGGGCACATTACTTGACTTCTCTGGGCCTCGGTTTCCTCAGCAATGAAATGAGGGGGGTTTATTTAGACTAGATGAAATCTAAGCTCTCTTTTGGCTCTGAAATTCTGTGATCCTAAGAAGGAGCCTGTTTGATGGGGGTTGGGGGGGTGGTTAAAGATAGGGGATGGGAGTGGGGGTCAGGAGGCTCTGGACTGAAGGATGGCACAAACTCCATGCCTGCTGCATCCTGTCTCAGGCTGTCCCTTAAGCACAGCAAACAAGCATGGAGCTCAAGATTCCCAACGTGACTTTGGCATAAAGGTTAATCACTTCGAGAAATGCTTATTAGACGCCATAAATAACCACATTGCCAAAGCGTGATTTGGTCTTTAAGGCAGAGAGACAAAATTTCTTTGGATGGGCTGATTTGGTAATTAACCTTTCAGGGCTGGTCTGAAAGGGCAGAGTGAGGGGGAAGGCAGCAGAGATAATACCTAAGGCTGCCCACCCCCCACAGAGGTTAATTAGAACAAGAGGAGAGGAGGGACTGAGGCCAAGGGCCAGGCTGGCTGAATTGTGTTTCTAGCTTCTTTTGTTTTGTTACCCTGTCTTTCCAGGGACTAGCTTTGCTACTGGGTTTGTGAAAGATTCCCGATCACCATCCTGGGCCATCCACCTTGATCCTCAGAAATCAAGGGCAGCATGGTCACCCCTTCACTATCACTCAACATGCAGTCACTCAGTTTCCTCTTCTATAAAATAAGGATGAAAACAGTACCTGCCTTCCAGGGTTGTTGTGAGTTTCCAGTGAGATAATATTTCTACAGTGCTTAGCCCAGTACCTGGCACTTAGTAGGTTCTATGTAAATGTGAGCAATGATGATGATGAACCAGAAACTGGCCAGTCAAATTCTCCCTCTCTGGGCCTCAACTTCCTCCTCTATAAAATGGGGGTAATAACCCCATGATCCTTACTTCAGAAGATTATTCAGTGAGATTTGATAACCATTTATGTGTCTACTATGTACAAAGTACTATGCTAGACATTGGAGCTACAAAGACAAAATATGAACTATTTTCTATCCTCAAAGAGCTTATATTTTGTTGACGGATATAGGTACACAAGTTAGCATTGTATGCTGTGAGAGAGGATCATACCTATGGCATGGGAGATGATCAGGACACCCTATTCAATTGATTTCCCCCCTTCCCAGTTGATGAATTAAGGAAGGCAAGGGGCAAGTAAGAGAGACAATGAGGTATTAAGGTCTTAAAGGAAGTACAAAAAGTGTCTATTATCTCTTCCTAAGGTAAGGAGTTCTTCCATTGAGCTTGATGGAAATACAGAGCATCTAGCTACTGGCCCTGATAGCCCTTTGAAAAGCAAGATACATTTTCTAGGGAGCAGTTGTGGCAGAGACAACTCTGGAAGTATGACCACTGGCAGTAAAGAAGAGAGCCAGCCATGGAAGAAGAACTTGAGAGGGAGTCGTTCCTCACTTGGGTGGGCAGGATTCAGGGAATAGAGGAGGATTTCTTTGAAGAATAGCTACTTGCCCAGTAGGAGACTGTACATAATAGTCAAGGCAGGAAGCCAGATCTGAGGAACAGGGTTGGAGAACTCATTGGCTATAATTTTAAGAGTGTAGGCCTTCAGAATACTAGAACCTTGGAGTAATCAGGTGCCCTGGAGACCCAACCTGAAAGTGTAGGTTGGGGGACAGTTCTAGAAGGAACATCACATAAATAATTTTTTAAAAAGTAAGAGGGAGAGAGAAAGAGGGAGAGGGAGACAGAGAGAGAGAGATTGACTGTCAGGTTTACAGGATGAATAAGAGGCAGATTAGACACTTTCTCCAGGTCCCATTATCCACATACCTGGCATGGTCTTACAAATTAATCCCCAGGCTTGTGCCTAGAATCTATCGAGGGACTTCTCTCTCAATGCAAAATGCTTCCAACACATCCTCACCTCTGAAGCAAGTGACAGACATTGACTCTGCCTAACCATGTGCAGGTGATAGTGGGTGGGAGGACTAAAAACAGACTTTCTTTTATCTGAGGCCTAGATCTATGTTTCAATGCTTTAGAGACTCTGTCCACAGCACCACCCCTGCCCTCCTCCCACTCTTCAAAAAGCAGTAGACACTGAACTAGAGACAGAAAGGAGGAGAACCAAGATAATCAAAGGACAGAGGGGAAGGCATTAGCCAAAGAGAAGTTAGTTTGTAAGTTATGGCCATGTCCAAGATGATAACTTCTTAATATAAAACCAAAAGATGCACATTTTCATTTGAACTCAACAGTTCTGATGACATACTTGATCTGGCCATTTATGTATCTTAACAAATAGTAGTCAGGTTGCACCAGGCTTAAACAAAAAGGGACTGAAACCCACCTGGAGTTAATCCCAAGCCTTCAGAGGTAATTCAGGGCAGGGACCCAAGCCAGCTAATCCTAAATCCTCCAACACAGAAGGAGGCAAAGGCTGATTGGCAGTCTGGCATCAGGGGTATAGAAGTAAGGAGAACTTAAAGAAATGGAAGCGAAGATAGAAGAGTCGAAGTGAAGCATAGTGGGCACTCACAAGTCTTAGTACAAAGAAAGGGGGAATCTCAGCCCAGTGAAGAAGGGTGTTCTGTTAAAGAGCTCTCCTCTGGGGAGAGAGGGTGTACTTATGGCCAAAGTTGGCAGCATTCTAATCTGGGGGAATTTGATGCTTTGGGTGAACCCTCTTAATTTTAGTGCCTTCCCACTATTGTTTCTTTTTCAATTTAACCAGTATATAGCATACTGTATGTAATTGTTTCCATGTTGTCTCCTCAATTATACTGTGAGCCCCTTAAGAACAGGGACAATCTTTTACCTTTCTTTGAGTCTCTAGTGTTTAGCATAGGGCCTGGTATATACTAGGCACTTAATAAATGTTTATTGACAGACCACTTTCTCTGAGAGAGTGTTGTGCCTCCATGAATAATATTCCAACCCAGAAGAAGGAATGTATGAGTTACTAGGGGCTGCTCTCAATGTACCCAATATGAGATGGCAAGGCCATTAAGAAAGAGAACAATCACATGGACAGCAGGGAGTAGATTTGTGCCCATGATTTGAGAACAGGGTAATTATCACTAAGTGTGCTGCTTTTAGCCAACATTACATCCTTCACAAATTGATACTTCTAAGAAAAAGGCACATTGGAGAAAAAGAATGATAAGACAAGATCAATACAGGCAATAATAGAGAAATTAATTATAAGAGGAAGCCCAAACTTGGTAACTCAGAAGCTTTAGTTCTATGAGAAACACAGAGTGACTGAATAATAACTAAGGGTATATATACATCATGAATCAGAGAATAAAATTTCTGAATAGCTTGGAAGGGAAGAGAATTAATAAAGAGAACAAAGCAAAGAAAAACTTCTTAGAAAAAGTCTCCAAAGGAAGAAAACGAACAAACTTAAGAGGTTGGAGAGCCATTTAATGGAGAGAGGAATAAGACAGAACAAAAAAGGGGGAAAAAAATTAAAAAATAAAAAGAAATAAATGATTTAAGTAAAATCTTCACACTAGGGAAACGATTGGCAAATGAAAGGACTAGAGCTGGAAGGGAATCGATTGAAATAAAGTTGCTTCAAAATAATTTAAATAAAATTGTAGTATTGACTTGAAAGGGATGAGAAAAATTTTAATCCCAATAGTAAAGAAACAAATGAAGGAAAACACAAACCTAACTCTCAAAACTTATAAATATATGCCAATAAAACAAGAAAGTTACAAGATGGTTAAGAAAACAATACCCTAAAATCTGTTGCTTAAATGAGATAGATACATATAAAAGCAAAAACACACTTAGAATTAAAATGAGAGGTTGTAACAAAATTTACCATGGCTCAGGTGATGCAAAAAAATTGGAGTTGCAATCACACAATCAGACAAAAGAAAACTAAAAATTCATAATATCAATAAAGATAAACAAAGCAATTACATTGTGCTTAAAGAAATCATTTTCAGTATTAAATTTATATACATCATATGGTATAGCATCTAAATTCAGGAAAAAAAATTAATTGAATTGCAAAAAAAACCCAACACCCCACCAAAGATAGCAGTGGCACAATAAAAATAGGAGACTTTTAGCATTCCCCTCTCAGACAGAGCTAGACCAATCTAATAGGAAATATTTTAAAAGGAAAAAAACGGAACTAGAAAAATCTGTTGGGGACTTTGGAGCTAAACAGATCTGTGAAATTTTCTGAATGGAAATGTTAAAGAAATCCCATATTTCTCATCACAACATGGCACCTTTAAAAATAGACCATGTATAAGAACAAAAAGAAATTGTGAATAAAATTTTAAAACGCAGAAATGCTAACCATATATTTTTGAGATTACAACACAATAATAATTAATACATGGCACTCAAGAAAAAACATACTTAGAAAATAGAAATGTAATGATGAAATCTTAACTAGTCATATAATTATAAAAATTATAATTATAGAAATAATCAGTAACCATGTGAAAGAGAGATAATGATGAGAAAATATACCAAAATTCATGGGATGCTACTACAGTAGGCCTCAGAGAGAGAACTAAATCCCTAAAACATATGATAGCAAAATAAAAATGAAGATTAATGCAATTTTAAAAATGAAAAGCCCCAAATAAACACAAGAAGAAATCTTGAAGATTAAGGGAGAAATAAATAAATTTGAACAAAAAAGATAATGGAACCGATTAAAAACCCCTAAGATCTGGTTCTTTGAAAAGACTAACAAAATTGAAAAACCTTTAGTTAACTTAATTAAAAAGAAAAGTGAGTAAACTCAATTTACAAATAAAAAATGAAGATGAAATCACAAACCCAAAAGAAATTTTAAAAAGAATAAGCAAACTTTACTATACCGTTACATCCTAGCAAAATTTAGAATTTGAAAGAGGATTATTTGTAAACATATTGAATAATCAATCAATGGAACACTAGATAGAGATCTCACATACTCCAATCTCATAAAAGGAAACTGAATTGGCTATAAAGTACAACCAAAGGGGAAAAGATAACCCTGGTCAAAATTAATTTACTTTTAAAGAACAATTAATACCTATACTACACAAATTCTCCCCACCAAAAAAATTATAAAGAAATAGTTCTACCAAACTCCTTTTATGAGACCAGTGTAGTCCTAATATCTAAACCAGAGACACAAAAAGGGTTAGGAACTTCTATCTAGACGTGGTACAGTGGATGAAGTACTAAACCTGGGGTAAGGAAAATCTGACTCCAAATTCTGCCTCATAGCTATGTGACCCTGACTTGTCTGCCTCAGTTTCTTCAATTGTAAAATGGAAATAATAATAGCATCTACCTCCCAGGGTTGTCATGAGGATCCAACAAGGTGTTATTATAACAGTACCTGACATAAAGCATGAACTCAATAAATGCTTATCTCCTTCCTTCTGCTCTTCTGGTAAAGAATAGATAGCAGATAAGTTTGTCTGGAATAGAGAGTGTATGAAAGGGGGCTTATGGGAAGTAAGTTCAGAAAGATTGGTAGGAGCTTTATGAAAGCAGTGGCAGCTGGAGTTGGGGGAAGGGGAAAGAAGAGGAAGGATTATAGGAAATAAGTCTGGAAGGGTTGGAGGGCTTAAAATGCCAGTCTGGAGATTTTGTAGCTCACATCAAATGAGACAGTATATGTGGAAGCACTTGGAACCATCAAGTGAGTGGCATTATCAGTAACAGCCTCTGTGGTATCTGTTAACACATTCAGCTGTTGACTGAAAGGTTGATGATTCCAATTTGCTCAGGGCCACTTTTACTTAAGAAGACCTGAGATTTTAGAGCAGCAATGTGGTGGATACAGCCAAGCATGGAAAGCCCCTCATAATTGAAAAGGAATGAGGAGAGTGGGAGGGATTGCCTTTGGGTAATTCTACAGTGTTTTTTTCCAACCACAGGCTTCCTCCAAAAACACAGACTTTTCGATTTGTCAAAAAGGATCTTCTAGGGACACCATATGGCTACAAATCATAGGAAGGAAAGAGACTAAGCACTTATTAAACACCGGCTGTGTGCCAGGCACTGTGCTAAGTGCTCTATAAATATTATCTCATTTAATTTCTGAAGTATCTGAGGATTTGAACTTAGGTCTTCCTGATTCCAGGCCTGGTGATCTATTCCTTGCACCACTTAGCTGCTCAGATACAATAGCATTAGTCAGTCAACACACATCTATTAGGCAGTGTGGCTCAATGGATAGAATGCTGGGTATTCAATCAGGAAAATTCATCTTTCTGCATTCAAATCTGGCCTTAGACACTTACTATCTGTGTGACCCTGGGCAAGTCACTTAACCCTATTTGCCTTAGTTTCCTCATCTGTAAAATGATCTGCAGATGGAAATGGCAAATTACTCTAGTATCTTTGGCAAGAAAACCTCAGATTTGATCATGAAAAGTTGGACAGAACTGAAAATGGCTGAAACACAACACATGTAGGCACTGTGCTAAGTAAATACAAGGGATACAAAAAAAAAGACAAAACCTCAATCCCTGCTCTTAACTCATCAGTTACAGCCATCTCCAGGCATCTTGATGAATATCTGGTCACTGGATCCAGATGGCTCAGGAGGAGAAAGTGAGGTTGGTGACCTTGCACAGCCCTCACTCACTCAAAACAAAGTCAAGTGCAAGTCATGTCATCATTTCTCTGATGCCATGGGCCTCTTCAAAAACGAAGGACAAACACATCAGTTACATGCTGTATTCCCACAGAATCTAAGGTCTTTGAGAGTAGGGATTTTTTTAAAAAATGTTGTCTCTATATGAGAGGCAATATAGAATAGGGGACAGAGAACTGGATTTGGAGCCATAAAGACTAGAATTCAAGTTTTGCCATTGATGATTACTAGCTATATGACCCTAGATAAGTCACTTAATCTGCTGACCCATGGGCCAAAGTAAGCCCATAAGCTAATGATGGATTTTGCATTTTTAAATAAAGGTTTATTGTATATTTAAAAATGTAAAAATCATTTTTAGTTCATCAGCCATACAGAAACTGGAGAAGGGACAACTTCTGGGCCCCTGTGCTAGACAATTCTCTATTTTTGTAAGACTGAGCTGCAAAGTTGATGCTTCCCTACATGACTAGGTGAGTTATCTTATCAGTGAGTTCCCTATACCAAGGAGATCACAGATGTATTCCCTGTAAGTTTCAAAGGAGGTGCTACCTTTGGAATTCCCTATGTTGAGGAAATCACAGGTCCACTTCCTATCTCCTCACTATGCAAATTGCCTAGAACAGGGAAGGAGCTTAATCAAGCTTGTTGTACTAGATTCATGTTCAGGGCAAATGTAGTCCCTAACAAGCCACCTAGCTCCAGATGAATGGGGAGGATTTTACCAGATTATCCTTAGGATGGGCGGAAGGCGAGAGGAATCTCACCTTTTGTTTTTCTCTGGTATTATACTGAATGTTTGCAAAGTCAATCTATGAAAGTTCTGATTTAGGTTTTGTGTGCACATGTGTGAGCACACACACACACACACACACACACACAAACTGAATTAGGGAGAAGAGAGGAAGATGCCCATTTATTGAAGAAAAGTATTTCCTGGATGGTTCCTTTAAAAAATGAGCTCCTGCTCCCAACCCATCTAAAATGAGATTCAAATTGGAAAAAATTAAACCCATGTAAGGAACTAACTCTTCAGGAATATGCCTAATACCTAAAGGGACCTGGAGTTGACTGCATTTCTTCCTCCTCTCATAGTCGCCCAGGAGAAAACACTTCTCCATTATGGCTGAGCAGACAGATAACAGGGTGCTCAGGATAATAGGGCGCTCAAGATCACACTATTCTTTGGGGTAAAGTACATGAGGAAAAGAAGCTCATGGCCATCCGGCACCCCACCTAAAGCTAAGTCTGAGAAACTGTCCTCTCCACGCAACTCCCTGCCTTGTTCCTTCTTTTCAGCAAAGCTTTTCCTTAAAAGCAGCATCCTTTCCCCCTCCATGAATCTGTTCTTCCTCGAGTCAATGAGCGATGAGCATTCGTTTCAAGACAGATGAGGAATAATTTATTGTTATATTTCATTAACTTAAATCGTTGTCATACAGACAGAAAAAAAAATGGAAACAGAAAATCGAGTGCCTACAATTACAGAGCGTACTCTAACCTCCCAGGCTGCTCCATACCCCCCACCCTCCCAGCTGCCTTCTTACCTGGCAGTTACCAGCAAGACATTGAGCTGAGAAGACATTCACCCATTTGGACCCCACTGCTTCTTGTAGCACTACCTCGATCCTCTGTATCCCAATGCATGCCCCCCCCCAACCCCCCCAGGAATCACCACTACCATCACTGCAGTGATTGTTGTTTCCAAAGGCATTTCTAAGGCTCCCCACCTCCCAGTCTCCTTTACCTCCACTTGCACACTTCTTGGAGAAAATCATTGGTTTTCATTGATTCAGAATGTGAAGGGACCTTAGGAATCATCTACTCTTACCATTTCTTTTAGCATATGAAGATACTAGGGCCCAGAGAGGTTCCGATCTGACCAAAGTCACACAGCCTATAAGTGACAGAGAAGGGCTTTGAATGTAGTGTCCTTTGACTATGTTGATTTTTTACCTAAGAATAGACATTCTAGACTTCTTGCCACTTCTGACTATGGATTCCCTCCAGAACCTCCCCTATTACAGGAGTGGAGGTGGGGTGGGATTCTTGCATTGTTCTATTTTCTTCTTCCCATTTTCCTTTATTTTTTCACTCAGTGCTCTTTCCCCTTCCCTTTTCTTTATTGCCTTGCACTCAGGTTTTTCCCTTCCTCCTTTATGCTCCTTCCATGTTCTTTACCTAATATTCTCCTTGTCTATAACAATGCTAATCATATCTCTATGCTCCATCCCTAAAATGTTACCAATAATAGCTAATATTTATAAAAGAGCTTTAAGGTTTCTAATGTGCTTTGAATATATTATCTCAGTTTATTCTCACAGTAACCCTGTGAAGTAAGTGCTATTACCTTTACTTTACAGACCAGGTAACTGAGGCTAAGAGAAGTTAAGGGACTTGCCCAGGGTCACACAGTGAATAGTACCTGAAGCTAGATTTAAACTCATTTCTTCCTAGTTCCAGGTCCAATATTCTATCCTCTATCACACTGTTGTTAATTGTCCTTGAATAACACATTTTGTGACCCCATGGGCACACCAAAACCATCCATGAGGTTTTCTTGGCAAGGATATTGGAGTGGTTTGTAATTTTCTCCTCCAGTGGATTATAGCAAATAGGGGCAAGGTGACTTGCCCATACAACTAGTAAGTATCTAATTTATATCAGATAATTTTTTAAAGTATTCATTATTACATGACCACCCTCATATCTCTATATGGTCAAAACACACCTAATGGGTGAAAAAAAAATCTTTCCAACTATGAATTTTAATAGAACAGCATGTACTAATGGGGCATAAAAAAGGAAAAAGTCAATTTACCAATTACAAATGTTCAACATTGAATGTTGCCCAATAAGATTCTAAATTGGCTGATAAAGAGTTGGCTCACCAAAGAATGAATATATAATTATGGAATCTTCAAACATATGTAAATGAGAACTGATGGCAAACTGATGATATAATCACAAGTCTGACTTAAGCCTCCTGTGCTTTTGATAGTAGTAGACACAGTGAGGAGTGATAGCGTCATCTTGTCTAGTCAACATCCTTTCTGCTAAAATACCCTACAGCCAGGCCAATGGCCACGAGAACCAAAAGGTATCCCTCGTTACCACTGTAATCATTTGGGACCAAAGAGAAGAACATTAAGGGAGTGAAAAGAATGACAAATTTAAGATTATATAACGGATGTTACAAGAAACTGAAATTGTCAAATTTTCTTCTCCGTGGCTCAGTTTATGCAGCTATGAAACTGACAAAATCAATACTACTCTCTGACTAAAACCAAACAAACAAATGACAACAAAAACAAAAAATCTTCAGGTCTTTCTGCCTCTAGGTCTAGCACACTATCCACTGAACCACCTAGCTGCCTCATTGTTTCACACAGCTCACCTAAATTGCTTGCCCTCCTGTTTCTTAGAATCTCTGGTTTCTTTTAAGACAACGCAAATGCCACCTTCTACAGGAAGTCTTTTCTAGTCGTTCAGCCCTCCCAGCAGCTAAAGCTTCTCTCCAAATTTTCCTTCCATTTACTTTGTATGTATCTTTTATGTACATGTTGCCTTTCCCATTAAAATGTAAGCTCTCTGGGGGCAAGAACTGTTTTTGTGTTTATTTGTATTCCCTACACTAAGGAGTGCCTGGCACCTAGTAGAGACTTAATAAATACTTGTTGATGGATTGATTATTTAATTTTCTTTCAGAGGCAGCCTTCCTGGACTAATCCCACCCCAGGCCATTTACCTTATGGTCCTGTGTTTGGTCCCTCAGCACTTACTGACTCAGTTCCCATTACATGGCCCAGAGTTCCCAAATAGATTGCCTTCTCACCATTTTTTTTCATCTTATTTCATTCTGTGTATGGTGTCTGCTTGCTCCATCATACAACCTCCTCTGACTGTGGGATGAGGGTTTGAACGTGTCAGTAACCTTGGCACTGGTGGTGTCAGGGGTAGCCATAGATGCTTTCCAGGGGTTCTCAGGGATGACTGAGGATGACCATTATGGGGACAGGCAGGTATTAGAAGTGGCTTGGTTATCTCATGATTGCTGCACAGACAAACTACTGCAAAGCGTTCACCATTTTGAATTACTCACCATGGATAAGCTCACTGTAACAAAATCAACAAAAGACTGCTACAAAAGGTGTTCTGTTGGGATAGAAACATCTGTAGAGCTGACAGCGTGAGCACATAAATGATATTTATCCAAGAGTGTCTCTTCTTGCTCTAGAACTTAAGACGCTGTGACTGTGACCTAGATTATTTCTAGCATAATATCACACTGTACTCCCTCCCTCTATTTGTTCCTCTTCATGACTCTCGGTCCTCATTCTCCTTCTTTTCTGCGTGCTTGTCTAAACATCAAGTTCTGGTTTTTCCTCTTTCCCACTTCCTCTATTCCTCCTGTTCTCTCCCTTTCGCTCCCCCCCTCTTTCTCTCTACTCCTCTCTCTCCTTCCTCCCTCCCCTTTCTCTTCCCCTCTCCTTCCCTCTCTCTTTCCTTTTCTCCTTCTCTCTTTCCCCCTCCAGGCTCTTTTCTTCATTTTAATTCAATATTCCAATGCCTCCCAGGTGCCTGGCATGGGGATTAAAAAAAAAACCCAAACAATTAAAACCAAAAAACAACATGGGAGGCAGTAAGGTCCAGTGGGGAGTATATTGGCCCCGGGGTTCACATCCTGACTCTGAGGATCATTACCTTGGTGACCTGAGCCTGATTACACTAATTTCTCTCAGTCCCTTGTTCCTCATTTTTTTTTCCTGGTTCTTCATTTGGAAAATGAGGGGGCTGAACTAGGTGGGTCTTCCTATGTTATGTCTAGATGCCAAGTATGTAGATAACTGAAAATATATGCAAAGTAATTTCAAAGTTAGAGAGGATGCTAGCAGTGGGGACAGGGTTGGGGGGCAATTAAATTATGCTTTCTGTAAGAGGTAGCATTTCAACTGAGATCTGAAGGGGGCTGAGGATTCCATGAGTCAGAGGGGAAGGAGGGGAGGAGAGAGTGCATAGTGGACATGGAAAACAGCAGAGGCAACATTTGCATGCAGAACAGCATGTAGGCCACTGGCTGGAATGTACAGTATATGAACAAGGTTAACATGCAATAATCCCAGGCAAGTGAGTTGGAGTCCTTTTGGAAAGGCCAAGCAGAGGTTTTGAGCTGTACTCTGGAGGCAAGAAACAGTCACTGTTTCTTGGGGATTGACATAGTCAGAAACTGTGCTTTAGGAATAAATAGTTGATACCTATGTAGAGGGGAAACACTTGAGGCAGGGAAACTTAATTAGGAGGCTATTGTAATAGTCAAGGGTGGCTAGGTGACACCATAGTGCACAGAGTGCCAGGTGTAGAGTCAGGAAAACTCAACTTCTTGAGTTCAAATCTGGCCTCAGACACTTACTACCTGTGTGACCCTAGGTAAGTCACCACTGGAGAAGGAAATGGCAAACTACTCCAGTATCTCTGCCAAGAACACTCCAAAAGGAATCATGAAGGGTTGGACATGACTGAAAACTAAAATTGTAATAGTCAGTGATAAGGGTCTTAAGTAGGGTGGGAGGAAGGGGACAGATGCAAGATGTATCAAAGAAGTAGAATCAATTAGGAATGATGATTGTATGTGAAGGAGAGGGAAGAGTCCAGCCTGCAGACCTCCATGACTGGAAGGATGATGGTGCCCCCAACAGAAATTGGGAAATGAAGAAGAGGAAATTGTTTTGAAGGGGAAAATAATAGTTTGGTTTAGACATGCTGCTTTGAGTTAATTATGGGACATCCAGTATGAGATGCTCAATAGGCAGTTGGTAATGCAAGATTGGAGCTCAAGAGAGATACTGAGATATATAAATTTGAATATAAAAATAAAAGGTATATAAATCTGAAAGTCTTTTATATTGGGGGTGATTATTGAACTCATAGAAGCAAACGCGTCCCTGTATCTCTTCTATTTCTCTGTCCCTCAGCTTTATCTTCTAGTCTCAGTCTCATTTTCCTTCTTCTTTGTCCCCAAAGACACCCTCAGTGGAGCGGGTCTTACTTTCAACTTTTAGCCCTTCTTCAATAATATCCCCAGGTAGGAAGGGTAAGGGAGGACAGAAGGAGAGATAGTTGAAGAATGACCTTTATTTCCCTTTCAACACATTGTTCATACCTTAACTTGATTCATAAAGAATATTATTAAGTCAATCAACAAACATATATTAAACATTTATAATGTGTTAGGCACTAGGGAGACAAAGAATTTGGAAATGGAATAAGTGGGACTTTTTCAATCCCCATAGTATTAGTGCATCTTATTGGGTTAGAACCAGTCAGTTAGTTAGTCAACAAGAATTCATTAAAGCAATCATTACATAGCAAGTAATGTGCTAAACATTGGGGACCAAAACAAAAAAGGCAAAAACATGGTCCCTTTCCTCAAGGAACTCATTTCTAACTAGGGAGACAACATACATACAAACAACTATGTATTATTTTAGTCTATTTTATATGTTTAGTCATATTTCAGTCATGTTCTAATCTTCATGTTCCCATTTGGGGTTTTCTTGGAAGAGATACTAGAGTGGTTTTCCATTTTATTTTCCAGCTCATTTTACAAATGAGGAGACTGAGACAAAGAAAATGAAGTGAGTTGCATAGGGTCATGGAGCTAGTAAGTATCCAAGGCTGGATTTGAACTCAGGAAAATGAGTCTTCCTGGGTCTGATGTTCTAATCACTGAACCACCCAGCTCTACCCAGTATAAATGAAAGATAATCTCATTTTACTAGCAGTGTGTGGGGAGGGAAACAATAAAAAACCTTCTGTGGAAGGCGAGATTTGAGTTTAATCTTGAAGGAGATCAGGGAAGCCAGGAGCTGGAGGTGAGAAGGGAGAGAATTTTAGTTATGAGAGTGGCCAGTAAAAAGTCATGGAGTGGAGAGATGAAGTCTCATGTGGAAAGAAAGTCAGCATTAGTGGAAACTGACATTCCTTTTTCCCCATGGCTCAAAAATGAGTCTTGAGAAGTTTCTTACAATCCCCAAGGAAGTTTTTCTATATTGAGAGGTTGCTAATGTGGCTAGAGGAGACAAGGGGTTGAGACCACATCAATGATGGATAGTCCAGAAGATTCCTGCTATCCAACTGACACTATCAGTTATGCCAACCTGAGTCTCCCTGACGCTAGCTTTTTCCTACCACAAAGCAGTGATGTGAATTTAAGGGACAGAGAGATAAAAGAAGCCACATTTAGGAAAGGATGTAGCCAAAGAAGGAAGACCATATATTCAGGGACCTGAAATCTAACTGTTAGGAGGGATGAAAGAAATTGGAGATGTGTACCCTGTAGAAGGGAAAGCATGCAGAGCACTGTTTTTCTTAAGAAAATAAAAGATTTCCATAAGTCAGATGTTTTATAATAGATTTCCACCCCCCCCCCACGCACCCCCCACCAAACCCAACACCATCAGAAAATAATAGGTTTATCTTGACAGGAAATATGGTAGCCGGAATAACAACTCTTTTAAGGGTTAGAAGGAATCTATTCCACCTCTCCTTGTCCATGTCAGGGTAATGATGCCTTGAAGTCATTCTCCTGATTTCTGAGTCCCAGAATCACTTTTCCCAAGGGATCCCCAGTCATACTCCCCACTTCATTCTGAGCTCAATTCACTCTCCAGATTACTGTAACCCCCCATCTGCTGTCTTACCCTTTCAGGGTACAGTCCTCTCTCTTCTGTTCTTTTTCCAGTTCTCCTTTATATTTTGTCTCCCACTATTAGAACATAAACTTCCTGAGAACAGAGACAAACTTGTTTTTGTGCCCTAAATGCTTAGCACAGTGCCTATCCCCATTTAACAGATTAGGAAAGCATACATATAGTAAGTGCTTAATAAATGTTCTAGCTAGCTAGCTGGCTAGCCATCCTATAATCATCTTATCAACCCTATTTTTCTCCTCACATACCCCTTCCCTGTGCCCAGGAAAATAAGACTCAAAGAGAGAACATGACTTGTCCAAGGTCATAAGCATCATGTCACTTAAGAAAACTATGGAGTCACTGGTCCAGAGACCTTCAGAGAGAGAACAGGCAGACATCTGTTCTGAGTGGGTGAGATATCCATCTGTCTAAAGGCAGGGAGCTGGATTCTTTTATCATATAGATTCTCACTTCCAGGGCTCTTTAATGCCAATTTTCTAAATCAGCCTAGCTCCCCTTTTCTGACTCCAGCCTTACCCATAACAATTGACTTTATATAGCACTTGAAAATTGGCCAAGTATTTTACAGACATGGTTTCATTTGACTCTCCTAACATTCCTGTGAGAAAGCACTGTGGGTATTTTTTATGCTTTCATTTTATAAAATACATGGAGGCCCAAGGAAATTAAGGGATGTTTCCATAGTCCCACAGCTCATAAATGTAGGGGGTCAGATTTAAACTTGGGTCTTCCCGACTCTGGGTCCTTCATTCTATCCATGACGCTTTGCTTTGATACCTGCTGCTTGTCCTTGTAGGCTCAGGAAATACAAATTTTCCTTAATATGGCTTTAAGTCATTATAGGGAGTGTCTCAAAAGTCTTGGTGCAATTTTGAACTACAGGCATACTCAGTTTTATTATACTCTGTAGATATTGTATTGTCACTGTTATTATTTTACAAATTGGAGGTTTATGGCAACCCAGCATCAAGCGAGTCTATTATCATCATTTTTCTAACAGCATGTGCTCACATCGTATCTCTGTGTCTCATTTTGGTAATTCTCACAACATTTCAAACATTTTCATCATTATATCTTTTATGGTGATCCAAGATCAGTGATCTTTGATGTTACTATTGTAATTGGGGGCATTACGAACCACACCCATATAAGGCGACAAACCTAATCGATAAATGTTGTATGTGTATGTTTGTTCTGACTGCTCCACCAACTAGCAGTTCCCTATCTCTCTCCCTCTCCTCAGGCCTCCCTATTCCCTGAGATACAACAATATTGAAATTAGGCCAATTAATAACCCTGCAATGGCCTCCAAATGTTCAAGTGAAAGGGAGAGTCAATCAATGCCGCAAACTTCCTTGTTGTCTTATTTTAAGAAATTGCCACAGCTACCCCCAGTATTCAGAAACCACCACCCTAATCAGTCAACCGCCATCTACACTAAGGAAAGACCCTCCACTTGTAAAAAGGTTACAACTCACTGAAGGTTGAGATGATGCTGAGCATTTTTAGCAATGAAATATTTTAATTAAGATATATGCATTATATGATTGCATACTTAATAGACTACAGTATAGTATAAGCATAACTTTTATATGTTTTGGGAAACCAAAACATTTGTGTGACTCAGTTTACTGAGGTGGTCTGGAACCGAACCTGCAATATCTTCAAGGTATGCCTGCATTAGGATTTAAACTCCTTTAGAGTTTAGAGATTATTAGAGATCTATTCGGTTTTTAAGCTTTAATATCTTAAACCTGCACTAAGACTTTTTCTGATGCCCTCTATAGTTCTGTTTTAGGTGTCATTCTTTATTTCATTAAGGAGATGATCTTTAAGTTCTTAATAAAAAAATTTAAGAACAAAATAATTAATGAGTAACAGTGAAATTTCAGGGATAGTCAAGCAGAGTTTGTAAGAAAGGTGGTGGTGGTGATGGTTAGGTCATGAATTTTCTTTCCTTTCTTTCGTCCTTTCTGTTCACCCTAAACTCCCTTATATCTATAGATGCCTTTTTTTATCCTAATCTGAACATGAAATGCCCTTATCCCCCTCCCAAATAACAATTCCATAAATTCCCTTTCATTGTATATGTTCGAAATCCTCAAATTTTGAAATAAATCTCTGAGTTAAAAAATGAAACCACATCTGTACATGAATAATGTAATATTGACAATAATAGTACATATTGCTAGTGCTTTCAAGTTGAACAATTGCTTTCTCTCCAACAACCTCGTGAGAGGAGCAGTAGAGGGAATAGTGTCTCCATTTTACAGATGAGGAAATTGAGGCTTTGGGAATTTAAATATCTTGCCTGGGGTCACACAGCAAGTACACACTAGAGCCAGAATCTGAACCCAGTTCTCCTTCCTCCAAGTCCAACATTCTTTTCACCACCCTTATGAAGCAGGTAATTCAGGAAAAATGAAAACAAAAATTAGGAACTGCCTTTCAAAGGAAAATGAAAATGAAATTTATTGATTATTTTGTGTTTTGGTATTATCTTTAAGCCATAGCCAAAAATGAAAATTAGGAACTGTCTTTCAAAGGTGAATGGAAATGAAACCTATTATTTTGTGTTTTGGTATTATCCTATACCATAGTTCCCTTCTACGGAGTCCAGCCTTTCCGTAATGAACCTCTTTCTTCTTTTGATTCAGCCAGTTCTCAGGCAATAGATTCATAGTTTATCCCTGAACCTTAAACTTGACCCAAACTAGTAGTACCTAACATCTAAGTGGTACGGTGAATACAGTATTAGGCCTAGAGTCAGGAAGACCTGACGTTAAATCCAGCCTCAGATACTTACTAGCTGTATGACCCTGGGTAAGTCACTTAACTCTGGCTCAGTTTCCTCATTTGGGAAAGGAAATGGCAAACTCACTCTAGTATCTTTGCCAAGAAAATCCCAAATGGACTCACAAAGAGTTAGTAACAAGTAAACAATGAAAGCAGTACTTTTTTTCAGTGTAACTTTTAAGAGCCCTAGGTCTCCTTCAAGACATGATGAGGCATGAATGCATTAATAGTATATGAGGGAGGCAGGGACTGTCTCACTTTCATATCTGGAGCTCCTTCATATAACACAGTGTGATAATTTAAATGCCTGCTGGTTGATTGAAAGACTTTGTCTCAGATAAGACAAAAGGGTTGTTTGAGTAAGATTATTCTGGTGATAGTGTTGCCTAGAGTGTAGCTCTGGCCCCCATTTGCAGGAATTTGGAGAGGACTAGCCCAGTATCCAGAAAAATGCCTAGTCATCTGATTTACCTTGGAAAATAACAGGAGATTTTACAAAGGGTCCATACAATCAATGTCGGATGTCTCCATAGGAGCTATTCAGATTTCCACTCCTGGATGGGCTCACAAGCCCCTCAGATGCTGATTCCTTTTTCTCTTGCCTGTGTACTAACCCTCCAGCTGGGTAGGGAATTGTGGCTCCCTGGGAGGAGATGAGACTAAACTGGTCATGAAGCAGCCCAAAGGACATACTTGAGTTTGCTTAATCTTCCTTCTCTGTCCCTAGCTGGATGAGGTGCTGATGGGCAGGGAAATAGTACCCAGCAGGAGGGAGAAAGAGAATGATATGAAGCAGAGGCTTTGCAAACTGGAATTGGCTTTGGGAGGAGGGATAAATATAGCTCTTCCTTTCCCAGGCCCTGTTCTTACCACTCCAAAAAGATCATTCTCTGACTAAAAGATTACTCCTTCAACCATTATTTCTATGTGTCTATCCCCTTATTAAGAACTACAGTGATTGTGAGGAGAATCATCATATCATTATAACAGATAGAGGGAAGCTAGGGTGCAGTAGACAGAGTACTGGGCTTGAGTCAGGAAGACTTGAGTTCAAATCTAGCCTCAGATACTTACTAGCTGCATGACCATGGGCAAATCACTTAACCCTATTCCCTTCAGTTTTGTCATCTGTAAAATGAGTGGGAGAAGGAAATGGCAAGCCATTCCAGTATCTTTGCCAAGAAAACCCCAATAGGTAAAAATAGGAAGTTACTGAAACAAGTATACACCAACAATAACGGGAAGGACAATAGATCTGAAAGTGGAAGATTTGCACAAATCACTGCCTCTCTAGACACATTATTTCCTCCGCAAGATGAAGGGGTAGAACTAGATGATCTCTATGGTCCCTTCTAACTCTGGGTTCTATAACCCTATGTGACATCGTCTTTTGCCTTCAAGAAGCTTATATGTTAATTGTTGAGACAGAATATACACACATGAAAAGGTGGCACCCAGAAATTGAAGAAATTGGCTGAGCAAATTGTGTTATGTGAATATTGTTGTTGTTGAGTTGTTTCAATTGTGTCCCGCTCTCTAAGACCCCATTTGGGATTTTCTTGGCAAAGATACTAGAGTAGTTTGCCATTTTCTTCTCTAGCTCATTTTACAGATAAGGAAACTGAAGAAAACTTAAGTGACTTGCACAGGGTCACATAGTTAGTATCCAACTCTGTAACTGAACTCAGGTCCTCCTAACTCCAGGTCTGGCACTCTATCCACTGGGCTGTATCCATGAAGTGGCCTTCTTAGAGGAATATGATGGAATATTATCATATCCTAAGGAATGAAGAAGAATATGAAGACTTTTAGGAAGTGAGCAGAACCTCAAAAAGGATACATACAATGACTATCATAATGAAAAATGATAGCTGACATAAATAATACCATAACGAATATTAAATAATAAACTAAAATTAAACCTGAATGTTATGCAATGATAAAAGCAGGTAGTTTATAGAGGGCAGAAGGTTGAATATGCTGTCATATGGGGTTGAACTCAGGTGTTTGTGCTTTAACAATGTTTTTCTTTATTACAAAGATAAGTTCCCTCGGTGGCAGTACATCCAAAAATGACCATGTAATAAAAATAAAGCTTTAATTGACAAGATTAATGGACTGCTTAAAATTATGCACAAGAGTCTAATAAAGGTTTCAAAGAATAAATATTCTAGAAGTTCAGAGGAAAGAGCAAAGTGGTTTTTTTAAATAAATAAAAACAAAGCAACTCAGGATAACTAAGCTGGTAGGTCAGAGGAATGCTAAATTACCATTTTACCTCGATTTAGCAAAGCATTTAATAAAGCATCTCATAGCATTCTCATGGGAAGGATGGAGAGGTATGGATTAGAAGATAATGTGATTTACATGGACCTGGAACAGATAGGCTAGGTAGACACAAGGAGTAATCATTAATAATTCAATACCAACTTGGCAGGAAGTCTCTAGTGGAGTGCCCCAGGGATCAGTGCTTGGCCCTGGGCTACTTAACATTTTTATTAATGATTTAGATAAAGGCACAAATGGCATGCTCATCAAACTTGCAGATGATACAAAGCTTTCATGAAAAGAATAACTAATGAATGGATGCTTGAATCAGAATCCAAAAAAGTCATGATGGGATGCCGGTTTGATTTGCTTAAGTCATACAGCCATTACGTGTCAAACTTTGCCATTTCTACCTCCACGACATCTTTTACCTATCCCTTTATCTTTACTCACACAGCTACCCCCGCAGTTCAAGATCTCATTTTCTTTCTCATGCTCAGACTACTGTAACAGCTTCCCAATTGGTCTTCCTACCTTAAATCTCTTCCTACTCCAAACCATCCCTCCTACTGCTTGCCAAACAGATTTTCCTGGGGTACAGTTCTGACCATGTCATTCCCCATAAAGTCTCCATGGTCTATTATTTCTAGAATAAAGTATAAATAAATAAAATATAATATAAAGTCTTTACAGCCTGGCCCAAACCCATTTTTCAGCTTAATTGCATATTGTTTTCCTCCATGCACACTGTGGTTCAGCCAAAGTGACCGTTTTGCTGATGCTCAAACATTTTGCTCCATTGCCTACTCTCATACCTTTGTACTGGCTACCCCCCATGCCTGGAATGTACTTTTCTCACCTTCTTCTCTCAAAGTATTTAGTTTCCTTTGATAGTTGATTCAAGAACTGCTTTCCCCACGGAGCTAGCTCTGATCTGCCTAGTTGCCAATGCTTTTCTCTCAAAACCACCTTGTATCTATTCTGTATACTCACAATAGCCTAAATGTGGTGTATTTTTGGTCTCTGGGTTGGCTTAGGGTTTCCAGAGAGGGATATATCATAGTTCTAGCACTCAAATTTTCTTTTTTGGTCCTGGTAGTGATCCTTGTCTGGAAAGAATTCTACTTCTTCCCATTCTAGTTCCTGAGACCCCACTAGTGTGCTTCTCAATTAAAATTAATCTCCATGACTCCATTAACTCTTATGAATAACTAATTTTTACCAAATGACAAGGCAAAAGTGATAATAGTAAATACATTTATTCAATAGAAGAAAAGAACAGGAATAATCAAAATATAATAATCCACCTATAAATATCTTCCAGCAATATAGTGTCTATGGAAGAGAGTAGGCAGAAAACTAGCAAGGAGACATATGATGCTAAGGGAATCTGTGTACCTAGGGCAATTTATGAGTTGATAGAAGGTCCTTGGTTTCTTTAAATCAATCTTCAACACGTTACCTGCTGGGTATAAATGTTCTTTGCCATCTGCTCCACTACTGATCCTTATGGCTCTCTTGATGAACAAAACCACTTCTCTGCTATTTCCTGGTTACTGAAACAGTGACAGGCTTTCTCTTAGCACATAGCCACCCTTAGCGGGGTGCTGAGAAAGTGTTACTCTCAAAGACAAGTAGTATCCTTACACCAGAAAACTATCAAGCTCCTCAGATCTTGCTTTGGGTCTCTAAAAAGATTCTTTCTCTAAAGCAATAAGGCCATGCAGCCTTTTCTCAGGCAGTTTTTCAGATAACAGAGGGTTCTACTTTGTCTAATCAGTTCCAAACCTTTTTCCCCTACAGCAAAGAGGATGTACAACCTGTCCTAGACTCTCTATTTATCTTTCTCAAATGAGAGAGGACAATAGAGAGCAATATAGGCACGCGTAAGGGATATATCCTCTTTCAGGCTATAGATGGCACTAGGAAAAGTAAAACCCAGATGGTCATTCACAGGAAAGTGGGGTTTACCTCTCTTCCAATGAGCCAATGAACTCTTAGTAAAGCAATGCCTAGCTTCTAGTCAGAACAGATTCCAACAAAACACCTGTAAAACTTTCCTAAGGACTCAGCTGCTACCAGCTTCTGTATTTTGTCTTCTGCAAGCAGCTTTCTTCATACCCCCTATACTGCTGCTTCTATGCTCAGTCTCCCTGCTCCCACACTTCTTTCTCCCCTTGTCTTATGTTGACTTCTTCTTATAGTGCTTTTCGCAGCTTAGATTCTGAACAAGATGATAGAAAGACCCTCAAAAGCCATTTAGCCTAAACCCTGCTCATTTCCCCAGGGTCACAATAGTGGTTTCAGAGCTTCCTTGAAAGCAGTGACCCTCTTTTAACTTTTGATGTAAAACAATTCCTCTTTTCTGTATAATATGACTCCGACACTCCTTATAGACTCTTCCCATGGTTTCAAAACAGCTATTTTGCCTACAAATTCTCAGTTATAAACTTCAAAATTCTCAAACCCAGCCACATGCAAATAAGCTGATAGACCACAATGCTTTGCAGCTATCATTACCTCCTTCATTACTCTGCCTTCAAATAGTTCCTCTCAGTACATTCATCTGAGGGGTAATTTTCGATCTGGTCTCCAGAGCAGTCTGTGTCTCCCATCATTATTTTATCTGACAGACTATATTTCTTCTCAAGCTGATTTTTGTCAGTTTTCCTTACACATTTTTTCTTTTTAGCAATCAAACCCTTCATATATGAAAGGGGCAAGAACATCTATAATTCATGTCATCTCTCCCAGTTCGGCTATATACCTCTTGTTGTTTAGTAATTTTTCCATTGTGTTCAACTCTTCATGACCCCATTTAGGGTGTCTTGGCAGAGATACTTAAGTGGTTTGCTGTTTCCTTCTCCAGTTCATTTTACAGATGAGGAAACTGAGGCAAACAGGATGAAGTGACTTGTCCAGGGTCATACAACTAGTAAGTATCAGAGGCCAGATTTGAATTCAGGAAAATGAGTCTTTCTGACTCCAGCCCTGACACGCTATCCATTGGACCACCTAGCTGTCCATATTCATATATCTCTTGAGAGAGGAATATTTTTGCATTTGTCTTTGTCTCCCCTACTTGGACATAATAGGTGCTTAACAAAGATGTATTGATTGATTGAATGACTTTGCCTTGTCAATGGGGAGCCTTTGAAGGTTTTATACAGGAGAGTGATGTGGTAAAAGTGGTATCTGGGGAAATAAATTTAGTGGCAAAATGTGACAAGGAAGAGACAGAAAGTTCACTAGTGAATGAAATTCATCTTCCTTAATCTGGAATTCCAAACTTCTCATCAAATGCCTTCCTTCTCCAAGGCTCACAAATGTCACCTGTCATTATTGTCCATCTTGGTCATTGCCCTTTCACCTGGATGCTCTCCTTACCATCCTAGAGAAGCAGCTTAACATAGTTGATGGAAGCATGGCCTCTGAAACAGGAGAGCTTGAGTTCTGCTACATTTCACCTGTGTGATTCCAGGTCACAACCTCTCATTGCTCTTTGTAATTCCCTAAGTTATAGAGAAGATGCTGATCTGCATTGGGAGGGGAAATTTTCCTTTCCCAAGGTTCTCTATGGAAATGAAATCCCAAGTCCAGGGCCTATCTTTGAAATAATAATGGCATAATAAATTTATAATAATGGTAAAATAATTTCTAATTTTATAATTTAAATGGATAATAGCAAAATAAATTTATAAAGCACTTTAAAGTTGGAAACTTATATTATTTGAGCATATGTTATCTTATTTAATATTCACAACAACACAGTGAGGTAGGTGTTATTGTCCCCATTTTATAGACAAGGAAACTGAGACAGAGAGAGGTCAAGTGATTTGCTCAGGGTCATATGTTGAGTAAAAATCTAAGGCAAGAGCTGAATTCAGGTCTTTCCTAGTCCAAACTCAGCAATCTATCCGTTATACCATTTCCCTGCCTAAAGCTCTATAGAAATATGGTCATTTTCATTTTTTTGACAAACCTGGATTTTTGAGGAAAAAAAGGAAAGGCATTTAAGCAGTTCTAGCTCCCAAACACCATAAACTAATTGTTTTAAGATTCTCCAGCCAAAGCCTCCAAAATACCAGTCAATGATGAAAAAGTTCTTCATGGAGATTTGACTTTCTCCAAGCCTTCCTCTGCTCATGTAGGATGGCACCCAAACCTTAGGAGCAACTTCAGCATCCTCCTTATTCCTAGACCCCTGCATCCCAGGGCTGGGATCAGTATTCATTCTGTGTTCCTCCTCATCATAACTTTCAGACTGTCTCATTTATCCTCCATTTGGACTGGCAGCATAGCCTAACAACTTTGAATTTCTCTCTCTGTCTCTCTCTCTCTCTCTCTGTCTCTCTCTCTCACACATATACACACACACAGATAGCCAGAAGGACAAAAACAAAGACAGAGACAGACAGAAGAGAGGAAAGAAGAGAAAAAGAGAAAAATGAGAGTGAAAAGAGACAGAGAAGAGAAATTGAGAGAGAAAAATTGAGATAAGAGATAGAGAATGACAAGAGAGAGTGTCAAGAGGAAAGAGAAAAGCAAGATAAGAGAAACTGAGGAGAGAGACAGAGATAGAGAGAAACAGAGAGAGAGAGAGAGAGAGAGAGAGAGACAGAGAGACAGAGAGACAGAGACAGAGAGAGAGACAGAGAGAGAGAATGGCAGCTACCCTATCTTTAGCTTCTCAGGGGAGTCACCAACCAGAAGATGCTATTACCTATTCTGAATGATTGACTCATTCCCCAGCATGTGGCCAGGATATAAAAACCAGACCTTGTGCTTCTCCTCTACTCTGCTGCTGACTGGATACTGGGGAAGCCAAACAGCTGGCTAACTGCTTGTAATATAACACAGCTGCAGTCTTGGGATGCTCCTACTGGCCCGCCCTTTGGGGGATCTCTGGCAGCTGAGGGAGAGCTACAGAAGATGCTAAGAAAGGAGTTCAGGGTAGGAGAATGCCTTCCCTTCCCCCAATAATAGTGGTGAAGATTCAAGAGATGTTGCCACCAGCTGGCCTCTCCAAGGTGAATCAATATCTTTTCTTCTCTACCCCCCTCCCTCTCTCTTATTCTCCCCATACTATCTCCTCTCTGTAACATGAATTCAAGAAATCCCATTCTAGGTCATCGCCCGGTCCTTCCAGTCACAGACAGTGGTTTCCAGGGGAGTTTGGTGTAGCCAGGTAGTTTTCCTCTGAGGAAGACCTATTTTTCCTCTGTATACTTATACTTGTACATATTGTCTACCCCAATAGAATGGAAATTCCTTGAGGTTAGAGACTGTCTCATTTTTGTCATTGTATCCCCAGAGCCTAACACAGTATCTGGCACATAGGAAGCATTTAATAAATGTCTGTTGATTGACTGATTGTATCACATTTTTTTACATACATATATTGTTCTCACCATTAGACTGTAAGCCTCTTTGAGGCCCAGAACCTAACATTTTCCATCTGTAATTAGCAATCTTTGAACCTTGGTCAAGAACTGTAAACCATAATCTAAGTTAACTTTGGGGTGGACATAGATCTAGGACAGCATCTTATAGGCTGTTGCTGATGTTCACTATGATTAAAAAGAAAGAGCATTAGCTCTGGAGAGAGTAGATCTGGGTTCCAATCTTGTGTCTGATGCTTATTCCCTCTGACCTTGATTAATTTTGGGATGTACATTTTCAGATACTACCTATGTGGAAACTTATTTTGCTTGTCTATACTTACTTGTTATAAGGGAGGGTTTTTATTTAGAGAAGGAAGTGATGAATTGTTGGGACAGGTGTGGGAGTTGATGGTGAAAAGAAAGGAAAGGAGAAAATCAATGAAATGTTGAAAAATTAAACATTTGTTCATTTCAGATTCTTTTTGGGCTCATTTTGAGTTTTCTTGGCAAAGATACTACAATGGTTTGCCATTTCCTCTCCCCAGCTTATTTTACAGATGAGGAAATGGAGGCAAACAGGGTTAAGTGACTTACCCAGGGACATACTAGTAAGTAGCACTTAACCCCAATTACCTCATCCTGGGTCATCTCCAGTCATCCTGATGAATATTTGGTCACTGGATTCAGATGGCTCTGGAGGAGAAGTGACACTAGTGACCTGCACAGTCCTCCCTCACTTAAAACAAAGCCAAGTGCAAATCATGTCATCATTTCTCTGATAGCATGGTCTTCAGCATGAAGGGTGAACACACACACTAGTAAGTCTCTAAAGTTGGATTTGAACTCAGGAAGATGAGTCTTCCTGACTCCGAACCCAGAACTCTATCCACTGTACCACCTAGCTGCCTCTAAAAATGAAACTGAAGAATGCTGTAGAAGGTTTAGAATCTATAGCTAAGCAATTATACTGCTGCAGAAATGTTCAGTAACATTTCATTTTAGAAATCGTTATGTTACTTTGAACAGGATGGTACCATAAACTTCATTCAAAAAAACAGGGCATTGTTAATATTGTGTTAAATTTAAGACATTTTTTTAAAACTCTAAAAATGATATATAATAGAAGTTCCCAGTTTCATATACAATCCTCTTTTTTTCGTTTTTCCTTACATATGGAAATATCCATGTTTGTTGAGTTCATAATAGAAAAATTTTTTTTTAAATGAGAGGCTAGAGCCAGATGTCCTAGAGATCTTTCCTAGCTTTAAATCTATTATTATTCTCTAACAGAATGATCTCTGAGATACTTTTCAGATTTCAATATTATCATCCTTTGAATGGATCTCTAAGGTCCCTTAGAGTTCTAAGAATCATATGACATTCAAAGACAATTTTCTCCCTTTTCCCTCTCCCTTGCTCTGCTAAAATGTTCCATTATCACCAACAAGAAATGGAGAAGCTTCCTGGGAGGCTTCCATGTTTTTCCCAGCACCCCAGAAAGCCAGCTGGCCCAGCCCTTGGCTCTTGCTTTCCCCAGGAAGCTGTTCACACCTCTTTGACAAGTGGCAAGCTGCTGAATGAAGCTGGGAAAAAAACAAAGGGAAAGGATGAATGGCTTCATAGACAAACCCCAAATCCTCAACCAAAGACTCAGATGGAACTAGAAATTTCCCAAACATCCATTTCATCCCACTCCTCAGCATCCCCAAAGGAGAATTTTAGGTTTGAGGTGTAATGGCTAAGTGATGCCACTTCTACTTATTCAAAAATCTGTCAGAACACCTTCCTGAACCCACAGGATTGTACAGAGTAGCCCGGCACTCTCTAGATGGAGGGCTCAACTCTGAGAGAAACTCATCCCTGAAACCTTCTAGTAATTAGTCAATAAACATTTATTAAATGCCTACACAGGAAGTTGAGGAAAAGTAAACCACAAGTGGTATATGATTGTAATAGAATACTATTGTGCAATAAGAAGTGACAAGCATGCTGATTTCAGAAAAAACCTGGAAAGATTTATATGAACTGATGCAAAGTGAAGTGAACAGAACCAGGAGATATTTGCAATATTGTGCAATGATCAACTGAATGACTTAGCCATTCTTAGCAATACAATGATCCAAGACACTTCTAAAGGACTTGCAATGAAAAATGTTATCCATACCCAGAGGAAGAACTGATGAAGTCTGAACACAGATCAAAACATATTACTTTTCATTTTTTTATTTTTTCATGTTTTATCTATGTCTTCTTTCACATGATTAATATGGAAATATGTTTCACATGCCTGTACACTTATAACATATAAAATTGCTTACTATTTTAGGGAAGAGAAAGGGGATGGAGGGAAAAAATTAGAATTCAAAATTTTATTTTAAATGAATGTCAAAGTTGTCTTTATATGTAATTGGAAAAAACCAAAATACTATCTAAAAGAAGAAAAAAAGGTGCCAATAATGCTAAAATGTGGAAGTGAGGAATTAGAGTATTAGAGGTATGGGAGACAGCCAGAGGCATAAGGGAAAAGAATAGAAATGGGAGACAGAGCATTGTGTGTTAGAAACTGCAAGTAATGCAATGTAGTTGGACCATAGATTATGTGCAGAGGAATAATGTGTTTAAAGGCTAGATAAGTAGAGTGGGGACAATTTGTGAAGAACTTTAAATACTAAACAGTTTACTTTTGATCCTACAGGGAATAGGGAGCCATTAGAGTTTACTGAGTGGGGTAGTAGACGATGCGATTCAACAGATGCCGCAGGAAAGTCACTTTTGCAATTGTGTGGAGGTTAGATTATAGAGGGAAAGATTTGAGGAAGAGGAATCCATTAGGAGGCTATTGGGGTATTCCAGCAGAGAGATGACGCGAGCCTGAAGTAGAGGGGTGGATGTGGGAGTGTAGAAAGGGAACATATGCAAAAGACATGGTAGACGTAGAAATTATGAGATCTGGCAACTGATTGGATATGTGTCATAAGGGAGAGTGAGGAACCCAGGATAATGCAAAGATTGCCAGCCTGGAAGAATGAAAGGAGAGTAGTATAGTGAAAGAGGGAAATTCAGGAGAATAATGAGTTTGGAGGTGGTGATGGAGACAATGAGCTCTGTTTTGGACATGTTGAGTTTGAGACACCAATGGGTACATCCAGTTTGAACATGTCCAAAAGACAAGTGGTGATGGAGGACTGGTGCTCAGATGGGATACTAGGCTTGGTTATAAAGATCTGAGAATCATTTGCATAGCAATGACAACTGAAATTATAGAAGCTGATAAGTCACCAAGTGAAAAGATGATTTAGGACAGAGTCTTGAGGGACATACACAATTAGCAGCTAATGATGTGGATTAAAATCCAGAAAAAGAAAGGTGGAAAACCAAGAACAAGTAGTCAAGAAAACTCAGAGAGGAGAGAGATTAAGAAAGAGAAGTCAGGAGAAGGAGAAGATTAGAGTCAGATAAAGCAGAGAGGTCAAGTCTGAGAAAAGTCCATTAAATTTGTCAGTGAAGAGATCGTTGGTGACTTTGGAGAGAATAATTTGAATTGAATGATAAGGTTAGAAGACAGATTATAGTGAATTTTAAAAAATAAAATAAAAGAAAAAGGAGGCACTAAGATTTTTTTTCAAGACTTTCAACTGAGAAAAAGGGAAGAGATTTAGCTGGTGGTTAGTGAAGGATCTAGTGAAGGATTTTTTTTGGTTGGTGTTTTAGGAAAGAGGAGATGAATTTGGTTGTAGGCAGCATGGGAGGACCCAGTAGATAGGGAAATATTAAAAATTGGAGAGGGGGATGACTGAGATTGTAGTGATCTAGTTGAAAAGTTGAAAGGGAAGAGAATTAAAGATACAGGTAGAGGGGTTGGACTTTACAATCAGAACTACTTCAACATCATCAGAGATTGGAGTGAAGAAGAAGATGGTAGGAATTCATCACCTACTGTATGTCAGGCACTATGCTAGACACCGAAGATAGAAAGACAAAAATGACAATTTTCCTCCTCAAGAAGTCTACATTCTGGGGGTATAGAAATCTATCTTGCCCTATATGAAAATAGAAGGGAAGGGGATAAGAGAAGTGGGATGGTGATAGAAGGTAGGGCAGACTAGAGGAAGGGGTAATCAGAATACCTGATGTCTTGAGGGTGGAGGGGAGAGATGGGGAGAAAATTTGGAACTCAAAATCTTGTGGAAGTGAATGTTGAAAACCAAAAATCAATTAATAAAAGGAAAAAAGCTTACATTCTATTAGATAATGTATACATATATAGGTATAGATATAAGATAATATGAGAGGAGGGAGGTACTCAGGAGGGATCAGAAAAAACCTCACATAGAAGACTTGAACTGAGCCTTAAAGGAAATTGGCATTCTAAGATGCAGGGAGAAGAGGAAGATTCGCTCTAGCCATGAAGGACAGGCAAAAAGCCTCGTGGTGAAAGATGGAATGTCACATATGAGGAAAAGGAAGAGGCCAGTTTGGCTAGACCTAAGAGTGTGTGATGTGTGACCTTGGGCAAGTCATTTCACCTTGTTTGCCTCGGTTTTCTCATCTGTCAAATGTGGAGAAGGAAATGGAAAATCACACCAGTAACTTTGCCAAGAAAGCCCCCAGTGGGGTCATGAAGAGTCAGATATGACTGAAAAGAGTGAATAACAATAACAAATCACAGAGGGAGCAATTTCCAGTGCTCTGATTAACTCTACAGGTAATTCCTTCTCACAGTTTCTTTATGGAGAGGGAACAAAAGGAGAGAGATACCAGAGCTTCATTTCCTAAATAGATTTCAGCCCTCTGTAAGAACTGTGAGTCATTTGGCATGAGCCCTTCAAGAACTGCATCTATCATTTTGGCTAAATGAGACAGCTGAGTTAGCCCAGGCTAATGCCCCTTCAGAGTTGCCACAGATGAAACCAAAGAAAATGGGAAATGGATGGAAAATGACAAAGGGCTGGGTTTACAAATGAGCCAGCCCTTGGTACCAATCTTTGACTCCAATATCTGATACTGTCAAGCCTCTCCACGTCCACAGGTAAAGACTGACTCAAATTGTTTTCAAAGGCTTGTCAGAAAACCACTGCCCACTGAAGCCAACTGTGGACCATTTGGATAATGAACTTGATCTGCTGCTAAGTTCAGATGTTCCTTCAATAGCACAAGGTGCCACTCTTTAACAGCTCAGATATCTCAGGACCCCAAATCTAAGAAATACAAGAAAGTGGCTCAAGGAAAAAACATTCCTGCCAACCTTTCTGTGACTGAAGAGTTTGGAATCTGAGCAACCACCAAGTACAACCAGATATGTTACAGAAGAAGAGATTGAAGACTGGATAGATAATAAGTGATACGATGGCAGTTATCTGTAGTCCTAGCTACTGGGGAAGCTGAGGCTAGAGGATTACTCTGAACTGCAATGAACTGAACAATAACCCACATTAATCTGGCATCAGTATAGTGGGGTCTTGGAAACAGGGAGCCACCAGTCTACCAGTGTAGGAGGGCAATCAGCTTAGACTGGAAAGGGAACAGATTGAAAAAACTCTCATCATTAGTGGGATCAGGTCAGTGATTGGCCATTGCCTTTCCAGTCCAGGCAAAAAAAAAAGAGAGACCCAGTCTCCAAAAAAATGCAAAAAAAAGCTCTCATCATTAGTGGGATCAGGTCAGCGATTGGCCATTGCCTTTCCAGTCCAGGCAAAATAGAGAGACCCAGTCTCCAAAAAAATGCAATAACAACAACAACAAAACAAGACTGGCTGGCCAACCTAGTTTCCTAAAGGGGGAAAAATGTCTGAAGAACCATGATTGCCTAGTCACTTATGAATGGGATAAAGGGGGAATCACATAGAGCAAGGTAATACTTTTAGAAGAGATATTTATAAGCACACCCTAAATCAGTGACCTGTATGGTTATTGTAACTTGCCCATCACCACATCACAATCATTCCATGTTCTGAATCAAAAATGGATATAATAATAATAAAGAAACTGATTCCTATCATTTGTTCTTTCCATTCTATATTTATAATATCTTTGACTTCCTTAAGCAAATGAAATGCTGTCCCACACACCCTGTGTTCTCTTCCACATGCTTATGAGAGCACCCAAGCTCCTCATGTTTGCTTACAGCAAGTCAGGGTTGTCACAAGACCAAGATATAATTGGCACCTATATGCATTTGAAGAAAAGTTATAAATCTGGTAGAAAAATTTTAAATTCAAAAGCAATTAAACTTGATGAATATTTAAGATATGGATTGACACTTTGGTCTGTGCATCAGATGGTCATGCCTCACTGTACTTGCAGTATCCTAAGGGGAGAGCAGCAGCTCCACATTGTGGAGGGGTTGACAGTGGTGCCCTCCCTCATTTATGCCATTTTGGCATATGGTGAAGACACATTGCTATATTATAGAGTTAAACCAAGGCTGTTCAAAAAATAATGAAGCACATTCAATCACATTACTTTGCTAAAACATGATTATGAATAATAAACCTTTTTGCTCACACTAAAATGATTGCTTTAAATTTATCTTGAAATATGATTAGTACCAATCACGTTTTATCAAGAGCAAAAAGGTCTTTTGAATCTCAAACAAAATAAACGATTTCTTTCAAAAGATTATCTCATCTTGATCTCATCTTTTAAACATCTGCTTTTATGTTTTATAGTGTATATAAGATGTTAGTATAGTAGTGAGTGTACATAATTTATAAATAAATATACATATATTGGAGGTGCATGATAAAAAAAATTTTATTGATGGGGTAAACAATAAAAAAAGGCTTGAAAACATTGATCCAATTCAACTTCCTTATTTTACAGATGAGAAAACTGAGACCTAGAGAAAGGAAGGAATTTGCTAAAGGTCACAAAGGCATTGTGTCCTAGATTTGTCTTTTAGTTAGAAGTTCTCTATGATCTACCTCAAATGTAAACAAATTGCTTTCTTAAAATAAACCAAAACTAAAACTATTTTGTGGGGTCACACAGACTTGGACTGGATCACAATGAGTTTCCTTATCTCTTTTCCCCACAGAGGGAAAAGATCTCAGATCAGGTAAAATCTAGCCCAGGTTAAGGCCTGCACCTCTCTCTTTATGCTTCATTGTTTATTTCGATGGCCTTCCTTAAATTGTTTTATAGATTAAAGCCTCATTAATTTATTCTAATTGGGGGAGACTACCTGACCTAAAGTAGACCTAAGGAGAAAGGGAAAGTATGAGAGATCTAAATGTAGTTTTAGTACTTTAAAGTGAGACAAGATTGAGAAGGGAGATAGAATATTCATTTTAGAGGCTCCAAGAGAAGGAGGGAAGTACTCTAAAGGATAGATAAAAATCATTTGTTATTTGAATATAAATACAACTGAGCTAGGTGGTCTGGGCTTCTGGGCTTGGAGTAAAGAAGACCTGAATTCAAATCCTGCCACAAACACTTACTAGTTAGATATATGACCTCTGGGGACCAGTCACTTAACTTCCCTGGACCTCAATTTAAATGAGGAGATTGGACCAGATGACTTCTAAGGTCTCTTCCAACTCTCATGTATGACCTCAACTAAACTGAATTTTGCTCTGAGAGTAAAGGGATGCCATGGCCAAGTCTAGGTCACAATCATTCCATGTTCTGAATCAGCCTCTTCTGAATCATGAGGTTTTGACCATGATGGGATTCCTTCTGGTTTTCAGCATCCAGTAGCCCATTGCCAAGAATGGTTTGGATTATAAATTTTTCACTTGGGTCAGGTCTGTTTGTGACATCTCATTTTCAAACCATATAAATAGCCACTATAGATATCAAGACTACTGCATAGAGTATTTAGCTACCTGGATAAGACAGTCAAAGAATCATACACTAGAATCCCAGAAGGGACCTTAGGGACATTCAGTCTGGACAATCTTCACCTTTTTTATATAGTGGATTCCATTGGCAGTCTGATGAAGCCTATAGACCCCTTCTCAGAATAATGTTTGTAAATTACAAAGGAAATCAATTATACTGAAATACAGATATAAAAATAGTTTTCCCATCCAAGTTCAAGGAACCCCTGAAATCTAACCATAGACCCAGACTTAAGATGCCCTTATGTAGTTCAACTCCCTCATTTTACATAAGAGGAAACTGAGGCACAGAAAGATTAAAAACCATGACTCCTATTTTGATTCTTTCAAGCAGCCAATGTTACCTTGCCTACATTAAAGCAGAACTCTTGTGAATGGGAAGGGACAAGGGGAAGGGTACAAGCATTTATTAGGTATCTTCTTTATGCCAGGCATTGTGCTAAATGTCTTTGTAAATATCATCTCGTTTGTTGTTTATTTAATATTTAATTTCCCCCACTTACATAAAACCAATTTTTAACTTTCATTTTTTAAAAAATTTGAGTTGCAAATTCTCTCTCTTCCTCCTTCTCTTTCCACCCTCATCGAGAAGGCAAGGAATATTATCTCATTTGAATGAGAAGGGAGTTAATATGGTCCATTTCCTTATGGTAGCCTTTCTTCATGGGAAACCATTCATTTAAAATACACTTATTGTGTTCCAGACACTGAGGATACTAGACACAAATGAAACAATCCCTAATTTCAAGAAGCTTATATTCTACTTGGGGAGAGGAAGGAGAAGAACGTAGATAGATGTAATATAAAATACACAGTCATTTCAAAGGATGAGGAAAGGCAGTGCAGAGGGGTATTGGTTCCACTGCTCTGGTGTGAAGGCTGGGTTTATGTTGGTAGTAGAAATGAAGGAGGGCATCTGTTTGACCTAAGTCAAAAAAGTCACAAGCTTTTTGCTTCACTGTCTCATGACTCAGTGGAGAGTCAGGGACCTTTTCCCCTTGAATACTGGCTGGGGCTTGGGAGTCAAGAGATGCCCAGATACCATTGTCTCATTGGCCACAAATGGAGCTGTAGAAACATGTGTGAGCAGGGTGGGGATGGAATAAGAGGTAACACTAGTCTCAGAGATAAATTATACTTTGACCCACGACTGCCTTTTCTTTTCAGTTGAAATAATTTCTTCTGTTTGTTAAATGCTCACAGAAGAGTAAAATATTACTGTGTGTGAGAAATGACCCTTCTTACAGAGTCCATTTGTCAGTTGTGGTCTCCAAGTCATAGTCTTGCCTTTCTATAATCTTTAAGTCCTTCCTACCTAGGACTAAATTGGTGTCTCCCCTTGTCCATGCTCCTTATAGTGGCTCCCTACATTTTGCAGAGGAGAAACTCAAGACTTTAAGAGGGTAATTAACTTGTCCACAATTACACAATGAGTCAATCCATATCAGAACTGGGATAAAGGATAGATTTATATGGCTCAGAATTCAAGATTTTTCCATCAACTACATGTTCTCACTGCCAATCTATTTCCCCTTTATAAAAGGAGAGTAAGATGGTTCTCAAAGTGTGATTTGGGGGAATCTGGGGGTCTTTGAGATGCTTTTAGGGGATCCATAAGCTCAAAAATATTTTCATAATAATACGACATTTTCATTTCAAATATGGTAAATGTTGATAGATATAAACCACATAAGCAAAAGTTTTTGGAGAGAGGGGTCCCCAATAAATTTTAAAGGAGTTCTGAGACCAGAACCTGTGGTATAGTGGAAGAAACATTGGGTATGGAGACCAAAACCTCGTTCAAGTCCTCATTCAAGACATTTACTTGCTGTATGACCTTGGACAAGTCATTTCTATCCTATGAGTTGATGTAAAATGAGTGTGTGTGTGTGTGCTTCTAATAGACTTACTCTGTGACCTTGAGTAAGTCATTTTCTCTTCAGGGTAAATTGAAAGTGAAGGGGTTGGATATCAAAGTCTCTTCTAGCTTTAGTCTGGTTCGTGTTCTTTCTTGGTACTACCCCCAGCCTCACATCTCACTCTCTAGTCATGAGTCTGCTCTCTGTATCTCCCTCACTAAAAGAGTTTGCTTCTGACATTGTAAGATTACTCTCCCCAAAAGGAGAAGCACCCATTTCTTTCTTCTAGTCTTAGCTCATCCCTAACTCACCTCTTCCAGGTAGCCTTCTCTAATTAGCTTTATCCCAAACCTTTCCTGTCACTCTCTTCCCCCTAGTTAAAACTTCATTATCATGTCTTTATAACCTGGTTTGGTAACTCTATAATTAACTGTTTCCAGTTCTGGTTTTCTGTGCTCCAAATAGATTATATACTCCCAGAGGGTAGGGATATTGTCTCTTTGACATTCCCCTTCTGTCACACCCCTAAATCTAATTAAGTGCCTGCTATATGGCAGGCACAGTGCTAAGTGTTTTGCAAATATTATCTCATTTGAATGAAGAGGGAGATACATGGTCTATTCCTTTATGGTATCATTTCTTCTGAAATAAACCACACACACACACACACACACACACACACACACACACACACACACACACCTAAATAAATAAGCAACAAACCTTGTCTTTACTAAGTGAGTGCTAGATTTGGAGTCCTATTTCCAAGCTCAGAACACTGGGCGCACAGAAAGTATATGCTCAAGAAATGCTTTCTGCAGCCCTCACTGATCTACTTGAGGACTTTGCCTGGTTTGGTAAAGACTTCTTTGCTTTTTCTCTTTGCTATCCTGGTTTCTTACTCTTGTCAGAAGGTTAGAATCCTGTGTCAACCACTATTAATGACCTGGGTTTTATTTTCCCTTTCTGGGAAATGAGTGGTTGGACTAGGCCATTTCTTAGGTCCCTTCCAGCTCTAAATACTTTGATCCTTTAATTCTTAGGGGATGGAGTAATGGTAGGGGGAGTGTGTGTGTTTAAAGTTTATATTAGAATAGTTTCAAACAAAAGCTGAAAATAGAAATGAAATCCTCTCATTTCCTTACTCAGTTACTCCTCCCTCCCCCATTCATTTTTCATTGATCTATTGAGATTTTTTCTTTTTACCATGCTCCCTCTCCTATCCCTCACTCCCCGCCCCATCCCCCCACTTCCTTGATTATAAGATTTAGTGCTGAAAGGCCCCTTAGGGGCCATCTGGTCCAACATCCTCATTTTTGAAATGAAGAAACTGAGTCCCCAGGAGAGAGAGTGACCTGTTCCCTTCTCTCTGCTCATACAATTTCCATTATAGTCTTTCATCACCCCTCCCTGTACTATTGTAGTAACCTCTCTTACATTTCTCACCTCTCCAATCCATCTATCATGTTGCTGGTGCCACAATGATCTTCCCCTTTGCAGAAGTCTCCAAGTCACTTCTACACTCCAACTTCAGCCCATCTCTTCTGACTGACTGTTTACACTTCCAGGGGCAGATATAAACTCTGGCACTTAAAGTCCTTTTGCAGCCTGGCCCCAATCTAGACTCATTACATATTCCTATCCTTCAGGAATTTCACTCTCCAGCCAGATTGCCCCTCCTCTCGTTCCTTACTCACAGTTTTCTACCTTCCATCTCTAGTGCCTTTGCAGGTGACTATCTCCTCCATGCCTGGGGCTTACTCCCTCTTACCTTCGGACTCGTTTTCAAACCCCAACTCGTGTCACACTGAAGTTTCTCCCCCCCAGCTTCTAGTGTCTCCCCCATCCATATATCTGGTATAAAATAATACCAAGTACACATATGTACATATATGTATGTATGCATGTTGCTTCTCCCTCTCTCTGGCCCCTCAATACCATAAGCCCCAGGAACTGGATGACTACTGTCCTTGTATATCAAGTGCAGTGTCTAGCCCATAGTAGATACTAAATAAATATCTGTAGGGTTCTTTTTTCAATTGATTGCCAGAGACCACAAAGGTAGGACAACCAGACTGGAGCCCAGGTTTTTCTTTCTGATCCAAATCCAACATTTTTCTCACTGTCTCGGTTAAAAGAAAGCTGTATTACAAGGACTTTGGGAGTGGGGTGGGGAGTGAGGTTTATTTCAGTCAAACTCATTATAATTTTTTAAACATTCTGTTATAACTTGCATTAAACGGCTAGTTGTCAAAGGAGATGATTTGATTCACACACCTCTGTGTGTGTAGAGAGACAAAAGACAAGAGAAAGGCTCAACAACTATTTGAAAAGTAAAAAAAAATCAAATGGGTGATTTAGCGCTGTGGGATCACTCAATCACTTTTTAAAAATTCAGCACTTTCAAGATTCACACATACACATAAACAAAAAGCACTCCTCCCTCCCAAAAAACAATCTAGAAATCAGTTAAAGTAATTTATCTGTGTGTGCATTGGAGAATAAGCCTCACAAAAAATAGATGCCAGAATTCACTCGTTTACAGGGTGTCAGACTCCATCCTGGACCCTAAAAATATGCTTTCCTCCCTGATTGAAGACTGGTACCTGGTTTGGGATGAGGGAATGATCTGTCTGCCATTGAACTACTTCAGACAAAAATTGGTGGGTTTATTGGTGACTTTCCTAAACTCTAGGAGCTGGAGTATCTTCGCTAGACGCTACACGCAAGACCGAGCGGATTCTGGCTCCTAGTTCCAGCGGAAAAAAAAAAAGCTCCCACTCTCGGACCCGGCTCAAGCACGGCCAGTCAGGAGGCTAGCAGAAGAGGACCGAACATCAGACCCCTCAGTTCGGCTGGGGAACTTAGCTCGGAGGAGCGGGAGAGATTTATCTCCGTAGACATGCAGATTTCTACAAAGGGAAAAGTTGCCATTGGGCGGCCTTAAAGGGGGGGAAGGAGGAGATAGAATCTAAGGAAGGTGTTTAAGGAAAAAACAGGCGAGAACCTTACCTCCAAAGCGTGGAACTATTGAAGCCCAACCCAGACAGAAGGGTCGGCGAGGCGGGGGCAGGTAGAGGAGGGGGAAATGGGGACTCCACCCCTGATCTGGTAATCACCCCGGCACTCTGAAGCTTGAGGAAGGGCATCTTTGGCACTGCGGATTCCGGGAAGCGTTCTCCCAGCCCCAACCTGAGTCCTCCCCACCCATTTCCCCGGAAAGCCGTCCGTTCGGCAGAGTTTGACTGCCCCAGGGGCATTAAAGCCGTCTTTGGTAGTCCTGGGTCGTTCCCAGACAGCCCGGGCCCCCGGCCCCGGACTGGAGGGGGGCAATCCAGCGCCCCCGCTCCTCTGCGCACACAGCTCCCGGTCTCCCCCGCTGCCACTGGGGCTGTTGGGGGGAGGGGAGGGATTGGTGCAAGTGGAAGGGTCCCTTTGCCCGCCCATTTTCTTACCTGGGTGACCAAGAGGTGAGGGCGGCGTCCCATCCTTGGGGTCCTCTGGGGGCCCTGGACACCTGGCTTACTGGCACATCCCCCAGAAGGGCACAGCCAAGCTCGGGCTAGGGCGCTTGCTTGCTAGTGAGCTGCGGGGGAAAGCCCGAGGTAGCGTGGCTGGTAGGGGAGGGAGGCAGCCCCAGCCTCTGAGAGGGGGAGCCGGGGAGCCCAGAGGGCTTGGGGGGACAGCAGGGTAAGGAGCGGCAAGGGATCGCGGCGCTGGCAGGGGACAAGCAGGGGACCGCCGGGGAGGGAGAGAGCGGAGCGCCAGGTGCTCCTTTAGAAGGTGGCACTGCCCGCCCGGCTCCCGGGCTCCGTTCCCGGCGCGCAGCCCGCAGCCCGGTCACATCTGCTGCCAACAACCGGCTCCTTCTCCCACCCGCCCCCAGATCCGCTCCCGGTTCCCTCCGGCAGCGCCACCTCTCTTCTTCCTAAGCCGGTCCCCGCGGCCACTTCCCGCCCAGTTCTTAAGGGAGGGCACTCGTCTAGCCTGCGCCTGGCAGTCAGGAACCCCGCATCGCCCCCGCCACCTCTCTCCTCCTCCTCCTCCTCCTCCTCCTTTTCCTCCTCCTCCTCCCTGTCCTTTCTTGCCTTTCTCCCTCTCCTCCCCACCTCCTCCTCTCCTCTCTCTTTTCCTCCTCTCTCCTTCCCCCTTCCCTCCCTCCTCCCTCTGCCCCTTCCTCCTCCTTCCCTCCTTCTCTACTCGAGCTCCCCGCCTGTCTCTTCCTTCCAGCGCTTCCCCCTCACTCCTCCACCCTGCCTGGCTAATCGTTGACCCCTTTTCCCTGCCCCCACTCTCGGTTTGCAGCAGTGAGTTGAGCGCGGCTCCTGCGCCGCCAGCTTCAGGGACAGCAGTCCGAGGAGAACCTAGAGATTGGGACCCGGGCGAGAGGGGGCGGGGGAGGGGCGAGGAGACTAAGAACCCCTCTTCCACTAGATTCTTGGAAAGGCTGAGGAAGAAAGAGACTTACGGGACGTGGGGGAGGGGGGAGATCAAGAGAGACATACTTCTGGGACACAGAGTGAGTCTGATTGGAAGGACGGAGGCGGGAGGGGTGAGGTGGTCTGTGGAAGGTGCCCCTCCACCGCCGCTTCCTGGGCACCCTGCTAGAGAAGGAGGGAAGGCTAGCAGTAGTTTCGGAAGCTCAGGATTGCGTTTGGGTGTTTCCCGACCCATCCCCCCACAACCCCTCCTCCGCTTCAGCCCTTTCATCTTTCCTTTCTTTTCCATTCCCTAAGGGGGTCTACAACTCTAGGCCTGAGTGGTAGTGTATGGGCACTCCCTGCTCTTTCTAGCATCTGCTCTTCACTCCTCCATAGCCCTTCTATGTTTCAGAGACAGTTCCCTCATTTACAGGATAACCTCAAACACACACCCTCCACCTAGACCCCAGCAGGAAACTGTGCCGTTTCCCCATGGCCAGTGGGGAGAGAAAGATATCGGCAACATTGGAATCCAGGCTCCTGAGCCCTTGTTACCCATCCTTGCTGCCCAGCACCAGGATGACCGTCTGTCTCCCCAGCCCCCAGATCTCTAGATACAGCTTTGGTATACAAGACAGAACTTTGAGCTCACTTCCTGGGGCTGGAGATTTGGTTCCTGGATCCATCTTCAATTTTTTTCAGCAAAATTTCGTTGTGTCAACGGTAGTGCAAGTGCTGGGGAAAAGTACAAAGATAAATAAGATGGGGTCCCTACTCTTGAGAAGCTTACCATCTTGTAGGGGAGGTGGCAGGAGCATGGACAGCCATTTTACGAGGCAAAATAGGATGCTCCATGAAAGAGGTACAGTGGTAAGGGAGTAAAGAAGGAGAGATCACTTCTGGCTGGAGCAAGAAGGTAGGGAATCAGAGAAGGCTCCTTGGAGGAGATGTCATTTTGGCTGAGCCTTGACAGTCTGAATGGGAGGGGAGATGGGGGGGGGGGGGCTTGGACAGTGGAGGAGCAGTGGAGAGGAGGAAAAGAGTCATCCAGAACCAGCATGTACAAAAGGTAAGGGATATCTTATACCTTGGCTTATACCTTGGCTATCCTGAATTTTCCTCCACCACTTCATTCAAGACTCAATTCAGAGGGACATTAAATGCACCGTAGGATTTAGTCCTTGTGTCAATTTGGCTTAACTGTTCCTTGTTATAAGGGAGGGTTCACATGGGTTGAGGATGGTCTATATCTGAAAAAAATAGGCAAAAGGCATCAATAAATCTTTTTTTAAAGTCAATTTTTAATAAAAAGATAATTCAAATCACCTGGGGCAGGCCCTATGTTGATACTGGGGGTATAAATTAAAAGAATAAAATAGTCAAGGAGCTTACATGTTAGCTGAGGAGACAAGAGAGCCGCAAGGTGCCATGGTGCACAAAAGAGTCAATCCTGGAACCAGGAAGACTCATCTTCCTGAGTTCAAATCTGGCCTCAGACACTTACTAGCTGTGTGACTCTGGCCAAATCTCTTCACTCTGTTTGCCTCAGTTTCCTCATCTGTAAAAAGAGCTAGAGAAAAAAAATGCAAGCCACTACATTATTTTTGCCAAGAAAAGCCCAAATAGGATCATGGAGAGTTGGACACAACTGAAAAGGACTGAGAAACAAAAGGAGACAAGAAGCTCATATACATAAAAGTATACATGTATGTATAGACAAAATGAATACCAAAAAGTTAAATACAAAGATGTTTGGGAGGGAGTACATAGTAGTGGTGATGGTGGATTAGGAAGACTTCATCCTGAAGAAAGAGAAGGACTGAATGAGGTAGAGGTGAGGAGGGAGAGCATCCCAGCAATGGGAGATAGTTAATGAGAAGGCAAAAGAAAGGAGATAAAGTTCTGTGGTTGAAAAGCATTGAAAAAGCCATTTTGGTTAGATTGCAGAAAATGTGGAAAGCAGTTTAGTCCAATGAGTCTGGAAAGTTAGACTTGGGCCAGACTGTGAAGGACTTTAAAAGCTAAACAGTTTAAATATGATTCTGGCAATCACAAGGAACCTTTGGAATTTGTTCAGTAGAGAAATGACATGGTCAGATCTTTGGGAAGAACTGATGAAGGAAAGGGAAGGAAAAGGAAGATAAAGTAATAGAAGAAAAGGGACAGGAATAAACATTTATACAGAGCCTACTATGTATCAGACTCCATGCTAAATGCTTTTTACAAATATTTACAATATTACAATTTTATTAATATTTACAAATATTTTAAGTAACATTCCTAAATATTGCTCTTTTGATTTTCATAAAAACCTTGGAATGTAGGTGATATTGTTTGAATTCAATCAAAGGGCCAAGTTTGAAGACCAAGAGGGCCACATGTGGTCTCAAGGCTGCAGGTTTCCTATCCCTGGGCTATTTTATGCCTTGGGTGGCAAGGAAGCTAAGCTAATGATGGCACTGAGAATAGCTTCCTAACCTCCTTGAAGGAAAACCAGACCAGACTACAAAAAAGAAGCCCTTATTCTACGAATTCTTTATGTTGAGGTCCCCAAATTTTTCTAGGAGATATTACTTCACTAAAACAATGTTAAAACAACAACATAATTAGCACTGGAGGAAAAGCTTAACATAAATAATAAAAACACCAATCAATACAATCTTCTCAAAGCTTCAATTCATACAGCAGAGAAAACTTTAGGGACAATTCAAAGTAGGTCTCCTGTTGTAAAAACAACTCTCTTGGCCAAAAGCAGCACAAATTTGCGTCAGATTTGCAGCAGATGATGTCTCCTATACCATTGCCAAGCCCTATCACAGGTCCTGGTCATTTGTATCATGGTAGCTAAGAGATCATAGACCTCTTGCTTGTAACCTGCCCTGGGGTATGAGTTGATGCTGCGATTCATAAGATATTGCTGTCCTCTCAGTGGGGGCTAGTCATCTAGCCAGAATCTATCCCTCCCTGGGAAAATCAGTGGGGAATGGTGATACCTTTTGGTAACTTTAGAGGTTTTGCTGCGAGGTTACCCTTGATTCCTTCATCCTGTGACTCAAGATTAAAAATTATCCATTAAAATATCCCTTTTCTACCATGTGAATTCCTATTTACCATGATTCTATTTACTACAATATTTATTGTTTTATGGCCTATAAAGGATTTAATTAGGGCTTATGTCATATGATACCTCTGAGAGATATCTATATTTTTAGGAAACCCATTCTGAATTCTTTCAGCTCTAAATTCTCCAGTGATTTCTTCAAATATCCCTGAGAAAGGATAATGGAAGGATACTGAATGTCTCCCCACTGCTCCTGACTGGTTTCAGTCAACAGGGATGGAGAGAAAAGCATTGATGAGATCACTAATTCTATAATGCTTACCTGAGACCTTTGGATACCCACTTTATTACATGGACAAAGAATGACCACAGAAATCAGCATAGCAATTTTAGTCATATGCTAATAATATACTCTAAGTTGCCAAGTGCCATCTGGCTTCATTACCAGCCATACTGGGTTATTATAAGGGGTGTTTTTTTATAGCAAAATACTCCAACCTCCTTCATCTCTATTATGAGGGAGGAAATCTCTTTCACTCCTCAAACTTGAGACTCAATATTACTTAATATTAACTACAGAGAATGTTTAGGGTAACTCCAAGGGCTTCCATACTACCCACATATCCACATATAGAAGCTACCATAAAGATCTGTGTTAGTACTGACTCCCCCAAACTCAAAATATTCATCAATCAGCAAGTATTTATTAAAGCCCTTCTATGTGCCACTATGAGCAGCACAGTACCTTGATTAGCTACCACTATTGAGAATACCTCCACTTGAGCAAAAATGCTCCTTCAGTAGTCTTTCCCCTAAAACCTCTTACGGAAATGGATATCCCAGTGGATCCACTGAAAGTCTTTTAATATAAAAACCTCTGTTTTCTAAGCCACAGCACCTTGGGAAAACAGCTTCCAATCCTGCTGTGGTCCCAGGATTAGAATAACTCAAGTCCCAGGGAAACCTTGACCCTCAGCCTAGAGGAATTCATCTCATTGTTCTCTCAAATCTAGATGAAATGATTTGTGCTCCTTGAATGGAACATGTAAGGAACTCCCATGGTGAGGGTAGTGGGTTTCAGAAAAGTCTTAAATTTGGGCAGAGCAGAAGGACTCTTACTTCCTGGATCCTGAATGTCCCAATATTGCTTTACTAATACCCCTCTAAACTGACCATCAGTCATCTTGTCAACTCCACATTTCAAAAGCCATACCCAAAGTTCCTTACAGAAAAAGATATTATCACTCATCTAACACGGTGGCAGACACCATACCTTTTCTCTTTTTTCCCAGATCACCTCTTTGTGTAGATATTCCTATTTACCTGGAAAGCTACAGATGTTCCCTCAATTTTTTTCAAAGCTTTACCAACTGATTTACCCAGTACTGTATGATGGTTTACATAAAACCCATAACTATATTCCAATGGCATTCAGGTAGGCCTTTGCCCAAAAGATGGGATCTAATTGCAGGCTATTTATAGGAAGTAGGGTATAGTAGAAACTAGCTACTGGAGTTGGAGGGGCAACTAGATGGTGCCAACATGCACAGAGCACCAAACCTGGAGTCAAGTAGACCCATCTTCCTGAGTTCAAATTCAGCCTCAGACACTTACTAGCTCTGTGACCCTGGCAAGTCACTTTACTTGTTTGCCTCAGTTTCCTCATCTATAAAATGAGTGGATGAAAAGAATGGTAAGCCACTGTATTATCTCTGCTGACCCCACATGGGGTCACAAAGAGTAAGGCATGTCTGAAAAATGGCTGAGGAACAATAACAATATAGGAAGTAGGGATTTTGCAGAGATGACCTCAATCCAGTACACCAGACCCATCTCTCTAAAATGTTATCAAAATGTTGCTATCCCTTCTCAAAAAATAAGATGCAAAGGGAGTTCATCTTCATGTGCCAAGTATGCTGAACTCCCCATAAGAGTAGTCCCCAGCTGGGATCTTTAACTGGTTCATCTAGTTTTACAGAAGCAAATACTCCATAATTCTCTGAACTGATGGAACTTTATCACTGCCAAAAACTCTCCATTAGAGAGATTCAGTCATTACAGAGTTAGCCATTCTTCTAATGATTAATTAGCTTGCTGTTGAAACTTCTCTTTGTAGTTCTTTGTAGGTGAAAACCCTGACTGTCCTATATTGGAAGACAATCCTGGAAGGTAATCCTGGAAGGTAGATGAAAAACTCTACTTCTAATTGTCCAATACACAAGGACAAATTATACTTGATTTTCCTTCTGTCACCAATATATATATATTTTAAATTCATTAATAAGAACATAGGAATCATTTATTTTGTTCTATTTTTACTTTACCTGTCATGTTCCTTAAGCATCCACCGTATTTATCCTGAAAAGTGAAAGGAAACTTCCTCCCTACCCCACTGAGAAGACTCAAAGACCACAACATACCAGAGTCTTTTATCTTGGCCTTCCAGTCACTTAAAGTTCTATTTCTTTCACATCATCCTTTCTCCACTTCAACAATGAACTTAACTGCAAAGTGAATTTATTTGCAAACTGAACAGAATTTAACAAAGAATGAATTTAACTGTTAACAACCCCTTAAATATTCTGGGTCAGTCTTAACTCAGGCCAGTCTAGTGATTCAGGCTTGGAGTTAAAATGCAATAAAACACTCATGGACCATAAAATGTAGCAATACAAAAGACTTTACTAACAATAATGATAAAAGCATGTAATTCCTAAGGTTCAAAAAGATTGAAAATTCATATTAAATGACTCTTTCACCTCCATATTCCCCACAACAACTACTCCCTTTAGTTTGGAAAGCTATTCCCTTAGGGCAATGAGAATTCTACTGAAATCTCTGACACTATTTATCACAGTATAGGGTCTATATTATAGGTCTTTTATGTCTTAGCTAGCAAGGAAGACTTTCCAATGATGGCATAGCTCCCTTAAAGGAAAACCAGCCCAGCAGACATAAAACAAAAAAAGAAGATAAAGTCTGGAATAGCTTCCCTGGGTAATGAGATAAGGAATCAATTACAGAAGAATTAAAAGATTGCTTTGCTGTAGTGAGTGCTCAGTTAAAGTTGAATAACATGAATTTATAAGGCACAAAGTCAACATGTTTATGTGTCTTCCTCCAGCTCTATTCAGTGACATGCGAGTAGGAGTAGAGGAGGTAAATGGTGAGAGTCATTCAGACTGAAGATAGGACAAGGTTGGGACTGGGGGAAGAATGAGGGATTTAAGAGTATAAGATAATATGGAGTATAATTAGTTAACCCTAGAGTCATGATCCTCCAGGAAGTCCTACTAGGTTAACCTATATTACTGTCTGTAAAGCTTTCAGATCAACATGGGCAGCCTGGTACACTAGATAGAACTTTACATTTGGAGTACAAAGACCTGAGTTCAAATCCCAGTTTAGATACTACCTATGGTTTTGGACAAATGACCTCCTCTCCTCTGAGCCTCAATTCCTCCCTCTGTATGAGGTATTTGGGCTCAATGTTTTCTGAGGTATCTTCATGTTCTGAATCCTATGAAAAAGTATATGTGGGGGGAGGGTAGAACCAAGATGGCAGAGTAGAAAGACACATATACTCTAACTCTTCCACCATAGCCCATAAAATACTTGTAAAAAGGCCTCTTAACAAATTCTAGAGCAGTAGAAGCCACAGAACAACAGAGTAAAAGAGATTTCTAGTCCAAGGTAGCCTGGAAGACTGACAGGAAAGGTCTATTGCATGGGGTATGGAGCAAGTGCATCCCAGACTTGGCCTCGTGGCAGGAACAGGACCAGAAAAGGCCTCAGGGTCGGAATCCCTAGCAGCAGCAGTTGTTCTCAGATCCCTCAACCCACAAATGTCACAGACAGCTTCAATGGTCAGTGGGAGGGCTCCTTCACCCAGGAGAGGGGAACATGGTCAGGACCATCAGCAGCAGCAGAGACTTCAGTAGCAGTATCCATTTGTGGAACCCTCTGCCTGAAGCCCCTGGGGAAACTGAACGACTGATCTGAATCTCAACAGCAAGCCCAACCTTGGAGTGTGGAGGAGCCCTGGCATAGCAGAGCGGGAGGAGGTTGTGGAGAAGAAATTCTACTACTCACAGATTCTGGGCAGAAAAGTTTTTGGTTGCTCCCAGACCAGTGCACAGGCCAGGAGAGGAGTAAACTCCTCTCCCTTGATTGTGCCACCTTGGAGAAACTGAAAACTTACAGGTCCCCATAGTATACCCTTCTCTTGACAAAGGACTCAAAAGTCATATAACTGGCTGCAAAAATGCCCCAAAAAGGGAAAAAATAAGACTAGAGAAGGTTGTTTTCTTGGTGAACAGGTATTTCCTTCTATCTTTCAGATGAGGAAGAACAATACTTACCAGCAAAGGCCTCCAACATAAACATGCAATGGTCTCAGTCTATGGATGAGCTCAAAAAAGATTTTGAAAATCAAATAAGGGAGGTGGAAGAAAAATTGGGAAGAGAAATGAGAGTGATACAAGAAAATAATGAAAAGCCAGTCAACAGCTTGCTAAAGGAGACCCCAAAAATGCTGAAGAAAAGAACACCTTTAAAAATAGGCTAACTCGGGAACCCAGCCCTACCTTGGCTGTGTGGCCCACGAGGAGCACATCTGAACAGGCTTCAGGGACGGAATCTCCAGTGCTCACGAAGGTCCCTCCACCCACAGGTGTTACAGGTCAGTGAGAGAGACTTCTGGGCTGGCTGAGAGGGGAGCAGGGTGTCTCCATAACTCAGGCCCCCTCAGGAGGCAGCAGCAGAGGCAGTGGGCGGCCAGAGACTCCTGGACCAGGCAGGAGCTCAGCAGGAGCTCCATTACTGAAGGTCTCCGCATAAACCCTCTGAGAGAACTGAGCCTGGGAGGTGGCCCTGCCCCCACCTGAGAACCTGATTTAATCTTACCCTGAATAGCAGCCACGCCCACCTCTGAAAGCCCTGAGCTGGGGAGCAGCATTTGAATCTCAGACCCCAAGCACTAGCTGGGTGGATCTAGGCGG
>CM053770.1:520818177-520880387 GCA_028658325.1 Potorous gilbertii
AAAGTCAATGAGGAGAAGAATGCTTTAAAAAGCAGAATTAGCCAAATGGAAAAGAAGGTTCAAAAACTCACTGAAGAAAATAGTTCTTTAAAAATTAGAAAGGAGCAGATGGAAGCTAATGACTTTATGAGAAACCAAGAAATTACAAAACAAAGCCAAAAGAATGAAAAAATGGAAGATAATGTGAAATATCTCATTGGAAAATCAAGTGACCTGGAAAAGAGATCCAGGAGAGACAATTTAAAAATTATGGGCCTACCTGAAAGCCATGTTCAAAAAAAGAGCCTAGATATCATCTTTCATGAAATTATCAAGGAAAACTGACCTGATATTCCAGAGCCAGAGGGCAAAAATAAATATTGAAAGAATTCACTGATCTCCTGAAAGAGATCCAAAAGGAGAAACTCCTAGGAATATTGTAACCAAATTCCAGAGCTCCCAGGTCAAGGAGAAAATATTACAAGCAGCTAGAAAGAAACAATTCAAGTATTGTGGAAATACAATCAGGATAACACAAGATCTGGCATCTTCTACATTAAGGGATCAAAGGATGTGGAATATGGTATTCCAGAACCAGGAACTAGGATTAAAACCAAAAATCATCTACCTAGCAAAATTGACTATAATGCTTCAGGGAAAAAAATAGTCACTCAATGAAATAGAGGACTTTCAAGCATTCTTGATCAAAAGACCAGAGCTTAAAAGAAAATTTGACTTTCAAACGCAAGAATAAAGAGAAGCATGAAAAGGTAAACAGGAAAACTTACTAAAGTTTAACTGCTTACATTCTTATATGGAAAGACAATATTTGTAACTCTTGAAATTTTTCTCAGTATTTGGGTAGTTGGAAGGATTATACACACACACACATACATACATACATACATATATATATATATATATATATATATATATATATGTATATACAGAGAGCACAGGGTGAGTTGAATAGGAAGGGATCATATCTAAAAATATAAAATTAAAAGGTAAGAGAGGAATATATTGGGAGGAGAAAGGGAAAAATGGAATGGAGGCAAATTATCTCTCATAAAAGAGGCAAGTAAAAGCTTTTTCAATGGAGGGGGAGGTGAGAGGGAAAAAAGTGAAGTTTACTCTCATCACATTTGGCTCAAGGAAAGCATAACATGCACACTCAATTTGGCATGAAAACCTATACTACACTACAGAAAAGTAGGGGAGAAGGGGATAAGCAGGGTGTGAAGGATGATGGAAGGGAGGGCAAATGGGAGGAGGGAGTAGTTAGAAGTAAACATTCTTGTGGAGGAACAAGATCAAAAGAAAGAATAGAATAAATGGGGGCAGGATAGAATGGAGGGAAACATAGTTAATCTTTCACAACATGACTATTACAGAAGTCATTTGCAAAACTACCTATGTATACATATGTAGAGCCTGTATTGAATTTGCTTGCATTCTCAGTGGAGATGGGTGAGGAGAGAGGGAGGGAGAGAAGTTGGAACTCAAAGTTTTAGGAATAAATATTGAGAATTGTTTTTGCATGCAACTGGGAAATAAGTATAGGTAATGGGGTGTAGAAATTTATCTTGCCCTACAAGTCAAGAGAAAAGATGGAGATAGGGTAAGGGAGGGGTGTTAGAAGAGAGAGCAGATTGGGGGAAGGGGTAATCAGAATGCTTGGTGTTTTGGAGTGGGGGGAGGGGAGAGATGGGAAGAAAATTTGGAACTCAAAATTATGTGGAAATGAATGTCGAAAACTAAAAATAAATAAATAAACTTTTTTTTTTTAAAGTATATTGAACTCAACTTGAATACTTCAAGTTTTCCAAGGTTCATTAGGGTAAACACTCCTACGCTTTCCCTCCACAATTTCTTAGTGGACAATTTTCATGAATTGCAACAAAACAAAAAAAGTCCTTTTCCTCTCATGGTGAACCTCTTGGCACTTCTCTAAGTATAACCTGTAGTTATACACAGTAATAATAATAAGTGAAATTTATGTAGCATATTAAAAGCTGTAAAGCACTTTGTAGATACAGTGGGGTCATGAGAGGAGCTGCTCTCTCCATTTGCTTGCTCTTTGGGGCACTTTTTATGGAGCTGAGCTAAGTGCTAAGGCTACTTCTTGTTCCATGTGTGCTCTGTTTGGGACATTTTCCATGGTGTTGATATGTATCCTTGCCCTCTTTGATGGCCCTACAACAAGGCCACATTCAATGATACTGTCAATAAAATTGCTAGTGCCGGAATAAACTAGAACCAAAACTAAAACCAAACCCTAAACTAGAAATCTAGGAACCAACAAGGATTTGTTACATTTGCAGCCATGGGATCCCACTCCCACTTTCCGAAAAAGAGGCAGGAGGTGAATTGTGTATGAGATACCTCTGGATGGGACAGGACCTGTTACTGGGGTATTAGAAATAGGGGATATTGTATCCCTTGATTAAACACAACCCATTGCTGGTGTTAGTAGCAGATTAATAGGTTCTTTAGGTTAACTATCTCTTGCAACTCCACCCTAATAGATAGATAGGCCTGTCCTTGTTGTTTGGACAGTAAAGAAGATGGTAGACAGGGATAGGGTTGCAATATAAACAGGGTCAGGGGTGAGATAGAGGAACTATGGACAAAAATGGAGTTGCTTTACTTTTCTTGGAGAGCCACAATATATATTCCCAGTCATTGCTGACGGCTATAGTTGATCCTTTGAATCCCATGATAGAGGAACCATGCCAAAAAGGATTGGCCACAGTGCAGAAAGAACTGCTGACAAGGAAAGTTCGTTTCCACTGTGTCTCTCTCTTCCCTTCTTTCAAGCAAGCTGGGACTCAGGAAGCCTCTCCTGCAGAATTCCATTGAGGCAAGACAGAGGGGACCTCACTACTTTTTATGTTGAATCAAGAAGGGAATCTGCTTATCTTTTTTGCTAATCTAGATGTGAACCAAACTGGAGTTTTATGAGTTTTTTTTCTCCCCAGAGCTTTGGGTTGGAGGTATAATAAGCCAGAGAATTATGAGGAAGAATCTGCTCTGCTCGTTATATCATTCAGGATAGAATCAGGTCTTTGAGCCTAGAGCTGAGACCTCTTGGTGGGAAAAGTCTTCCTTCTCCCTCTGCCTCCCCCATCATGAGTTTGCTTACATTTGCATTAATCTCAAATGATCCTCACAGAAGCCCTCTGTAAATAAGGAGTACAAGCATGGGATTTATAAGTTTCTAGGAAATTCAAAGGTAGGAGTGTCAGTCAGTATGAGAAGGCAACCTGTTGCAAATGAGATTTGTGGGTCTCAGAGAGAGCCATAGGCTCCAGATTTTGGGGACTGTGACCCTTGACTAAGATCACACAGAGAGTGCCTGAACTAGGACAAGAATCCAGGACTTTTGACTGTTAATTCTTGTATTATTTCTGCTATACAAAAGTTCATTAAGCATTTAGAAATTTTTTTTTACCACCTTTGAAATCTTCCAAAATTATAATCTGCTAGAGTTGAAGTTGGAAGAGGCATAGCCCAACTAGTAATTGAAGATGTCCCCATAGAGTTCCAGGACCCCAAGTGAGGCTGGTACTAACTAGTTTTGTGTTTGCCTCAAGGATTTATCTACACACACACCAACACATACACACATATCTACATATACATGTATAAGGGTGAATGTGCATGTATTTCTGATGGTGGGAGACTGGCCAATGGGGGTTCAATTCCGGGAGCATGCACAGGTGACTCTCACAGATGTTTGGTGAGCCTGCTTCTAGAAGGTCATGATGCTATGGAAAGGAGAGCCTGCCTCCCCATTTTCAGACGCTTAGGTATTCAATTGATTGCTTCTTGTTCACTTGAGAAAAAAAAAGCCTTTTTTCTGGTTGCTGAATTAGAACTTGGTGTGCATATAAAAGATAGTACCTAGCCAAAGTTGCAAATTAGGGGGCAGTTAGGTGATGCCGTGGATTGAGTACCAGGCCTGGAGTCAGGTAGACTCATCTTCCTGAGTTCAAATCTATTTGGGGGGTAGTGGGGGAGATATATAACGTACACAGAGAAGGAGATAACAAAAATATAACATAGGGCAACTAGGTGGCAGTCAGAAAGTCATGTGGAGTCAGGAAGACCTGAGTTCAAAGGTTATATCAGGCACTTACCAGCTGTGTGACCCTGGCCAAGTCATTTCATCCTGTTCGCCTCAGTTTCTTTAATTGTAAAATGAATTAGAGAAGGAAATTTCAAACCATTATGATATGCTTGCCAAGAAAGCCCCAAACAGAGTCACAAAGAGTTAGATGTGACTGAAATGACTAAAAAACTAGCCAATTTAAGCCCTCTTTTCCTTGTTATTGATCAAATCCAGAACTTTATGAGAATACTTAGTTCTGGCTTAGGAACAAATCAAGAGACTTTTCATTCACCCCTGCAGTAAGGAGATAGGAAACAGAGAATATCAAACATTCCTCCATTCCACATCATCATGAAAAAGCTTACCAAGAATCCACCTGGGTTCTTTGTGCATGCTCCCAGGAATGGACCCCTTACATATGTACACACACACATATATATGATTATATGTACATATATGTGTGTATATATATATATACACACACACACGTATATGTACATATTCATTCATACACACTTATGTTTATGAGGCTCTTTTGTTTGCCTAGAAGAATGGTTATGGCACCTCTCTCTTACTTGTGGAGAATCCAAACGAGATCAGTGTCCACTCCTCCCCCGACTCCCCACACATCGGCTCACAGTGAAACAGAGATAATGCCATCCATTCCTTCAAAGGGTCAAAGTTTCTTCCCAAATCTCTCTCTGCTGCCATCATCAATCACACCAAAACAAGAATTTAGTGGTCACTTAGTATTTTTTTGGTTGTTGTGTGTAATCAGACAGAAGTATACATGAAAATATAAAAGGACAAAAACCGAAATGGAGTAGATACAATAAGAATCATCTTTGACTGCTTTTGGCTAGGAGGAAGGGGAATAGATCTCTCTTCTTCTGTTCATTCCTCCCCAAAATGGTTTGAGGCAGAGTGGGGCAGATAGTAAATGTCCCACATTTTCAATTACCACCCTCCAGCAATGGTAACCAATGAAATTCTCAGAGGAAGTGGGACAGGCAAATCATATCCAGAGAGAAAATTCTCTTAACCCTGCCCTGCCTGTCATTCTTCTCATGTGATATCCAATATGGAAGATAAGCTTTCATTTTTCTGCCTTTTCTCTCTCAGAAATTTAAGTTAGTAAAGATATTACACCCTAGTGAACTCTAAGACAGAGTCTATCTGACCATTTCTAGAGTCTAACTTCTCTTATAATAATGCTTTCCAGGCACAAATCTGTGAGCCAAGGGGCTACATGTATGTAGCAGTGAATTCATTTAAATTCAACAAATGTTTTACTCACAAGAACCCTGAGAAACAGAGAATATAAATATTGTTATTCCCATTTTACAGGTGAGCAAACTAAGGCTCAAGAAAAGCTCAGTGACTTGCTAAGATCGCACAGCTGATAGGTGGTAGAATCAAAGCTGAAGCCCAGAACTTCCGATTTCAAATTCTGTGCTCTTTCCACCAAGCTAGGTTTCAAGTAGTAGAGCTTGCAAGGGAACCTAGCTTTTTGATCTCTAAGTTCAGAGGTCTTCCCTTACTTTCTCTCAAGGCATTTAGGGATCTTGTTTTCTGTTTTTTTTTTTTGTATCTCTCAGTGTTTAGCACCAGATAGAGTACACAGAAGACTCTCAATAAATGCTTGTTGCATGCAATTGTATATTAAACCTGGAAACCCTAATTCTAGATCCAGGTAGAGTCTCTGATTGACTGAATGAATAAATGAGTGGATGTATGGATAAATGTATGGATGGATGGATGGATGAATGTATGAATGGATAGATAGATGAATGGATGATTGGATGAACAAATCCCTACAAACTCTGATAGAGTTGCCAATGTGACAAAGTCCTCCTTGTTGATATTGTCACAGAAGGCCCAGACTGTAATAACAAAGTGTAAAGGATAACTAAGGAATTTTCTTACAATCCCACAACAATATGTAAGTTTATTAATCAACTTGAGAAGAATATAGAACCTTGCCCAACGGATGAAGGAAACAGAAACCACATAGAAAATATCTTGTGATTGGCTGAGAGAATTAATTTTGCCCTTTAGGTTGATAAATAATAGAAGCAAGCCATTAGGAATGGATAAATTCTAATATGATTTGGAGAACGGGAAGCAGTTGTGGAGGACCCCTTTATCTATGCCAGAGGCTAGTAAGATGGAAAAGGGATTTTCTCTCTTCTCTTCCCCTCATTACCATTGCCCATGCTGTCAGAGCTACTGGACAACTAGAAGCCAGGAACCAAAACACAGATATGGAGAGAGAATCATCTATTGGAAGAGACTGATTCGAACAGTGTGACCATTAGAAGTAGAGAAATGAGCCAGCTATGCATTCAAGAAAAGAGCAGATCTAGGGAGTCCACCTAAGCAACCTACTCAGGAGAGATGCCATACATAAGGAAGAACTATATGGGGACTCAACAAAGAGAGGAAGGACAGTTACAGCCTGAAATACCTGGAATTATAAGTTATCTTCTGCCACAGTATCTATACCCCCTCCCCTTACCCCAATAGAATTCTCCTTTGTAGCGAAGAAGTTAAGCATCTAGGTGGTACATTGAATAGAAAGCTGAGCCTGGAGTCAGGAGGACTTGAGTTTGAATCTGGCCTCCAAAACTAGCTATGTGACCCTGGGCAAGTCCCTTCACCCTGTTTGTTTCAGTTTCTCATCTATAAAATGTACTGGAGAAGGAAATGGTAAACCACTCAAGTATCTTTGCTGAGAAAACCCTAAATGAAGTCAGAAAGAAAGAGTTGGACACAATTAAATGGTTAAACAACAACAATAATTAAGCAAAACAAACCATTTCTTTGGCCATATTTGACTATGTATACCTGCAGCCCCTGAACTCTCTGTCCGGTAGAGGTAGATAAGCCTCATCACCACTCCAATGGTAACAAGCTTGGTCATTGTAGTAAGTAGGTGTCTTTCACCGTTATTTTCACTTTGATCCTAATATAAGTTGTTGTCTTGATTTTGCTAACTTGACTTTGTATCAGTTCATAGAGGTCTTCCCAAATTTCTCTGAATTCTTGATACTTAGTTTCTTACAGCATAGTAATACCAGTATGTTCATATCTCATGTCTTGTTCTGTCAATACCCACCTGGTGCTGCCCATCCTTTTTAATAGACTCTCCTCTGAGACTCACCCACACTGACCTTAGACCCAGACCCCTGACCAAGCTTCAGTGTCACCATCTTCCTGTTGTGCCACCCTGAAATTGATGAACCCACCTAATAGAACTTTAAGAGACCATGCCCTAGAGGAAGTAAACTAGTCAGCTTTGGAATATGTACCCTGGGATTGTGTGACCATGATTGCTGACAGCCCACAATGTCTAACTAGGCCCATAACCTTTGCTCCCAGGGAACACATTGCAAGGTCACACAGTAGCAGACTCAAGGGATGTTGACCCCAAGAAATCCCCAAAGCCCCAAAGTAAGGGGTATTTCTCTCTTTTCCTTACTTAACTCTAACTTGATTCTGGGATGTCTGGGGGGGGGGTTGCAGAGGAGTGGAAAGGGAAGTATTTTATTAAGTACCTGTTATGTGCCAGATATTGTGATAAATGCTTTACAAACACCATCTCATTTGATCCTCATGACAATCTTAAGAAGTAGTTTTGCAGATGAGGAAACTGAGGCAGACAGAAGCACATTGGCGAAACTTTCCTCACTGGGAAGTTCCCTATACAGATGAAATCATAGCTACCAATATGCTGTACTAAATCTTGGTTTTGTAAATACAAAACCAAAATGGTTACTCGATTTCAAAGAAGTTACAGTTGCTATGATTTCACTTCTCTTCACAATAATCCTATGAAATAGATATTACATTAAAGAGCTTATCATCCATATTTTACTGATGAAGAAGCTGAGGTTCATAGAATATGGTGGTTTTCTCATGGTCACTTTATTAGAAATGTGAGATGCACAAATTTAGAAAAATCTCCACTGTAAATACTCCTGTGGATTATTTGTGCCTGATGTCTGGTAGAGCCTTCCAAGCTCATATTGGTGTGCTCAGCCACAGTTGGACACACTACACCTTGACTCCAACATAGTGATGTCATCTTGGACCTCTTCAAGAGCAAAGGACAAACAACCAACCAAGCAACATAGTATCAGAGAAAGGATTTGAATCCAGGTCTTTCCTGATTCCAAGTCTAGTATTCTTTCCTCTAAGCAAGAGCCCATAATGAGTTAGCAGAAGAGACAGAGTTAGACTGGTGTACTGACTTCCACCATATTCAGAGCTCTTTGGTAGGGACCACCTTGAGCTCCACTGCCTATGCCTGTTCTTCCTATCTCGTATAGCTCCTGGTTCCTCTGAGGCCACTGCTCTAGCCATTTTAAGTCTGATGATATCCACTGCCTGGGTTTTCTGGAACAGCTGAGGCCTGGCTCATTGGCTCCTTTCAGCTGCCATCTGGCCAAACTCATGTGGCTGAGCTGGAAGGGGTCCAGTTACTCTCAGGCACACAGTAAGGGAGAGGAGTGCTGACCAAAGCTGCTCATCAGCTTATTAGCGATGAAAGAAAACCCCTTGACCGCATCTCTCTGCTCCTTCCTCCCCCTACACCCTCATACTTCCCTCCAGATGTCTGATAAGGCTGGTTAGCTTTGGGTCTACTCTCTTTTCACCACATTAAGACACCATTGCTTAAGATGTTACTTGAGGGAGGTAAGACAGTGTAAGTAGAAACTAACTATAGGAATAAGGAAATCTAGGTGGTACAGTGCTTAGAGCACTGGGCCTTGAATCAGGAAGACTCATCTTCCTGAGTTCAAATCTGGCCTCAGACACTTACTAGCTGTGTGAACCTGGGCAAGTCATTTCACTCTGTTTGCCTCAGTTTTCTCTTCTGTAAAATGAGCTGGAGAAAGAAATGGCAAACCACTCCAGTATCTTTGCCAAGAAAACCCCCAATAGGGTCATGAATAGTTGGGCATGACTAAAACAACTGAATAAAAACTAGAATTGTATTCAGAGGAAGAGAAATGGGGTTTATATCTGAGCACTGCTACTTTTTACTGGAGAAAATTATTTAAACTCTCTTGTTCTCAGTTTTTTTATTTGAGTTGGATTAGGCGGTCTTCCAAAGACCCTTTACCTAGGCTTCAACGTATCAGCCCTAGAGACAATGTGGTCCAGTATAAAAGAGTCCTTGAATTAGGATAACTAAGTTCAGATCCTAGCTCTAACACGTTCTAGCTGTCTACCCTTAGACAAGTCACTTTACCTCTATGTTTTTCAGTTTCCTCATCTGTAAAATGGGTTTTCTGGAGCAGGCTTAGTCCTGGCTCATTGGCTTCTTTTCGGCTGCCATCTGGCAAGACTCATGGCTGAGCTGGAGGAGGTCCAGTTACTCTGAGGCATGCAATAAGTGAAAGGAGTACTGACCAGAGCTGCTTGTCAGCTCATTAGCAATGAAAGAAAATCTCTTGATCGAGGATTTATAACATGTGCACTAATGCACAATAGTCCCATTTTACAGATGAGGTGTAAGGAAAAGACTTTGTAAATCTTAAGGTACTACACAAATATGTTATTATCAATTCACTATCTATGCTGATGCTTCTCCCATCTAAATTCCAGTGATGGAATGGAAAAGAATACGGATTTTGGAATAAAATGACCTGGTTTCCAATCTCAGCTTTTCCACTTCCTATTTGTATGACCTTGGGCAAGTTGCTAAACTTTCTAGACCTCAATTTCCTCATCTGTAAGGTGAAAGAGTTGATCTAAATGGCCTCTAAAGTCTCTTCAAACTCTAAGTCTATGATAGCATTTAAGGTCTTTCATCAGTTCACTGCCTATATCCTTTCCAAACTGATCTCTTGCTATTTCCTATCCCAGTCCCTTGGTTTCAGCCATGCCATGCTTTTTATTATTTCCTATATATCCCTCTCTCACATGTGGTTTCAAGAAACTGTAGCAGGCACAGAGTGACACTCTGGTCAAACCATCATAGCAGATGGGCTTAACTAGATTGAGAGTAACCAACTGGCCTGAAACCCATTGGTGAATTAGGAGGGCTCTACCCCAGGCATGTGAAGACTTCCCCTGGTGGATGAGAATAATTTGTTCCAATGGCCATAAAAGCAGCTGAAGCAGATACTATGGAGGGCTAAGAGTTAGGGTAGACATTGAAGATGCCACGGTCATCCTCTGCACCCTGGGCCATCTCCAGTCATCTTGACTTTGTCCTGCCACTGGATTTTGGTGACTCTGCTAGAGAGAGTGAGGCTGGTGTCTTTATGCAACTCTGTTTCACTTAAATCAAATTCATGTCCAAGTCAAGCCATCACCCCACAATGTAATTGGTCCTTTTTGAAAATGAAGGATAACAACAACAGATTTTCCTCTCTGTTTTTATTGTGCTATTATTCTTGCTGGAGAGACATCATGGCACAGCAGATAGAGAGCTGGTCTTTTTTTTTTTTTTTGGAGGCAATCGGGGTTAAGTGACTTGCCCAAGATCATATAGCTATTAAGTGTCTGAGGTCACATTTGAACTCAGGTCCTCCTAACTCCAAGGCTGATACTTTAACCCACTGTGTGACCTAACTGCCCCTGATCCTATCATTTTAAATGAAATATATGCAAAGTACTCTACAAACAATTAGTAATTTATGGATTTTAAAGCCCTATATAAATTCCAGTTGTTTGTTTTTCTAATGGGATGACTTTATTTCTTCCACCACAGAAAAATGTGCAAGATGGAAAGAACTCACAAGAACCCAAGAATAAATATAGAAATCAGATTGTTTTAACCTTTCTCTAATACAAAAAAATCCTTCTATAGCACCTTTATTTTTAATTAATTAATTTTATTTTTGGTTTGTGGAATAAAGCAAGCATTTCCGTAGTATAATAAAAAGATGATTGCACATGAAACTGCAAATTTACTATGCATAATTTGCTATTCCTTTTAAATATACAAAAGTTATCATATATTTTCTTTCCTTCCTTTTTCCTTCACTCTCTTTTTTCCTTTCTTTCCTTTTCTTTCCTTTCTTCCTTCTTTCCTTCCTTTCTTCCTTCCCCCCTTTCTTTTACAGAATCTTTAACAAGTGGTTAAATGTCTGTGCTTCAATACTTCAAGGGTCAGGTTGCTGCTAGGTCATTACTTAACAAAGGAGGCTACACATTCCTCTGCTGCATGGTTCCAACAATTTGGAAAGTTCTTTATATTGTACCAAGTTTGTCTCTCTGCAACTTTTCCCCACTGGTCCAAATTCTGCCATCCAGAGTCTTCCTTGTTCTTCTTTCTTCTTCTAATTGATAAGTATCTGAAGACTAAAATCAGAATCATAGATTTAGAGTTGGAATCAACCTTTGAGGTCATCTAATCCAACCCTCCTCCCATTTTACAGATGAGGAAACTGAGGCCAGAGAAGTCAATAACATCTACAAGGATACACATGTTGGAAGTGGCAGAGTCTCTGATTCTCAATCAGAACTCATCCCAATTGTATACTGCCTCTCAAATCATTCCCCTTCCCTCTGCTCCCTTCACCACCACCAAGTCTTCTCCTTCCCAGCTCTCTGTTAATCACAAGGCCTGAATGTCCACGCAGACCTCAGCATTCCTTTCAGTAACCGTAACAGACTGCCCATGAAGATTGCACGGGTTTCAGAGCCCACTCCCTGCAAAGGCAGCTCCAGATGAGTATGAGTGGGGACAGGGAGGAGGGGAAGCCTGAAGGCTAAACATGGATTGCTGGCATCCCTGAGCAGTGCTGCCTGGGATATTAACTCAGCAGAAGCTGTGTCAAAATTACTCATTTCTGCTGCTCAGCCATCTCTCCTCTCTTCCTTTACAGAGAAATGCCAGTTCTTCCCGACCTCCCCCTGACACTTCATAGGATGAAGACAGGAATGGAGAGACCTAAATAAGATTGAGTTATATTCTCCATGGAACTTGCCCAGATTACCAACGAGCTGGAGGCTGACGACAAACACACTTAGCTAAACAGATCCACAGACCAAGAATGGGATGATCTTCAAAGCCTTTCCAGATTGGTAGGCTCTGCCTTAGTGTGCTCCACTTTTTCAGTCTTAGAGAACTCAGGGTCACCTCTGTGACCTGATGAGACATTGGAATCAGACTCCAGCAGGGGAATTCATTCATACTAATGTAGAAATGACTGATGAAGCTTACAGAGATATCTCTCTCCAGACAATTTGCATTTTAACAGGAGTGAAGAAGCCATAAGCCAAAGAAAGTTGGATAGTACCCCCAAGGTCATCTCATCTAGTTTCATGGTATAATAGGGCTGGGGGAAAAACATAAAGACTGTTGTCCAACTCCTTCATTTTCTCATTTGAGGAGCCTGGGGTCCAGGGAAGTAAAATGTCTTATCAACAAGAAGATTCAATTTAATCTAAATTTATTAAGAGGCTACCATGGGCAAAGCACTGTATTTTGTCCTAAAGATACCAGATGAAATAAATACAGTCTGTTCCCCTAGAACAGGGATGAATGAACTTATTTTGAAAAATTATTTTTGGTAACTATGTTTCAACATGATCGGTTTCCTTTGTAATTCCACATATTTTATTTAATGAAATTAAAAACATGATTGTGAGAAAAACAGGATTCATAGGCTTCACCAGACTGTCACAGGGGTCTATAATATACAAAGAGGTCGAGATGTCTGTTCTAGAAGATTATCACCCCATGGGAGGGGTGAATAAAATACATACCCACAGGTAAAGAGAATGTATAGAATGGTGAGGGGCAAATGAAACAAGGATTGGTGGAAAGAACTAGGGGTGACTGGCTTGAAGAAAAAAGAGATCTTGGGGAGGGGGAGGATAGGATAGCACTTTCAAGTATTTAGAGTATTACCTGTGTTTAAAGACTTAAATTGGTTTTCTTTGGCCCTAGAGGGCTGAGCTAGGAGCTAGGAGAACATGTTACAGGGAGGTAAATTTTGGCATGGTAAAAGGCAAAGAAAGGGTCTGTCATCTACAGTTGTCCTGGGAATGAGCTGCCTGGGAAGGTAATGAGTTCCTCATCACTGGGGGGTGTTTAAACAACCATTTATTAGAGGTTTTGGTAGAGACTGAAATAAAGGGCCCCCCTGAGGTCCCTTCGGACTCTGAGAATCTGCTACTCTTTATTCTATAATAGGAATCAGAGAATTCTTACTAGGGAGCTTCCCAACAGAGAAGTATGAGACATTTGAGAAGAGAAAGAGCATTTATACCTGGGCATGTCAGAGAAAGGGTCACTACTGGTGAATGACTGAAATAACCCTAGAGCCCAGACTTTTAACCCAAGTGGTATTTCTACTATATCCTAATAATGGGATCTATAATAGTGGAGAGTAAGGTACCAAACCAACAGTCTATTTACTTATGTGGGCAGCCCTGATTATGGTTTGCTCCAAATGGTTTCCTTCTCCCCGCTTATTCTCAAACAGAAGCCTTTCTCCATTTTTCTTCCTTTCTATTGCTTGTCAGCTACATTTGGAGCTGAGATTAACCCTCTAAACCTTTCTTCCTCAGTAGGGCAAAGCCTGGGGGTGATAAAACTTTCCCTACCCCAGGTGCCAGTGTACAGCTGATCCATAAAGAGGAAGGTGAATACACAGCTCATACACCAACTATTTTTAGTTGGCAAAATTGGTTGCCAGGGACATTAAGCTAATTCCATCCCCATATATCAAGGAAGCGACAGCCAAACTGTTTTCAGGGTCTAATTGAGGGGATTTATGGTAACATGCAACTTGTCAGAGGCAGATCAGAGAAAAAGCAAGCAGAAGCCCAGGACTCAATCTTTTTTGTGAAGAGGAATTGGATAAGGTTGTCTAGTTCACTAAGTGAAGGGGAGGAGAAGCAGAGAGAGGAAAGGGGAGGATGGAGATAGTGGGAATTGGTTACACTCCATGCTCCCATAGACAGCTTAAATCTACCTCAAAGAAAATGGGGGAGTTGGTTCCATTCTAGGTAACTGAGGGCTGGGACCAAGGATGGAAACCAAGTAGGATCAAACAGGATCAAGGACTTGGTTCTCTAGGGAAAAGTTAAAGGGACAGGAGTTGTGGAGATTTCAGAAAAAAAGACTCAGGCATGGTTGTATTAATGTCATGTTACCCAAGGAATGACTCTTGGGAATTTTTGATGGCTTTGTTTCATAAAGTAAGTTATGATAAGAATGATAGGACTAAGCCAAAGGGAATGAACTTTGTGATTGGATAGTAGTATAATGCTAGACATATTAAGTATTTAATGAATACTTTTAATCAAACACATTTTTTTCCTCCATAGCTAGGGACTAGAAGAAAATGAGAGTGAATAAGGATGGATTGAAAATCAGAGAGCACATTCAAATCTTGACTGTTACTTTCTTCTTGTAAGATCCTGAACAAAGTCTCCTCCTTTCTCTTGACTTCCATTTCCTTATCTATGATATGAAAAGGTTAGATTCACTGAACTTTAGGGTCTATACCTGAGAGAGGCAGGGTAGTATAATGGATAAGAAGTTGATGTTAAAACCAGGTAGATCTGAGTTCAGATTTTAACTTGGAGGTCTCTGGCCATGTGACCCTGAATAAGACACCTAACCTCTCTTAGTAGGCAATTCTCTAAGGCTATAGAGAAGGTGTTCCCCTGCATTGGTAGAGGGATTTGGCCTACTGATCTGAGAGTTCTCTACCAATGAAATTACAGATCAAGTCCTTATATCTATGGAACTATGTCATAAGTTAAAAGCTAGAATTTACCCTGAAAGATGTCTTGTCCAACCTTCTCATTTTACAAAAAAGAAAACTGACATCCAGAGAGATTTCCCAAAGTCACATGTTGACAGAAGCAGAATATGAATCCATGACCTCTCTCTGACTCCAAATCCAGCATACATTTCTCTATATCATATTGCCTTGGAAGAGAAAATATGAAGCAGTGGGGCTTTAAAATAAAATAAAAGAGATTTCTATCATCCTTATAGCAGAATGTAGAATCCTACCTCTTACACTTGATAGCTGGGTGACTATAGGCAAATCATATCATCTTTCTTGAATCTATTTACTTATATGAAAAAATGGAATGGAGCCAAGATGGCAGAGTAAAAGCAGGCACCTGCTTGAGCTCTTCCCCCAAAACTCATGTAAGCCCATGTAAGATTGTATGCTATCTTTGGGAGGGAGAGGGAAAAAATAATAGACTGATGGCAGTGACTGTAGAAAACAAATTAATAATTTAAAAAAGAGACAGCCAGGAAAAAATGACTCTAACCAAACTTCTAGAGCTGCAGAACCCACAAAGTGACAAACTGAGGCAAATCTCCAGCCTAGGACAGCCTTGAAAGTCAACAGGAAGTGTCTGTCACACTTGACTGGGAGTAGAGCAGAGTGCAGTCCAGTGTGGGCCACTGTGTGTGCCAGCAAAGATGGGGCTGGAGTAGGCCTCAGGGGCCTAAATCGCTGGCAGCTATGACTGCACAGACAGCAGAAGCAGAATCTTCCAGGACCCTTAGGACCACAGATGTTGGGGGATCAAGTAGTTCATGCAAAACTCATCCATCCCCATCCCTACTCCCACTGGAAGCAGAGTCCTACTTTGACAAAGAGTTGGAAAGTCAAGTATTTGGCTTGAAAGATGAGCAAATAGAGGAAAAAAGTCAGACTATAGAATCTTATACTGGAGACAAAAGATCAACACATACATACCAAAGTCAAAGCTCCTACATCAAAAGCCTTCAAGAAAAATATGAATTGATCTCAGGTCATAGAAGAGCTCAAAAATGATTTTGAAAATCAAGTAAGAGAAGTAGAGGAAAAATTGGGAAAGGAAATGAGAGAAGCAAAAAAATCATGAAAAACAAGTGAACTGCTTGCTAAAGGGGATCCAACAATGCTGAAGAAAATAGCACCTTGAAAATAGACTAACACAAATGGCAAAAGAGATCCAAAAAGTCAATGAGGAGAAGAATGCCTTAAAAGACAGAACTGGCCAAATGGAAAGGGAGATCCAAAAGCTCACCAAAGAAGAATTCCTTCAAAATTAGAATGGAGCAAATGGAAGCTAATGACTTTATGAGAAATCAAGAAATTATAAAACAAAACCAAGAAAATAAAAAAATAGGAGACAATGTGAAGTATCTCATTGGAAACACCACTGATGTAGAAAATAGATTTAGGAGAGATAATTTAAAAATTATTGGACTACCTAAAAGCCATGATCAAAAAAAGAACCTAGACATCATCTTTCTAGAAATTATCAAGGAAAACTGCCCTAAGAACCTAGACATCATCTTTCTAGAAATTATCAAGGAAAACTGCCCTGATATTCTAGAACCAGAGAGTAAAATTAAAATGGATTGAATTCACCAATCACCTCCTGAAAGAGATCTCAAAAGGAAAACTCCTAGGAATATTATAGCCAAATTTCAGCATTCCAAAGTCAAGGAAACAAACATTGCAAGCAACCAGAAAGAAAGAATTCAGGTATTGTGGAAACTCAATCAGGATTACACAGGATTTAGCAGCTTCCACATAAGAGATCAGAGGGCTTGGAATATGATATTTCAGAGGTTAAAGAAACTAGGATTAAAACCATGAATCAACTACCCAGCAGAACTGAATATCATATTCCAGGGGGGAAAATGAAATTTCAATGAAATAGAGGACTTCTAAGCATTTTTGTTGAAAAGACCAGAGCTGAATAGAAAATTTGACTTTCAGATACAAGAATCAAGAGAAGCATGAAAAAGTAAACAGGAAAGAGAAATCATAAGGAACTTATTAAAGCTGAACTGTTTTCATGCATACATTGAAAGATGATATTTGTAACCCATGAGATCTTGCTTAGTATTAGGGTAGTTGGAGGAAAGATAGATAGGTAGATAGATAGAAAAATAGGTAGATAGATAGATAGATAGATTGATAGATGGATGGATGGATGAAGGATACAGGGTGAGTTGAATATGAAGGGATGAATATAAAAAATTAAATTAAAGGATGAGACAAGTATATTGGGAGAAGGAGAAAGGGAGAGATAGCATGTGGTAAATTATCTCACATAAAAGAGGCAAGACAAAGGTTTCACAGTGGAGGGGAAGACTGGGGAGGTGAGAGGGAAGGAGTGAAGCTTACTTTCATCAGATTTGGCTTAAGGAGGGAATAACATACACACTCAATTGGGTATCTTATCCTACAGGAAAGTAAGATGGAAGAGGATAAGGGAAGAGGCATGATAGAAGGGAGGGCAGATTGGGGGAAGGAGTAATCAGAATGCATGCCATATCGGGTAGGGGCAGGGGAGAGATGGGGAGAAAATTTGTAACTCAAAATCTTGTGTAAATGAATGTTTCAAACTAAAAATAAATATTTTTTAAGTGGGCATAATAATACTTTAGACTGCCAAGTTCACAAGTTTGTTAGGAAGAACTTACCTTGCAAACCTTAAAGTACGTAGAGAAACATGAGTTATGTTAATCTATTGTTAACAGGGCAATTTTACCATTGGCATAGGTCAGTGAATGTTGTACAGTCTCTGTTCCTGGAGAGTTACAAGAAGGGATTAAATGCAGAATGAAAAAATGTAGACTTGAACCAAAATAATAGAATGAAAAAAGGCAGGACTGAAATAACGACCCTTCCATTATTATTTTATAAATAGAACAACTGAGGTTCAGAGAACGTAAGTGATCTGCCCATGACCATAATGCAGGATTTCAACCAGGTCTTCCTGACTCTTAAGTCCAGTATTATGTACACTATCTCAAAAAGAATGAGGGATACCCAAGACACAGTGGTCAATGAATACAGCAACCTATATGTTTGATAATATAGTATAATGTTTGACAAACCCATGGACCCCAGGTTTTGAGATAAGAACTCACTGTTTGACAAAAATTGCAGGGAAATACTGTTGTATGGAGGGAACTAGGCATAGACCCATGTCTGACACTGTATCAAAGAATAAAGTCCAAATGTGTACATGATCTAGGTATGAAGACTGTTTAGTGGAGCAAGGAATAGTGTATTTATCAGATTTATGGAGAAGGGAAGAATTTTGACTAAACAAGAGATAGAAAACATTATGAAGTGCAAAATGAATAATTTTGATTACATTAAATTGAAAAGTTTTTGCATAAACAAACTCAGTGAAACCAAGATTAGGAGGGAAGCAGAAAACTGGGAAAGAATTTTTGCAACTAGTGTCTGTGATAAAGGCCTCATTTCTAAAATATATAGAGAACTGAGTCAAATGTACAAGAATACCAGTCATTCCCCAATTGATAAATGGTCATAGGATATGAACATGCACTTTTCAGAGGAAGAAATCAAAGTTATCTATAGTCATACGAAAAAATGTTCTAAATCACTATTGATAAGAGAGATGTAAATCAAAACAACCCTGAGATACCTCATCATACCTATCAGACTGGCTAACATGACAAAACAGAATGATGATAAGTGTTGGAAAGATATGAGAGAACTGGAACACTAACTCAATGTCGGTAGAGCTGTCAGCTGATCCAACCATTCTGGGGAGCAATTTGGAACTATGTCCTAAAGGCTGCAAAAATATGCATACCCTTGACCCAGAAATACTGCTTCTAGGACTATATCCCCAAGAGATCATAACAATGGGAAATATACAAAATATTTATAGCAAAAAGAATGAGGGAAATATGTCTCATGAACTGTATTTTAAAATAATTACTATGTTTAAAAATAATATTAACTAATGAAATTTATATAGTAATTTGAGATTTGCAAATTACATATATTATTTCATCAGATATTTACAACACTGTGCAATAGATACAATTATTATTCCTACTTTACAGATGAGGAAACTGAGGTAAAATGGTTCACACACCCTTCTTCAGAGTCATAATGCTAGTATGTGTCTGAGATGAGATTTAAACTTGGATCTCCCTGATTCAATATACATACCTTTTGGGGTTGTGTGGAGTGAGGTTGGTAAACAATAAATATAGACCCCTTGTATATTCCTTTACATTCAATTCAGCACATTTATTAAGCACCTACTAAGGCACTGGAGTTACAAAGACTAAAGACAGTCCCTCATCTCAAGGAGCTAAAATCTCCAGTTGTTTGCTTGCTGTATCCTGCACGCTCATTTACCTTCGTTTCTTCTCTTATGCATTTGTTCATATATTAGAATGCCTGCACTTGTCAAAGGAAAACAAAATTAAAAACACCAGACTAGCCCAACATCCTTTCCTTAGGCAGGTAGAGATCTTTCCTGGGAAAGCTCTCCTCCTCAAGCTTGGAGGGTTGGAAGAGATGCTGAGAGTTTATCCAGTCTCAACTCCTATATCTAGGCCAGGTGGCACCTCAATATCTGTCAAAGATACCAGTCCACATTTTACAATTTTTCCACAAGGTTCCAGGCTAATAATGCATCTGGAGCTTGTTGCTTGCTCAGACAAATGCAAATGGTTTAATTTAGAGAGTCAGCAGGTTTCTGGTCAATATTAACTCCCTGAGGAATATGGAGTGATTTAGGAAGAAATCTCTTGGTAGATGAACATCCATAGATAACACAAATCCCTTAAATCTTTACTAAGTTTTATGTTTCAAAGCTCTCAGTTTCATATGCATTATCTCATTTATGTTGACAACTCTGTGAGCTAAATAGGGAGAGCATATCCTCATTTTACAGATGAAGAAACTGAGGCCAAGTGAGTGAAATTGATTCATCCCAAGTTATGGAATAAATTGGGGACAAAGCCAGGATTAGATAGAATTCTCAGCAGCCCCCTGGAAAGAGGGCTGGACTTGGAATCAGAGCTCTGGAGCTTGAATCCCCCATTTTGCTGCTTGCCACCTGGATGACCTTGAACAATTAATTTCTCTCTCTGGGCTTCCCTTCCTTATCTTTGAAAGGAGGGGGTTGGACTACATGATATGTACCAGTTTAGATCTATGATGCTGACTCCAAGACTATACTGTATAGTCTTTTATCAAACTAGTAACTATTTAATTCTAGGCCATGTAGGAATGGCTGAACAACGTGTGGTACGATTGTGATAGAATGCTATTGTGCCATAAAAATATCAAGGGGGATAGGTTCAGAAAACCTCTCAAAGACTTACATGAACTGATGCAAAGTGAAGTAAGCAGAATCACGAGATCATTGTACATAGTAACAGAATATTATAACAATGGTCAACTGCGAAAGACTTAGCTACTCTGATCAATATAATGAGCCACCAAAATTCCAAAGGACTTAAGATGAAAAATGCTATCCACCTCCCGAGAGAGAACTGATGAACTCTGAGTGCAGATTGAAGCATAATTTTTTCACTCTTTCTTCCTACTTTTTGCAATATGATTTATATGGACATTTGTTTTGCATAACCTCACATATGTAACAGGTGTCATATTCTTGCCTTCTCAATGGGTGTAAGAGACTCTAGAGGGAGGGAGAGAAATTGGAACTCAAAATCTTAAAAATGGATGTTAAAATATTCTAAGCCATGTAATCAATAAAGATGCATAGTAATTAACACAGAATAAGGTATCCAGACACTGCAGAGGATCCAGAAGTGTAAGGAAATGATAAGGTCCTTGAGAGCAGGGATAGCGTTTTGTAATGATAACTGGCATTTGTACAGGCTTTTAAGTTTTCAAGAATCTTTAAATACATAGTCTCATATGAATTTAACAAAACTCTTTTGAGGTAGATATCAGAGGTATTTTTGTTATTATTTCCACTTTGCAATTGAGGAAACTTAGCCTGAGGAGGGGAGGGGGTTAAGTGACTGCCCATGGTCATAAATATGATTTAAATAGAACATAGGATTTAATGTCAGGTTTTTCTGACTTTAATTCCAGCATGCCATCCGCTATTCCAGACTGCCTCGTTCCTATACTTCTTTTGTATCCCTGATGGAACCTGGCACAAAGGTGGGCACATAGAAATATTTGTTAAATTCAATTGAATATGACACAGTCCCTGCCTACCTTGAACCTACCTCCTACTATAGTGTCCAAGTAAAACAAATAAAGAATAGGGCAGTATGTGTAATAAGACACTAATTTTGTACTCTAGAACAAAAAAAATGCAACAGTCATTAGAGAAAGGAGAAATTAGTGTGGGTTGGAGTGGAGATGGAATTCCTTGCTGTTGAAAGCATAGGATTCAGTGCTATGTTTAGAAAATTAAATAAAGTCACTCCTTAGATCTATAGGAGATTTACTTGCTATCCAGTCTGACTTTTTCTGTTTTTCAACCCATCACCTTTTCAACAGAGTACTTCTTTGCAAGGACCAACCTCACTGCACCATTTATACCTAACCCACCAACAAAGCCCATCTTTATCCCGGGAATCTCACTTAAACCTCTCAAGATGAGGTCCTGGATACTTCTCAGTATTGGAGATCTGTCTTGCCCTATTGCTTTTTCTTATGCTACTCATTGAACAACCCCCTCACACCTTGGCCTTAAACTCTTCAAGAGTTGGCCTGTAAATCTGAATTTAATTAACCCCACAGCAGCTTCTTGGAAGTTAGGGCCAGAGTGACACTCTTTCTCCCATCAACAGATTGTGTCTGTATTAACACTTCAGTTCTCAACTAGATTGTTTATTTAACTGGCAGCTGCTGTCCTCATTAGGGGCTGTTAGCACATCAGAAGGTGTTAAAAAAACACAGCATTCAAGGGCAGCCTAGTATAACTTACATATGGAAAATAGGTATATCTGTATTTCACTTTATCATTTGATTTTTTTATTTTCTTTTTTCAGTTAACAAGCATTTATTGACTCCACCTTCTTGCTTCCACCTCCTCTACCCATTGGAGGAAAAAAGAAAACTCTTTTAGCAAATATGCCTAGTTAAGTAAAACAAATACTCACATTGGTCCTGTCCCAAAATGTGTACATCATTCTGCTTCCTGAACCCATCAATTCTCTCAGGAAGTGGGGGTAGCTTGCTTCATTATGGGTCCTTGGGAATCGTGACTGATCATTGAGTTGATCAGAGGTCTTAAATCTTTCAAAAGTTTTGTCTTGCAATGTTATTATATACATTGTTCTTGTGGTCCTGCTAACTTCATTCTGTATTCATTCATTCATTTTTTGTAACTTTCTCTGAAACCGTTCTTTTCATCATTTCTTGTGGCCAAACAAGGGACAGAGAGGATCACAGAAGATAACATAGACAATTTTTATCAGGTCAGATTTAAAAGACATTGCATACTCTACAATTTTCAAAGTACTTGCACAAATGTTGATTCATTTAACACTTGCAACTCACTAATTCAAGTCTCAGACAAGGGAAAAAATAGTAAACAACAACAGTCTTATTAGGCTCAGCATACAGCATTCTTCACATGCTGACATCTCTTCATAAGGACGGTAGCTACCAGAATAATAAGCAAGTTGTGTTACGACAAGTAGAGTCCATACAATCTAGTAACGTGAAGACTGGTGATAACTAATGATGGTGGTTGAGTGTTTGATTATTTTGACTCAGATACCATGAGAAATATATTCCTAGAGGCTTTTCTGATACTGGCTTAGCTAGGGCTAGAGGAGAGAGCATGGAGAACAGTGATAGGTTGGGTTGGTTATCAGGTGGATAATTCAGTAGAAAGAACACTGACCTTGGAGTAAATATGAGAATGGGTTCAAATTCCACTTAGCACCTGTGCCTGGGCCTCAGTTTCTCATCTGTAAAATGTGGAAGTGGGTGTTATCTTAGATGGACCATTTGAGCTCTAGATCAATGAGTTAGATCTTATCTAAACCCCTGCTAAGTATGATCAGTGTAATACCCTGGAGTTCTAATTAATCAGAGGACTAAGCCTTGGTCATTTGTGGGTTGAGAGCCTATGTCTCAGCTTTGTGTTTGGGGGCTGATACAGCTGGAGACAAGGGCTGATGAGCCACCTGGGCAGACATGTAAAAGCCCAGCAGTCTCTAGAAAGCGCTGAGCATCCTTTCTGTGTTTAGCACCCCTGTCAGCAGCCAGGAAAGCATCTCTGCATACTAAACAGACCTATGTGAGGCCCAGCCTTACCCAGGCTCTGGGTGTTAGCAAGTGGGTGGAAATTAGAAAGCTAATAAAGCATATGCTAGGTAGGGGAAACACGAGCTCCCTGTCAGAGAACATTTAGATTGCCAATTTCAAGACATACTATTTATTACTTGAACCTCCTCGCCTTCTGACCACAGCAGTGCATGTTCTTTAATGAGATTGAGTATCTCCCTCTGCTTTGGCAGGAAAGAGCTTTTAGCACATCACACCACTTTCTCCCCCAGCAGCCTCCAGCCTCCTAATTCCAAACCACTAGCTAGGGACAGAAGGAAATCCTGCCAGCATAAGTAAAACGGGGCAATACTTGAGGTCTGTCCCCAAATTTTCTTCTTTCCATGTTCCTTCCTTCCTTCCTTCTTTTCTTCCTTCCTTTCTTTTTCTAGTTTTTTGCCACCATTAAGAACTGCAATAGATAATTTTATACATAAAGAGCCTTTTCCTTTTTCGTTGCTCTCTTTGGGGTGTGAGCCTAGAAGTAGTATAGCCAGATCAAAGGTTAAGACTGTTTAGTAAATTTGGTGGATAATCCCAAATAGCTTCCAGAATAGTTATATCCATTCACAGGGCTACAAACAGTGCCTGTTTTCCTGTAACCTCTCCAATATTTATCGTTATTCTTTTTTGTGTCATTTTTGCTATTCTGATGGGAAAAAAGTGAATTTCAGAATTGCTTTAATTTGCATTTCTCTTAGTAGTGATTTGGAACATTTTTCATGGCGATAAAGAGCCTGAATTACTTACATTAAGAACTATTTATTCATATCCATAGATAAGAGTCTATCATTTATTAATTTCTCATTTGAGAATAATATTTATTATTTATCCATTGGGAAATGGCTCTTTTCCTTATAAATTTAAATCTGTTCCTCACATATCTTAGAAATGAGACCTTTCTTGGAGAAAGTCACTGCAAAGATGTTTTTCCTAGTTAATTCTTTCCCTCTTAACCTTAGCTTTATTAGATTTGTTTGTGCAAAAACTTTTAAATTTTATATAATAACTATCAGAAAGTCTTTTAACTTTTGAAAATTCCCCACAACTTTCCATTATGAAAATGAAAACCCCTTTTCCCTGTGTGCTAATCAATCTATTTTTCTTTAAAAACTTCTCCAACAAACCATGCTACAGGTGGCTTCTTCCCTTCAGCCTTGGCTGCATCTCATTACCAGTATCTCACAAGGGAAATCTGGGCAGTCCTTCATCCAGCCTGGGAATATTTAGAGGGGTTTTCAAGAAGGTAGCTAATCCTTCCTACCAATGTACCAACATACTCACTTCGGATTGACCTTTCCTTCCTACATGAAAGAGGTATTAGCACATGACTTGGTGGTTCTACATGTCCTATAATTTTAGCATTTTAGTCTCCTTTGAATAAAGCTTTTTTCTTAAAGAGGTCTAACCTCTCTCTTTCCTGAACCTTATAGTCAGATTAGATTCAGTCTCTTTAACAAGCAGCTCCTTCATGTTATCCTTTAAGACTCATTCCAAGTCTGGCTTCCTTTGCAAGAACCATTCCAGCCTTCATAGATCTTGGTTGTTTTCATTTGATTCATTGGATCAACAGCAACTAATTACTTTACTTGGGGGAGGCCTCCTGAAAGAAGGGCCTTACTAGCTTTAAAGGAGCCATATTTGCATAAAATGTTGGTTTTTTAATTGTTTTTTGGACCTGGTAATGCAGCTGGCAGTCTACCATTGCTTATGGACTTAGCCAGCCATTGAGAAAATGCAAACTAAGGGAGGTCTCTGGAACTTTCAACTATGCTGAAGAGACTAAGTTTTGTGCTATTTTTTTTTTTAATCTGGAATCTGAGCCACTCATCACAATTTTGCCATGTGGATTTTTTTTTGTGATTTTTTTTAGCGTAGCCAGGTGACACAGGTTCTAGAGTCAGGAAGACCTGAGTTCAGATCCTGCCTCATGCACTTTCTAACCGTGTGACCCTGGGCAAGTCATTTAACTGCTTTTGCCTCAGTTTCCTCAACTATCAAATAGCACTGACCTCCCAGGATGGAGATAATCACGATCAATGAGATGATATTTATAAAGAGCTAAGACCAGGGCCCGGCACAGAGTAGACACTTAAATGACTGTTCTCTCCTTCTCATTGGAGGAGGCATTTGACAGGACAACGAGAGCTCAGAGACATTTCTGGAAGCAGGAATGTAATAATAGCCAACATTTATTTTATTTTTTTTTTTTTTAATTTTTTTTTATAGCCAACATTTAGACAGGACTGTGCTAAGCATCTTACAATTATTTTCTCATCTAATACAACTAGGTGTAGTGCCAATTTTACAGATAAGGAAACTGAGGCAAACAGAAGTTAAGTAACTTATCCAGGATCACGCAGCTAGTAAGTATCTGATGGTTGATTTGAACTTGGATCTTCCTGACTCCAGACCTGGCTCTATATCCACTGTTCCACCTAGTTGTATATGGGCAAATGTGTCTAATTGTATTCTCACTTAATTACCTGAAGACAGGCTATAGCAATTTGAAGAATTTCTGCTCTCATCCCCAAGCTGTGAACTGTGAACTATAATTCTCTCTGTGGGTTCAAGGAAGGAGGCCCTGAAGAATACAAAACTCAAGACTCCAGAAACCCAGAAGACATGCATAGGGGAAACAGAGGACATGTAGCTAACCCGGAGGCATCCTCTTTCACCTTGGTGCCTTTTATCTATTTAGGAGAGCAGAGTCTGGTCCCAGCAGTAGCAGGACCCGCAGAGCCCAGGGCATCTATCTTCTGCATAGCAGGGCAGAGTTGATTCTAGACCTGAGTCAGACCCCAGCAGTAACCTCTATATAGTGCCATGTTTATCAGACTTACACAAGTAGCTAGGTGGTGCAGTGGATAAAGTGACAGGCCTGAATATCTTCTTGAGTTCAAATCGAACCTCAGACACTTACAAACTGTGTGACCCTGGGCAAGTCCCTTAACCCTATTTGCCTCAGTTTCCTCATCTGTATAATGAGCTGAAGGAAATGGCAAACCACACCAGTATCTTTGCCAAGATGCCAAGAAAATTCCAAGAAAACCTTAAGTGTACGACTGAATGAACTGAAATACAACAACAAAATCCCAATACAATCTGTTCCAGCACAGATCAGAAGACCCCAGGCCCTGGGTGTGACAGCTGTTTTGCTCCCACCCCCAAACAGGGGTAGCAATTGACCTCAGAGGATCAGGCATCGGATGCACACCCCATTAACGTAGCCTTCTGAGTACCAATGATTCTGAACTAAGTCCGGAAGTTTTCTCCTTCCTCACCACAAAAAGAGGACTTGTCTTCTAAATTCCATAAGCACTTTTGTTTCTGACTTTTACAACAGTCTCCCACAACTGTCTCGCTTCCTTCCCCCCTTTCTTTAATTAACATATCTTGTGACATTTTCCTCTCTCACAAAAATCTATGCAAAATATGATCCCAGAAGACATGGTCTCTCTGACAGAAATCAGCATAGGACAAATTCTCTGACCCCAGGAGGTACCTGGTGAAAGATAGTCACATGCCATTTTCTAAGAGTTGTTTTGGTTTCCAAGTTTGGTGAGGTCTTCTGAAAGAGGTAGAACCAGGAGTTGGAAGGTAAACTTAATTTCTAGGTCATGCCTAAAGAGCTCTAAAGACAAACAACTTTCTTCTTTGTCCTATTTTTTTTCATTATAGATTCATTAGCCTTCAACCAGGATAAGAGAAAGCATTTGTTATGCAAGATTACTGTAGGGGACTTTGCCTAATCAGATCCAGAAAATGTTGTTAGCCTGGGCCAATCAATTGGATCCTGGAAATAACTCATTTACCATAACTCTCATGCTTAGTAAAACCAACTGTATTAGAGCCCACTAAATCCTAGGCTGAACCTTAACTGATATGTGGATAGTATTTGTATGGGAGATGTAACAGTAGAGGTTAGATCATCCACGGGACCAGAGTAAGCTGGTGGAGTAAGGGAATGAGGGAGTGGGATGAGTCCAGAGAAAGGTGTTAAATCTTGGAGTCAGAAACGCTTGAATTAAAATCCTGCCTCAGTCTATGTGACACTGGGGCAATAATGATAGTTAACAACAACGGATGTATAAAATCCTCTGTTCAAAGTCCTTTATAATCTGGCACCCTCTGACCCTTCCAGTCTTCTTACATCTTACTACCCTCCATGTATTCTCTGTGGCTAGAGACACTGACCTCCTTGTTGTGTCGTGGCCAAGACACTCTTAGCTTTGAGCATTTCTTTGGCTGTCTGGGTAGATGTTTTCTCTGAGCAGGTAAATGGTACGGTGGATAGCAGGCTGGGTCTGGAGTCAGAGAGACCTAAGTTCAATTCCAGTCTCAGATGCTTCATGGCTTTGTGACCCTGGACAAGTCATTTAGCCTCTACCTCAGTTTCCTCATCTGTAAAAGGCACCTGTTCACAGGATCGTTGTGAAGATCAAATGAGATGATAATTACAAAGCTCTTAGAATAGCACCTGGCACATGATAAGATCTATGTAAATATTAACTATTGTTATTATGTCTCTGGCTGTCTCCCATGCTGGGAATGTTCTCCCTTTTCATCTCCTCCTTCAGACTTCCTTTAAATCCCAAAGAAAATCTCATTTCCTCCAAGAAACTTTCCCTAACCACTCTAAATGTGAATGCCTTTTCCTCTCTTCATAATTTCCTGATTGTTTTATATATTCATATTATATTTTTATATTTAATTTATTTGTACCTACCTTTGCTTGATGTCTCCCTCAGTAGAGTGTCAGCTCCTTGAGGCCAGAGACAGTCTAGCATTTTTTTGTGTATTCTCAGTCCTTAATATGGGGAAGCTAGGTAGCACAATGGATAGAGTGGGGCTGGACTCAGGAAGACTCAATTTCCTGATTTCAAATCTGGCCTTAGACATTTACTAGCTGTGTGACCCTGGGCAAGTCACTTCATCCTGTTTGCCTCAGTTTCCTCATCTGTAAAATGAGATGAAGGAGATAACAGCAAACTATTGCAGTATCTTTGCCAAGACAACTCCAAATGGGGTCATGACTGAACATCAGACAACAGGCAGTTAGCACAGTCTCTGGCACATAGTAGGCACTTGTTTATTGACTAACACTTAATATTTGCAAAGCACTTTATATATTATTTCATTAATCTTCACAACAACCTCAGGAGGTAAAGGGATCTCTTAATTTCTCTGGGTCTCAGATTACTCAATGGTAAAATGAAGGACTTGGACTGGAAGTAGCTTAAAAGGCCCCTCTAAATCTATAATAACTCTAAGGCTGTAAGCTTATTAAAATAAAGGAAAAGTGGTTGTTAGGAGATCCAAGAATTTATCTGGAATTGCACAAATGTATTCCAAAAGCGGGGGAAGGGGAAGAGGGACACTGGCAGGGCTGTGGTAGGGCTAGCTCTATCTAGCTTGTGAGAGATGATTGTTAAATTTTCACTGTAAAAAATTTGCACCTCGGAAATCAGCAAACTATAAATCAGGGCTTGATTTATTGTTTTGTTGATTGTCTAGACTTCAGACAGTATTAATAATGCAGATTAAATTCAAAAGTGTGTATCCTTTTCTGGTGCGCTCTTTGTGCTTTTCAAGAGCCTGATGGAGCTCAGCAGGAGCGTGTAGTCGAAGGCTCAGGTAATGGAGTGATCATCATATTACAGGTTGATAATAGAAATAACATTAACACTTGGCATTTATATAGTTCTTTAAGGTTTGCAGAGTGCTTGCTTCCAGTAGCACATGTGAGTCTCCGAGCACCTCTGGATGCCAGCCTGTCTAAGTTTCTGTAAGGAAGAAATCCCTTCTAAGCATCTTGAAGCAATTGCTGTCCAAGCAGTCCCTGAAAAGCCCCGAGGGGAGGTGGGAGTTATGGATCTGTTTGTTTTGGTTTGATTTCACTCACTTTTTGACATTTCCATCCTGCCAGCCTAGTCAATCTACAAGTGGTCTACCAAAGGGACAGAATGGAAAGGCCTCCCTTCCCCTGGGGAAATTAAAAAAGCCAGCATATGTCAGTGTAGAGCCACAAGAAAGCTGAGAAGACAGGGAAAGGCCCTGAAGCTTAGAGGAAAAAGCAGATACAATCATCAGCTCAAAAAATTGTCAGGGTAGAAGTAGATCTCAAGGAAGTGATCTTGGTTAATTGCCCCTGCAGGCAGCAATGGGGCTTGGATCTGATTGGGCTGCTAATGGTAAGATCCTTCTATGTCAGGGCTCCAGCAAACTCAGGACATCTCCAAAGGTATCCAAGAACAACCTTCAAAGGAATGTTTAATAACTTTTCAGATACAATTTCAAATAGCTTTTCAAAATAGCTGCAACAAGCCATAGTTCCACCAACAGTATATTAATGTGCCTGTTTACCTATAGTCCTCCCAAAAATGTCTCATTTGTCTTTGCCAACTAGATGGGTGTGAGGTGGAACCTAAGAGTTGATTTAATTTGTACTTATTTAATTATTAGTGATTTGGGACAATTTTTATGTGGTTAATAGCTTGAATTTCTTCTTTTAAAAATGACCAATTCATAATGTTTGTTCATTTATCTGTTGGGGAATGATTCTTGAACTGAACTGAATCTAAACTGTATGCTTGTTGTACCTTTATTATATGTAATTTTACACATGTGTAAAAATAGCATATATGACAACATAATGACATAATTATGATATATAATATGTAACAATATATTTATAAAATGTATGTATAAATACGTCATACATTGTAAATATAATGTTTCTTTTCAAAAAAGATATATTTGTTAATCCATTTACATACTTTTCTGAAGGAAGGATTTTCCAATATACTGAGGAGGAGAGGAATATTTCAAGGAACTCTATGGGACTGTGGATACCCATGTGGGAAATCCTTCTCTTCTCTTTTCTAGCCTCCTTATTTTGCACAAGAGGAAACTGAGGCTCAAAGAGGGATAGAGATTTACTAGAAGTCACTCAGCAGGGTAAGAATAGAGCCCAGGTCTTCTGGTACCCAGGCCAGTGTTCTTATCTCCAGCTGAGTTTGCCTTTAATATGATGCCAGGCTTTGAAAAAAGGATGTTCCATGGCAATCACCAATTGGGCAGTTTTTACATATGTATCCAGGAAATTCTAGTACAAACCAAGTAATCTACTAACCAATACCTTGAAGTACAAATATCAAGTAGCAGCCAATTTGGCTTTTCAAAGAAGTGAAATATGCCCAGCCAATTTAATTTCCTCTCTTATGATAGAGTGACAGGTTTCACAGACCAGGGGAAAGAGAAAGATGTCATCGATCTTGATTTGAGCAAGGCTATTGGTTCTATCTTACATGACAGTCTATCTCATCAACTAGAGAGGAAAATACAGTCTGTTCCATCTGACAATTATGAGGAGAAGCTAGTGGGCAGGTTACCCACTGGGCCATCCCTGTCCCTCCTCCCCCACCATAATAGTTGCTATAGGGAATATGCTCAGAGCACTTGGGAGGTAATAATTCTAATACCACTTGATATCTGTCCAGCACTTGTGAGCTTACAAATGTCACACCCACAATCTCATTTGATGCTGCAATACTGTGAGGTAAGCAGAGTAATGTAAGTAGGTATTATCCCCATTTTACAGATGAGGAAGTCTATGTCAGAGGAAAAAAAAATCCCTGCAGGTCAGGGTGTTCAAAATATTGGGTGGTATAGTAGAAGGAGTGCTGAATTTGGACTCTGAGAATCTGGGTTCAAATCCAAATTTTGTCACTTTGGTCAAGTGTTTTAGCTTCTTTGAAGTCTAGTTTCTGCATATGTAAAATGGGCAAGTTGAATTAGTGATAGGATGTGAGACTTGTAGTCCAGAAGTCCTGAAGCTGAATCCTGTTTCATACACTTACAGGCTGTGTGACCCTGGGCAAGTCACTTACCCCTCTTTCAATCCCAGTTTCCTCATCTGCAAAATAAGCGTAATAACAGTATCTACTTCTTAAAGTTGTTGTGAATATAGGAAAAGAATGATATAAATTTTATTAATGTGATCCTTTCGGGGACTAAATCAATTGTGATCCCATGATTTTATGACTTAATTCAGACCATGAAGAATGGATAAAAATAAAGAAGGAGAAAAGAATGGCCCCAATAAAGGAAACAGAACATACAAAGTCCTGAGGTGGGAATGTGTAAGCTGTGCCTAGAGGAAGGGGAGAAAACCACAACACCACAGAAAGTTAGAGTTTTTGTTGTTTAATCACTTCATTTGTGTCCAAATCTTTGTGACCTTATTGGGGGCTTTCATAGTAAAGATACTAGAATGGTTTACTATTTCCTTCTCTGGCTCATTTTACAGATGAGGAAAGTGAGGCAAGCAGGGTTAAGAGACTTGCCCAGGGTCACATAGCTTGTAAGTGTCTGAGGGCAAATTTGAAGTCAGGAAGATGAGTCTTTCTGACTCCAAGCTCAGTGCTTTGTGCACTGTACCACCTAGCAGCCTCAGATGTCATCTTTGCTGTGGAATCCCTTACCAGTGATCATCCAGTCTCTGCTTAATGAGCCCCTTTGAAGGAGACTCTATTCTCTTCTAAGAAAACCCATTTTTCTTTTGAATCATTCTAAAAGTCCATCTCCCTCATTTTACAGATGAGGAATCCAAGATCTACAGAGTTTCTGTGATTCTCCCAAGGTCATCCAGCACAGACCTGGGACAAGAACTCTGCTCCTTTAACAGGTGGGCAAATGACCTTCCCATTATGCCAGACTCCAGTTTGGCTGGAGTACAGGGTTCGTGTTGGGGAATGGTGGGAGAAAAGATTGAAAAGACAGATTATGGTGAAATTGTAGAGAATCTTAAGTCCCAGGATATGGAGTTGGGATATAGTCCTGTAGGCAATGGAAAATCATTCAATGTTTTGAGTAGAGAAATCCTATGAAAAAAATGATGGAGAGAAATGAATCTAGCCATGGTGCATACATAGGTGAATTAAAGGGGAGAGAGAATAGAGTAAGAAAGATCATTAGATAATTCAGGTAAGAGTTAATGAGGGTTTCAGCTATGGTGGTGAGAACAGAGAGGAAGTGGTAATATCAGAACAATCAGAGAAGGAAGAATCACCAAGATCTGGCAACTGATTTGGGGCTAGAGAAGGGGAAATGTTAGATATTAGGTTTCTGTCTATGAAAATGGTAGTGCCATAGACAGAAATATGGAAGTCAAGAAGGAGAGCCTTTTTCATAGGAGGTTAAAGGGGTAGATAGAGCAAGATGATTAGTTCTGAAGATTTATCCAGGCAACAAATACTGAAGTACACAATAGATGTCAAGTACTATGTTAGATGCTAGGGACAAAGTATGTGTGTTCATCCTCCATTGCTGAAGAAGACCATGCCATCAGAGAAATGGTGACATGACCTGCACTTGACTTTGTTTTGAGTGAGGAAAGATCGTGCAGGTTACTAGCCTCACTTCTCCTCCAGAACCATCTGAATCCACTGACCAGATATTCATCAGGATGACTGGAGATGACCCAGGATGAGGCAATTGGGGTTAAGTGACTTGTCCAAGGTCACACAGCTAGTGGGTGTCAAGTGTCTGAGGTGAGATTTGAACTCATGTCCTCCTGACTCCTGCATTGGTGCTCTATCCACTGTACCACCTAGCTGCCCCAGAGAAAAAAAAGGAAAGTCCTCGTCCTCAAGGAGCTTGGGATCTATCAGGGAAAATAACATACATATGCATAAATAAATATAAATGCAAACTTACTTGATGTTTGCAACCTCAGAGACATTCACTCCCCATATATCAAATCAGTTAGCAAATCTTGTTAATTCTCTCTGTCCACATGGTCACCATCCTAGTTCAGGTCCTCCTCATCTATTACCTAGACTACTGAAATAATCTCCTAATTGGTCTCCCTGTTTCTGAACCCTTCTCTTTCTAACTCGCCTACCTTCTAACTGCCAAATTGATATACTTTCAGCACAGATTTGACCATGTATGTTACAACCAGTGGGATTGAGTTGGGTATTGAGTGATGCCTAGGATTCAAACAAGTGAAAAAGGAGGAAGGCAATTCGTAAGAGGAAAGAAGTAAGCAAGGATGTGGAGATAGGAATGAACATGTCTTGCTCTTTGTTGAATGAGTGAAAGCAATCTAAAATGGAGGGTTCTTGAAGGGGAGGATAGTTGTTCAGTCACATTTGGGATTTGTTTGGCAGAGATCCTGGGGTGGTTTACCATTTCCTTCTCCGGATCATTTAACAGATGAGGAAATTGAGGCCAATAAGGTTAAGTGACTTTCCCACAGTCACACTGCTAATAAGTGTCTGAGGCCAGATTTGAACTCATGAAAATGAGTCTTCCTAACTCCAGACCAGCACTATGTGCACTGTGGCGCCACTTAGCTGCCCAATAGAATCCTGGATTTAGACTTAGAAGGGAGTCAAATTTCACTTTATAATAGAGGAAACTGAGGTCCGGAGGTGAAATAACTTTTTAGGACTAGAATCTAGGTTCTCTGACATCATTTGCTTTTGGAGTCAGGTCAATCCATGAATGTGTCAATTTGACTCTCTTTTTCAAGCTGGGGGATGATAAAATGAAAACATCATTCTTAATATTTTCTCCATCACTTTCTTAAGTCTAGATAAATCAACAAAACAAAACAAAAAGATCAAACCTTGATTTGTAGCACTTGACAATTTCTGAGGTATAAAGGCTCACACTGAAAATTTACGCATTGACTCTTGAAAGTAGGTAGGTGCTAGCTTCAGCATACACCAATTTGGTTGGTAAGATAGAATAACTAAGGCAAATTTCTATAGATCAGCTTCAGATTTACAAAGTACTTTCTTTAGAACAGCACCATTTGGTAGACAGATATTACTATCCATTATTTTACAAATGAGGAAACAGAATTAGGAATGGGAATTGATGTGCCAATGGTTTCATGGCCGTCAGTGTTAGAGCCAAGATAAGAACTCATGCCCTTTGGCTCCAAGTCCTACCCTCTTCCTTCTGTGGCTGAAAATTCATGTCTTGATTTATCGGCTTTGTAATTAATTATATCAAAGCTCTGGTTTCCACAAATTCAGTGGTTTTTTCTTTAAATTTCTTTGACGTTTTGGTGCCCAGCCTACACTACTCTACTGTATACTTGCTTGCATGTTGAGTCATGGAGTCATAGAAGGTCAGAGATAGAAGGGACCTTAGAGATCTTGTCCAACACTTTCATTTTATAGAGGAGGAACATGAGGTTCAGAGAAGAGATATGATTTTCCCAGGTTGTGCACCAAGTTATGGGCAGCCATGGGATTGACCCCTTGGCTTCCTCCCATGGCCTAATCTTTTCTCCACTATACTTCATTACCTTCCTTAAATTTATTCTCGGACTATTTTATACAAAACTGTAACTATGTACTGTATACCTTATATAAATTTACTTGTGGAGATAGGATGCAAAAGACAGCTCATCTCATTCTTGTGTATTTGTGCCTGGTACAAGGTCATGGCAGTGAGTTAAGGTGAGACCAAGGAGAGGAATGAGAGTCTCAGGGGCAGGGGGCACGTTATGAGATATGGAGCTGGTGGAGAATTGAAAGGTAGGCCAGAGGACTGCCCCAGGGAAGGCAAGAGCAATACATTTGTGTCCCCAGAGTCTAAACACAGTGCCTAGTAGACAGTAGGCACTCAGCAAGTGCTGATGAACTGGAAATATTCTCCATTCCTACCACCATTTTTTCATAGACCAAGACCTCAGTTCTCCTTCCCTAATTATAGCTCTGGTTCCATATATACTACCTTGTTTACTCAGTTATATAAAAGGCTGATTGAGGGCAAAGGTTAGTTTTCATATATTTTATTCCCCCTTCTCATTCTTTCCTACCCTGATCCCTTTAACCTTTCTACAATGCTGAACCTACAACAAGCTTTTTCTAATAAATGTCAATCAACAAAAATTTATTAAGGGTTTATCATATGTCAGGCTCTGTGTTCAGTACTGAAGATATAACAAAAGACAAAAAACATAAAAATAACCCTTGCTTTCAAAAAGTTTATATAGTAATAGGGGAGATGACATGAAGATAAATAGGTATATACATGATAGATACAGAACATAAGGAGGCTAATCTTAGATGAAAGGTTGAGGACTGGAAAGGCCTCTTGCAGAAGGTGGGCCTTAAGTTGAGTCTTGAAAGCAGCCAGAGATATTAAGAGGTGGAAGTGAGGAGGGATAGTGTTCCAGCAATGGGGTATGACCAATGCAAAGAGAAGGGAGATGGAAAGTCCTGTTTGAGGAAGAGCAAGTCAATATTGCTGGACTGCAGAGTACATGGAGGAGAGTAAATTTTGAGAACGTAGAAACGTAGGAAGGAGCCAGGTTGTGAGGAGCTTTAAATAACAAAGAAAGGACTTTGTATTTGACCTTAGAAGTAATAAGGAACCACTAGTGTTTATTAAGATGAGGAGAGGGAGTGACGTGGTCAGACTTATGCTTTAGGGCATCAGGGCAGCTAGGTGGTGCAGAAGGTAGAGCATCAATCCTGAATCAGCAAGATCTGAGTTCAAATCCAGCCTCATACTTTTTCTAGCTGTGTGACCTTGGGCAAGTCATTTAATCCTGTTTGTCTCAGTTTCTTCATCTGTAAAACGATCTAGAGAAGGAAATATCAAGCCACTCCAGTATCTTTGCTAGGAAAACCCCAAAGGAGATCATGAGGAGTTGTACATGACTGAACAAGAAATGCTTTAGGAAAATCACTTTGACAGCTCTATGGAGGGTGAATTGGAGTGGAGAGAGATGAAGCAAGAGACTCATTAATAAAAGCTAAGAATATTAGCTAGTATTTGCATAGCACTTTAAGGTTGACATAGTAATTTACAAATACTATCTGATTTTATCTTCACAATAGCCTCTGGACTTTGGGACTATTGTTATCCCTCATTTACAGATGAGCAAACTGAGGAAAAGAGAGCTAAACGACTTTCCCAGAGTCACACAGCTAGTAAATGTCTGAGACTGGATTTGAACTCAGATCTTCCTGATGCCACACTCTACTTTTTGCCTCAATTATTGCTTTTAGAAGACTATTGCAACTGTCCAGGGAAGACATGACAGGGAAGAGACCTGAACTAGAGTTGTGGCTGTGTGAGAGCAGAGAGAAGGGAACCTGTATGAAAGATATTGTAAAGGTAGAAATGATGGGATTTGGCAATTTATTAGATATGTAAGTGAGAGTGAAGAATTAAGGATATTGTGAAACTGGAATACTGGGAGGGGATGGCAGTGTCTTCACCTCAGCAGTAACTGGGGAGTTTAGAACAGGGAGCATTTTTTGGGGAAATATAACAAATTCTGTTTTTGACATGTTGGATTTGATATTTATGGGACATGTAATTGGAGATGTCTAGTGGGACTAAAGCTCAGGAGAAAGACTAGGGTTTTCTCTACCATCAGCATTCAGATAATGTTTGAACCTATGGGAGATGATGAGTTCACCAAGTGAGAGAGTATAGAGAGAGAAGAGAAGAGGGCCCAGGACGGAACCTACATAGACAGCCACATTTGGGGGAACAGGACAAGGATGATGACCCAGCAAGGAAGACTGGCAAAGAGTGGTCAGAGAGGCAGGAGGAGAAATAGGGGAAAACTCAGAGAGAAGAAAGTATTAGGTGGGATTTGGTGATAAATAGTGTCAAATGCTGCAGAAAAGTTAAAAAGGATGAAAAACGAGGAAAAAATAACACTAGATTTGACAGTTAAGAGATAATTGGTGCCTTTGGTAAGAGTAATTTTAGTTGAATGATGAGGTCAGAAGCCAGATTCTAGAAAAGAAGTAGAGTGAACGTAAGTATAGATGACTTTTTCAAGGATTGTAGCAGAGAAGGGAAGAAGAGATTTAGGGTGATAGTTAGTGGGGACTGCAGGAGCAAAGGAGGATATTTTGAGACTGAGGGAGTCATAGGCACGTTTATAGGACAGTAGGGAAGGAAATAGCACATAGAGAGATTACAGATTAGAGGGAAAGGGTGGGTATTATGGGGGCGGGTAATCTGGTAGAGAAGACTGTAAGAGGTGGAAATCTGTAAACAGAGGGTTGGCCTTGGCAAGGAGGAGGGAGACCTCTTGATCAGAGACTGGAGCCAAGGATGAGATACTGGTGAATAATGTCAGATGAATATGAGGTGCAGAGAAAAGGGAGAAGGCGGTAGGATGAGGATTGCAACAGCTGCTGTGGTGAATGGATAAAGAATGAATTTGAAAGGAGTAGAAGGGTTGCTTTTCTACCCTGAAGGATCAGTTGAGGTTTAATAACATCAATTTGCAGTAGACTCAATCTCCAGTTTCTTGACTTCCTCCTTTAATAATAAGAAAAAGGATGAAAGATTCAGATGATAGGAGCAATCCAGGGTTGGGTGTTGGCAAGGCATAATTGGTAGTAGGGATACAATAGCCGATGAAGGCTTGGAGAGGAGAGCATAGTGTAGGGTTGGGAAGTCAAGGGAGGAGAGCATAGGTGTTAATGGCCTAGAGAAGGTGAAGGGATGTAGACATTTTAAACCCCAGGGAGGATGCTTTGTTGTTGTTTGGTTGCTTTTCAGTTGTGTCCAATTCTTCATGACCCCATTTGGGGTTTTCTTGGCAAAGATACTGGAATGATTTGCCATTTACTTCTCCAGCTCTTTTCACAGATGAGGAACTGAGGCAAACAGGGTAGAGTGACTTGCCCAGAGTCACACAGCTAGTAAATATCTGAGATTAGCTTTGGACCCAGGTCCTCTTGATTACAGGGTGGATCCTCTATCCACTGTGCCACCTAATTGCCCAGGAAGATGCTTATGATCAAATCAAAGAATTTCAGAATTCATGGACATGGAAGTAGAATATTTATGGGAGAGGGAAAGAGGTGTGGAGGATAATGAGAACTGAGGAGCCTAAGGAAATGGAAAGTTACAGTATTTGAGAAAACAACCATATGTATGTTGAACTTCCTTGGTATCCTCCTATCATAGGATAGGAGTCAGGATATAGAGAACAATGGTGACCCAGGTACTGAATGGACAAAGGACAGAGAATGACTTGAATGATTAATGTATAACTGTGATCAGGATCCAGATTGATTGATTTAGATAGCACGGACCTCAGAGAAAAAGAGGTTGCTGAGTGATGGCAGTAGAGAGAATATGATGATACCAATGGGGGACAAGGAGTATTCTGACTCCCCCACTATAACCAAGGAGTTGTCGGTATGAGAGAAAGTGTGGAATTGCTGAAAAGGGTGACCAGGGAAGCATCAGGAGGGAGTCATGTCTCAGTGAGTGCCAGCAGCTATCTATGTATCTATGGAATTGATTGCATGACATGAGAGACCCCCGTGGTACAGGACTGCCCAGCATAACATACCCTCATCAGAAAAGGAGCTGTGCTCCATGAGCAAAGCAGAACTGAAGTAGCTCAAAAGAAAAGTGAGATACGCAAACCAAATGTTCACATGGACTATTTGTATCCAACCTGTGCTAGAGTATTCCCAGCTCATATTGGTCTTATCAGCTATAGTTGGAAATGTTGTAACTTGCCTCTAACACAGTGATGTCATTTTGGTCCTTTTTGAGAGGGAAGGACAACAACCATGTATATATGCATGAATATATGTATGTGTATATGTATGCAACTATCTATCTGTCTTCCTATCTGCCTATATTAAAGGAGTTGAGGATATTTTAATCTGTTGTTTAGTCTATCCCTTTCTCCCACCCCCCTACTCCCACCCATGCTCTGATTTGGAGATCAACAGAGATATTTAAAGGGTTAATCTTAATCCTTCTCTTAGATTCTCCATAAATGCTTTTTTGAGGGATGGAGGGGAATAGGGTGGGGTAGCAGGAATAGGATATAGCAGCATGAAGGATTCAGAAGAATGGGGAGGTTCTCCTGGATTTTTCAAAAGGCATGTCTGGTAAGACTGGATATACTGGTGTTAGCTACGGTCACTGTTTCTTAACATCTGTCATTTCTCTTCCAGTGGCTGACCTTCTAGGACACTTGAAACGTCTGTTCCAGTAATATAAATTCAAGTCTATTTGGGGAATCATATTACTCCCAAGGGAAAAATGGAGTGTGGGGGAGAGGGAAATGTTAAACCCCTTTAAAGAGAATTTGGAGCACATTGTGAATATTTCTAAACACTCATGAATATATACATATATTACAGAGAGAGGAGAGAGAGAGAGCAAGCAATAGAGAGAGATTGATGTCTATGAAAAAATAAGCACATATAGAAAGATATGTATTCCTTTTTGGCCCTGGTGGAATGTAACTGCACAATGAAAATTCTAACAGGCTCTATATCAGGCAGCATGCCAAGGTGAACCCTCCTGTTGAAAAGAGAAGATGAATTCTGCCCTGGAAAGGCAGGGTGCTGAGTTTATCTGGATCCCATTCACTGCTTCTACAAAGAGCCCTTTCATCGAGCTCAGACCTTTCTAACATCACCTACCCATGGCATTTTCCAGCCCTGGATTTCAGAGGAACCCTGAGCATCATCTTCAGGTTACTAAAGGGAGCTTCTACTCTGAATTTCTATAGTGTCCTTGAACTTAACTATGTCTATGAGTGGCTGACACTTACTAGCTGTGTGACCTTATGTGAGTCACTTTACTCTGTTTTCCTCAGTTTCCTCATCTGTAAAATGAGCTGGAGAAAGAAATGGCAAACCTTTCCAGTATCTTTGTCAAGAAAACCCCAAATGAGGTCACAGAGAGTCAGACACGACTGAAATGACTGGAAACAACACTGGTGGGCTGAAGCAAATGACTCATTCATTGGATTCAGGGAGAATAAAATTGGTTTTGTTCATAGACAAGATTGAGTAACTGCATTTTTGGGGTAACGTGGTGTCATGGAAAGGATGCTGATGTTGGAGACAGAGAACAAGTGTTCATATCCTGTCTCAGCTGCTCTGTGTAACCTTAGGTAAATTATTGAGCATCTCTGGATTTCAGTTTCCTTTCCTGGAAAATGAATTGATTGGATTAGATGAACTATACCTACAACTGGAACTCTAAACTTATGACTGGATGAGGGTTTTTTGTTGTTGTTGCTTTTTTTTTTAGTAGTAGTGCTGTTATACTTTGAATGTCCATTCAAGCATTTAAGAATCAAGAATTCTGAACCTCAATTCAGAGATGGAGAAAATAAAGTATAATTGGACCTCAAGCATGGACTCCTGAAAAGGAAGGTTTGGTTTTAAGAAATTTTTAATTTTTACAAAATAAATCACCTCCTAATCACACACTGTGTCAGCAAAATAACTGCTGAGGAATTGTGTGTGCTCTGCCTCGCCTCAGTACTCACTGCCTGGCCACCTGCAAGCCTTCAGGCTGGCTAATAAATGCTTATCGGCTCACCTTGGTCTTGCTTAGGTTTGGTTCTTACTGTCTTGGTACAGGAAACTGGCTCAGTAGGAGGGTTAATTCAATTAAATCAGTATTTATTAGGTGCGTGCTTTGGGCAAGGGCATTTGCCTTGCTGCCAGTGCTTGGGTTCTGTTCTCCTTTCTACTTTGTCCTGTTCACTTAGGTCCTGTGGTTGTTTCTGGGTGTTAACTACTCTGCCTGGCAATTTGATTCCTCCTCGTCCTCCTCTACCACTTGAACAAATGAAGATATTTTCCAACTATTTGTGTGAACTCTGAACTGTCTTGATGCTTTCTTATGTGTAAGTATGTACATGTGTATGAGCATGAGGGTTGGAGGGCTTGTGCATGTATGCCTGTGAGCATGCACTGTGCATTATGTGTGAGCATGTATGTGCATTATGAATGACCGTGTATTCACTCTCACGTTCATACACTGTATTATACATGTTCATTATGTATGGTCCTACATTTTTTTCAGATTTCTTCAACCTTCTTTTTTGCTTCCTGTGACCTTGTTCTGTATTACATGGCACGGTAGATAGAATACATGTCTTGGAGTGAGGAAGGTTTGCAATTGAAACAGCATGTTACATGACCAAGGTGTGGTATTTATAAGTGACCTTAGCAATTCCAGCCCAGTGACAAAAGAGACAAGGACTCATCCAGCAATGTCAACTTGGTGGGACTAAAAAGTTAGGTAGGAATTGTGCTAAGAATGAACCTATTGCACCTCAAATATTAAAGTAGTGTTGTGGAGTATGTTCCCAAGTTATTAGGGGAAATGTTTGGACTTTTGAACAAATTTTGTTTGTACGTTGTACAAATGTTCTTGTCATATCTTTGAAGTAAATAATGCTAATTAATGTTTTTTGGTTAAATAGGACCAGAACTGGTGCTATCAGACTAACAATGAGGGGGACACCACTGTTCAGGGCTCAATCACAGTACATAGTGGTAGAGGATGAGAAAAGATGAGGAGGAAAAAAATGAAATGATGTAAAAGGGAAGGGGTACAAAAAGAGGAAGTAGATGAGGGAACAGAAAGGGAAGATGGCAAGGAGGAAAGGGGAGAGGTAGTTAAGGAGGTAAAGAAAAATGGAAGAATATAGGTAAGGTGCAAAGAAAGGGAAGGTGTTAGTGGCAAAAAGAGAGTAGGGAGAGGTGGTAAGAGAGGGAACTGGAGAAAAGGATGAGATAGAAGAATAGGGAAGGGGACAGAGAGGTATATAGGTGTCGTCCAGGTTCTGTAGTGTCCATAGTCAACACTGTTCAATTAAAGTGTGTTTTCCCTTCTTTCCCAAGTGCCTTTCGCTCAGGAATTCCAAGCTATTTCCTCTTGTCCCCTTTGGGGTCACTTCATATCACTCACTCCTAGCCCAGGCTGGAGATCCAAGCCCAGAGAGGTACAACCACAGCACTGATGATCACACAGCAAGCCAACTGAAGGGGATGCAACTATATTTCATTATCCTGTTGGTGCCCAACTGCTTCTTCCCTCCCTTCTCAGAGTTAGCTAATATCTTAATTTCCTCTAAATAGTCAAGCAATCCCTTTAAATAAAAATGTGGATATTTCCATTTATTGGGTAGAAACTTCACTGGATTTTACTGCTACTTTTTTTACAACCCCCTCACTCGGGGGAATATTCCATATCAACAATCTCCCTGAGCTGTGAAACTAAAATTCAGAAATAAAGGGCCTTGAAAAGGGACTGTAATCTCTCCATAGATCGGAGCCAAGGAGTCCTCCATCCTTTGTCACACCTTTTAGAAGAAGGGTTCAGAACAGAGGCCGTGCAGGGACAAAGAGGGCTATCTTGGCAGGCTAGGGCAAGCAAATACAGGTGCTATTGTTCTCTGTAACCCAGCTCCCACACCCCTCATCCCCTCTCCCCCTCCAGCTCATCCCCCAGTAGCTCTCCTGCGTCTCAGCTGAGAGAAAAGAAGGACAGAGATGCCACCAACCTAGCCCTACTCCCCTTGCCCCTCCTCATTCAGCCCTGCCCTTGGTCACCTGGGGCTTGTCCTGGGCTCCTATAGATTATCATGGGTGCTGGTCCCAGTGCAAGGAAACACAGCATCCTAACAAATTTGTTTTGTTTGAAGAGGACACTGATAGCTCATGTGTTCTCACTTGGGCCACCTTAAAACAGTGACAGATTTTGGATACAGAGTTAAATCTTTCCTAGTCCTATTCCTTATCTTTTACATGAGAAACTACAGCCCCAGAACTGGAATTCTAGTTACGCTAGGCAAGTCAATTCCTTTCTCTGGGCCATGGTTTCCACATCTACAAAAGAATGGTGTTGGACTAGAACAGAAGTTTTTAACCTCGTGTGTGTGTGTGTGTGTGTGTGTGTGTGTGTGTGTGTGTGTGTGTGTGTGTGATGGACCTCTTTTATCATCTGGTAAAACCTATGGGCAGCTAGGTAGTGTAATGGATAGAATTCTGGGCCTGGAGTCAGAAATACCTGAGTTCAAATCTAATTTCATGCATTTACTAGCTGTGTGACCATGAGCAAATCACTTAACCCTGTTTGACTCAGATTCCTCATTTTTAAAATGAGCTGCTGAATGAAATGGTAAAACCAACCCAGTATCTTCACCAAGAAAACCCCTAAAAGAGATCATGAAGAGTGAGGTATGACTGAAAAACAACTCAACAGCAACAAAAGCCTATGGACCCCTTCTCAAAATAATTGTGTTATGTTGTGGAGTTTTTTGGTTGTGGTTGTGGTTTTAAGACCATGTCTCCCTATCCAGACTAGATGAGCAGCAGCCACTCATGAGATCAAAGTCACTGCTGATTGATATGGGACATTTGACCTGCTAGGTTTCCAACTCTGGTTCATCCCAACCACCACCACTATCACCAACCCATTTCCAAAGCCTTGAAATATTGTTTCCAAAAAACCAATGGATTGTAGCTTTACTACAGTTCAAAACTCTCAAACTCAAGAAATCCCTCTTTAACTTCCCCAGTATCTGGGGTTAATAGGCATGAGCCATCACATCTGATCACACATCGAGCACACAATTTTTAAATGCATAAAATAAAATACATATTATTATAAAATGAATCGATTATTTTGAGAAATAGCTATTACGATAAATATTTTTTTACAGACCAAGTTCATAGACACTATATTAAGAATCCTTGGATCACTAGAAAATCTGCTAGGTCCTTTCCAGTTTTAAATACTGTAACACCAATGAAGCTTCTGGGATAATAGACAAGCTAGTTGTTCTGTACAGAGATTCCCACTTCAAACTCTTAAATAAAGCTTCCTAATAAAGTGAGTTGTTACTTAAGAAGCAGTTACTTAGAAGAAACTGTGATTTCATTGATGAAGGCATTCCTTCTAGATATAGGTAGCATCCCATCCATGACTTGTCATCTTGTGCGATTCTCGTCTATATTCTCCAAAAGTTCCTCTAGAGAGGGTCTTATAAGTGAAGGACTAACATTCTGGCATAGGTTGCCAGGAGATCTGGACCTTGCCAACCTTCTATGATAATTGCTGTGGATTACTCAGACAATACTCAGACAGGTCTGAGGATGAATAGGTAACATCTGCTCAACAATGCTACCAAGGGACTTGAACTTCCAGGAGGGCAAAATGAGTGTCATGATGTATTTGGGTGTTTTATGCTTCTTATATTTGTTCAGGTTCAGTTCTGAATCCTTCCAAACCTGTGCAGTTATGGTGGTGGAGAAAATAAAATCATTCCATCCATGATACACATACTACACATACTGTAGATTGAGGGTTTTTTTTATGGGTAGCCAGTCAGTCACCAAGCATTTATGAAGTACTCATAACTGTGAAAGGCACAGTGCTGACTGCTGGGGACCCAAAGAAAGGCAAAAACACAGCCTCTACCCACAAGAAGCTCTTTCAAGGTAATCTGTAAACAACTATGTATGTACAAGATAGAATAGAATTCAAGGATTCTTAACCTTGAATTTGGGTTGAAAAAATATTTGGATAATTGTATTTCAATATAGAATAATTGAATTGTATTATATATTAATATGTTAATGTATTTTTATATTAAAATACACAGTTTTCCATTCTGGATTTTTTCTCTGGGTGTTCCCTATGCCTGAAACATTTTCCCTCCTCTGCTCCAAATACTGACCTCCCTTTCTTGTTCAGATGTGCTTAACTCTTTGTGACTCCATTTGGGGTTTTCTTGGTAAAAATACTGGAGTGGTTTGCCATAAGCTTCTCCAGTTATGAGGAAACTGAGGCAAATAGGTTGAAGAGACTTACCCAAAGTCACATAGCTAGTAAATGACTGAGGCCACATTTGAACTCAGCAAGACGAGTCTTACTGACTTCAGGGTCAGCACTCTGTCCATTTTGCAACCTAGCTGCCCCACTGACCTCCCTGGCTACCTTTAAGTACCAAGTAAAATCTCACCTTCTACAGGAAGCCTTCCTCAATCCCTCTTAATGCTAGTGCCTCACCTCTGTTAATTATCCTATATATAGAGCTTGCTTTGTATATATTTGTTTGCATGTTGTCTCTTCTATCAGGCTGTAAGCTCCTTGAAGGCACGAACTGCCTTTTTGTATCCCCAGTGTTTTGCACAGTGCCTGGCATATAGTAAGTGCTTAATAAATGTTTATTTTATTATATTAATAGGTATATATAATCTTAATTACACATATAATGTATATAATCTTAACTATACATATAATTCAGTATAATTGAAATTGGTTTGCTTTGTAGTACTATTTTAGTTTATACCTTTAAAAATATTCTGAGAGAGTATCTGAGAGTCATATTTGAACTCAAGGGCTTCTTGACTTCATGAGTCCAGGCCCAACATTCTAACCACTGCACCATGTAGCTGCCCTTAATATTGACCCCAAGGACTAATGGTGGACTATATATCTCATCTTTGCAGAGAGGGGCTAAGCTAAAAGTGTAGAATGAGTCACTTGTTGTCAGACATAACCAACATGTCTGTTTGTTTTGCTTAACTGTGTTTCTTTATCTTAAGAGAAGGTTCAACTGGAGGGTAGTTCTTGGAAATAATGCTAATGTTAAAAGAAAGTTCATGAATTATTTTAAATAAAAAATACTAGTGTTGAAGAAATACGATTTTGTAGCAAAAATAAAATAAAATAAAAATATTCTGAGAAAGGGTTCGGAGACTTCCATAGACTGCTGTAGAGGTCTATGAGACAAGAAGGGTTAAAAACACCTGGAATAGATGGAAGTTCATTTCAGAGGGAAGGCAGTGGCTGTGGGAGGAGGGAAGGACTGGGAAATATCTCCTGAAGAAGGTCAAATTTGAGCTGATTCTTAGAGGAAGCCAAGAAACCAAATTATTCACTATGACCCAATTTACTTAGTCATAAAGACACCAGGGCTGTCTCCACACCAATGTGAAGAAGCAAAGGTAGAATCACGAGGTTGATTTGAGATCCGTTAGTTTTTGTTGTTCAGTCATTTCAGTCTTGTCAGACATTTCATAATCCCATTTGGGGTTCTCTTGGCAAAGATCCTGGAGTAGTTTACCTTTTCCTTCCCTAATTCATTTTACAGATGAGGAAATGGAGGTAACCAGGATTAAGTGACTTGCCCAAGGTCACACAGCTAGTAAGTATCTATCATAGACCTTTAGTGTTTCTGAAAACGGTTAGTTCTATATAGTTGCATCTTCTGCCCCTTCCAACACCCACAACTTTGGTCTGAAACCCCTACATGAATAACTATCTTTGGGACTGGGGTATGCAGAATGCTTTCCTCCAGGGTTTACTATCATCTTTCATTGTCTAGTTCTCTTTGAGAAAAATATTTCTAGCCCCTTAGTTTCCCACTGACTGGAGATGACCCTGGGGAAGTGGTGGAGAGAGAAAGCTCCTTCCCACTATAAAATATCTGAGAAGTGGTAATCAAAGCTCTGCTTGAAACACCCCACCCCAAGGAAGGAGAACCCAGAGGCAACTGAGTGGTGCAGTGGATAGAGTTCAGGACTTGGAGTCAGGAAGATCTGAATTCAAATCTGGCTTCATTCACTTAATACTAGCTCTGTGACCCTGTCATTGTTCATTGTGTTTCAGTCCTGTCTCATTCTTTGTGACCCCATGTGGATTCTTCTTGGCAAAGATACTTGGATAATTTGCCACGTCCTTGTCCAGTTCATTTCACAGATGAGATGAACAGTCGTATAACTCATAAGTGTCTGAGGTCGGGGACTCTGACAAGTCACTTAAATTCTATCTCCCTCAATTTCTTCATCTGTAAAGTGGGGAAGGGGATAGTAATAGCATCTACCTCCCAGGATAATTATGAGGATAAAATGAGATCACATTTTTAAAGTACTTAGTAGACCTTAAAGCGTTATATAAAATATTAGTCATGATGATTGCCGGCAACACATTCCACTTTTGAAGAGAATTAAGATTTCTCTCCTCCCCTTCTTCCAGGAATAAGAGATCCTCTCATTGGTGACAGTCTCATGACTCTTGAGTAGATAGACATTGGAGGATTTATGTCTGCCAGAAGATACTGAACTTGACATCTTGCTATGGGAGAAGTAACGGGAGAAATTGAGAGTGTTTAGCCTTGAGAAGGCTCAGAGGGGACATGATAACTGTCTTCAAGTATATGAAGGCTGTCATGTGGAACCAGCATGAGACGTGTCCAATTCTGGGCTCTAATAATTAGCATATTTTCTCCCTTGACATCACGCCTAAATACTCCTCTTTACGATTTCTAACCATGGCTCCTGGGAACAAGTCTGATTACTGTTTCATATGACAGCTTTCTTATATTTGAAATTCAGAGAGCAGCTAAGTGGCACAGTAGATAGAGCGCCTGCTCTATAGTCAGAAGGACTTGAGTTCAAATATGACCTCCGACACTTTGTAGCTGTGTGACCCTGGGCAAGTTACTTAACTCTGCCTCCAAAAAAGAGTTATCACAATTTTCACATTACTTCTGGGTCTTCTATTCTCCTGACCAACACTCTCAGCTCCTCATAAAGCAAGGAGTTCAGTATCTACTGGCAGATATCAGTTCCCCAGTGTCTATCTCCTGAAGACCCTGGGAGCTATGAGGCTATCACCAATAAGAGGTGATATTTCTAGGGGAAGAGAGGTTGGAAATCTTATGAGAGGGAGTGTACTGAAGATTTTCATCAGGACTTCTAGTAGTGAGAAAGCAGGGGGAAATGGGATGAGGAGACAGAGGCTGCCAAGCTGCCCTTCCCCACAACCTCCACAACCAAGCAATTTGAGTGCCCCCAAACATTACAAGGAAAGAGAGTGAGGAAAGGAGGATGTTCTGACTCTGATATCCAGATTCTGATTGAAGTTGAATGTATGCCTGACACAGAGATGCCATGATCTGTACCCATTTAGGGTTTGGTGCTGCTGAGACAGAACCTGGTGATTCTACATTCTATCCACTGCCTCTACCCTCTTCCTATGCCCATGTGCTTACTTCCAAGGGAGAGGCAAATCTGCTTTACCAGTTCTTGTTTTTTAAGAGTCTGCTTTTTGTTTTACCACTTACTTTAAAAGAGTCTAGTTTCTCTGATATCTTGCAGTTATTCATTACAGAACTGATGTGTATGTGGTCTGATTAGAGGTGAATGGTGTCAAGGTAACCAGGGAAAGGGATCTTTATTGTGTGTGTGTTTGGCGGGGGGGCAGGAATAAGCATTTATATAGCACCTACTATGTGCCAGGTATATGTGCTAAGTGGGTTACAAATATTATCTCTTTTGATTTTCACAATAATCCTGCAAAATAAGAGCACTTATTATCTCCAATTTAGAGATAATGGGGAAACTGAGGCAGATCATAGTTAAGTGAATTGCCCAAGGTCATACAGCAAGTAAATGTTTAAAATAGGATTTGAGCTCAATTCTTTCTGACTCTGGTCTCAGCATTTTATCTACTTTGCTACCTAGCCATCTCATTAAAATTGGAAGCTATTCTAAAGCAAAATTGGGGGGAGGGCACAAGAGTGCATAAAATGCTTGATAAACACTCAGAATCTGAGTTCAAATCCTGATAGACATACTACACAACTGCACTACCCTGGGCAACTCATTTAACCTGTTTCTGCTTCAGTTTCTTCATCTATAAGGAACAACAATAACATTATCCTCCCAGGGTGGCTGTGAGAATCAAGAGAGATGACATCATATAAAACGCTTGGCTAACATTAAGCTACCTAGATACTACCTATTATTATAGGTGATATTATTGATTTGAATTTTATAGCTTCCAGTAAGTAAAGAGATAGACAAATAAATCCCGGTCAGAAATCTAGGCACAACTGAGTCTTTAGTAGTCCCTGAGTGGGGAAAGGTTAGTTAACTCCCAGGGAGGCAACTAATACAGACTCTTTATTCCTTTTGCTCTTCCCAGGCAGGTTTGAGAGAAACCAATCCACCTGAAGTCTGGAGCTGACGTCCTCATCTAGAGGCAAAGTCACTCTAAAAGCAAGGAGTTGGGAATGAGAAGTGTTGCCCACAAAAAGACTGGTCAGCCTAGAGGGTATTCACTCCATAGTTTACCTGTTTACCAGCCTTTCGTCTTCTACACTTCCTTCCCAATCTCCACTACTGCTAGAAACACAGAAACTCACTACTAGAAGATTTTAGAAATGGAAGGATTTTTTTTTCCTTCAAATTTTGGAGTTTTCTTCCCCTCTGCTTTTGGAGTTCAAATACCTCTACCATTCCTCCTTCCTCGTTTTTTTGAACCAGGATTTCCTGGTGTTGGTGCTGCAAACACTGGAGATAGTTTCACTATTACATTGTTAATTTTTTCATTTTTATATTTTCTGTTTATGTATTGTATTTTTCTTTCACTGCTTTGATTTTAGTTTTAAAGTAGATGCTTTGTGAAAGAACTGTTGAGTGATGAATTTTATAATTTTTTTATACATAATTTTACTTTCATTTTATACTTTTCTTTCTTTTATTTAATTTTGTCTCTAGGTTTTCAGCTTTATTTTCAATTCATTTCATTTTTTAACTTTTGCTTCTTTTTTGTTTTTTCTTTTACTGTATTTGGTTACCTTGCCTCTCTCAATAGATATTTCTCTCCAGTTTTCTGCGTTAGCATCTACATTGAATATTGTATCTACATGAAATGTAGGTTTCATCATATGAATATTTGATGATTCTAATTGTGACAGCAAATGTGGCTTAATTACCTATTGGGTTGACACATAGAATGTTGTCATTGTTCTTACTATTAATTTGTGTGTTGGCATAGAGTATTGTTTTATCATATTATTGTGGCATAATATTGCATAGCTGGTTTCCTTTCATACAGCGATTAATCAAATATTGTAACCTATGCAGGGGGTTATATTAATTTAAAGCCCTTTTGATTAGATTTATAAGATACCTGGCAAATATATTCTCAATTAACCTTTGAGACAGTCACCATGATATAATCTTCAATTTTTGGGAGGGGAGGGGAGAAATAGGCAGAAATCCTAATCTTTCATAACTATATTTTTAGCTGTGGTCCAGAAATATAAATCGAGTTCTCAGGCATCACCTTTTTAGCTAACTAATTGTTCACTTCTCAAATCAGTTTTTCTCTTTGGCATCCCTTGCCTTCCATGGACAACAACCTATGAGGAAAACAACCTATGCCTCTATGGTGATATGTTTTGTGTCCAAGATTTCATAATCTTTTGCAATACTTTTTTTAAAGATTTCTTCAGGTATTATCATTTGAGCCTTCAAGAATCATTGGGAGTAAGGAGAAATCACCTTGTTTTTATGTCTTGGAAGACTCTCTAAGCGTTAAATACATTCTTCAGGCAGACAACAAATCTCTCAATTGTTGCTGTCTACAAATAGTTGCCTCAGGACCCTTGAGCAAGGGAATCATTAATCATTGATGTTCACCTCTTCCCCTGATCTCTATTGAATGATGTCTCCCATGTTAGCTTCTGTGGCATTCCTGTCTCATAGAATCATAGATTTAGAAGCCATAGAGTCAACCCTTTCATTTTATAGATGAGGAAACTGAAACTCTAGGAGGTTAAAAGATTACCCAGGATCACAGTGAGTGTCTGATGTGGGATTTGAACCCAGATCCTTTTGACTCCAAGTCCAGTATTCTACCCATTATAACCATGTTGAGGACACGCATTTTCTCCTCAATGCTTCCAGCTCCTTCCTCACCCAGGAGATCCTTCTTTTTCTAGGAAGCTTTTTTCAATCTGCCTTAATTCTAGTGCCTTCCCTCTCTTTGTGGTGGTCAAAAACTGGAAATCAAGGAGATGCCCATCAACTGGGGAATGGCTGGACAAGTTGTACTATATGAATGTAATGGAATACTATTGTGCTATAAGAAATGATGAACAGGAAGACTTCAGAGAGACCTGGGAAGACTTATATGCACTGGTGCTGAGTGAAAGGAGCGAAACCAGGAGAACTTTGTACACAGCAACAACCACGGTGTGCGAGGAATTTTTTTGTAGACTTAGTCCTTCATAGCAATGCAAGGACCTAAAAAATTCCCAATGGACTTTTGAGGCAAATAGTCTTCCACATCCAGAGAAAGAACTATGGAATTGAATCGCAGAATGAAGCAGACCATTTTCTTTTGTGTATATTTTTAGGGTTTCTCTCATTCATTTTAATTCTTCTCTTCAACATGACTATGGTGAAATTGTATTTAATAGGAATGTATGTGTAGAACCTATATAAGATTGCAAGCTGTCTCAGGGAGGAAGTGGGGAGGGAGGGGAAAAATCTAAGATATATGGAAGTGATTATAGAACACTGAAAACAAATAAGCTAATTATTAGAAAAAGAAAAAAAATTCTAGTGCCTTCCCTCTGTTGATTATTTCCAATTTATCCTGCATATAGCTTGTTTGTTTGTAATTGTTTACATGTCTGCGACCCTCATTAGACTGTGAACTCATTGAGAGCAGAAATTATCTTTTGCCTTTCTTTGTATCCCCACCACTTTGCACAGTGCCTGACACATGATAGGTGACTTAAAATGTTTACTTAGTAAAAGCTCTCCTTTTCTTTCACTTTCTCTTCTCTCTCCTAACCATCTGCATTCTGATAATGGTCAAATCTCTCCTCCATCTCAGATCCCTTCTGTTCCCCCATTGAAACCTCACTTATTTTTCCTTTAGGAACATTTCATTGTGTTTAACAACCTGGAAAGTAGAGAGGTGATTTTCAAGCCACATTTTTTTTCTCCTTTAGGAAAGAGATCAATCTTGGAATTGATCCTTGGATATAGTTGATAGGTAATTTTTAAATTGTGGCATAAATTCAAACATTGTCTCACTAGATGTAAGTCACTATACAGCTTCCTCTACTTTCCCTATCAGTTGAAATTTTTGCCTTGTTTTTTTAATGACTTCTGGGTATTTATACCCTAATACTAAGCACTCATTTTAAATTTTTAGCCAATTATCACCTCTCATTAATTGACAATCCTTTTCAACTTCTTTTCCAGACCTCCATACTAGACCCCAACCTACTGTTCTATATTTCCCTATCTGTTTCAACAATTAGCCCCACCTACTTATGCACTCCATTTATCCACCAATTTTACCACTTACCTTTTCTTACTTACCTTGTTTTGCCAACTGCTTTCTGCTTCCCTTCCTTGAGTCTTCTTCCTCAGCTCCTACTCTTAATCCTCCTGGATTCTCTTTAACCATTTTATATTTTCCTTTGTAAATCCTGAATCCTGCAACTCATTCAGCTCAAAAGCAGAATCTGAGCCAATAACTAGATCTGGAAATTTTTCTCCAAATTTTCCTCAGTTTCTCCCAAATTTTTCCTTCCCACATTCAATTTTGGACCTCCTTCACTAGTCTGAACCTTTCTAAATCACTTGAATAATTTCTTTTTCTTTCTTACTCAGTTCAAGTCCTTTTCTCTTTGTCTCTTACTCTCATAAATTAGAAATAAATCTCTCTGATTTCAGCTTCTCTGACTCATTTTAAAAATTATTCTCTCTCTCCTCCTACCATTGAAATGTGTCTGTCAAAGGCTCTATTCCTGTTTCTTTTTTAAATATAACATTTCATTCAGGTCTTTTGTCTCTGCATCACCTCCGTTGTACAATCTATGTTTCCTTTCCCTCTCTGAGAGAGCCATCTCTTATAATAAAGAATAGAAAAAGAAGAAAAATAAATTCATAAAAACTAACATATCTAAAAAATTGTGATGTTACATACAGTAGTTCATACTCATGGTCTCCTACTTCTTGGGGCCATCTCCAGTCATCTTGCTCTATGTCCTGCCACTGGACACAGAGGGCTCTGGAGGAGAAAGTGAGGCTTGTGACTTTGCACAGTCTTCCCTCACTGAAATCCAAGTCACTTGCAAGTCATAGTATCATCTTCCTGATGTCATGGTCCTTCCTCTTTGAGAATGAAGGACAAACATCAGTAATAACTCCTACCCCTACAGAGAATTTAAAGTGGTAGAGGAAGTATCTTTTCATATCTCTACTTTGGGGTCAAGCTTAATAATTATAATTTTGCAGCTTTTGTAGCATTTTGTCATTTTTACAGTTGGTATCTCCATCAACAATTCTATAGTTGTCATGCAGATTATTTTCCTGGTTCTGCATACTTCACTCTTCATCAGTTCATATGAATCTCCCCATGCTTCTTTATATTCATAATATTCATTGCTTTTGACAGCACAATAATTTTCTTTTATATCCACATACCACCGTTCTCTTCAATGGGGGTTTACTTTATTTTGTGATTTCTTTGATCTCATTAAAAAAGTGTTACTATAAATATTTTGGTGTATATTTTGTTATTTATATTACCCCATCTGGGGTTTTCTTGACAAGGATATTGAAGTGGTTTGTCATTTCTTTCTCCTCCTTATTTTACAGGAAACTGCGGCAAATGGGGTGAAGTGACTTGTCCAGGGTCACACAGTTAGAGTCTAAGGTCAGAGTTGAACTCAAGTTTTCCTGACTCTAAGGCCAGCACTCTATTCACTGTATCACCTAGCTGCCTATATTATGTATTATTTGGCTTTGTTTTTGTCATTGACCTCCTTGGGGCATAGAGATGTCCTTGGTCTTTAATGATTTTCAATTTTCACTCTGTCCCTTGGAAATCTCAGTCATTCCTACAGTTTCAATAATCAACTACCAAATGACTACCATGTATACGCATACATTCATATTTCTACCCCTGGCGTCTTTGAGTTCCAGTCCTATATTTGCAACTGCTTGCTGACTTCAAATTGAGTATGTCCAAAACTGAATTCATTGCCCTGAAGCTCCTCCTGGCTTCCCTATTTTCATCAGAAGTACTATCATTTTCCCACTTACTGAGGCTTAATACTTTGGAAAAATCATTTTGTTCTTCCTCAGTCTGACTCCCATATTCATTGGGTCACCTAGGCCTGCTGATGTTTCCTTTCATTAAATATCTCTGTGGCCATCTTTGCTTTCTTTCACCTGAAATATTACAAGCCTCCTGACCTTAATTCACCTTGATGCCTGCCTCCAGGTTTTTCCTCCTATGAGCCATCTTCTGCACCACGGCCTGACTAATCTTTATAACATATTGCTTCTATCATGCCATTGTCTCCCTTAAGAAATCTTCACTAGCCCTTGACTAGTCTCAAGGATGGGGTTACAATCTGGACCTGCGATATCATTTGTTGTTCAGTTGTTTCAGTCATGTCTAGCTCTTTGTGATCTCATTTGGGTTTTTTGACAAAGGTACTGGAGTGATTAGCCATTTCTTTCCCCAGTGTTTCCCTATTTTACCAATGAGAAACTGAGACAAAAAGGGGTTAAGGGATTAGCCCAGGGTCACAATCTAGTAAGTGTCTGAGGTCAGATTTGAACTTGGATTTCCCTGATTCCAGGCTTACTGCTCTATCCATTGCACCATCTAGTTGTGTCAAAATCCTATCCATTCTCTGAGATCTCCTCCCCCCCTCCCTCAAAGCTTTCCTGACATCCACCTCCAATAAATTGTCTTTTCCCTTCTCTGTACTTCTATAGAATTTTCACTTGTGCTATGCTTTTTACACATCATATATTGCTCTCTGAGAGACCACACAGTGCCATGAAAATGGTTGACTCTATTATTTACTACCCATGTGACTGTGGGAAAATTATTTAAAATCTCTGGGCCTCAGGTCCTTCATCTGTAAAATGAAGGGGATGAACTAAATGTCTAAAGGTCTGTTCTTACTGTGTGTACGCCTGTAGGTGAGTTATATAACCTCTCTATGCCTCCATTGCTTCATTTCTATAACAGGGGTAATAATGTCTTTACTATCTCCCTCACAAGGTTGTTGTGAAAAATGCGAGTCATACTTTATTGTCAATTTATAAAACCACTGAATGTTAGAGGTCACCTGGATCTGACCGTTCATTTTAGAGAGGAGACCACAGGAGGTGAAGTGAGTGACTTCACACTGTCAGTGAGTGACAGATCCAGGGCTAGACCCCTGATGCCCCAAATGCCAGGAAACAGCACTTTTCCTTTCACTGTACTGTTGCAATTTCATGATGTGTTGTGGTGGAACTGTCTCAAAGAATTCAGAGTAAGACCACCTCTAGTCCAAGTACAGGTATGTATTTTCTTATATAGAATTGGAGGGAGAAATTTTTTGCTTCCCCTTTTTTCTGTCTGTCCCTCTACCTCCAGAACTTGGCCAGAGTCCAAGGAAGGAGAGAGAGAGAGAGAAAGAGACAGAGACAGAGAGTTTTTGACCAACAACCTTTTTTTAAGAGACCATCAATCTTTCCAGTTTAGGTACAGTTTCTTTTCTTTTGAATGTCTGCATTTTAAATCTTACAGGGTGGCAGAGATTTTTACATAGACAGAGAGCAGACAAATATAAACAGAAAGTACAGATAATGATAGCTTTTCTTGGTCTTTCATATTATACAGAGACCAGGCTCTATTAGAGTTTAGTAGCCTGGTGGGATGGGAGTTGGAACTGAATGCCAGTAATCCTAAGAAAACCTCCCCTAGAGACGCAGTGGTGTCCCACTGAAGGATGAAGAAAAAAATCTTGAGTTCATAAAGAACTCCCTGAGAAATTCCCAAACAGAGCGTCATCCTCTGTCTAGAGGGAATTTGTCAACTGCAAGGGCTTTGGACACTAGGGCCCAAGTGATCCAGTCAAGCCTTCCTAGGTGCTTGAAGGACCTCCTAGCTAGGAGAAGGGAAAAAAGATAGATTTACCTTTGGACTCGAAGAGGTCCAAATAAGAGACTCTGCTTCCCAGAGGGGTGGGGTGGGGGTAGGGTTAGAGTCAGAGACTCAGCCCACCCAGAGACACTAAAAACTTGCCATTTCCTGATGTGTTGTGATGGAACCATCTCAAAGAATTCAGAGTCAGACTAACCCAAGTATAGGCATTTATTGAGATTGATGCCTCTTATGAAGCAGGCTAAGTGCCAAAAGGAACCAGCAACTTTAGAGAAAGTATGATGAATTCTTATAGGGTAAAAATGCAATTGTATAACAGAAATTACGAATATTAAAAAGGTAAGAGGGGTTTGTTAAGGGATTAGGTAATAGGGCAGGGGTCACTTACAGTGGAACTGTATATATGATTACCCACAATGCATATAGAAAAACCCATTTGGGGGGGTATGTATGCATGATAATGATATTATAATAAGTCTCTCTACATCATAAGTTCAACCCAAAGGACTATTACTTCACAGGTGCCTATGTAGGGAAAGTCTCTTCCATTATTTAGGGGTCTACATTCTGTTCAGGCATCCTGGTAGTGCTGCTTTCTGACTGACTGAATATTGTGGTCCTGACTGAGACTAGAAGGATGTGGTTGTGGTTGAGTACATGGACATACCTGTTGTTTTTTTAGGAAATATGAGGAATAGGTCTGAGGGCAGTGGCTAGCTAGAGGCAGTGACTGGGATCCCATCACATGGACCTGCCTGCTGTTCTGTGAGAAATATGAGTTCATGGACACCTGTTGTTCTACTGAGGAGTGAGGCATATCTGAAGAAGCCAGGATATTGGGGGGGAGCAGTGAGTGGCTAGGTAGGGGTCGTGGGTCTGCTGTTCAGTGGGGTCTATAAAAAGTTAGAATATTGGGACTGGGAGCAGCTTTATTAGGCTTTCATTAGTACCACCTTAACAATAGAACCAAAAGATTGTAGCTCAGACATCTGGTTCCTCCCTTTCCTTTTTTTTATAGATGAGGAAGCTAAGGCCCATGGAATTTGGGCTCAAGGTCACACAGTTAAGAAGAGCCAGGATTTGAACCTGTGTTCTCTCTCCTATGCCACACTGACCCATCTCTTATTGAGCACAATCCATCAACTTCTCAGTGAATAACCCAGGTAGTTCAAATGTTGTGGTTCTCCAGTCATGAATATACATCTTATCTCCCCAAATGCTCTGGAAGCTTTGGGGAAGGGGGGTGAGCAGAAACCATTTCCTGTGTCCTTTCTATTCTTTAAAGCATGATGTGCTTATTTGTACATGATAGGTACTCAGTGAATGACTAATCACTCCTTTCCTGATTCTCATCATTACTGGATGATGTTACCAAGGATTTGTTGACATGGGGTTTTGTAATCATTCATAATTCATTCTCTGGGTTCTGTGACTTGTCTCCTCAGCCAGACATTAAGGGCAGAGACTGGGTCTTCTGAATTGTTTTCCTCCCATAGAACCTACCTGAGTACACAAGTAGAGGTCAATAAAAGTTTGTTGAAAGAATTATCATGTCTATGGAAAATAAAACAATGACAAACTTTTAGGCTAATGGCATTATTTCTAGGTAACCCCTTGCCACCTGACTGGCCATGCAGTAAACATTGCCATGGGTACTCAAATGGCTAAACATGCTAGAGACAGATCATTACCTAGAGGTTACAGAAGGACAACATTTGAACTTGGCACTTAGAATAGGATGTCTCTTCCTGTTTTTAACCCGTCTTATTTTCTTTTGTGGCTCAGTAAGATGGATTCTCTTTATCTCTTTTCCCAGCATCTTCACCCAATGTTAATTTCATATATTATGGTTCTTGTGACCCCAGGTAAAAGTGTTTTGGCTGCCAAAAGACCCCCTGGCATCCTGAGTGTTTGTTTATGGCAATACTCACTACCTGACCATCACGGAGGCAAAGGGTTATAGATAGGAACTGTGCCATTAGCCTAACATTTTGCCATTCATTTTCATTAACATTAATTCTTTACTTCATTCAACGTAACATTGGCAGGTCTCATAAGGTCTAAGCATTACATGGGATGATAGAATCAAACAAATCCTCTAATGATCCTCAATGACATCAACTCGATTATGCTGGTAATATCTTAGAATTTAAAACTAAGACTTTGGTGAGTAAAAGATTCAGAGCTAGAAGAGATGTTATTTGTTCAGTCCAAATTCCTCAAAAGACAGATAAAAAGTTGAGGCCTAGAGAGGCTAAGTGACTTGCACAAAGTTACACAGGTAGCCGAAGTGAAATTTCAACCCAGGGCCTCTGCAATCTTTCTCCAGCATCCCACTTCCCTTGCAGCAGCAGCAGCAGCAGCAGCAGCAGCAGTGCCCCCAACATGAGCATCCATCAAAGAAGCTAGAAGCCACTGAGGTCCCTGAGGCAGCTAAACAGATGGCAGAGGGTGGGTGTTCCTGGCTGAGCTGACAGGCCCTACATTCTGCTCAAAATTCCCCTCAGAGCTCAGGAAATCCCTCCCAGATGTTCTCTCACCCACCCGCATCAGTTGTATGGATTGGCTGTAGAGGAGCAGTATTAAGAAACTATAAGGAACCTGATGGTCCCTCACATAAGGGAGGTAGCCCCCTATGAGATTCTGCCTGAGAGCCTTGCACCCTGCCCCAAATCTCCTCCTTTCTCACTCCACCTTCCCTCTTGACAAGTGTTTGAAGTTCCTTTATGTTAAAGCATTGCTGTCCTCTGATAACCTTTATAAAATATAACATTCTCATTTTCAGCTATTTGTTTTGTTTAATATTATTAATATTGTTTCATTAGAAACAAACAATTAAGTCTTTTCCATGACTATGAATAAAAACTCCTATTCACCTGGAGTTTTTAGGTTGACAAAGAGTTTCCCTCCCAATAGTCTAGTGAGATACACAGCATAAGTATCAGTGAAGCAGGCAGTGTGTCATGGAGAAACAATGTAGAGTGGTAGATCTGAAGTCAGAAAGATCTGAATCCATACTCTTCACCAAAATTTATTATCTGCATGACAATGGACAGGTCACTTGATCTCTCTAACCTCAGTTTCTGATCTGTAAGATGGGTATCTTTGTAATGACAGGGAAAAGATCTGCAGCATATTAGGTGGATTTTTGTTTTTCTGTCATATTCAACTTTTCATGACCCCATTTGGGGTTTTCTTGGCAAAGATACTAGAGTGGTCTGTCATTTCATTCTCAAGTTCATTTGACAGATGAGGAAACTGAGGCCAACAGGGTTAAGTGAATTGTCCAAGGTCACACAGGTGGTAAGTATCTGAGGTCAGATTTGAACTCAGGAAGACGAGTCTTCCTGACTTCAGGCTTGGTTCTCTGAGCACCATGGTGCCACCTAGCTGCCCTATATTTGGTGGATACTTTGTGGCAAAGTTATAAGACACTGTCAAGAATGGCACAAGATATGTGGGCAAGTGGACTGTGATCTTCATGGTTGGAGAGAACATCCAGATTGGACAAGTCATAGATCCATTTGAGTAAGAAAGAGCTAAGACTACCTGAAATACCTGTCATAAGGTTGTGATAGTAATAATGGTAATTAACTAGCATTTAAATAGAGCGTTAGGCTTTGCAAAGAGCTTTACAAATGCATCTATTTTATCCTTGCAACAGCTCTGGGAGGTAGGTGATATTACTATCCTCATTCTATAATTGAGGAAACTAAGATTAAGTGACTTGCCCAGGGTCACACAGCTAGTAAGTGTCAGAGGTCCAATTTAAACTCAGGTCTCCTTGACCTCAAGTATAGCACCCCATCCATTTTCCATGTAACTATCATAAGGCTTAAACCATCTAGTACATATAAAGGAAAACTTAGATCACGATGTAGATGTTAATGATTTATTCTCATTTTGGAAATGGGGGAACTGAGATTTAGAAGTGGTAAAATGATTTGTTCAAAGTCACAGGGTTGGGACTCAAATTGAGACTCAAATCCAGCTTGATGAGGTCCAAAGTGGCAAGGACTTTTCTTATATAAACTATGTATCTCCTCCAGCATAGCACAAAGATCTTAATAGATCTTTAGTGTTCAGAGTCCGAATCTAGTGTTCTTTTGTAGTATATTGGCTTGGGACTCAATTTCCCAGCTCCCTGAGGAGTCAGTTTCCTGGAACACATCTGGCTACGTCTTCTTTTCAGGGGTCACCTTGACCAGATAGTGGCTTTTCTCTAGTATTTTCATTCATGAGCCTCTGATGTGTTCCTGTTATATCAATCAACATTTAATCTATGCTCAGTCTCATCTACCCAGTTGATATCTCCTCAATGTTGGTAATCGATTAACATTGATTAACTTTTATAAAGGGATATTTACTGAGAATGTATGGCAAGGACAGAAATATTAAAACATTCTTCCCCCAAAATGAGGGCACACTATTCCCTTTCAGGGATTCACACAAACCCTGGAGAGATTGGACGAAGGCTTCCAATGGTGACTACTAAATTCTTGCTCCACAAAAATTGTTTCTGTGTGTTGTTGTGGTGGTTGTTCATCCATTGTTGTCAAAGAGACCAATGAAATCACCAAGTTGATGTCTTGATTTGTTGATGAATTAGATTTAAATGAGGCAGAGCTTCAACGTCATCAATTTCACTCTCTTCTCCAGAGTCATTGAAACCCAATGAGAAGACAAAAGTCAAGACAGCTGGAGATGGCCCAGGATAGTGGGTGACCTTGGCCTTTCTAAATTAGGAGGTTACATAGCCAATCGACAAGTTGCTCCTTTGCTTTAAAAATACGGTGTCTTGGCTACAAGGTGAATTCATTTCTGGGGTGGGTCAAGCAGGTTGTTCCTTAGAACTAGCTCATCTACAGGGACAGCTGCCATTGCTACCATCAAACCATGCCACAGTCATTTACTGTTAAATGTTACTGGACATTTGGTGGCTCTTCCAATCTCATTCAAAGATCATATTCTGGCCTGTTCTACTTCTGATATTCATGTATGTTTAGGAAAGAATACACACAGTAAAGAGAAAAACAGAGGTGAAACCATGTATTGATGGCCACATGGCAACTGGATCCAGCAACTTGTAGTAAGGTCCCTGCCTTCAACATGTAAATAATTAGATATTTTACATACATACACGCAGACACCTCCCATACACACACACACACACACACACACACACACACACACACATATATATATATGTATTTATACACACATACATAGTATATGGAAGGTGATTTCAGAAGCAGAAAGCGCAAGCATATGGGAAGCCTGGGAAAGGGCTCTTGAAAAAGATGTAATTTGCTCTGAAATAGAGAAGGCTAGAGAAACTAAGAATCTGAGATGAGGATGGAGAACATTTCAGACATGAGGGACAACCAATATAAAGATAATAGATGGACTTTCATAAGGGAGAAAATTAGGACTAGAATTTTAGACTTTTGACTCTAATATCAATGCACTGCTTCCCATTATATCTTTCAAGAAAAGACCAAACAACTATTAACCATAAACCACTGATTTCTGACTTTTGAAGAGTTGTTATTTTACTTTGATCATACTAACCACCCTATCACTAGTTAGTTAATAATTATATATAATTGGAATTTTAAGAATTTCACACATACCTTCCTCCCAATCATGGAGGTAACTAGTTAATCAGGACACTATAGTAACAGTTGAGGTGAGAGGTGATGAGGGCTTAAATTAGCATGGTAGCTACTTGGGTAGAGAGAAAGGCAAGGGATGACATGAAGGAAGAAAAGACAGGATTTGGCACCTGATTGGGGATGCTTGAGAAGAGTGAATGAAGTGGCAAGCAAAATACTGAGGTCCCAAACCTTAGCGATTGAAAGGATAAGTGCCATCTACAGAAATGGAGAAGTTCTAAAGAACAGTGGCATTGGAGGGAGGAAGAAAATAATCAATCAATAAACATTGTTTAAGTGCCTACTATTTCCCAGGTCCTGTGCTAAGTCCAAAGGATACAGAAAGAGGCAAAAGACAGACCCTGTCCTCAAAGAAACTGCAATCTGATAGGTGAGGCAACATGCAAATAAATATATACAAAGCAAGCTATATAAAGGATAAACAGGAAACAATCAACAAAAGAAAGTCATACAATTAAGGGGAGTTAGGGAAGACTTCTAGTAAAAGATGGAATTTTAATTGGGATTTAAAGGAAACCAGAAAGGTCAGTAGTTAGAGTGGAAAAGGGAGGATATTCCAGGCATGAGTGACAGTCAGAGAAAATGGATGATTAAATGTTCCCAGGGCTTGGATAAAAGAAGACCATGAGCTAAGTTCTGAACTTGTTAAGGAGGAGAGAGGGGGACTTGTATAGCTACTAGAAAGATCTGGGCAGAGGGAAGTGAACTTTATTTTTTTTTTTAAATAAATTTATTTAACTTTTTACATTCATTTTCACAAGATTTTGGGTTCCAAAATTTTCTCTCCATTTGTCCTCTTCCCCCTCCCCGATACACTGGACATTCTAATTACCCATATCACCAATCTGCCCTCTC